>JAVBHV010000066.1:2400000-3000000 GCA_033992175.1 Spiraea crenata
CTAGCAGTTGCGTCGTTCTTTTAGTGTGCCCTTAGAGGCTGCAGATAGGGAAAGCAAACTTAAGCTAGTAGTAAATATGAAAACTCATAGTCTGTTTTGATAGTCAATTTAGGCACATAACCAGAGAGAGAGAGATGATTAGTCTACCTGCAGTGTTTTGTAATATATGGTCACGAATGCAATCCAGTTCCCTTTTGAGGTTCCTTTGCTCTCAGGTAATTCGACTTGCAGAGATTCCAGGAAGGTATCCAAGATTCCGTGTATAAAATGTTGTTTGGCGCCTTCGGCCCTGATTGGACTTTGTAAATTGGAATTAACCATAGTTGTGCCTGAGCAATTTGGATTTCCCGTATTGACAGCGACCACATCAAATAGGTTGCAAGCTCAAACCACAGTATTACTATTTTGAACACTGACTGAAAAGAATTTAAGCTCCAATGTCTCTTGGTAAGAACTTGTAGTACTACACTGGATAGCAGATATTTGAAGGCCTGATGAGTTTTGCATAGAAGGCCTTCATCAATCTTAGCGGCCGCCATCTGTATGGAAATAGCCTTGACTATCTCTCTTCAGTGCCAACCAACTAACGGAGTTTTTCTCAATTTGTCAATCCTCAGGCCAAAACTTATGACAACGTCCTTTTTCCCTGCATCCAGAAGGGCTTGTTTCAGATTACTAAACAGCTGAGCTGGAGGTCGAATACCTGCGTCCATCATCTCATGAAAGTACTTGCAAGCCTCATCTAACTTATTCTCATGGCACAAGCTGTTAATCAATGTGGAGAACATATGCATTCCCGGCAGGACGCCTTTACTTTTCATCTGACCCCAAACCTGCAATGCCATATCCACTCGCTCTTCGTTACAAAACATCCTCACCAGGATCTCATACGTACTCACTGTTGGCTCACAGCCAGGCTCCCTACTGATTCTCTGGAAAACGGAGTAAGCTTGTTCTGTTCTTCGAGCCTTCACCAAGTGATGCAAGATTATATCATATGTTCGAGAATTGGGACCAATCCCGCAATTCCTCATCTCCTCCGCCACCCTAAACGCATCATCCATCCTCATTGACCAGCAGTAAGCCCCCACCAGAGCATTGTACGTGGGCGCCTCCGGTTCAAAACCACTGGCTTTGTTTAGCTCAAAAAACTCCAGGGCCTCACTCAACCTCTTTTCAGAACCCAACCCATTAATCAAAATGCAGTAAATGTGAGGAGTAGCCTTCACATTCTTCGCTTCCATCTCACGAAACAATCGAATGGCTTCGTCGTACTTCTTAGCTTTACAATGTGCATTGATCAGAATCCCATAAGTCACAACGTCTGGCTCAAAACCCTCATCCTTCATCTCTCTGTACACCTCATTCAACCTCAGAAAGTTCTGTTCTTGACCCCATCCTTCCAACAAAATAGTATACGACTTAATATCGGGTTTGAACCTTCTGTGCCGCATTTTATCGAACACCTCGTGTGCACTCTGAACCTGTCTCGACTTGCTTAGAGTATCAATCAGCCTATTAAAATCCGACCCTTCTAGCTTCATCCCAAACCTGTCCATCTTCTCAAACGCATCTATGGCCTCCTTCACCTTCTTGGCCCTCGCGTACCGCCGCGAAATCAACCCGAAAGTCTCTTTACTCAAAAGCCCTTTACTTTTCATCTCATTTACCAATTCCCACACCATTTTGAACTGCTTGATCTTACCCAGAGCTTCAATCAGAGCGTTGTAGCTCTCGGTACTGTGCTTGAATCCCTTCTGCTTCTCCGCCCACCGGAAAAACGAGAGGGCTAGCGCTCCGGCGTTGCTGAGCTTTTTCAGGACCTCGAGAACAAGCGCCGGAGAAGCATCCACGGAAGCGCCGTCGAGAAAGGTCTCGATTTGGGAGTTAGAGCCGATATTGGGTAGTATTCTACAGATTCTCTCAGCGCCGTCGGCGATTTCTTGATTCGTGAGAGTTGGGATTTCGTCGAGCACTTGGGCTTTTTCTGGACCGTCGTGGATTGCCCTGAAAAACCCAGATGGGTTTTCGGGTCGGGGTATCGGATCACGGGTAAAGTTCGTGTCTTTGATGATTTGCGGCGAAGTGGAGAGTGATCGGAAACAACCAGTTTGGGTGGTGAAGAGAAGGAAGGGGTTGATGGGTGGCTTTTGGAGGAGATAGAGAAATCGAGAGAGACCCATTTGGAGTCGAGGAGTTTAAGGTTTAAAGTTTAAACCCTGTAGGCGAATTTGTGAGCAGTGAGAAGTGAGAAGCTCTGGTAATGGCTATATATAGGCGTGGTTTGTTTTTTTTGGCGGGATATTGAGTGAAGAAGAATGAAACCTAGCAAGTTATTTTAAATAGAAATGATACCGGTACTCGCTAATATAATGAGGGAATAATTTCTAGCAAGTTTCGTTAACACTTTTCTACTGACGGGAGGAGATATATGCTAACAGAACTCCCCAGGACAAGAAGTGAATGTAATAATTCTCCTTTGGGTGACCACTGTAAGCATTCCTATTGTTTCCCGTGCAAAATCAACGAAGCGTCCATTGGTAGATAGTACTTTGGGAGGTGAAAGAATAAACTGGCAAAGCAGGAAAAGTGAGATGGGGGAGATTTACTGTGAAAGTGATAAAACACATCAGAATTCAAAGAATGAATTTTTGCTCCAACATTCAAACGGTTCTGTAGAATACAATCGGAAGTAGAAGATACAACAGCTTGCAATGGCAACCGAAGGCTGTGCATTCTACCATCAAGCATAGCCGCATGACATCTTATAGACTACAACAGTACAGCCCAAAATCTAAGTCGAACTCACTATGTTTCTCCTTCTCCACCGCACCCGTTATAAACAATAGTTAAGCATGAGACTGGAGGAACCCAAAAAAGGGGAGCTCAGGGAGCGAAAGAATATACTCAGCTGTGGTGAGTCTTCCTAACGAATCGTCATGTTTAGATCACAGGAAAATGGACTAGTATCTGAAGATCCTTTTTCAGTTCAGACATCTTCATTGGCATTGATCCGATTGTGCATTCCAGCCATCAAGGAGGTTAGTAATAGATTCTTCAAACTTCTTCGCTTGAGACCCAGGCTTCAAGATATTGGCATCGCCCCATTGAGAGCAAGGATCCCCCCACCAGCTTTTCCACCCTGAGCACCATGCCCCTGGGGTAACTTTATTCCGCCCACGCTTGAGGATCTTTTGGTCAACCATGTCCAGCGCATGGTCATCTTTCTCGAATTGTCGAGCAAAAGCGGCTCCACTCTGAACCATTTGATCATAATCCGAGATACTTAGGAAGTGCGGTTCCATCTTGGGGGGATTGTCCCAGATCATGTATCTTAAATCACTGTTGACAGTAGTGTTCTTAAAATCTGGCGAATTGCATATTACAGAATGGAAATATCCTTCTTGGGACAAAACCACATTTGTGAAGTACATGAGCAGGGTCCGGGGAAGGTTATCCCAACCAAGAATGCAAAATTCCAGAAAGGATCTGCTCAGGATGACCCATGGGGAACCTGCAAACAAGAGAGAATGGTTGCTAATTAGCACTTCCACACTTGGGGGCAGTAAGGGTAAACCTTCCGAGAAACATGCGTCAAGACTTTGCCTGTAAATATTTTAAAAGCATCAGGTGTTTTCCGCTTCTCTGTAGCATGAAAGATTTGGCTCCTCCTGGCTAGGTATAAACCTGGATCAACTACAATTGGCTGGACCCGATGCTCCCTACATAAAGAATAGATATATTGTTTCAGATTCAATAAACATATGTGCCAGAAATCTTACAGCTAATATTAGTGAAAAAAGGGTCTGCCGTTTGCTTACTCTTTCCATCCAAGGTCACTGGTGTGGTCAATGAAATTGAGATCTCGTCTAACAGAAGAGAACACATGGGACAGGTCTGAAATACAAACAGAAATAGAAGTTCATAAGTAGGCATAATTTATCAAGAAAAACAACAAAATGTAACAAATAATCAAAAAGAACATCAGGATACAATCAGAGTACATATTTCAACTTACAAGATTCACAGGAAGTGAAGAGAACAATGTTAGAGACAATATAGAAACTAAAGAAGCAGCTATAACACCTCAAGGATGCTGATTATAAAAGTCAAAGACAACATAACAAGACATTGGGCCATAAATCCGTAACAAGCCTTCGAATAGAACAAGTAGCACCAAACAAGAGGCAAATACATCATCATATTGGAGAATTATACAAGTCAGTTACGGTCGGCATAGAACAGATAAGCTTCAAAGAATTGCAAAAGAGGCCAAGCATACTATATATAAATTAGGCAGTAAACCAGCTATTAGTGATAGCAGCGTGAGCAAGTATCTACAAGAAAGTGCCTTGACAGTCACAAAACTGATGTGGAGTTTTCACTCACTTCCTCAGAGGAATCTCGCAAACAAAATCTCATATTATTAACATTTTCTGCATAAAGATAGCCAAAGTTCAAACTCAGAAAACCAAAGCTACTTCTGCATGGATCGCACACAAATATCCTAAGTGAAAGTGACTATATTTAATCCAACTAGCTGAAATCCCTCCGTCTATGGTGCTTGGGTTTATGAACTTGTGAAACGAACACAGATAGACCCCCAGAAACTCCAGTGCAATCAACTAGATTTTCATGGAAATAAAGACATCAAAGACTTCAAAAGCTGAAAAATTAGTTCAAAACCAAGCATCAAACTTTCAGGGGAGGGAAGTGCCAACGAATACTGAACTTAGTTTGATCCATAAGTCAACTCCAAACCAAAATTACTAGGATGAAAACCTCAGTTCAACATCAAGATCTGACATCACTACATTAAGTTCTCTAGAATGGGAGAGCTCCCAAGTCAAACAAACAGCTTCCTAAGCTTATGTAGTCTCGCAACAGTTAAAGTACCAAAACATCAAATTCCCATACAAATGCCACATCCGACATGCCACATTCTCCTTGTACGACGAAACACACAGCTTCATTAGCTCCTCCATCCGAATCAGTTAGGACATCTGGGCAAGCAATCGTACAAAAGAAGAATCTCATTTGCTCTTACTTAAGACATTGGGGAATCCGAAAAGCGGATTCGAACTAGGACTCAAACTTTACAGGAGAGACAGCATCTCTCCTGCAGATAAATGGTACTCTCAAAAATGGAAACTTTTTCTTTTCCAATAAGCTAATAATCAAATAATTACCGGAAATTCACATAAATCCTCCCCTAGAAAAACACTAATCAACCAAATAAAACAAGGTTCCGACATAAAAAAATTCAATCTTTTTCAAATCCATCAATCAATCATTACCGTCCTGAGTGATTAGTGGATAATCCGCAGCGCTCAAAGTGACGAACCAATCCCAACCGCTGTCAACCTTCAACAAAACCGCCGCCGCGCGCAGCGTCGTGGCGATATTCGACGACCCCATGTACGTGATCCGATCAGCTTTTCCGACCACGTCGACATTCCCGAACGCCCGAATCGCCGGCACCGCCCTCACCGCGGCGGCAAGGCGGCGCCTCTCGTCCTCCGATTCGTCCGCGGAGAGGTGCAGGAGGTAGCGGTTCCTGGGGTGGTAGACGGCGAGGAGGAGGCGGAGGATCCGGGCCCTATCGCCGCGGCCGCCGTGGATGAAGTAGGCGAACGCCGGCGGGTAGTGGGCGCCGTGGTTGACGATGGACGGGAAGGGCTTGGGGGAGCTGAAGGCGGAGATGGAGGAGAGGAGGAGGAGGAGGAGGGAGAGGAATGTGGCGGAGAAGAGCGTCAGGAGCCATTTCTTCTCAGCTCCCATTCAGCATGTGGGTTGTCGGGTCGGGTCCAAATTTTGGGATTTCAGCCGGATTTAGGTGGTGGGTCGGTGAGGATCTTGGTCCCCTTTTTTGGTGGGTTTGCTGGTAATGGGTAGGTGTAAGAATGGGGGAAAATTGGAAATTAAAGATTGGGTTTTTATTTTTATTTTTTTGCAGAAGTAACTGTCTTTTGGTTTATGTATTGGAATTTCGATCAGACCAGTAACGGTCAAAATTGATAAAAATTCAGGTGGTTCTTAGGGTGCAGACTGAGCTAGGGTTAGGGTTTTGAGGTGAGATTTTGATGTGGGAATGAAGAAGAAGAAGAAGAAGAAGAACTTGATTGTGGGGAGTTTGATTTTCTGTTGATCTATGTCTCATAATGACAAAAGCATAAGTTATACACACTCTTTTCAATTCATTTTTCTTCATGTCTGTTCTCTTTTTAAAAACTTTAAAAAGGAAGAGTTTTGTCCACGCTCGCCCACGGCGCGTGGTTTACACGGGCTACGGCCACCAAAGGCAGGCACTCTGTGTGTGTTTTCTGGGGATTTGGCCCCGTGTTTTTTGGGTATTGGGACTTGCTTGGTTCTTTTTGGGTATGACCAATTGAAACAACAATAGGCTTCAGCAATGTACTCTCTAATTTGTTTCCAACTCCAAACCTGTCTTCCCGTAATTTAGATTAGATTGGTCGATGATTTCTAGTTCCGAACAATACTAAACCCCCTCGATAATGTATGGTAATGAACATGCATTGGTATGATTTTTTCCAATCATGGATTTGCTAATGCCACTCCCGGGGTGGAAACAGACATCTGCATGCATCCATTACCATTATATACATTATACAGGTGTCAATAGTGGCGTGTATGGTGACGCAATGCTAGTGCTGCTCTTGTGTCTTTCAAGCCTTGGTAGATGCAAGATTGGTGGGTCTCCGATGACGAAAGGGATAAATTAGGTTTAAGAAATAATTAGGGGGGTTGATATTGTTTTTCTATTCCAGATCCTGCAGAAATATGCAGTCGACTTATGAAGTAAGGAATGTCACGAGTCATTAACAGAGTCTTTCAGCATACCAATACAATAAGCACCCAGTTGGTTATAAATTAATCTATGGTATGCCATTACAGCTACCCACGTTTTTATTGTTAAAAAAATAAAGAAATGAATCTGAAGTTTAAGAAGCCGACATGATTCATCGGCCCCACGGATCAGGATGATTGAGTGTGTAATGGATGACTCAACATACATGCTAGTCTCATAACTTATCAGCACATCGGACTTATCAATTGAAACAGATCCTCAAAATAGAACACCAATGATCTAGCAAACTCTTATAGCTTGAGTCATCAAAACTTATTCTCTATTGTCAAAATTTTCAAATGAAATATTGTCACCCATAGAGGGATGCTTATGACAAGATCGCAATGAATAACAGGATGTATATATATTCTCTCTCGTATATCTTCCAGCTCGCTTGCTGCTGTAAAACATCCATTCCGGACCTTGGACAACTTATGTGAAAGTATACAGTTGCCCCATATCTCAGATGGAGTTGACTGAATCGTCATCACTGCCTTCATTCGCACTGCTGCTGCTGCTACCACTGCCACTTCCGCTACTGCTGCTCCCACTTCCACTACTACTGCTGCTGCTAGAAGTAGACGTCTGTTTTTCCCTCCCCTCTGCATTCACCTGGGCTCGAAGGGCTTCTGCGGCATTTGGCCCCTTGTCAACCTCATCACCACTGTCATCTACATCAGCAATCTCATTGTCGCTTTCATTTTGATGCGGCATGTTGACATCAAATCCGTCATTAGCTCCATTTTCAGCAGCATTCACATCCTCAGGTGATTCACTGCCAAAAAGGTCTTCGATATCTATATCTTGATGTTCATCAGCGTCATCATCATCATTCTTAGGGTCTGGCGAGGCCACAGGGACATTTGGTCCTGATGAGTAATCGACCATACTTTTACTGGCAGTTTTTGTACCTGCCATAAAGCATTAAGATATATGATAATCGGGCAAGCAAACTAGAAAAATGACAGCAACATGTCATACACAAGACTCGAAGTTGTTTCCTTTAGTATAGACTTTAAAGGAATAAGCCCTTCTGCAATATGGAAATTTTATCCTTAAAAATATTATCAACAGACTTAAAATAGGTGAGAGGAAGGCAAGGCATGACAAAGTAGTAAGACGTACGATTGGCTTTTGGTACTTATTAAATCAAATCACATCTGTATAAACAAGAGAAGCTTCTTAAAGTCCAGAATGAGCATCTGCTTTTAAGTCTTTTGATAACAGTTTTAAGGATAACAGTTTTGAGCATCCGTAAAGAAATTAGTCAAGGCTCATGACCAGCCCCTCCCAAGTTCTTAACATGTAGGATGGGAGACTTACAGTGTAACGCTTGAGTTGATTTCAGTATGAAATTAGTAAATACATCCTAATTCATATATAACATAGAATCATTGGGTGAGATTCTGAAGAATATCCAAGGGGCCTCATATGATTTCAATGTGGTTGGTTCATTGCAAACATATGCACCTCTAAGCAAAATATCACAATTGGAAACAAAAAGTGCAATGCAACTGGAGATTGAAGCAAAAGTAAGCATTGCAGTCTACAAGATGCACACGACAGATCATTTATGGAAAAGAAAACATTTGGTAGAAAGGTATCCTAAGAATTAGACAATTCGGACTCTTGCGAACCCTGAAAGAATCTACTGACATAAAGGACAAGTTCATCCCAAATTTCAAAATTTAGTTTTGGTTTCCATTGGAATGTCCACACACATGGGGACCTTGGAACAAGAAACTTTTGCCAACACATTTTGTAGAAAGAAAGCTAAACATCCCAGTCTGAGAGTCAATAGGACACATTGATTCAGTAAAGGAAAGAGAAGTCAACCGAAACTTAAAAAATAGAGTTCCAGATTAAAAAGAATCATGGTTCAATTTACATTTAATCTGACAACTCTAATTGTTTCAGAACTTAGACATTTAGAGATATTGCAAGCACTTCAGTTTTGCAGGAGTTGATAATCTTGATCAAGATTGAATTCAGACGAAATGACTATATATATTCACTCTGCACCATGCTGTCCTGACTAGCGCATAGGGCTTCACCTAGTGCAACTAAACATCAAGCAAGGTCTTCTAATAAAGCCTCCAGCCAGCATTTAATCTAATCATGGCATAATGAAGTCTGATTCCAATTCTCTTACGCAAAGTAGAACACTTAACAAGCAACAGAACAGGAAAAATAAGGAAAGGACAGTAACGGACAGCAGTCGCACAAAATCCACAGAACTCAGTCCAATGGCAAATGCACCAAAAGGCCAAATACGGTTGCCGCAACGGCACAGATAGCCATGCTTGCTAATCATTTTGTTATCTCTGCAGCTAGACTACACCATCATACCTTCTCATTCTATTTGGTAAATTCTTCCCATAATAGCAGAAATTAATAAAGCATTGAAACAAACCTGGATTCTCCGCTACACCAACATCAATTCGTTCCACCTCAACCTGCATTAACCAAATGTAAATGCTTTAATGCACAAATAATAATCATTAGAAAGAAAACAAACCAATCAAAGATTCAAACTTTTAGTTTCTTGAGCTCCAAAGTAAACCATTTGCAACAGTCAATATTAATCCAAACTCACCGGCACCGCAGGGAATGCGGTTTTACCAGGATGGTAAATCGGCTTGGCGGTGGCCCTGCCCACCGGAGACAGCTGCGGATCCACCGACAGGCCGCCGCCACCGGCCGATTCACCAAGCTGGCGGTCATGCCGGAGCTGCTTCACGGACCTGTGAAGCCTCTCGAGCCGGAAGGTCTGGCCATCGAAGAACAAAACGGCGTCGTTGTCCTTGTAATCCTCGCTGCTTCCTTTAAACGTCACGTTTGGTTTCCCCAATTGATTGTTCTGAAACTCCACCGTCACCCTATTCTCCTTGGTCTTCTTCAGCTTCCCGGCCTTCGTCTTGTCAATCGACGCCGGTTTGAATTCGTCTGCCCCAAATCAAAATCAAAATCAAAATAAAAAAGCAAAATTACATTTTCAGATTCTTGATTTTCTCGGCAACCAAACAGAAAGTGAAAAGCTTACATCGGAGAGTGCAGAACTTGTTGGAGGAGTCGTTTTTGAAGGAGGGGCCTAGGGTTAAGTTGTACCACGTATCGGGGGTTGGGCCGGTCTTGGGCTCGTCTTTAGAGTTGTTCGCCATGGTTTATTCTTTTGTGGGTTCAGAGGCGGCGTCGGCACCTTGCTGGCATGGTAAGATGGAGTGGACTGATAGATATTAGGGTTTTGAGATGCGGCGGAGCAGTCAGGAGTCAGCGGCGGAGGAATTTATTATTCTGGAGAAGAAGACGACCGAGGAGGACATGGTCTCAACGACACCAAGACGGCTTAACTGTCCAAGTGTACATATACGTTCTAATCTCGGGCCGACCTGATTCGGTTTTAGTCAGCCAATGGGGTTACTTGAAAGTGTATAAACCGTACAGGGATATTTTGAAGTCATATGAAGTACCGAAATTCCGACTACTTAGGGCTCATTTGACAAATTTTTTTTAGTGTCAAAATTACTTTTGAAAATTTTAAAAACACATGTTAAGTGTTTCTCACTTGAGCAAAAATACTTTAAAACTAATAAAAATGATTTTGTGTGCATAACTGGTTCTCGTTAATTCAAAAGTGTTTTTGGCAAAAACACCTAGGATGTGCTTTCTAAAAAATCAAAAATGCTTTTGACACTGAAAAAGCACCTGCCAAACGAGCACTTAGTATTTCCCGTTTCGAAAACGTTCCAGGAACAAAATACTGCTGAAACTTCTCGAAGACGTGTAGGATAGGAAACATTACGTAAACAGTCATTCCCTTCAAATTTGAACTTGAACTTGTAGTATTTTATTTGGATTTTTAATTTTTCTATACTGTGGAAGTTTAAAATACTAATTTATATAAATTTAAATGATTTTTAATCAACGTTTTCGTAACATTTCATATCAATCTTTTTTGAAATTTGAGAAATTGCTATTTTGTGTCGTAGTGTTTAGCCGTTTCCGTTTCCATATCCGTTTCGTGCTTCATAGTTGAGGTCAATTAGTTTTTACGATGAGTAGAATTTTTTTACATTATTTTTTACTACGTTCACTATTCGAAATTGAAGCAAGTAAGAATTAGAATACTTGATTGATGCGGTAATTTTCATACACATTAGATTTGTGTATGACCAAGTTCTAACTTCTATCCAAGTCTTAAATCTGGGAGTAATCTCATTACTTTGTTTAGCGGACATTCATTCTTACATTGTTGGAGGAGTTTTTAATTTAGTATCTAAATGGTAGTACCTTATAGAAAGAATATCTAAAAGGTCTTACATTAGAGTGCTAATATCTAAAAAATACAACAATTTCTTGTAATATCCAAATAGTCCATTTTATCTAGTTGTCAAAATTCTATTGGCTAACTTCAAATTTAATTAAACTAACGGCGTCTTACCCCTCCTCCGTCTTCCGATTTCAACTTCTCTCATATCTTCACTCTCCTCTCTCTCTATTCAAATCGCAAAAATGGGTCAGGGAACTCCGGGAGGTTTGAACCGCTAGTATCTACCTCGGCGACCTCCTCCCGGCGAGCGTCCACCGCGTCATATACTTCGACTCCAATTTGATCGATCGAGCTCGGCTTGACCTTGGCAAGCGGGTGAGACTCCGAGTGGAGAACCGAGGCTAGTCTATCGAGGACGAGCTTGGCGTGGTCGATGGAGATCTGGAGGGCCTCGGAGATCGCAGCCCACCCGACCCAGTGGTTCACGGATCGAGGACAAGCTTGGCGTAGTCGATGGAGATCTAGAGGGCCTCGGAGATCGTGGCCGACCCAATCCAGTGGTTCGCGGAGCGCTCGACCAACTTCTGCTTGAGGGGGATTAAGGTTTGGGTCGGGTCGGAGAAGACGAGCTTGGGGATGGGGAGGAGGCCGTGCTTGAAGGGCTCGCGGCACGGATGGAGCAACTGGGCCGGGTCTTTGATCAAAAGGATATGGAAGATCTCCACCTTCTGATGGACCCCGCCGATGAAGCAGAGGCTCATCACCAGCACGACGGTCGGCGTGATCTTCAACCCGGGAGTGTCGTCGGTGTAGAACCTCAACATGTTGTTTCCGCCACCGGATCCGCCCCCACACGGCCGGAGCTGGTAGATCCCCGGTCGGCGCCCATGGCGTCGATGGCTCGGAGCTCGGCGTCCAGCTTCAGTGACCGCTCGTAGACGTCGCGGATCTCGGCGTCGAGCTCGGATTTCGCGTCGCCGGCGATGCCGTCCAAGTGGCAGAGGTCGTGCTAGGCCTCGAAGTTCAACTTTTTAACTTTCTTGGCTTGGGTTCAACTTTTTATGATAATTCAGATTCTGGGTTTCTTTAGAAATATCAAAGTTTTGATCTGTTGCCTTAAATTTCTTGTTCTTTTTTTCATTTTGGGTTTTTTTGTGTTTTTTTTCGAAGGATAACTTTCACACCAACTATTCAGCATTGCAGTATGGCAACAGTGATTGGTTTGTGCCTGAGGGTCAAGCTAAAAGAATGTTTCCCTACTCATTATAAGGTTAGCTGTGTTAGGAGGTTTCGTGGTGTTTTGGCGTTCAAGATTTGATTTTACTCAATTCTGTGTTCACTGCTATTTGTTTTATCTGTTACTTGAAAGTTATAATTGCTGATTATATTGTCTACTATAGTATGTTTGATGTTCATTGCTTACGCGAATTATTCGGGACCTTCTTTGAACTGATACATCGTGGTTGAAAATATAGAGACATGTGACTATCTCTATAGAGAACAGGGGAATGTCTCTTTAGAGACAAATGGTTGTCTATGTAGGTGACTTGTCTCTGTAGAGACAGGTGACTGTCTATGGAGAGACATGTGACTGTCCATGCAGAGACAGGTGACTGTCCTCTGCAGAGACATGTGACTATCCAATTCTTTTTGTTTGGCACTTTCAAATTTGGTGTCTCTGTATAGACACTTTACTGTCTCTGCGGAGACACTTTACTGTCTCTATGGAGACATTTGGTAGTCTCTATAGAGACACATTACTGTCTCCGTGGAGACACATAACTGTCTCTATAGAGACAATTGACTGTCTTTGTATAAACACTTGACTATCTCTCTGGAGAGACACTTACTGTCTCTGCATGTGAAACTTGTGAAATTTTTTCTGCGAAAAACATACTTAATATGGATCTTAAAATGTAGATCTCACTTTTATGAATAAATGGATGGAAACGAATTTTCATTACGATTTCTATATCAAAAGTTATGATTAATTTAGAAAAATAAAAAAATTGAAAAAATAATGAACATGAGAGAGAAAGATGATTTTCCGTTAAAGAAGTTAGTTACTTTTGCCTAAGCGCACTAGATTTTGGGACTATATGGATATTTTAAATCTTTTATGTTTTTTTTAGATATTTAGGATGTTATTTTGGACTCCTAGGATATCTGCCCTACATTATACCATTTTCAAAGATAATCAAAGTGGAGTGACTACGCAAGAGTGGGTATGCTTCGACAAATATTTCTAATAGCAACTATATATTTTCCTAATGTCGGACAAGGTTCAAAATCCAAGTTCTCATCTTTGATATTGCTCGACAAAACACTATTGTTTGGCTATTGGGCTAGTGGGCTTTTATGCGCCCTAAAGATCAGAGAGATGAAAAGCCCGCGAGCAGTTGGACTTCTGCAGCCCCTCTTATCTTCAAAAGGGACACGCGGCATTCATGCGAACCCACGTTCCCAGACGATACAGCCGGCCGTCATACGACGGCGTTTGGCTGCTCACTCCCGAATTATCTCCACTGTAAAACAAACAAACCAAGCTCAAAAATACAGAAGTGAGTCCTCCGGAAGAATCTAGTGCAGAATTATTTATCACTGAAAAATGGTTCAAATTGGCGGGAAAAAATTGGGCCAGATGGCATTGGGCTTCGGCGGCAGCGGCGTTGGCCAGGCCCTCGCCGCCGTTGCCGTAGCTCTCTTGCTCCGCCTCTTATCCGGTCCCGGCCCGGCGCTGTTACCGGACACCGACGCCGGGGAGGAGGACGACGACAACGACACTATCGACGAAAAGCCGGAAGCTCCGATCATCGGAAAAGTAATCCCGGTCACAATCCGGTGGCGCAACATCAACTGTTCTCTTTCTGACAAGTCGTCATCGTCGGTAAGTTTCCGTTTATTTCACTTTTCAAATAAGAAAAATTCCAATTATTCAAATTAGTACTTGTTTGGTTGCTGAGAAAATGTGCATAATTAAAGGTTTAAACTTTGATTTCCTTGGGGTTTTTTTGGTTAGATATTTCTTAGTTTTTGGCTCTTGATTCGATAAGGTTCTTTCAAATTAGTACTTGTTTGGTTGCTGAGAAGATGAGGAGGATTAAAGGTTTGAACTTTGATGTCCTTCGTTTTTGGCTCTTGAATTGCTTAGATAAGGTTTCTGCTGAAAAATGTAAGCGGAGAAGCAAAACCGGGGAGGCTATTGGCGATTATGGGGCCGTCAGGGTCAGGGAAGACGACGCTGCTAAATGTACTCGCTGGTCAGCTATCGGCGTCACCGCGGTTACATTTATCAGGTCTTTTGGAGGTCAATGGAAATGCTACTCCAAACAAGGCCTATAGGTAAAGCTTTGTTTTTTTTGTGTATGCTATGGTCTATTTTGGATTTATGTGCTTGTTTATGTGGTTCTCATTGGTTTAATTTGGTGTGTTGGGGGGTTAAGGTTTGCTTATGTGAGGCAGGAGGACCTGTTTTTCTCGCAGTTGACGGTGCGAGAGACGCTGTCTCTTGCTGCCGAGCTGCAGCTTCCAGATATATCTTCACCAGAAGCGAGATTGGATTATGTGGACACTCTGTTGTTCAAGTTGGGATTGGTAAGATTGGCTAATGGCAATGTTGATGAAGTTCATTTTTGTTATGTGAAGACTTCATACTTTTAAGAGAGTTTGTGAGCATTGTTGAAGTTAATGGAAAATGAAGATTGAAAATGGGAACTTATTTGGTTATGTTTGCAATAGGTCAATTGTGCTGATACCATTGTTGGCGATGCCAAAGTCCGAGGAATTAGTGGAGGTGAAAAGAAACGTTTGTCTGTGGCATGTGAGTTGATTGCAAGCCCTTCAGTTATATTTGCTGATGAACCTACTACTGGTAAGTAATCCTCATCTATCTGATATCTGATGTACTTATGGTCTTTCAACACCTTCAGGATAGCCTAATTATTTCTTGTAGAAGTAGATGGCAATTTTACCTTCATCATTTGACACAATATACCTGTGGGCTTCTAGGACTTGATGCTTTCCAAGCAGAAAAAGTGATGGAAACCCTCCGACAGCTTGCACAAGATGGACATACTGTAATTTGCTCCATACATCAGCCTAGAGGTTCTGTGTATAGTAAATTTGATGACATTGTGTTGCTAACAGAGGGTGCACTTGTCTATGCTGGCCCTGCACATGATGAACCACTAGAATATTTCTCTAAATTCGGGTTGGTGGCTATACCTTGTGTTAAATCCTTTCTTTAGCTCACATACCATGCTTGTACTTTGTACTTCCTATTTGACAAAGAGGTTACTGAAACCTCAAGTTGGGGTTATTGGATGATGATGATATCTCTTTCTCTCTCATTTGCTCGGCCTGTGATTAAATACATACATACAGAACCTATCTGTTTCCTTGAGTTTTTCTTTTCATAATTATTTCTTCATGCCCCTTAGATGGAGATATTGAATAGATAATAAGATCTAATATCATGCACAGGCTACTGGCATATGCTACCGCTATCTTCGTATATTGTCAAGCTATTGCTGCTAAATTGTGAGACTATCGACTAATCAATGATTTATTCAACAGGTACCTTTGCCCAGATCATGAGAACCCCGCTGAGTTTCTAGCTGATCTTATATCTATTGACTATAGTTCTGCTGAAAGTGTCCACTCATCTCGGAAAAGAGTAGATGTTCTCGTGGAGTCATTTTCACAGCAATCATCACTAGTTCTGTATGCAACTCCGATTATGAGAAGGGAAGTCTCTAACAACAGAACAAAGTTCATCAAAAACAGTCGAGTTCAGAAGAAGGGAGGCTGGTGGAGGCAATTCCGGTTGCTCTTAAGGCGTGCATGGATGCAGGTTAGTCCTCTTTCTTGCATGCTTAGTAATTCATCTCTGAAGACTTAAAAAATTTAGGTTTGCTTATCTCAGGAAACTGTGTAGCTAAGAATTTAAATGATGACAATGTATTAGTCATTTTGGTTTAAAGATTTTTTAGCTGGTTCATCTTACTATCTCCGCAGAAAGTTTTGTAACAGCAAAAGGCTTTGTAACAAATAACTCGTTATCAACATAAGCATCAGTTGTTAAATAAAAATTGGGCAAACAATAAGGGAGATATTCATGTATTAGGTGTGTTTGTTTGATTCATTTGGTTGTTTCATGATTATAAATTCAGCTACTGGTTGTATATGATTGACTCCTCTGGACAACTGGTTAGGCTTCTCGTGATGGGCCAACAAATAAAGTTCGGGCAAGAATGTCAATTGCATCAGCTATAATATTTGGGTCAGTTTTTTGGAGAATGGGAAGATCTCAGACATCCATACAAGACAGAATGGGATTGCTTCAGGTGTGACATATTTGTTCTTTATTCACTTTGGAGTGTGGACAATTACATGATTTTGGAGAGCTTTGACTTATAATGTCATATTTAGTTTGTGATTTGGCGAAACTAGCGTCGAGAACTTATTTAGTCCCTGAATTGGAAACTCATCATTTCCTGCAATGTTCTACAAATTTCATTACATGAGCTTCATGTTCCAGTGTCTCTTGTTGAAGTTTTTAACTTCCTTGGTCCTGTTTATACTCTCAGGTTGCTGCAATAAACACAGCAATGGCTGCTCTCACAAAGACTGTGGGTGTGTTCCCGAAGGAGCGGGCGATAGTAAATAGAGAGCATGCAAAAGGGTCTTACACATTAGGACCCTATCTTCTTTCGAAGTTGTTGGCTGAGATTCCCATTGGATCAGCATTTCCATTAATGTTCGGTGCTGTTTTGTACCCCATGGCTCGCCTTCATCCTACTTTATCCAGGTTTTCGAAATTATTGTTATAATCATTATTGTGAGATGATTTTCTTAACCTCATTTTTGTAAAGTGTGTGGAGAGTTTTTCAATTTAGTGGATAGAAATGGTCTAAAGCTGTATGAGATGAACGTACACATCAGGTCACTGCCCTCAGCATCATACCTGCACACACAGTATATTGGGAAGCTGCGACTGCCAGCTAAATAGGAAATGATACTCTAAACATGAAATAGAATGTGGAAAGTGATATTTGTGTGACCATTTTATAAGATTTTATAACTGGATTATGAATAAGCTGAGTGCTTTTTCCCTGCAAATATCCATAGGCATATATCACTCTTCCAGCTTTTCCTTTTACTGAGGATCAGTAATGTGGTGAGTGGTAAAGGAGAAAGATAGAACTGAATGTCACCTGAATACTTGTGAGGAATATTTTCATTTCTTCGTCGTTTATTTTACAAATCTTGTCGTTGCTGTCAAAACAGAAAAGTGGCTAAGATGACTTGGTTCACTTACAATACTTTTGACTTTTTAGGTTCGCAAACTTTTGTGGCATTGTGACTGTGGAATCTTTCGCGGCATCTGCTATGGGGCTTACTGTTGGTGCTATGGTTCCAACTACTGAAGCAGCAATGGCAGTGGGACCCTCACTCATGACAGTTTTCCTTGTATTTGGAGGATATTACGTCAATGCAGAGAATACACCAATTATCTTCCGTTGGATTCCTCGTGTCTCTCTAATTAGATGGTAAGCTCAATGGTTCCTTGCCATTATGAAATGAAAAGTTCAATGATAGCTTAAGATAAATGAGATATTGTTTATGTTACCTTACGGATGTATTTTCCTTGCACTCTTACAGGGCTTTTCAAGGTCTTTGCATCAATGAGTTCAGGGGTCTTCAATTTGATCATCAGCATTCTTTCGATATTCAAAATGGAGAACAGGTAAGGGACAACTTTTTCTTAAACTTTCAAGAAACGTGATACCCTACCATCATTAATAGGACCTAATGCTATCTGCGAAGCATAGGCATAAACACATAACACTACCACCTACCATCATTAATAGAACCTAATGCTATCTGCGAAGCATAGGCATAAACACATAACACTACCACCTTACTCTATTTATTTATAAATTTTCAGGCACTTGAACGCATCTCCTTTAGTGGAAGTCACATTAGGGAGACAATGATTGCTCAAAGTAGAATACTGTTGTTTTGGTATTCCACCACATACCTTCTCCTTAGGAAAAACAAACCGAAATTTCAGCAGCTGGAGGCTGCATCTCTGGATGAAATCCCACCAGCGGTGGAGCTTGAGCCTCTTAGTACCGAACAAGATGAAGAAAACCAAACAAGTGAACCTCTAACACTTGATCAAGCTGAACAGAACCAGCCAAGTGAGACGGTAACACTCAAACAAGTTGAACTAGACCCACCACTGGAATCATCTCCAATTGACCAAGTCCCACAGTTTGTCCTAGAAGGTTTGTAATTACTTGGGCATTAGTAGTGTTGTTATCAGATGCAGTGCCACTATTTATTGATCTATTTCATACAGGTGCTAAGTAAAGGAGATATCTTAGCAATAAAAGGAGCCTCATGCCTTTTCAAACCCAATGAGCCATTTCTATGCCACGTATATGTCCATATGAACTTGAAAATCTCATGTAGAATGTACTTTTATTGTACCTTGTTCAACGACAATCGGTGTAATTTGAGCCTAGCTAGCAAGGGATGATGTGGATGAGTTTCTTATGTGGTTACTGATCAGGATAACCCGGCACTATGTCAATTGGCTGAGTTATGTTACTGCAGAAGGCGGGTTACCAACCGTGTGAAGTTTCTTCTCTCGTCCAATTCTAAATTTTGTAGGTGTTTGAATGTTAATGTATTAGAGATGCTAGG
The DNA here is from genome assembly GCA_033992175.1 of Spiraea crenata. NCBI lineage: Eukaryota > Viridiplantae > Streptophyta > Magnoliopsida > Rosales > Rosaceae > Spiraea > Spiraea crenata. The sequence continues at coordinate 2,418,852 of JAVBHV010000066.1, forward strand.
TGAGGTTGATGAACTTCCCATTCGACGAGATTTATTTTGCAACCTAGCGTTGCTTTTCATGGTGGATGTACGTAATGATGCAATGCATACAGTTGCACAGAACTTGACTTCGTATATTTCTCTTCTCTCTAATAAAAGAAAGCATCATTGTACGCATCTTCATTACTTGTTTTACAAACCTTTCTTATGTTAAGATAGTCACTATTCTACACTCCATTCCGTTACGGACAGCTTTCTCCACCTCAAACGTCCTGGACAATTTTTCGTGCTTTCCACATGTTGCGCTTACTTCCGTCTGATTATGTAGCTTCCAAGATTTGTTGACTAAATAAGCCCAACTATTTACAAGGTGTTAATGATAATATATCAATATCATTATACCTGCAATATCGATATCTTCAGAGTTCCAATCTAATTTAGAGAAATTTGTTGTGACGTATTTCTTAGCAAAGGTAGACAAAAGGGAATTTTCTTAAATAATCAAATGACAGCAGACACGCTAAAACAACGGTTACCTGGAAATATGACAACGAGATCCGCCGTTTCATGCGAGATTTTATTTTACTTCCAAAAATAGAAGCTTCATTAAGAGGTGCACTCTCCTGGCCCCACATCTTCTACTTCCAGACGGATCAAACTCCATAAACAGGACACGCGCCGAAATTCCACGTGTCAATCCTACGCGGTTTCTCCCAAAAACACAAAAACCCACAATCCTTAAAGTTATCAAGCCCTCTATATATAAACTTCGTACGCACCTTGTTTGCAAAACAAAACAAGACATCATTAAATCGCACATTTGAAGGCTCATTTGCAAATTTGTAATGTCTAGCACCATGCTAATCTCTTCTCTTCACTCAGCGCCGCTACCACCAACGCCACGTTTCAATTCCGGCATTAACCGACCAAACCGGAAGACGGGGTTGTTCCAAATGCAAAAGAAGCGTCGACCTCTCAGGATTTTCGCGTCATGTGATCGTGACAAATATAATGGCAAACTTGTGGATGAAGATATGATTGTTCTAAGAATGCGAATCCACGACATGGAGATGGCGGAGATGCATGATGACGATCATAAAGCCCCGGAAAATTGGATGGAATGGGAGAAGCGATACTATCCAAATTACAATTCGGATGTCTATGAAGCCGTGGGGTTGTTGCAATACCAATTGATGAACGCTAGGCCTAGCGTGGCTCTGGGAATGCTTGCTATTGTTGCACTTAGCGTCCCAATCTCTATGGGTGCTTTGATGTGCCCTTTGTTGGACATTATAAAGGACATCTTAGCCAATGGGAATATTCATTTTTAGCTCATCTCCATTTGTAAATACGTACCAAAATTGAGATTGTGCCCGTTATTATTGTTGCACTTTGTATATAATAAAATTGTAGTTCAGTTAATTATGAATATTTACCACCGCCTCACTTAGACTTGAGGTTAAAATTTCTTTTGACTCCAATCCCACTTTGTATGTAACACAATCAAATATATTTTATGTTCTAAATTCTAATTTCCTAAAATTGTGATTTAAAATCGAGTTGAAGCATAGTGCAAACTGCAACTAGCTAAACTCCTCACGTCTTCAAATACAACAAAATTTAGTTTAGGAGTACGCAATAAGTCAGACTTGGGTGAAAATATATGTTATTTCACTATTAGCATCCTATCCACCCCCTAATCCCCATCAATCTTAATTTTTAAATTTCTACCTCATGTTCTATTTCTTATTCTCATCATGAAGAACCATAACATTACAAATTCTATGAAAGAAACATAAGTAGTCTCATCTCGAGTTCTCTGTTTTAAGAATTGTTCCTTGAAGAAAACATCAAATTTAGAAGAGTGCATTTTGATTAAAGGTGGGAAATAAATAACAATATTGATCGCCATTCAAGTAAGCCTTCATCATACAAAACCCCTCAATGATTTTGGAAGAATATTAAAACCTGAGTAATCCTTCATGTTTCATATTTGGAAGAAGCGTTCTTTGAAATAAGATGTTGAATTACAGGTTAACGCAATAGTGGGTTGGGAAAAGTAGATCAAGTATCGATATGCCCGTAAAATTCGGAAATCCAATTTTTATTTTAAAATGATTCAATTTTACTTTATCAGGTGACAATAGTTACGAAGTAAAATTCTATCCAAACTCCACTAAAGTCTCTAATGACAGTGACGGGAACTTACCTTATCCGGAATCTCCAGCGTGATGTACGCGTTAAAAAAATGCAACTTGTCCCTTAAACAATCGAAAACACGGTTTCGACACATTCCCTTCGGTTTTCTTAGCTCACAAGAGTTCCTTTGGAGTTGCCAAGCACATGCATGATACATCAGCCGCCCCCACCCCCCTCCTCTCTAATCTATTATAAAAAGAACATTGTTCATCTCTTTTTCGTAACCCGGTATTATATATTAATATAAACTAGCTATAAATACAAGAGCAAAGAGCAAACCACCACTTAATCCCATACCTAGTACTAATTTTTCCCATTAATTCTCTCAACTCAACACAAAAGCAATGGCATCAACTTCACTATCCCTTTCTTCTTCTTCCGCTCTTTCATTCAACCCATTTTCACGCACAATCCAAAACCGCAAAAGTTCAGCAAGTCTTGAGTTCAACCGACACTGGGAAACTAGAATTTTTGCATCTAGCAGTAACCATGAATGGTACCAAAACCACAACCGCAGGCTAGTGGACGAGAACATGATTGTTCTGAGGAAAAGAATTCACGAGATGAAGATGGTGGAGAGGAACTACGAGCCGCCGTCCGATTGGATGGATTGGGAGAAGCGGTATTACACTTCCTACGATTCTATCATATGCCAAGTAGTGGGCTTCTTGCAGTCCCAGTTGATGAATACAAGGCCCAGCTTGGCCCTCGTAATGGCCCTTGTGATCGTTTTGAGTGTGCCCACTTCAACGGTCATGATTTTGTTCCATTTCTTGGACTTCGCCAAGGGAGTTCTTCATTATTAGCTAGAATACTTTGTTTGTGTATATACTATAAAAATTGTATATATATAAGAGTAATATTCCACCAAATTGATCATCATGTGCACATATGGTTTTCAGGGGTTATGATCTATGATTAATGGATATTTTCCTTTGATGGACACCAAGATCGCTCGCATTAGCATTCACTTGCTGTGACTAATACTGGATTAATATGTTGGGAGATCCCACCAAATTGATCATCCTGTGTTTAGATAGACTCTGTCAAAATCATATAAAATACATCTGGCGGTGCCCAATAGTATAACTGAGTCAAAATCATATAAAACCAGCACCAAAACGAAAAAATAGATATTTTCAATGAAAAGGGAGCAAGTTGATAAACAGAAACTGAATTGCCGCACAATAGTAACACTAGATGAGGTTTTTACCCAAAAACTAAAGGATCCGAACAAGCATACCTAGCATCTTACTGAAGATGTAGTGGACTTGACCACGTTTCTGGCCGTTCTCGTCAGGGACCTCCAGAGGTCGGAGATCAGCGCTCAGGCCCCCGGGATCCGTGGTTGTGTTTTGCTTAGACACGCTTGACTGAGATTCTGCCAACTTAGGGATTTCCATTTTGGCCCTGATTATATAATACAAATGCAATGCTTCGTTTTGTTTCTTTATTATAAATAGGCTTTCTCGGCTTTTTTGTAGCCTATTGGCCCTGATTATATAATACAAATGACTAATGCTCTCAGTTTTGTTTCTTTAGAGCGCAGACCACCCTCAGCCCCGCGCGCTCGCAGACACGCATCCCACCCCGTCTCACTAAACCTCACGTGAGGACCCCTACGTACACCTACCAACACATCACCAGGCACACCCACAACCAAAAGGAAAACGGAAGACAAGAGGAGAGCCAGTGAAGAAGACAGAAACACACACGCAGAGCAAGAGACAGAGAAGAAAGAGCAAGAGCAGCAGAAAAGAGACCGGGCCAAAGACAAAGAAGGGAAAGAGGACAGAAGCAAAAAAGCGAGAGAGAACCAAGGGGACGGGGCAAAAAAACCAGAACACAGAAAAAAAAGACAACCCCCTTATAAATACGCGTGAGGGTTTTTTTTCATTCACGGCCAGGCCGTCATACTCGTATTGGGATTGAAAGACTTTACATTTTGATTATTTTACCGCCTTACTTTTAGTTTATAATTATTTATTTATTTTTTCAAATAAGAATATTTGCGAAAATATTAATTCGATGGCGAGCGTACTTAATTTTATGTGCATTTCAAATTTCCTTATATCAGTAAATATACTAGGAAACCAAATAGCAAAGATTCAATGAAGAACGAAACAGAGCAATATATTAAGGAAAATTTCAATTGAAATCCCCGAAATCATGAAACCAAACAGATCACCAAAACCAATCTTAGAACTTGTTTAAAAGTGATTGTGAAAAGCTGTTATTCCGATCCACGCCTCCTTATTAAGAACATGATTTCCTTCTATTTTAGATAATACGAACGTGCACTTGGAGGGAAGATTTGTGTTTAATGGAAGAGAACACAATAGCACGCTTTCTCTCATACGGAAACACACAACTACGAAAAGAGATGGAATGCAACCTAATGCAATGCAAATGACAATTACGAAAAGAAAATAGAATTCGAATACATCTCAAATAGGATTGTGCAGCAGCAGCAGCATGCCAAACACATCTTAAGCTACAACGATAGCAAGAAACTGGCACCTGATAGTGGTAATTTGCAGTTTCAAAGTACCTTACACTACACAAAAATCATTCAATCCAATACTTGAGCGCAAACAAAATTCTGTTAAAGTTACTAATGTTATTTGCTTAGTTTTTCAATAAACTAGGAGTTGTCCTATTCTTTAGGAGTCTGTTGAAGTGGATTAGCAAATCCCGATTCTTTCGAAGTATTCAAAGTCATGGAGTCTTAGTTAGTGGCTGTTTTAGGTCGTGGGATTGTCTTCCCTATTTTTAGTTGTTTTAGTTATGCATTCTTCTATTTAAGATGTAATCGGTTGTTTTTATCAAGTTGAATGAAGTGAAGTTATTCCTCATAATTCTTTTGTGCTATCTGCCATTATCTCTTTTATACTTTACAAATTCAGTGCACATAAAAGGAGTATAAAGACTTTCAGATATCCTGAAGCTGAAATGTATTACTTTAAACAATCACTGATCCTACATGTGATCTATAGACCTTTCCCAAATGCCAGTAACGGGCAAAACTCCAATTATTTTATGTAGAACTGTACATCCTCAGATCAAACGAAAATCTAACTGATTAAAGAGCAAGAGAATGTTACCACAGAGGGTGTGGCATATGAAGACGTTTGATTCTTCGTACGTTCTATGGCATTGGGTCCCAATTACTACATAAAGCGATGCTCTCATTTGTCTGTATCCTGACTCTTAGAAACCTCAGCGTCGAAGGTTGATGATCCCCTGCTAGACGGAATATAAGAGTATGCCAAGGCTGCAGTACCAAGAGTTAGGGCAGTAGCAATCAACCCCCAGACCCACCTCTGCCTTTTTTCTCTTTTCTCCCTGTCACGCCGTTCCCATTCTACATTAAAGAAGAACACAAAATTAGGTTATATAATAGAAGGAGATAGATCCCAAAAGGACATAATATCAAATCAAGAATCTACAGAAGCAGAAAAGTACGCATGCTGCATCCTAATGCACATTGAATAGGGAATGGGTACCCAGATGTGTCAGTCAATATTTGAGCAAACAGACTAATGTGTTAAATCACTTGCATAAAGAAGCTTTCGGTTATATTCCCCGTGAAGGACTGGGTTGTCCTGTTATCTACTAGTATATTACTTTCATCCCACTGACTACTGAAACAATATGTTCAAACTTATAGAGGGTTACAGCCTTGGGACCAGACGACAACTGAACTCAATTTAACACACAATAGAATATCACTAAAGCTGCAGTGCATAGGTTTGCGATAAATTAGAGAGGGAAGTTACATGGGGCAAATTTTCGTAGTTCATTCATAACACACGCAGCAATTGCAGGTAACTGAAAACAAAAAATCAGAAGCATATCAGGACTACTACCTGAGCGACGCACACAACAACGACAAGGCCTCTCTGGTCCTGTCAAAACATCAAGACTATGATTACATGACATTAAATAGTAGAAGATTTATGGACCTTGTGCCATAAGAAAAGAAAGTATGAATCTCTGATTAGAAGAACTGTGGTAAATGAAAGGCTGTGCATCATACATAGACCAGATAGATCAAAATGACATGGATGGAGAAGTTATCTTGAAAGCAATAATTTAACTATGTTAGTCTATGTCGGCTATACATAATGCAAAATCCAATGACCTCGCGGGTGAGGCCATCTTCAAAAACCAAATAGATGGCACAATATCTAATTACCCAAAGGAGAATTTCCACTATATATTACTCACAAACCTTAAGACAAAGGCCAAAAGCTTACCATGAGGACGATCCTTAAGCTCACTGAGGTGTCGACCAGGCACAGCTGGGAAACCCTAACAACCATACAGTGAACATGACATCAAATAATAATAAAACATCAAGTGTAATAAGAAGTACAGAACTAGATAACAGAATCCGTGGCATATGCAAGGATCGATGTGTAAGAACACAATATGCATATACACACAAAAATATATAAACAGACTCTAACTGGATTAGATTAGATAGTAGGAGATGCATCCTGACTACAATATTTCTGCGTCTGCCCACATAATGTGAAAACCATTTTGATATGAAATTAAAACTTACGATTCCATTCGGGGCGAGCAAGTGCAAGTGAAGGGGTTGGTATCTCCACATATCCACCTGTTTGTAGTTATATTGTTAGGAACAAGAAAACTAAAAACGAAAGGAAAGGCAACATGTGTACCATGTAAAACGGCCTCAACCCAAAAATTTCACGTAGGCTACCAAAAAGAAACAATAGTAAACAATGCACAACCCAAATACGGTTTGAAAGAAGAAATTTTCTTGAAACCCAAATGAATCCAAATTTTCGCCTATACTGCCTCTAATTACACCAGCAAAAAGGAAACCCCAGATAATCAATCTCCTCACAAAACCTAAGAGAAAAAACAAAAATACATCTGGCGGAGCCCTATAGTATAACTGTGTCAAAATCATATAAAACCAGCACCAAAACGAAAAAGTAGATGTTTTCAATGAAAAGGGAGGAAGTTGATAAACAGAAACTGAATTGCCGCACAATTAGTAACACTAGAGGAGGTTTTTACCCAAAAATTAAAGGATCCGAACAAGCATACCGAGAATCTTACTGAAGAAGAGGTGGACTTGACCATGTTTCTGGCCGCTCTCGTCAGGGACCTCCAGAGATCGGAGATCAGCGCTGGGGCTCGCGGGATCCATGGTTGTGTTTTGCTCAGAGATGGACATGCTTGGCAGCGATTCTGCTCAAATTGTCCACATAAGCAAAAATCACTAAAAACAAGAATAAAAAACACTTCCAACCGAATAGTCAAAATGACATGGCTCTGAGTTGGAATAACGTCACTTCTCCTGCTGTTATAAATGACAGCACAGTTAATTTATTAATTTAATATTTTTTATTGTACCCACATCTCCTCTCTCTTTTCTTTTTGCAGATGTTGAGGGAAAACAAGTCTTTCTTTTTGTCGCGACAACCATCGCCGTCAACTTCGACAGCCAAAAGTCAGTCCCCGCCGCCGTCGTTCATCACCGACGTCCACCACCGCCCTCCATCACCGACATTCACCACCGCCCTCCATCACCGACGTTCCCCGCCACCCCCAACATTCTCGTTTCCGTCACCGAATCACAGGTTCGTATTTACTCTCCTTGAGAATTTTAGTTTAAACTGCTGGGTTTTGATGATTTAATTGTTGGGTATGAATTTTTTTGGTCAATTTTGTGATTTGGGATGTTGGGCATTTGATGATTTGGTTGATTTCTGGTAATATGATCCTTAATTTGTGTTAATTAATCTTCCAATTAGCTGTTCAAGTATGTAAACATATCTTTCTGGAATCAAAACTTGTTTGTGTTCCTTGGTACATTTGAAATCTGGAATTAAAAGCTTCCAGATGATGTTTCTATTCTATGTAAGATACAATGTCGGACGAGCCAAAGACTCAGATGATGTTTCTATTCTATACAAGCCATGAGGTATTTCATAATGTGTTGTTTCCAAGTGCTTTGTATGAGCAATATTATGGTGGATATGTTGTTGTGAACATAATGTTGTGGAATGAGTGTTGCTCTTTTCGGGTTGTATCGTGTTGGTGATTTGTCCGAAGCATATGGATTATGGGTGTTGGATGCGGCCTTCAATTAGACGAAGCATTTGAGTCTTGAGTCCTTAGTGGGGATTGATTTGGTGCTGCAATTTTGGAAGAGTGATGAGGTTCTTATGGTTAACTTGGATAGAGACATCGTATCTTACATTTTGGGAAGAATCTTCCCGTCGATTTTTGTCAGAATCCATATTATGTTGAAACTATTGTATATGTGAATTGTTTAGTTTCTGTCACCAGAGGCGCAACAAGTGAATACATGTAATTTCTCATGTTCTCAATTGTCCAAAAGCTTGACGAAAGTGCAGGATAAGATCCTGTTGGATACACTAATTAGTTTATCGTTGTCCAAAAATCTGAGTACATGTGAAGTGTGTCTTTGATCGTGTTAACATAGAGCTTTTGTAGTGCTCTCACCACCAAGTGATAAGGAGGAACTTAATCTGTGTATTTTGTAGAGTTTTTGTGTTGTAATGTAGTGTTCTTAATAAATTTTGATGTTCAAATGGTTGCTGTTCTTAATGTACGGTTGCTGTTTTTAATGTAGTGTTCTGAATATAATTCTTGTTTTGATTATTTTTCTGTTTTAAATTTGATAAATAAATATTGCATATAATTTATAATTATAATAAAATATTAATATATTTTGACATGTCGGATGGAGCTCAAAACTTCATAAAATGTCAATTTGCCACATCAACCATCAATTTTAAAATTGACTTCAAAAATTTGACATCTCCATCGGAGATGCTCTTAGGGATTTCCATTTTGGCCTTGATAGAAAACAAATGCAAGGTTTCGTTTTGTTTCTTTGTTATAAATACGCGTGAGGCTTTTTTATTAGTCACGGGCCGGGCGTTCGTATTCCTAAATTTAATAAGAAAATAAATAATAATTCAATAAGGAAAGAGAGCTGCTATGTACACCCAAATTTCTTTTTTAGACACCTTTATTTCTCATGTAGGCCCATTTTAATTTTCAATATTCTTAGGACACCCTTTTTTAATAATAAACTTCCCTCTATAACCTTCATTTACTTTACTAATTTTCACCTAACAAATTTATTTTCAACATTCAATTTCTTTCCTCTGTAAATTGGGCAGAGATCTTCTATTTTGTCCCCGAAATAATTTCTTTATATTCTCCTCTTTCTCCCACTACCCAAATTCACCGGAATCCACACCACCATCGTCGACCGTCCCAAGTAATTTCTTTCTATTCTCCTCTTTCTCCCTTAACTCCCCCAACAACATTCCTTTTATAATCTTACCATGGAAACCAAACGGCTGCTCACCAAATCCCACCGTCAAGAAAAAGCTTAATTCCTGACAACCATTGAAAAAGTCCCAAAAAATTAATACGAATAGACATACTTTTGAGGGATTTCGTTATTGGATTTGTGGTTATTGAATTTTGGGTGAGCTCTTTTGATAGTGGTGGCCGATGGTGGATAGTGGTGACGTTTATTGGTGTTTTATGGGTGGTGACGCTTGGGTTGGAGGTCACCAAGTGTGGTGGGGTGGTCGCCGATGAGGCGGCTGGTCATTGACATTGTTGGGTAGGCGGCGACGACGAAGGGGGTTTTTGGTTCTGTTCCTCTGTTGATTAATAGATCATTAACTAATACATGTGTACTCTGATGTCATTTACATAAAGATATGAAAATAATTTTACTTTGGAAAAAATTAGAGGGTGTCCAAAGAAGAAATATGGGTGTACATAGCAGCCCTCTAAGGAAATGATAGTCAAACCAAATCTTATATAGATTGAAAGGTCAGGTTCCTAGTATATTCTTTTTTTGACACACATTATAATATAGTCCAATTTTGCTCACCTCCCTTTAATCCTTGTGAAACTTTACCTCCCTCTTAGAATCCCGCCACATGTCAAATATGCTAACCCAAGTTAAACTGTTGTATTTAACTAATCTTTATCACAAAGAAAAATAATTAGATATGCCAAATTAATGAGATTATGAGAGAAGGATCCGGATCAAGGGACATCCTTTTTCCCTAAACATCCTTTCTCATCCATTGATTTTGCAACTTCTTGTGGGACCCATTAATAATGGATCCGATCCGACGGATGAGAAAGGATGTTTAGGGAAAAAGGATGTCCCTTGAATCGGATCCTTCTCTCATAATCTCATTAATTTGGCATATCTAATTATTTAAGATAAATCTCACAATTAAGCAAGAAAAACTATAAATCTCACAAGTAAGCAAGAAAAACAAAGACTCCTGCAAACAATCAATAACCTTCATGCTTGATTACATCATATGATCCTGATGTTTGAGGAGGAAGATGAAGAAGACCAAACCTCCAACTCCTCTGACACTTCCGAGAGCAACTTTTAGGTGGGATGGTTTTTTTTTTTTTTTTTTGGGAATTGGGGATCCGGTTCCTGGGACACGCTAAAAAAACACACATTTTAACACACTTTGTACACCATTAGATTCCACTTTGAATGGCTGAGATTAATTCTGACTTAATATAATTTTAAATCCAAAAATAATGTTATGTAGCCCCTTCATTTTTTTTTTTCACTTTCGCTCTCTTCATTCATCTTTCACTTCTTCTTCCCCCCTACACAACTAGACTGAAATCTTCTATATAAAATCTCTCAGCAAGATTTCATATATCAATTGGAAGAGGATAGAATAATTTAATATCCGGATACACAAGCCTCCAACATCAACATAGCAAATAACAATTGTATCATTCACAAATCACAAGTCAATCTCATACTACTACAATTCGGTGGAACCACCAACTAATATTCCAAGCGAAGTTCCAAACAAACAAATCAAAACCCCCAAATTCTTTATGCCAATTGAGCCCCGGAATCGGCCAACAGAGCCTTGCATTCGACCAAACCATTCCAACCCAGATGCCAAATTGGTGAACAAGATATGAGAAAACTTGCGCCTGTAATGGTCAAAGCAATCCGTCTCGATTGGATTTTGTTATATGAAAATGGCAAGGGACAATTTCGGTGATTATAGTCTGGATATGCACTTGACAGACAAAAAGAGGTACTTATATAGAGAGATTGAAAGATCATGACCGTAGAACTCAATGCACAAGAGACTCGAGACTCATGGAGGATTTTCCGTTTTGCATATTGCCAAATTACAAACTACTTCTATAGTATCAGAAGAAAAGAAAACATTTTTCAGCCTACCTTTACTTATAACAAAACTCTGCAGTTCAAAAAAGCATCAGCTGCACAATAGACCATGCAGTAGAATCCAATCAGCTAATCATCCCTAAGGTTACTTGAATATCGCATACATGCTAGTAACCTGTAACAGCACGGATATAATACGCAATCCATTTTGCAAATGCAGCGTTCTTGCCTCAAGTTTTGACATCCTATCCTCCACCTGAGTTATGCATGCATACATGGTACAAGCTCCTGCTTCAATGCCTCGCATTGTGAAGTGGCTCTACATGACGGGTGCAGTAGTCAAGTGCTCTCCTGGTAGCCACATACCACTCTATTTTGTAAACATTACTGTTATGATAAGTGTGATCTGGATATCCCCTCTTCAACAAGTGCCGAACTTCCCATTTGCTTTTATCATCTTCAATAACAACTAGCCAGAGGATTGATTCATTCATTTGGTGCACAACAAGAACTTGCATGTGCAATTGATTCCCCTTCAACCAGGAGTCCACACAAAACTTCCTTTCCACTTCCAGCTCAAAATCAGCATCATATGAACGTCCAGTGCTTAGTAACAAAATCCCTTGCATATCATTCGCCAACTCTTGATGATACCGATTAAGCACACTTAGAACATGGGTTTTAAGAACATGGGTTTTAAGTGGTTGAGATTCACTCTTATTCTGACTGATTAATTTTAATAAAAAAATTATTTTAATGGTTGAGATTCACTCTTATTCTGACTGATTAATTTTAGGGGCATTGTGATATTATCCCATTACTAAATATAACTTTTATGATCAACCCTCCTCTTTTTTTTAAGAAAAAAAAAGAAAAAAAAGAGGAGGGTTGATCATAAAAGTTATATTTTCATTAACATTAAAAAAAAAATCAAATTATTCATGATGGAAATTTCAAGCCCATATTTTGTAAAAGAATTACAACCATTGGCCTTAAAAACGTTTCATAAGTGGACGTCATAACTCATTCATCACACCAGCGGTTTTCAAATTTTTTGAAATTCAAATTGACTAGACTTCTCTATAAATAAGAGGTCGTGTTGCTTAGTTTTTGTGTTGGTGTTGTGGGGTTGGAGGGGTTGTTTCTCTTCATAAAAAAGGAGGTGACAAACTGTAGTAGTTGCCAAATGGAAGAAGTCACGGCCTGTCCTACCTTATTGTTAGGTAGGTATAAAATGTGTTTTTGGCTGCAGACATCAAACCCCAAAACTATGAGCTCAATATGCTCTATTATGATTTCCAGAAAAATGTTGTTGAGGTATTCCTCTTCGTCAATTCGATAGGTGAATTCTAATTCTTTGGAATTAGTCATTGATTCTGAGAGAAAAAAAAATTAATTTATCTTGAATGTACAGCTTAAGAACAAAATCACTAAAACATTTACAAACCTAATGTGGAATTTGACAATTTATCTTACCTATTGTATAGGTTAAGAACAAAATTAGCAAAACTTTCCTTACCTGATGTGTAGGTTAAGAAAATTATCTTACATATTGTATAGGTTAAGAACAAAATTAGCAAAACTTTTCTTACCTAATGCGTAGGTTGAGAAATTTATCTTATCTAATATATACGTTAAGAACAAAATTACTAAAAATTTATTCAACCTAATGTATAGATTAAGAACATCATTACTAAAAACTTATCTTAGCTAATGTGTAGAACAATTCATCTTACACAACAAGAAACATTCAATTAATTAATAAAATTTATTATCAATAATCACTTGTTAAAAAAAGTAAGAAGGGCAAAAATGATATGGAAAAATTAGAGATTTATTCTAAAGATTACAATTATTTTCTTAAAAAAATTTCTGCTTATGTGGAAGGGGTTTTATTGAAATTTTAGGGTCTATACTGAAATATGAAGGTTTATACTGAAAGTTGCTAACTCTTGAGGGTTGAAATCACATTTCCTTTTAATTTTATTGGAAACAACAAATACACATTATCCGATGGAGCCTCTTGTTCTCCCGCTCTGCAAAACCCAAAAAAACTCCATTTGCAATTTTATCTGAGCTCCCATCTTCCTCCATTCCTTTATTGCACTGGTTGTATACAAGGCATTGATATCACAAAAAAAACATGTGCCGTGCACAATCTCACTTCTTGCAAATGAGCAATTTGAGGAGGTTTATTAATCTCCAAAAAATCTGACTCGAATTTAGGGTTACCATTGATTGAGGTTCATATAAACCCATTAATTTTAATTGCCAAACTTCGAATATGTTCACATTCAATCTTTATTCAAATTCATGTTGTTTTTCTTTCCCATAATTTTTAAGAATGACTAAAACTAAATCCTGAGAAGTAATTTAAAGAATTTTCTGTTTAATGATAGATGCGACCAACGGAGAGAGAGAGAGAGAGAGAGAGAGAGAGAGAGAGAGAGAGAGAGAGAGAGAGAGAGAGAGAGAGAGAGAGAGAGAGAGAGAGAGAGAGAGAGTTATTTTATTGGTTGTCCTTATACAAAAACATTATAATAATTGTAACAAGCTCAATTAGTTCAACTAGGTTTTATTTCTAGATCTTTAGAATTGTTGAAGAAGCTTGAAAATTGAAGATAGATGGGTTGTTGAAGGTGCATTCACATTTGACCATCATTATACACATCATGTCTGCATTTAACATAGATCCTTACTTAATTGAGTCAAAACTTTTCAATTACTTAAGTTTTTGCAAATGTTTTTATTAGAATAAGGATATTAGTTTTTACATGACTGATCATTTATTTTCTGCACGTGAAATGTTGACTGCTTTTCTGACAGTGACCGATTGATCACTTCTTTTATCCGTGCATGCTTTTATCCACCGGGTAGTCAACTGATCCCCACTAAGTTTTTGATCTGCCTAGGTTTGTGAAAAAGTGCTCTTTTGTTGTTCAAATTTTGGTCATTCATTTCTTATCTTCTTCGGCCTTTATAAGCTAAACTTCCCCGTCTTTTTCATTAGGGTTTTGGACTTAATTTTCATATCTTTCAAACTCTCATTTTGTTGTTGCCCTCTTTGGTTTCCTCTTCATTCTCTTGAGTGCTTAGTTCACTTATATAGAGATGTTGTTATGATTTGAGGATTTCCTATGTATTGAACCTTATTTTCCTTGATTTGGTTTCAATTCTTATAGAGGGTTTTCATTCATAAAAGTTCATATCTTTTTCAAAACTCCTCCTTGCAAGTTCTCTCCGGTTTCCATCTTCTTCATCTTGAGTGCGTAGTTCACTTACATAGATGAATTGTTAGGATTTGAGACTTGTTTGTATCTTGAACCTTTGTTTCCAAGTTTGGTTTTCAAAAGAATTCATCATATCCAAACTTTGAAGAAGGTTCTTGTAATACCCCAAGTTCACTAGAATATTTTAGTAGTCGCTAATAGTTAATATACAATATTTGGGCCTACAATGTTATGCTACAAGTGAGTAATATGTTTGGACTAAAGAAAGAGCCCAAATTGGATTGTGGTTTGAGTTTTGTCCCATCAGTATAGGTTACATTAGTATTAAAGAAAGAGGTGGACACCATTTGGCTGTCAACGTTGTTATGGTGGTCAAGTGGAGTTTTAAATCGCTCTAAGAAGGGGGGAGTGAATATGGACGTAGTGGGTTAGTGTTATGAATGTAATGAATGAGAATTACATCATTACTTTGAGTTGAGGTGAATGTGGACGGATTGGGAAGATGAAGAGTTTAGGAATGGTGGTGAGACTTCTAGAATTTGTGGTAAATGAGGGAATTAAACCATATTTAAGGGGGAGGGGGGGGGGGTTTCTGTATGGGGACGTTTTGGAGGAGTGAGAGGGGCTTACCTGGGAGTATTTATATGGGGGGGGGGGGGGGGGGGGTTTCTGTATGGGGACGTTTTGGAGGAGTGAGAGGGGCTTACCTGGGAGTATTTATATGGGGTATGGCTGCTGAAACAGTCACTTTACAGCCCCTAAATATACAAGGATTTTTGGAGAGAAAGAGAACGTTATTGGACGAAGAGGGATCCTCGAAAATACCTGCACATTTGGAGCGAGAGGAGGAGTTTCTTCTGTAAGAGTTTCGGAGGTAAGGACGTTGTCTCATGTTTCTCACAAGAAACTTAGTGAACATGTCTGTTTTCTGCTTCATGGACAGATTCGTCGGCTTAAATGGTAAAGACAGAAAACCAAACCTAGGGGTGTCCTTTTGATATGAAATTTTGACAGGAGCTAGATAACATGTTCATAGACCTACTGTAGAAATTTTATAGAAAATGGACATGGATTGATACCCCATTGAAACTGATGAAAGAGGAGTGTATGTTTCCAGGACAGATTCAGAAGGACTATATTTTAAGAACAGAAAAGCAAACCTAGGGGTGTCCTTTCGTTATGAAATTTTGATAGACATTAGCTAACATATGCATGAACCTACTGTAGAAATTTTATAAGGAACGGACATCATTCATTCCCTATTCGAGACAGAGAAATACATAATTGGATGTACCCGGGCAGAAACAGAGGGACTGGTTGGTAACGAGTTTTAGGTCTATTTAAACTCCTTATTTTCCTTTGATTATTGAACAAAAGTTGTAGAGTTACATAGTGTGGTTCTAAGAGTATTCAGAATACATTTTTCCACAAAACCTAGAATAAGTTACGGTTGTTACAAGCTGGTTAAGTACTAAGGCAACGAGAGACGTTTTAATTGTTTGTTTGAGCCTTTCTTTCGTGTATAGCTACGGTGTGTGATCGGAGTCTATTCCTTGATCTTTTAGGTATTGAAGTGGTGGGTGGAACCCAAAGAGACTCAAGGTAAGTGACTATGTGATTGCTTGTTTGACTGAAACGACAAACGGGACGGTTTGGCTTGTGTTACAGTTATTGATTGTTTTATGATTTACATGTGTGGAATGGTTTTATTGAGTGACTCATTGTTTTGATGAAATTATGGATGCGCATGTACATATTGGTATCATAATTGGTTATGTATAAAGTTGTTAAGCATATTGCATGGTGGCATGTTATCATCTGCAAATGTTTGGAACAAAATGGTTTAAAGAAAGAAAGGGTTTAGAAAGGGAAAATGTTTTGAAGGAAAATATTTAAATGAAAGAAAGGTTTTCGAAGGGGAAACACCTAGGGAGGTAGTGATGAAGGAAGACTCAATAGACTCGAGAGGTGGGGTCTATTGAATGATGACAGTAAAAGGATCCTTTTAATAGATTCGAGAGGTGGGGTCTATTGAAAGGAGCCTTTTAATGGACTCGAGAGGTGGGGTCTATTAAAAGGTTACAGACTCCCGAGAGGTGGTGTCTAATGAAAAGGTTTTGCTTTTAGGGAAGGCACCCCCTTAATAGCCACGAAGCTGCCTCCCAGGTATGTACCCGAAGGGAAAAGAAAAGAATCCGGATGAAAAGAAAAGACGACTGATTTCTTTTTAAAAGAGTTGTTCTAAAAGGTATACGTTGGTACATGACATTGCATCGCATATGGGTAGTTGCATCATCGTGATAGTTAGTGGAATGCTTTCTCGAATGTATTGTGATTGTTCAATAGTCACTTACTGGCTCACGTAGTCCTGTTTGTGAGTTTCAGGTAAGAATGAGGAGTAGGCGATGGCAACGGGCATTGGACAAGCTACAGCAGGCCCCCACTCAAGTCATAGAGTCCTTTCATATTGATTGTTTGTTATTTAACTTTCCACTGCAAAAGATTTTGGTCAAACAATCCCCTTTTAAAGATGATAAGAACGAGTGCTTGACTTAAAGTTGTTTCACATTGATGAAAGTGGTTCAATGCTTTATTAAAAATAAGTTTGTTTCTTAAAATGGGCGTAAGTTGTACAGTAGTAATGCCCCAAAAAGGTGTAATTTTCCTGGGGTGTTACAGTTCTCTTCACTGTTTTTAGACTCAAATTATGTTCATATATTCATGAGTCAAAACAGTGTATTGTGCAATCTTTGTCTTCCCATGTTCACACATTCTTGTAGACAAGGTTGAGGTTTAGGCTTGCATGTGTAAGAAACTTTTCGGACTCTCTTCATTGTTTAGAATACTTGAGTCGAAATAGTGTTTGTGCAAGCTTTGTCTATCCATGTTCATGCATTCATATAGGCAAGATTGAGTTTAGAGGTCATTGACTTCGATTGTTATTGTACAGCTGCATAACTTGCTGCAGTAAACCCGGTTCCTGACTGGTTTCTTGAAGCTTTGTAGCTCTCTGGAAATGTGTCAGTGACTGGTCATATATCACAACTGCATTCATACATCGGTGCCACAGATTAGGAATACAAGTGTATGTCCCTATGATGTGTTGACCAAGCGAGGATCCGCTGGAAGTGAAGTGATTGAGAAGAAGCCGCACAAGAGACCGATGCATCTAAGTTAGGTACATGGATATTGATCTTGGTTGAAATCTTGTATTAGGTATCTTTTGTCATTTCATAGTGGAAGGCCAGTCTTTTGATAGACCCCCGATTTTTTATCCCTTAGTGTATTTTTCCGGTACCAAAATCTTGTGTCCATTGTTGTGTATTGTTAAACATTCGGCCTAAAGTAAAATTGGATTTATTTATGCACCAACTTCAATAACATGCAATCTGGATAAAACCGCCTGACTGGTCATCTTAACTGCTGCATTAGAAACGCCGGATTCAATAAGTTGTAGTTGTGCATAGCTCACAGATCTCAAACTTCACTGAATCTGTTGAGGACCTAAATTGGCATAGCATCTGAATGTTATTGAACGAATCACAAGCATACACAAGTTAAAGTATGTCAATGAACTGATCACTTAACATCTGTCAAGATAAAAGCAATCTAAAGTAAACTGTCAAGTTCATCACATCAGTGATTGGTCATCTGTGTGAGTCTGTTTGTGCTATTTGTTTGTGTATAGGGATTTATTTGAAAATACCCCCTCATTGCCAACCTGCAGAGAGAGAGAGAGAGAGAATATATATATATATATATATATATATATATATATATATATATACACTTCAATTATTAGGAATACTAAGACACTGACCACTTCCTTCTATTCCTATTGTTCTCTTCATCTATAGCATAAAATCATTTTAGTCTCATGAACATGTTATCAGCACTAATAACAATCTAGGATGCTTCCATAACTTTGAAATTCACCATCACCGTGATATCGACAACCCCCGAGGAATCGCCGCCGTCGAAAGAGACACCGTCACCGTGATCTTCATGTTAATCAATCATCGGTAGATTTCGTGTGCTAGAAAAACAAATTTTCAACTTTGTAGAATGACGCCTGTTTACATGGAAATTGAAGTCGGAAATTTGGCTCTACAATTTCCACGATTTTTTCCAGTGTAATTTCAAGATTTCTGCTTTCATAATTGCCAAACAAGGAAAAAGCAATTTCTGAACTTGAAATGACGACTTTTAGTGAATTCCCCAATTGTTTTACCGCATCCAAACACAGCTAAGGCCACGTGCTGGCCTCTCTTCTCTTTTCCTCTGTGTTCCACATGAACGTGTTCCATAATGCAACGCAGGCTTAGTTTGGTAAGGCTGAAATTATAATTAAAGCTGCTTCTGCTGAAATTATAATTAAAGTAGTTGAAAAAATAAGCTGTGAAGCGTTTGGTAAAATAATTTTGAAAAACTGTTGTGAATAGAAAAAACAGAAGTTGAGTGTTTGGTAAACTTTTATGTAAAATTGTTTGGTTTTTCATCATGGATTTTACTGAAGAGTAAGTGTTTGGTTTCTAAAATTTTATTTTCAATATACTTGTTCTTCCCAATTTTTGGTCTTCATGGTCACTCCTAACAAAATTATCATCCTTACGAGCCGCGTTCGAAGTCGAAGATGGTGAGTTTGGTATGGCAATTTCAATTTCCAATTAGAGGGGTGCTTGTTGTCCTGCTTAGAATTCCAATCATAGTGCAGAGTACACAAAAACTCCTTCCCAACCTCAAACTTATTGCATTGAAGTATGATAAATTCCTAGCTTAAAATTTTACAATAACACTATTGGCACCAAGAGGTTGACCAAATTTTCTACACCAACACATGTGGCAGACTATGTGGCACTTGCCATGTCATTTTTCTAAATATATTTTCTATTTATAATTTTACATATTCTAATCAAATTAATTATGTGCCCAATCAATTAATTATTAAACACATATCAAAAGCATCAAATTGAAAGAGAATTAGATTGATTAAACATCAAATTGCTTAGAACCCTAAAAAGCATCAAATCAGAAAGAGCCGAACTTGTTTTTCATCTTCCGACGCCGACTGAAGGATATGAATGAATTGAGTTCTTCCTTGGGTAATTTATCAAAAGCATCTAACTTTGTATTTTATATTTCTTTGCAGGCTGCCAAAGAAGGATATGAATGCACTGAGTTCTTCCTTGGGTAATTGGTCACCAACTCCCCTGTAATTTTTTATGGGCTGATCCTAATTTCATTTGGCGTTTAAGTGCAATTGTGTTATTAATTGGCTTGGTTTGGTTTTGTTGTGGGGCAACTGGGGGCATTGGCCTCATTGGTCGTCGTTGCCTGTTTTCTGCACTCGCTTTCCTATTCATCAAGTTCGGCTCTTTCAGATGGGGATGGAGATGTCGTGAGACCTTGAGTTGGCTTCTTATGCCACTTGCAAAGAAATATAAAATACAAAGTTAGATGCTTTTGATAAATTACCCAAGGAAGAACTCAATTCATTCATATCCTTCAGTCGGCGTCGGAAGATGAAAAACAAGTTCGGCTCTTTCTGATTTGATGCTTTTTAGGGTTCTAAGCAATTTGATGTTTAATCAATCTAATTCTCTTTCAATTTGATGCTTTTGATATGTGTTTAATAATTAATTGATTGGGCACATAATTAATTTGATTAGAATATGTAAAATTATAAATTGAAAATATATATTTAGAATGATGACATGGCAAGTGCCACATAGTCTGCCACATGTGTTGGTGTAAAAAATTTGGTCAACCTCTTGGTGCCAATAGTGTTACTGAAAATTTTAACATAATCTAAAAACAACAATGGAGTTTTCAATCCCCAAGAACAAACCAAGCATCCCCAGAACAAGGGAATAGAGTTTTCAGTCCTCAATTTTCATAAACAAATTTCACCAATTACATAAAATGCAGTTGATGATCAAATCTCAATTTCATAACAACCAGTAATTTAGAACATCCCCAAGTACCGAAACACCAAAAATCACTGAAAAATTCACAAAAGTTTAAGAATTTGGAATGGGGACTATCCTAAATGTCAAAACCAACATGAAAATCACAAACACAGAGCCATCACATCTGCGAACCCACCGAAACGGATTCACAAACCCAATTCCAAATTTGCAAAAAACCCCAAAAGAAGGCGCAGGGGCAAAGTTAGAATTCAGATTCATAGAAAAGAAATTGCATTTCCCTTTTTGCTTGATTTCTCATCGCCCCTTCCTCACCGCCCAGACCTCGCTGCTCAAGAACTCCACTGCGCACGACACGATCCAGTCGTCGCTATCTCTTCGTCGCCAGTCGTCTTCGCCCATCACCTTTGTCGCTCGCCCACAGCCCCGTCGTCGTCGCCAGCCCACAACCCAAAGCCCTGTCGCCCATCGCCCCGTCGTCGTCGTCAGCCCTGTCGTTGCCCACAACC
The DNA here is from genome assembly GCA_033992175.1 of Spiraea crenata. Taxonomy (NCBI): domain Eukaryota; kingdom Viridiplantae; phylum Streptophyta; class Magnoliopsida; order Rosales; family Rosaceae; genus Spiraea; species Spiraea crenata. The sequence continues at coordinate 2,439,919 of JAVBHV010000066.1, forward strand.
CCATCGCCCATCGCCGCCTGTCGTTGTCGCCCACAACCCACCAGAGAGTAATGAGATGAGAGATACAGTTCACCCAAAACACGGAGCGTCTAAAATAAGCAGAAGCCAATAAGCGTGTTTTCACCCGCTTCTCGTTTCCTTCACAAATTCAGCTTCAAAAATAAGCTGGATTATCAAATAAGCAGCTTTTGATAGTTTACCAAACACAAACATTATTTTTTAAGTGTTTTTTTTTTAATTTAAGTGCTACCAAACTAGCACGCAGTCCAACAGCAAACTCTCACTTTTCAATGCATTTTTTTGGCTGGTTCCATGATCCTAATCCATCAAGTCTCTGTTCTAATCTTCTAATGAAATGTAACTATCTTTTAGAACTTTGTAATCAAATGGTTCTTGGTTCTTCCTTTTTATATAATCGAATTAATAGGAGCGCTGGCACGGAGGTTTACATGGGCTATCAAATTCAAACCTCAGTTTTACTTTCACATAATTTTCAAATCAAATAAGCAGATACTTGGCGAACAAAATTTTATTATAAAAACAAACCACATAGTTTCTAGTTTTATCACGTTAAATGTTAAATATTTGAGTAATACACTAATTATAGATAATACACATCTCTTTTTCTTCAAAACTGAAAAACAGAAGTGAATCCCCAATTATCATCTTCACAAACCCTAAACATATGCTTGAAAAGGATCCAATTGATCAAACGACTGAGCTCAAACGAGGATCTTCATAAGCTGCATTTAGAAAGGAGAGATGTCTTAATACAGTTTGTGAAAAACTGAAGTTCACCCTAATCTTTTTAGTGTTTAGCAGACTTTTGATCTACATTCACTCCATTCACAAGCTGCACATTTGGAAATTCATGTAAAGCCTAGAAAACTAGAAACGGTAGTTGCAGGAGTAGTTCGTACGTTTTGAAAACATTAAACAGGTAATTTATGTCGCCGTTAGAATAAAGAACAGAACAAAACAAAACAAAACATCGGGTAGCTTTGTGTAGTTTACCCAATAAAGATTTGTGTAGTTTACCCAATAAAGAACACATCTTCCTTCATAACACACAGCCAAATCAAACTAACTGCAAACCAAAATCATAAGCATACCAGCAGAGTCAACTGGGATTAACGTGAAGAGGGCTCTTCATCCTTGCTACCTGTTAAATACCAAGTTATATATATATATATATATATATATATATATATATATATATATATATATATATATATATATATATATATATGATGTCAAAACCCATAAAATCAGGACTCCAACTACATTACATTAAATAGTAGCAGATGCATCAATGTTGGATCATAGGAAAACCACAAATGAATCTGAGATTAGAACTATTAGAAACATAAGACTGCAGGTGCAATGATACCTATGAAATCGATCAACAGATTATTACCCTATAACACTGTCAGTGATGCATAAACCAGATTGCCAAATAGAAAATAGATAAAAAAAAGTGTCATAAGAACAGCCAAACAAAGACAATTCAACAGAAATTTTAAATATGCAAAGACATGTAAGATCCCATCAACAATTACTTCATACTTTGTGATGACTATGCTGCAAGACAATCTATGCTCAAACACAATATAACCCAATGTTGGTGTGAATCAAGCGCAAACCATTATGGGTTGACATGAGGAGTAATCTTCAAACAAAAATGGATCCAAAATTTAGCTACCTAGCTTCTCATTACACCAGCAAAAACTACATTACTTGGTTTCTTTAACACACAAGCAAAGGAAATTCTAGATAATGTTACTCACCGAATTTTAAAAAAAATATACCAACAAGTGGATCAACAATCTCAAAGGCCAAGAGGCAGATGTGGTGGAATGAAAATGACTACGCTTGGAAAGGTAGAGAAAGAAAGGAGGGAGAAGGTGATGGGGAAGGAATTACCTAAATTTCTTCCCCAACGATATTCATCACAAACCTTAAAACAAAAGGCATCAATGTCTTACCTCGAGAATTGGGGCCATTGTGGTACTTCGAGTTGGAAAAGTACTCTTCTCTTGAGTCAACACTCTTGCTACCTGTTTGCAGTTATATAGTCAAATAACAACTAAACGCAACAAAAAGGACATCAGAAATAATTATGAAGCTCATTGGAAGGGTAGAGGAAGAGGGGAGGGAGACGGTGAGGCGGAAGGAATTACTCTTCTTTTCTACTTTTCTTCCATCATTCATTATTCTGTTGTTCTAAGGTTTATTTCATTTTTCAACTAATATAGACATCTACATAGAGTAGTAGCCGCACCACAGTGGTTGGATAACGGAGTGTTCACCAAACAGAAAGGACACATACATATAGGATCCATATTAGCCACATAAGCACGCAATGAAGTCTATAGATGGATTTCTAACAACACCAATGATAGCAAGAAATTGCAAAACCAAGGCAGGAGTTAAACTAAAATAGAAGCAGGGGTGTGAGACTGCCAGGTAATAACTGTCATTCCCCCAAACTTTTCAAGTATTTAGAGAATTTTCAAATTATATTAAATCCATTCACGCGCTGCACATCTTGTAAGCCAGAAAGACCCAAAACTGTCACATAAATCTTATACAGCCCAAGTCAATCAAGCTAATGGTAGGGGCAGTGCATAGGTTTACGATAAATTAGAGAGGGAAGTTGCATGGGGCAGTTTTTCGTAGTTCATTCATAACACACAGCAATTGCAGGTAACTGAAAACAAAAAATCAGAAGCATATCAGGACTACTACCTGAGCGATACATACAACAACGACAAGGCCTCTTTGGTCCTGTCAAAACATCAAGACTATGATTGCATGACAGTAAATAGTAGATGTATGGACCTTGTGCCATAAGAAAAGCAAGCACGAATCTCTAATTAGAAGACTATGGTAAATGAAAGACTGTGCATCATACATATACCAAATAGATCAAAATGACTTGGATGGAGAAGTGATCTGGAGAAGTTATCTTGAAAGCAATAATTTAACTATGTTATTCTACGTCGGCTATACATAATGCAAAATCCAATGACCTCGCTGGTCAGGCCATCTTAAAAAATCAAATAGATGGCACAATATCTAATTACCGAAAGAAAAAAAAAAGTCTGTTTTCTTCAAAATAAAAACCTCAAGGAAAAGTCCCACTAAATATTACTCACAAACCTTAAGACAAAGGCCAAAAGCTTACCAGGAGGAAGATCCTTAAGCTCGCTGAGGTGTCGAGCACGGACAGTTGGGAAACCTAAGCAACCATACAGTGAACATGACATCAAATAATAACAAAACTCAAGCGTAATAAGAAGTGCAGAACTGGATCTTAGGAAAACCATGTAAACAAAAACCGTGGCATATGCAAGGATCGATGTGTAAGAACCCAATATGCATATACACACAAAATATATAAATGGACTCTAACTGGATTAGATTAGATAGTAGTGGATGCATCGTGAGTACAATTTTCTGCGTCTGCTACACATAATGTGAAAACCATATTGATATGAAAAAACTTACGATTCTGTTCAGGGCCAGGAAGTGAAGGGGTTGGTATCTCCACATATTCACCTGTTTGTAGTTATATTGTTAGGAACAAGAAAACTAAAAACGCAAAGGAAAGGCAACATGTATACCATGTCAGACGGCCTCAACCCAAAAATTCTGTTCTAGTATGTATGACTGCATGACATTGAATAGTACCATAAGAAGAGCAAAAATGAATGTTAAGCCTGCAGTGCAAAAGTAACCATGATCCCATTAAAGTAAACTTTATAAAGCATATGCATGCATAACTCACGGATCAAACTTAGCAATCATTCCCCTTGTTCAGGAAAAAAAAACCTGCAACGCAACCATTCCATGTAGGCTACCAAAAAGAAACAATAGTAAACAATGTCCGTTATAATATAGTTTGAAAGGAGAAGTTATCTTCACACCCAAATGAACCCAAATTTTCGCCTATACTGCCTCTAATTGCACCAGCAAGAAGGAAACCCAGATAATTAATCTTCCTCACAAAACCTAAAAGAAAAATCAAAAACACATCTGGAGGAGCCCAATAGTATAACTGTGTTAAAATCATATAAAACCAGGACCAAAACCAAAAAGTAGATATTTTCAATGAAAAGGGAGGAAGTTGATAAACAGAAACTGAATTGTCGCACAAATAGTAACACTAGATGAGGTTTTTACCCAAAAACTAAAGGATCCGAACAAGCATACCTAGCATCTTACTGAAGAAGAGGTGGACTTGACCACGTTTCTGGCCGTTCTCTTCAGGGACCTCCAGAGATCGGAGATCAGTGCTCAGGCTCGCGGGATCCATGGTTGTGTTTTGTTTAGACATACTAGACTGCGATTCTGCCAACTTAGGGATTTCCATTTTGGCCCTGATGATATAATACAAATGCAATGCTTCGTTTTGTTTCTTTGTTATAAATACGCGTGAGGGTTTTTTTTCATTCACGGCCAGGCCGTCGTACTCGTATTGGGATTGAAAGACTTCACATTTTGATTATTTTACCGCCTTATTTTTAGTTTATAATTATTTATTTATTTTTTCAAATAAGAATATTTGCGAAAATATTAATTCGATGGCGAGCGTACTTAATTTTATGTGCATTTCAAATTTCCTTATATCAGTAAATATACTAGGAAACCAAATAGCAAAGATTCAATGAAGAACGAAACAGAGCAATATATTAAGGAAAATTTCAATTGAAATCCCCGAAATCATGAACCTAGCCCTAACTGAAATTAATACCATCAGAGGTCTCGTAGTCTGCATGGCTCACCAGGAGATTCGCAGGCTCGACCACGGGAGTCTGAACTTGTTTGCGTTTGGAAGCTTCTCGGCATGATTTTGGCTACTTTTTCCGTTTGAAAGAGCAGATTTGCTCTCTACTCCACTCAGTAGGAGTTAAAAAAAGGACTACATCTTACAGCCGTTGGATTTGATACTGTGGATGGGAGAAAAGCTCAAAAAATTTAGTAGGGTTTTCCTCCCAAACCTCCAAAAAACGCTCCCCAGGACCTCCCCTGCCGTTTCACCTACACCGACAACCACGATGACAACGCCGCTCCCCCGCCACTGCCTCCGCCGATCCTAAAACCTCCTCATAAAACAATGGTCAAATTTCTAAAGGAAACTATCGATGTATAGAAGAACGTGAGATTCGTACGTATGAGTTTCCGGTGAATCAATTTTATGAACACTTTTGATTAACGTTGCCCAAAACTGAACAAAACCCAAAGTTCACTGATTCCAAACTCATTCACTCCTGAAACACATGGTAATTAACACACCCGGATTCAAATCTGACTACCGGAGAGTAGATCCAAGTGAACTTTTACCAAAAAAGTCTTCTACCACCGCCGTGTCGGGAAAAGCACGACCCTAAAAATATCATATTAGCGGGAGGCGGACCGCATATTCCATTGCTAAGCACAAATCAGTACACAAAGAAACTTCAATTCATTCCATCTGATGGGTAATCTATGCAGTCAATTTCTTTTATTGGTGGGTTCGAGCTCTATCTCGAGCTTTTGCCTCCTCATCTCGCTCTCTATCTCTTGCATGAAGAGTGATCGGAATTAAAGGTGGAGGAAGCAGGAACAGAGTCGAATGAAGGGCGGGGGCAGGTGAGATTGGAAAGGAGACTGTGCAGGAGCTGAGCGACGAGGAGACAACGGAGATCGTCGAGCCAGAGAATGTAGGCGAAACGGCGGCTGTTGTGGCGAGGGAGCAGCGTTGTCGTCTTGGTTATCAGAGTAAATGAAACGGCGGCGGAGGTCTTGGAGAGTTTTGGGAGGTGACACGCATCTCCACGACGATGGGAGCTTTCGGAGGCATTGCCGTAGGAAAATTCGCCCAAAGATCGAAATGGTATTGATACCAAAGCTCACCTAGGTTCAATATTTCGGAGATGTTCCATAAATCTGGCATTTCCGGAAAGCAATTCCTGTCGGCGGGGATGCCGGATCAGATCTTCGAGAAGGTGGAAGAGGTGGCGAAGGCGAAGGGCGAGGAGAAGAAGAAGTGGGGGAGAAATTGACGTGACAAAACGGTCATTTCATTTCGACTTGATTTTTTTTTATTTCTTTTATTTTTTGCGAGTTGAAAATGCTGATGGTACATATTGAATTCCACTTTTAAATAAAAAATTAGTAAACATCAGTATGATTGACGAAAATATATTTTAAAAAACATAATTTAACAGAAATGAGTTGTATTGTAGTTATCATTTGAGAAGATATAAGAAACACAATGTAATAAAATAAGTTGTAGTATAAGATATGTAAGGGTACTTTTATCAGGTAGACTTGGTCCTTATTATTATCTGTGTTCAACTCTTTTTTGACATAAAAATGCACATTTGGCAATGATTGCTCGGAAGAAAAAGTAATCATTTAGAAGAAAAATTGAATTAACTAAAAATCCCTTCGCAGGTGCAGGGCATCTACAAGAATTCAATTGAGAACACCGTCAAAGGTTTATTTGAGCAGAAAGCTAACAATTCCATGATTGCCGGAATCTTCCTTTAGTAAGTGTTCTAATACCATAGCAGACTAATTAATCATAAATTAGTAAACCAAAGGAAAACTGTTGTAGGGATCACTATTCAGCATCCCATGATTTGTCATTGTAAATCTGTAAGTTGAAGGCATCATGAACTAGAAGACGTGCGTGCCTCGCGTTGGAGAGTCCAGGAGTGTTGTCATCGCATGGAAACGTACCAAAAATGGAGCGATCATTGATAGGGCCAATTATGTGCCAATCTTGGAAACGCTGCATGAAGAGTTAGGGTAAAAAGTATTAGTTCAAAACAGAAAATAAAAGATCGAGATATTTGGTGAAATTAAAGGTTGAGAAACGAAATGTGATATATAGTTGTAACGAAGGAGCTCCCTTCAGTCCAAGACGTGACAGCAATGACCAGCCTTCCGGCTCCTGCTTCGTTGGATCAGAAACACACCACTTTCTTTTAACTCAAGTAGTTGATGAATTCTTGAACCAACGAGTCAGCAGCCGAGTGCTGGCCCTACGACTGCCTCGGACTGGACTGAAGACGAGCTCCTTCTATTCACAACTCTTTCATCATATGCCAATAAAATAAATAATAATAAAAAAACCACACATTGGAGTAGCTGGAGTGAAAGAAATGCAATATGCAAAAATAAAGCAAAGGTACGAGGGATGAAGGAGAGAAAGAGATGGTATATGTAGGCATCAAACGAGGTGAAAACGCCGACATGAGGATCTAAAAGTTGATTTTAGGACAGAAGGTCCCAGGGCATCACATTCACATATTCATTTTCTGTTTGAAAGGTTTTCATTTCAAGGCCCAGACCTTTCATTTCGACTCATTCAGACAGACCACTCTCTACTTATTTCAAGCGTACGTCTTAGCATACCACCTGTGCACTGCTAGCTTAGCTCTGCTCTGCTCTAATTTTATATCTTGTCAAAACAGCTGGATTATATCACTCACTAGCTCTCCTCCACCAGATCAACCCTAGCTATATAAGATCTCATGGCTCCAATACTGCCACCCAATATATACACGTGTTACTCTCAAAGTGCTATGATTGTAAACTTACGTGATATCAGTGACGTAGCTAGGAATATTTTTTTGGGGGTTACGTTTTGGGGTAGAAATTTTAGGGGTGAAATTGAAAAGGAAGTTATATTTTGTGGGTAGAATTTTGAGGTGAAATTGAGAAGGGGGTTATATTTTGTGGGTGAAATTTTAAGAGTGAAATTGAAAAGGGGGTTACATTTTTATGGGTAGAAATTTTAGGGGTCAGTTTATAATTTAAGGACAATATATAGTAAAATTTTAAAAAATTTAAGGGTTAATTTTTAATTTTAAGAAAACCAGTGGGGGCCCAATCTCTCCCTGGTTGTATGCTGGCTCCGTCCCTGCGTGATATGTTAGAATAGTATTACGAGTATACAATATTTACAATATGTACTGCATATTAAGGAACTAGCATTTTTTATCCTTCCAGTCGAACCTTCGGAGTTTACAGATATAGTGAAAATCAATATGTCAGTATGTGGAGTGTGAACTGTGTAAAAATAAACTTCAATTTTTTTTTAATTAATTAACACATAAGATCATAAATAAACATATTATTACTTCATATATACATTAAAACATACCAACTGGATTCACCATTTTGTAGAACAAGATGAAAGATATAAGAAGACATAGATAAGGAGTCACGCAGAATGTCTTCAACTCTCTTTAGATGATATGCTTAAGCCACAAATAGATTTTTAGCGCAATATTAATCAATTTTTATGAGACTATGGATAATTTTTGTATAGAGTATTATAATATATGACATATCTGACATATTAAGAATTTGTTCACCTACTTATCTATTCAAGCCTTTCAATGTCCTCACACAATAAGTAAAGAAGAGGTTAATCAGCTCATTAAGGCTCGGATATATTTGATTCAATAAATTACATGATTAGTCATCTAGCACTCACATAAAAAGAAGATTTCTTACAAATTGATCTAAACAACTTAATTAGTTATGTTGTAGGGCCTCCTTGATTTATTCATGTCACCTAAATTATGAAAAAACTAGTGTATTAATTCATGAAAACGGCCTCCTAATTAAATCTTAGTTTGATCCTAATAGGAATGGAACTCATGATCTTTTAAAACATACACAAGCATAAGCTGGTCTCAAGTACAGGGTTTACCCGTTCTCTCTTAAAAAACCTTGTAGCCGTCGGCCCCTTGCTTTGGCTTAGGGTCGATCAGCCATCCAGATCTTGTTTTTCGCCGCCCTCTCTCCTTGTGAGAGTCCAATTTTCCCTCTCCTTTGTGAGAGCCCCTCCCCCTCACCGTGGGGTTTTTTCCTCTCTTCCATGAGAGCCTCAGCATAGTTCCCGACCTTGTGTTTGAGATGTTCTTGCTCGTTCCCGACCTTGTGTTTGAGATGTTTATTTTTCCTGTATTCTATGTTTTTGATTTTGTTCTGTTAGGTGTTTATTTGGGATGTTGAGAGGCATATCATCAGCTTCGTCTCATCACCGCCTATGTTTTGCATGTCGCCGCTCACCGATCTAATCTGGGCCCGGTTGGTTTGTGATGGATGCGTCCTCTGTCGGATCCGTTATCAGTTGTTGTGTGGTCGCCATCAACTTCGCTGCATCTGCTTGATTCCGATCTGATTGTTTCGATCTAATTTGGTTTTGCAGCAACTTCAATCATTTTGGGTTTGAGCTTGTTTGGTATTGTTTTGTTGTTGGGCCTTTTTGGGTTGGAATTGTTTACTTCAATGTAATTGTCCGTAATTTGGATGCTTGTGTTTGTCCTCAAGAGTATAGGACACTCTTTTCCTTGTATTTTGCAAGATTTTTAACGAGCCCGCGATTTAAATTTGTATATGTAAGTACTTCTTATTTAGTTTTCTAACCAAACCCTATCAATAAAATTATTATTCTTTTAAAAACAAAAGGACAGGGTATACCCAGCAATATTCAAACTGAAGTAATGATGAAGCACGCACTAAAAACCAATGGACAATTGTGTCAATATGCTGTTTTCTTACGTAAAATACTGTGGACACACAGATATCTGATTGATTCCTTTCCTGAATGACCCATTTGGAATGACAGCCGTTAAAGACAGGTTTCAATAAAGTCCGGTTATCTTGTAACCGAAAGAACAAACGCACTAGTTCGTTTCCAACCAATGAATATGTAACTCCTTCCCAAACAAGGAAGCTAACACGAACGAACCTGAACAGCTCTCGAGTTTGGTTTGGTTACGAGAAAGAAAACAGAGAATATATGGTAAAACAGAAACTGTCAAGTAAGGTGTAGTTTTCCAAAATGAGAGCTGTAACTTTAGCAGATCGCAGAAGCTTTTCTGCTATGTTGTTATTGATGTTTCTGGTGACTTGTAGTGTCATCTGCCAGTCTCACTCACGCTTTTCATTACTGTGCAGTCAAGAATCAAATAATATTTTTCATAAATTGATGTCACCATGTGTGTACCCTTGTACTGTGTCTTGTCATTTCACCTTATTTCTTTTCTTGCTTTACTTCGATCACACTTTTATCTTTTGATTAAGTGGACTAGGATTGTAGATATCATAAAGTTGGTTCGTTCATCTATTTTATGTATTTTAACATAAGTAAACTAGATAGTTAATGTCCTTAAACATCTCTATTCTCATTTTTTTTTTTGTATTTTTAAGAAGTATATTGTAATTGTTTGTATACAATCAAATAGTTATTTTTCTTTTTGTCCTTTTCAATTTGCTTCTAGCAAGTGACAATAAAAAGTACAATACTAATTACAAGATGACTATGAATAATAATCAAATGTAGTGCGAGGTGCCTGTAATGTGGTACATAGTACTCATGATACAAAGAGTCTATCAGACACGCGTATGCTTGTCTAGTGAAGCTAGTCTCTTTTGATTGAGTGGAGTATGATTAGAGATATAATATAATAGTGAATTAGATAAATGATGTCTTTACACCAGGGGCGGATCCATGTGAGAGCGCAGGTACGCGGCCGCCCCTCTGCTCGCTGGAAAATTCAGTGGCTGAGAGCTTGTTTTTCACCCATCCGCCCCTCTGCTGCATCTCCTCCCGCTCTCTGCCGCTTTCTCGCTCGGAACTCCGTTCGGCTTTTTGAAAACTTCGACGAAAACAAGAAATTGAAGAAAGAACATCATGGGCTTCGATAGTTTGGTGATGATTTCGGAAATAGGAGAGAAAATGTGATTAGAGCTTGAACATTTTAGATATTCTTGATTGTTGCAGGTGAAGAGGTGAAGCAGCTTGGCGACTTGTTTCTCGCCAAGAAGAAGACTTCTGCGTTTTCAAATGACGGCACCGTTTTGGTGTTTATTTATGATTTTTTATTTGGTAAGAACAAGGGCCAATTTAAAACTCAAAATTGGGCCGTTTTGGTCTCTCGCTCCATACATCTTCTTGGATCTTTTTCCTATCTTTTAATTGGGCTACTTTTAAAACTCAAAATCTAATTAAGTAACCAACCCAATTTAAAATAAATGTATTTGTTTTCTTAATATATATGAATTTCTTGATAAATTTAAAAGCGAATCAACTCATAGCGAATTTCGACTCCAAATTATGAATCCAATGGATATACCGCTTTTGAATCGTATATTGCCCAATCTGTGTATGGCGTATTCGTACTCATGTCGCATATCGCATCGAATCCCGTATTTGGTAACTATGGCTCAAACCCAGGTGCAGTGCAGTTAATTTTTTTTCTTCTTTCTTGTGCACAAAACATGTGTTTTAGATAAGTAAAGGACCTCACTTTTTTTTCCTTAGCCCGCACACACACACACACACGATCCGAGAGCATTCATCTCTCGCTTTCGCTTCTCCTCTCTCGTTTTCATCCCCAAAATACACAAGAAACCAGTGGCGGCAATTCAGGAAATCAGGGCAAATCAATCTGCAGCGGTAGGTGGAGGGCCTGTGGCAGAAGAACCCACACAGGTGAGCAGGCGACAACGATTCTCTCGTTGTCTCTTCTCTTCCCGTTTCAGCTTCCCAAATAGGCTGCAGCGACAACCAGGGAAAATCGGCATCAGTGAGTAGAACCTCTAAACGGGCAGCGGGTTGGCGGCAGCAGAACCTCTGAACAGCAGGCGGCGGTAGTAGACCCTCTTAAATTTCCGCCCCTCTGCTCCAAAATTCCTGGATCCGCCACTGCTTTACACACCTCTATTCTCATTTGTTTTAGTTGTATGTTTTTACCAATGGATGTAATCTTTTGATTAAGTGGAATAGGATGGAGAGTCGGCTATCCACATGATCTATCTATTTCATGTGTTATAACATGAGTGAACTAGATAAATGATGTAATTAATGTCTTGCATATCATATGATCTCTTATGTACATTTGTGGGTGAAGATTGAGGTTATGCTTCAATTGAGAGATCAATATGCATCCTATTTAATGTGCTTGTGTTAGCTAATCATTAGCTAAACATTTTAAGCCTTGTTGCGTACTCATATCATGTACTTGGTCAGTCTGTTATTTAACGATTTACTATTGACATGTCGAGATCATAATTGAAGTGGTTGTGTTTAGAGTTCTTGGAAAGTATATTGTAACCGTCTGTATACAATCTAATGGAAGTTTCTATCTTTTGATTAATTAGAAAACATAAAGATGCAAGCTTATGTTGATGATCTCTTGTAGAAATTATGAGTTGATTGATGTACATTTATACAACAAAACTTTGGAATTATTGGACGGTCAAACTTCTCAATGTAGAGGCTTCCTTCCAAACACACTTGGTTTCTATAGTATTTATCGGTGAAACTGACATCAACAGCTGGTTTGCCCGAGAGGTTAAGGGGGAAGACTTAAGATCTTCTGCACATAAGTGCGCATGGGTTCGAACCCCATAGCCAGCACTAAATGGAAATCCCGTTTCTCTTTTATTTTTCAATCCAATTTCACGCTTCACTTCTTTTTTGCTTCATTTCACCAGCCCAAACACCAATCCAAACAACAGGGCCCATAACAGTCAAAGCCTAGTTTCACACAAGCCCACCGACGACAAAAAATCCCAACAGCCCACCATTTGACTCATCGGAGGTTCCGAACCACAAATTCCACCTGTCTTCGTCTTCGTCTTGCGTTCAGAAAAAAGTAAAAAGACAACCACCAACTTGTTTGTTCTGATAAGCAAATTCAAACTTTGTTTCTTCGGGCATTCCCAGCGATTTCTTCGGCTGCTTCAGCCATTACTTCCCGGCCGTGGAACTTACTCTTTGTTCATCCTCTACAATTGTCTATCTGTAAGTTTCCCTCTCAGTACTGCTAATTTGTTTTTGTTGTTTATGTTAAAGTTGAAAATTTCATATGCTGGATCGCCCATTTTTTTCAGTTGGGTTCATTTAGATTGCGAAAATACTTGAAACCCATGTTCGATTTTCATTGAATTTTGGGTTGGTGTGCGATTTATCTGTTAAACCCTTTGTTATAATGGGTGTATTCTTGTTGGTTTGATCGTTCAAGGGTAGCTTCTGAAACAATTTGGAACAAGCTCTAATGTTATTGACTTGGTTAGCGTGAATGCTTCTACTTGGCTAATTGCAGAAAGAAGATATATTGCGGTTGGTTTTCGGGTGGTTTATAGGAAAGATGTCTAGGTATCTTATGGAATTGTATCAGAGTAATTTGGAGTCTGGTGGGGATGTGATGAGTGCTATAGTGCCTTTGATGAAGCTTTTGTCCCTCACGGTTATAGGGCTGGTTCTTTCGCACCCGAAAACTCAAGTGATACCGAGAGCTACTTTCAAGCTTCTCAGCAAGCTCGTTTTCGCCTTGTTCTTGCCCTGTCTAATCTTTACCGAGCTAGGTGAATCCATTACGCTTGAGAACTTCATTCAGTGGTGGTTTATCCCGGTTAATGTGTTGGTGAGTACTCTTATTGGTTGTTTCCTTGGATATTTGGTGGTGATAATATGTCGTCCGCCCCCGCAATTGAACAGATTTACCATTATCATGACTGCATTTGGGAATACTGGGAATCTCCCACTCGCCATTACTGGATCTGTTTGCCATACGCCGAAGAACCCGTTTGGACCTCATTGTCACTCGAGGGGGGTGGCTTATGTCTCTTTTGCCCAATGGGTGGCTGTGATTCTTGTGTACACCTTTGTTTACCACATGATGGAGCCTCCGTTGGAATTCTATGAGGTTGTTGAAGAAGGCGCAGAGAATGGGGAACCGCAAACTAATGATATGAGTAGGCCTTTACTTGTAGAAGCTGAATGGCCTGGTATTGAAGAAAAAGAAACTGTGCATTCCAAGACCCCGTTTATTGCTAAGGTCTTCAAAAGCATCTCAAGTGTTTCACAGACCACTCTTGCAGATGTTGACCTCTCAGTAGAAACCAGTGGAAATAGTCCAAGGTCCATCCGGTGTTTGGCTGAACCCAGGATGGTCAGGAAGATGAGAGTTGTTGCTAAACAAACTCCAATAAAACACATAATGCAGCCCCCAACAATTGCTTCTCTATTGGCTATCATTATCGGAACAGTGCCTCTGTTGAAGGCTTTTTTCTTCGGAGATGATGCTCCGCTGTCCTTCGTTACTGACAGTTTAGAGATTTTGGCTGGTGCAATGGTGCCTTCTGTGATGCTTATTCTCGGGGGTATGCTTGCAGAGGGACCAAATGAATCTACACTTGGCCTCCGAACTACCGTAGGTATAACAGTGGCAAGGCTTTTGGTGCTACCTCTGATAGGAATTGGTATAGTGGGGTTGGCTGATAAGTTGAATCTTCTGGTTGACGGTGACGCAATGTACAGGTTTGTGCTTTTGTTGCAGTACACGACACCAAGCGCAATTTTATTGGGAGCAATTGCAAGCTTGAGGGGTTATGCAGTGAGTGAGGCTTCGGCACTTCTCTTCTGGCAGCATGTGTTTGCCCTCTTTTCCCTTTCCCTGTATATTGTTATCTACTTTAAATTAGTTACATATATCTGAAATCTGGCTTTAATCTTAATGCATCCAATGCTGCTTTTCTCCCAATCCGCTAGAGCAGATTGCGTGAATAACATTTATCTGCTTTTGTCCCTGTTATTTCACTTTCTCAAAATTTGATGATGCTTAATTGTCTAAGGTTGATCTCTATTGCCTGACTGGAGCTTCTTTAGACCAAAATCAGATCTTTGTAAAGAATACGAGCATCCGATAATTGCTGCGAAGCAATCATATTGTATTCTTACCAATTGTTTAAACCTTTGAAGGGGATGCAACAAAATCATATTGTATTCTTACAATTATGGGGAAATTTTGGTGATCTTTACTGGAAAAAGGAATTGACCGATAACATCAGAGGAAGTTGCGTTAGAAATGCTCTATAACTTGTTACATTGTATTGGTGAGGTTCATTGGGTGCATCATCACGGAATCTTCATAAGATTGACTCGAACCGAACTCATGAAAGTCCTGCAGGATTTAGGTGGCTTTTACTGATGAAGACAATTTCAATCAAATAACAAACTTGACTCCTGTCTTGAGGATGCACTTTTGACTTGATCCACCCTTATGTCCGATGCAGGAAGACTGACAAAAGCCTCCATTTAACGTCTTGAACCTGGACCTTGAGTATTTACTACGTTGCACATGAAGAACATATTTTGCATGGTCAAATTGGAATTTGTTACCAAGACCACCCATTTGAAAATTGTTTCTTACTCTTCTTAATAGTTAGAATAAATGCTTTAACAAACTAAGTTAGGAGCTCTTATCTAGGACCAATTTATATTTGATTTATGTCTAGCTCTGGAAAAGTGAAGATGCAATTAAATAAGCTGATTGATTACAACCTCCATGAATGCAATGAGAAAAGAACATACTCAAAATTGGACACAACACAAAGACGTGTTTATACATGCACTAGACCTTCAAGAAGAACACCGACACGAGAGCAGCAATAGCAGCAATGAAATAGATCGATCAACACATTGCAATCCGGCTCCGGATAACATTGGTAAGGGGAATGGTCGAATTAGTGAATGAGTCCCTGCCGGACTGCCTCTGCTTCCGCTGCGAGGTAGTGAGGTTTCCAAGTAATTGAGTTCCCAAGAAGAGATGCCTTTTCCTGAAAAATGACTCGCGTCGTTTTCATGCACTGCAAGAAACAGGCTTTTTTTTTTAGTAAACACCACCAAATAAAATTGGTTGATTAAATAAAACTTTGTTGAAAACGCTTGCAATTTGCAAAGAACCAATATAAAATGGAATCTGGTGATTGGCTACTAAAAAAGAAAGGAATCTCAGTTGCGGTAATATGCGGAGAATGGTAATTAAAAGCAAAATCTCCATGAACCATGCGTTGTTTCCCACCATACTTAAAAGTTAAAAATTGAAAAAAAATGCATAAAAAGGGTTCAATTGATTGATTCCATTCAAATGGTCAGCGCAAATCCAAACACTCCACTCAATAACATGTTGGATGGATGATGTTAACCGTCTTTTCGTAGAAAAGCTATTAGTTTCCCCAAAACAAAGGGTAGTTCAAAAACGCAAAGGAAATCGTTGTATAACTCATTCTTTCTAGCAGGTATGTTAGTGTTGTGTCAAAAATGGTTGGTTCTTGTTTCAACAATAACTTGGCAGAAACAATACTTTTGTTTCAGAATTGATGTACTGTTGGTGTGTTCTCAAATCACGATAAAGCAAATACTCAATTTTCCTGTTTAGTATTGAAATAGAATACTTAAAATTGTTATTTAAACATCTGGAAGTTAAAATTGTTATTTAAACATCTGGAAGTCTACTATAATATAAGTGTAAAGATTAATTGGTATTTATTTACTACCTTGATAATGTACTAACTATTAAATAAATTTCATGTGAGAGCTGAAAAAAGCTAAAAAAGAGTCGTGACGCATTATTCTTAGATAAAATCAACCGACGCACCAAATGTCTCTTACAATTGATTAACATTCGCCCAAACGCACAAACGTCTTTGGCTCTTTCATCCACCTTTTCAACATATTGTCTTGCCTAAACAGTAGAAATTGCCTTATTTTTGTTTTGATGAAAACATAATTCTTTTTTTTTTTTTATGAAAATAAAATATATTAGAGAGAGAATCCCCGCGGACAACCGGGGGAAATAGAGTCAAATACAAGGGCCATAGTGGCTGAGGACGGCATAGTATTTTGCCAAATGTGTAAATTAGGGAGCTGGTGACCATGGTTAGCAATAGCATCAGCTGCGAAGTTAGCCTCATGGAATACATGAGACCAAGAAACATAATTCTAGTATTTAGACCTCTAGAAGACTAAGACGAAGACTAGAACTAAAAACAGTAATTAGCTTTTAACCCAACTAATGAAAGAAAAGAAAAGAAAATTAGTACTTGATTGTATTTTTGTAGCTAGTGCTCCTCAGGATAGGGTTCTTCGATTCTATGCCATACACAAAATAATAATATGCTCAAAATCTCCCCCAAACATTATACTTTTCAATACAAAATATTTATTTTTAAAATTCCCCAGTTCCCACCACCTTCGTGGCTCTCAACACTTTTCCCCTATAAATACATCTCCACCCCCAACCCGCCTCCTCACAAACCCTATCTCTTCTCTCCCCTCTTTCTCCCCCAATGCTCTCCGCCACTAAAACTCCCCAATAACCAAAAACCCCATCTTTCTCCACCTGGAAAAAAAAAACAATTCAATTCTGGGTGTTGATTTTTTCTTCGTTTTGATCCCTACCCAGAATTTGATTTTCCATTTTTGACCCAATACCATTGTTGGGTTCCAATCAAATCCAGCCATGAAAGCTGGGATTTTGATGCCACCGCCACCCACCCAATCCTCGCCGTTACCGGCAACTCCTTCGCCGCCGGTAATCCTAACCCAAGACGAGCTGAAGAAAATCGCCGCCTACAAGGCCGTCGAGTACGTCGAGTCCGGCATGGTCCTCGGCCTCGGCACCGGCTCCACCGCCAAGCACGCCGTCGCAAGAATCGGCGAGCTCCTCCGGCAGGGCCACCTCCAGAACATCGTCGGAATACCCACCTCGAAAATGACCCACGAGCAAGCCCTCTCCGCCGGAATCCCACTGTCCGACCTCGATGCCCACCCCGTTCTCGATTTGGCGATCGACGGCGCCGACGAGGTTGACCCACATCTCAATTTGGTCAAAGGCCGAGGTGGGTCGTTGCTGCGTGAGAAGATGGTGGAGGGCGCTTGTAAAAAGTTTGTGGTAATTGTTGACGAGTCGAAGCTGGTGAAGCACATTGGGGGTTCTGGGTTGGCTATGCCGGTGGAGATTGTGCCGTTTTGCTGGAAATTCACGGCCAAGAGGCTTCAGGGATTGTTTGTGGAGGCCGGTTGTGTAGGAAAGCTTCGAACTTTCGGCGAAAATGGCGAACCATTTGTGACTGATAATGGGAATTACATTGTGGACTTGTATTTTGACAAGGACATTGGTGATTTGAAGGCGGCGAGCGATGCGATTTTGCAGCTCGCCGGAGTGGTTGAGCATGGAATGTTTCTGGGGATGGCAACTACTGTGATTGTGGCAGGCGAGCTCGGTATCACGGTGAAGAATAAGTAGCCGGTTTTCGGAGTTTTGAGATTGCTATCTAACTTATTATAAATGTAGGAGCAAAAATTTATAAAGTCTTGCATTTCCAATCAAAATGGTTGAATTTTGGATTGGAGGTGATTGTAGCAATGGGAAGTTTTTATCTCCTAGAATTAATTTTATACTATTCTTTTGGGGAGGGTGCCCTAACATTTTGATATAGTCCTTGATGAATTGAGCAAGAAATAAGAATGACTGGCAGTTCTTTATTAATGGAATGCTCTCAGTTTTAACATGTAGAAATCCATTAGTTGAAATGCAATTGGTTCTGATGTGAATATATTTATGATGCATGATTGCTATCAGTGAATTGCATATTCATTTTGTTTTCTCCCCTTGTAAATAATCTCTCAATATTAGAAGAGGCTACCTATAGTAAAAGTTTCCGCTTGAAGCTGTTGAGTATCTGTCTGCTGCTCAGCTGTTGAAAGTTATCTCTGATGTATGACTGAGAGGTAATTCTTAACTACTTGCACCCCGAATAAGTGGTTATGTCATTACGAAGGTGGTCGTGGTCAGTGTAGCGCATGGATATGTCTCCTTCAGTGGGAGGAGTGATCAGGTATATGAGATAAGTGATGTCCCCATTGGGTTGAGCAGTGTCTGTTTTGCTTACATAGCTTCGTGTTATGGGTGCAAATGCTACTGAGGAGATGACTGTCAATTAAGGAGTTGATGAGGTAATTGTTGTGTTGGTCTGTTGTTCCAAATGGTTTGTTACAACTTTAGCTTTGTTTGCCATGATTGTTTGAATTCCAGGTTTTGGATTTGCTTATGTGCGATCTGGTATGAAACAGGCCACTGACAGATACTCCTATGTAGCATAGAACATAATTATGCCCATCTCTCGAACATTGGGGCCCTGAAATCCTCCTGTATTCACACTAGAATCATCGGTAACTAAGAATTTTATTGGAGACATTACAAAGGCTGAACCTCGAAATTCTTGGTCTGCAGCTGCAAAGTCGCAGGATTCTTTGGGTTATTGGATTTGCCCACTTTCAATGGTTCAAATTTCTCTTACTTTTTCATTTAATTTAATATTAATCAAGGAACATGCATTGAACCTCAACTGACAGGGTACACGATGACTGAGGAAAGAAAAGCTTTGGTTGTGAAAATCTGAGGTGATGGTTTGTTATGCAGAATCAGGTCCGGATTCTGTTAATTATCTCTTCAATTTCATAATTACAAAGTGAAACAGCGATGTGGTGGCTCTTTGAAGTATTCTTTTACCACTTGCACAGCAGTGTCCAGGATGTTGATAGCACTGCTTCAAGTGAAACCACAATAAGAAAACTCCACTGTCCAGGATGTTGATAGCACTACTTCAAGTGAAACTACAATAAGAAAACTCTACTGAGTTCCAAGCTATGCTGCTATGTTCTGTATAGAAATCCAGAATTGTGAAGCCTTTTTTCTTTTTTCACCTGGCTTGATGTCTGGATTCTGGTACCTCTATAAGTTGATCCAAGATATGCTCGGAATGCTGCTGTTCCCTAGGTGGAAAGGGATGCTTGGTTCAGTTCGTGTCAGTTAATGTCAAGATCTCGTGGTTGCAACCATCTTAATGGCTTCTATCTTTTAGCACGAATTTGAGATTATTTGGAAGATCTTGTTTTCTTTCAGGCAAATGCCTCCCTACTCACAATATATCAGTTCTTCCTCTTCTGTAATACATTTGTGGGAAGAAAATTCTCTGTCATAGCATCTTTGTTGGTCACTTTTGGTGAACTATGTTTGATCAAGTTTATGGAAATTCTTTTATGTTCTCTAGAAGCTGTTTCTTGCTTTCTTTCTGTACTTTTTGCTCGCTGAATGGAATTAGATGGAAGATCATACTGTTTGAGAGGAGATTAACATTTTGACAATATGATCCCTAGTTTGTGGTGAACTTGACCTTAATCTGCCGGGGTGATTCATGCCTCCTGAATAATGGTCAAGTATATGCCATAAATAAAGATGTCTAGTCAACTTTGTGAATCCATGGAGATAATTGCTATTAATGTATGTTATGTTGCTCATTTCATCTGAAACTTTGCATTATGTAACTTTCAGGATTGTTCCCAACTTCGGTTATCCTATATTTTCCTTACTGTTTTATTCTATGAAATTCTTGGGATGGGGACTTGAGAGTTGGACATTTTTCAATATCAAGGAAGAGATATACCATTAGATCAATAACTAGCAAATGTGCTCGCGCTATGCTGCGGGTTTGATATCTGTATAAATTTGACAACGGTATGCATAGAACGTTATTTTAGCACGGGCGATGTGTGCCACATCACGGGCACTGCACACAACAGCCAGGGCACTTCATGCCAAATAGTCTGAAAGCAGAACATTTTGCAGCATCATTTGATTGAAAAAAATTACTTTGCAACATTGAAAAGTCATTTTCTGGAGTGTAAAGTACCTGATCATTGGGCGTCTGATCTGATGAAGACATTGGTCAGGATTGAATATGAATTCGTATGTATTTTGCCAAATTTACGCATCAAACAACATTAACTAATAACCAATTGGAAAAAAAAATATTTTGGGTCTTTCAATCCCCCCAAAGACGGAAGGAGCACATATATACATACACATACATACTGATTACATATATATAAATTTGCTGGTCATCCAATAAATACAAAAATCTTAAAGTTGTGACTTAAGCTTTAGGAGTCTCTGTCTCACTTTTCTTTGCCTACTCTTATCTCTCTACCTATCATATTCATATCAATATTCGTCACTATCAGAAAATCCAAGACTACCCATGCCTACAAAATTTGTTTTTGTTGAGATTTTTTTTCGTAGGGGTGTTTTTGTTCATATAAAATGAAGTTTTTTTGTGAAGACTTAAATACCCTTTTTATTTTTTTCATTATAAGGAGGGAAAACTTAGTTTTTATGTAGTAGAAATGTAGTATAAGGGTATTTTGGTAAATATTCTAAAATCCAATACTACCCATGCCCACAAATTTTTTTATTTTTTTTTAGATTTTATCTTTCATAGGGATGTTTTTGTCCATGTAAAATGAAACTTTTTTGTGAAGACTTAAATATCCTTTTTATTTTTTTCATTATAAGGAGGGAAAGCATGGTTTTTATGTAATAGAAATGTAGCATCAGGATATTTTGATAAAAATTACTAAACAGTGAAAAAAACATATTCTTTTTATAATAGTAGAGATGGTTGCTTGCTTGAACCGTTTAACAGTCTTCGGTTTCCATTTGAATTGTTTACTGTGGCCTCATGTTTGGGCTTGATGACTATTGAAATTCAAAGTCCAACAAAATATTCGGAAGTCTTCTAATGTACAAGGATCAGGCTCCATCGATGATAGAAAAGGCAGCAGGCCCAACTTTGCTAGCGGCCAGATGGTGCAAGTCTGTATCACCCCTTCCGATCATGAAATTGCGCGGCCTTGCGCTCCTCTAACGAGCATTCTCTTCTTTCCCGATTAGGCCGACAAACAAAACATTCTTCATGGCAAAGAAAAAAAAGCTGAATTTTCTTTATTTGAGGGTGAAAACTAGATATTGATTAATAGATCAGTCGAATAAAATAGATAAAAATAGTAATAGTTTAGTTAAAAAATACTAGAGATATACAAATTGTGTACACAAAATTGATATACAATAACGATATAATTCATAAAAGTTGGAAAGCCTACTCCGTCATTTTCTCTTTTCCTTTCTCTTACACTTTGGCATATCATCATATATCAATTTGTATACACAATTTGCATGTCTCCTTTTTCACTTTCTTTTCTAGTAGGCATTAGACACCACTTATTGTCATTTCCTCAATGTCAAAAGAAGAAAAAGAAAAGAAAGCCTGAAAGGGAATGTAGATGGTTTCCAGACCACATCCATGCATCAAAGAAAGGTATCTCTATCTTTACTTTCGGTGCTAATCACCATTAACCATGAGATAAACATTTGCCCCATGGTGTTTATCTCGCTCCTTACTTGATTGGCCAAGTGACGAGTAAGGTAGATGATAAAGTTTTATTTTTATGTAAGATTGGCTTAGTGGAAGTAAGACCGACATAAAAATGCATCCATGGTCTAAAAAAAAAACCTTTTTCATTAGTCAATTGAGTAGATAGTATGATTAGTGGGAATATTTACTTTTAGTAGTAAGATTATTAGTGGAGTGGGGTGGACTAGTTGCAAGGCAGCCAGTAAACGAATGATCAGAGATATAAACAACATCAGCATCCACCCAATCCTTCCATTAACTAGGTCAATTAATTTAACCTATCGCTGCACGCAACACAAATTAATATGTTCTCTCATTCGGAATTGTCCTTTTCTTCCCATTAAAAAATCAGGATTGATGAGCATGAGATGAACAAATTGCTTCTGGAATATTATTACGCGACGCTGCTACCAATTCCATTAACATGTACGACAACTGTTAATGAAAGCTTGTATGCACGACTACTTATAACCGGTAAAAATTAGAGTTACCAATTACTAGAAGATAGTATAAATTTTGGTTAAGTACCTATTTGATTTTGATGAAATTTACATCCTCCAACTTCTGGAGATCCTCCTACTAACGGCTTTGTTGAGCTCATAACCGATGACACAAATGTGTAGTGAAAGAAACGATAGGTCCCACGTTGGTTAGATCCAAAGCCAAATTATGAGGAGCCGCCTCGACGTTCACTATGTCACATGTGTTGTACTGACAAATTCAATTCATCAGTGTCGCTTTGTGTACCACTCAAGAAATGCATCATTTTTATTTATATTTATTTTTTGTGAGGTAGAAGCTTACTGAGCTTAGGTACATTTGTAATGTACTAGTATTCTAGTACCACCTCCCATGGCTTGATCCCATCTTTGATCACATGCACGCACAAGCTTTCAGCGTCCCCTGGTCCCCCCGATCTGTAACTCCAATAACTCAAACACAAATGCATGTGTGTGCTATAACTATATTAGTCATAATTTTAGAGGGAATCGAACTCTGAACTTTATTTGTAAACATTATTTGATACTGATTGATAAATAAATTCTACTAGCGATGTACATGTTTTCCAAGATTGAAAGCGGCATTTGGCATTGGCGTTACGCAGCAATCATTACTATACCGGTATGCCCTTGGATAAATCTTGCATATCAGACAGACGCGCGTACTTTGTCTTTTGCTTTGGTCATAATCTGATTGCCTTGAGGAAGTAACATGTTCAGATGGGACTAAAACCAACAACAGACATTATACTAATCCAGGTTTGGAGTTTGGTTATCCTTGGATTGAGAAACGTATATGATTTTGTGAAGGGCCCGTACATACGTGGTTAACGGAGTTTATCTTAGCATCCGAGACTTAATGTTCCAAACTCCCCAGGATAACCACTCTTTACATATGCACTTGGCCAACTTAACTGCAAAGGTTATCTTAATTCCAATACCGTCAAGAACCGGAATAGATTATCAGAGTCTCCATTTGAAAGAAGACCTATATTCTCTGTATGAATGTAATAGTGTCCGTTTTGGCAAGGAATTGTATATCCATCAGTCTTTTGGTATGCCAAGTAATTTTCAAGAATCACGAGACTTGACAAAAACTTGGATTTTCCTACATATGGGAAAATAGAAGTCAAAGCTTCCGTCATATAATCGAATCTCGTCTTTTTTTTCTATGGAAATCAAGAACATCTTGTTCTTAAAATTAGAAAAACGATATTGGTGTCTTCTTTGGTGTGAAATGCAACATCATGTGATGTCTTATGTGATCACTATCCAAATACCACACGTTATTAATTTTGTGACAGTTACATTAATTAATTTTTTTTCTTTGTCTGATTGTAATAGCACTCGCTAAGTTGCTTTTGATTGTGGTTTGGTTTGGCCACTGCCTATTTCCGTGTTTAATGAGTGTGTAAGATGATGTCTTCCTTGCAATCGAAAGCTAACTCTATTCCATTGGCCCTCCTTTGTAAAAAAAGAAAAAGAAAAGTTAGCTGTACTCTATTGGGTCAAGCAACTCACACATCAACTATTGCACACCCCACTTTTGCAAAAATTGAACATCCAATGAGCGTGGCTCAATGTGCAATTGTATGTTAATTTCTCTAATACAGGAAGTTTCAGAAACAAAAATATTGTTATAAACAAATGACGTACTTTTAAGTGAAAAATTAAATATATCTAAAGACGTGATTAATTTGATATAGTGGTGGTTTGTCTCATATGCACACAACTCTCATCAAATATACAAGTGGTTTACTTTTGTGCGACAATTCTTTTCCATTTTCTAATCTTTATGCAAACTATTCTCTTTACCAAAACTTTGCGTTGAAGCAGGTGCGTTTTGCATGCCATGAATCTAGCAAATTAACGAAATTAGATGAAAAACTGGAAAAGCTTTATATGGGTCACAATCTTTGACTGATCGATCTGATCCCACTTTGACAGAAAAAGATGATATAAAATTATAGAAGGAAAAACAATAATGCAGATAAATGTGAAAATGACAACGTCAATTGTCAAACATGCCGTTCCCGTTCCGTTCCGTTCCGTTCCTTCTCCGAGATTCTTCCGTTTTGTTCTCTTTCATTTTGAATCCGAAACAGATCCGATTGGGTGCCACTTTCTTAACTCATATTATATTTTCCAGAAAAAGGACTTAGATTTTTAATATCAATTGATTTTATACCATTTGTATAATCACCATGAAGAAACAGAGAGAATGTAAAGCATTTATATCGTTAACAGTGGCAACTTGGTTAGTTCCATTTCCATAGTGGCGGCACCAAATTAAGTAGAAAATCAGAGCTGCTCCTTAAAATGGAAAATGAAGCCTAACTAAGATGACATGTTTAGGTGCCTCTCTGTTTAACTTTCTGATTATTACATATCACTGCTCACATTAGTTGATCTGATTCCTTATTTTGCTGGATGGATTAATGACCAGTGTTATGAATCATGTTCTCTACCCACATGAAAAACCGAAGTAACGTACTACTAACATTATTTCTCTCCAAACACTTTAAAGTAAATCGAATAAAATAAATAAAGAGAAAAATCGAAAAGCAGAAAGGACAAAAGAAGAAAAGTGGCATGAATAATTAAGTAGGAAGCAGGGAGCAAACAAATAAACAAAGAAACAAACAAACAGGTATGGGTTTTATGCGGGGCTTTGTTGGTTGCTTAATGCAGTCATATTTCATCACAGTGAAGAAAAAACAGAGCTTCTTGAGGCGCTAAAGCAGCAGCTAACTTTATTCATTTCACACCCGCCTTTTTCCGTTTTCCCCCACCTCCTCTCCAAACCAAACCCATGTGACTCGTTGGACTCCATTCGCCGCCCTTATAAATCCCTCGTCACCAAAAATGGTGACCACCAGATTACAACACTGACAAAAAAAAAAAAAAAAAAAAACTCTGATTTCAGTTTTTTTAATTTGATACACTTTCTCAAGATTTGGAGATTTGGGTTTTTGCTCAGAATCCAAATCTTGGAAATGGGTTCGATGAGATTTCTGTAAACAGTGAGTTACCAAAAAAAAAAAAAAAGACTCCGCAAATGGCGCGTTTGCTGGTCACCACAACCTCACTTTCGTTGCTGTTCTTCGTTGTGCTTCTTCTGGGCTCAGCTCAAGCTCAGAATGGAGTCCGGGAAACGAAAGATCTTCTCAAATTTAGTCTAGGTACGTTTCTGAATTCGGTTTGTTCAGCTGTTTGGTTGCTGAGAAAATTTTAGGGGAGGAAGCAAGGGAAAATGAGCTTATCTGGGGTTCATTGTTAGTATTGGGTTTTGAAGGAAATGTTAAAAAGATATGAACTTTGGCACAACTCATCGCCATTGCTTCATTTTCATCTTTGTCATTAGTTTGATGAAAAATCTGAACTTTTTTGCATTTTTGGGTCAGCAACCAAATAAACTAGGCAAATGCTACTTTCTGTTACAAACCAACAACAATTGCTTTCACTTCAAATCAAATTAATGCCTAACAGTAGGTGACGTTGAATGCTTTATTTCCACTTCTTTACGGTAACGTTTGAGCGTTTAGAAATTCTAACCTGGTAAGCTTGCTTTTTGGTGTGTTAGTTGATGAAAATCTGGGGTCGTGGAAAAGTGGAATCTCGGAGACTGCACAATCTCCAGGGCCTGCAAGTGATGCTCCTCAAGACACGCTTGTTTTGGCGGCGAAAAGGACCAACAGGCCGGACATTCTTAGCCGGTTTAAGCGTTATCGGGGAGGTTGGGACATTGCGAATCGGCACTACTGGGCAGTAAGTCATGACTCCTTGTTGAAGTACATTTGGTTTGTTGATTTGATTGTGATCCATCGCCTGAGAATAGGATGATTCATGAAATGTGTGCATACTTGCAGTCCAGCTTGATCCAGTATGAGTTTTAGGATGCAGAATTTGATTGTCGCTGCGTAATTTGTGTTATTTTCTTGTTAAAGTGCATGGACTGTGTGTATTGGAGGCAGCCAAATTCTATGTTTCTTTGTTATGAGATGCGACGAAACATCAAAGTCTTAATACATCTAAATTTTTATGTATCTTCTCCATCTGTTTTACTCTAAGTAGGGGTTAAATCAAGCATGGTATCCTTCTCTTGGTCCTCTTTTACTTGTACCTGGAACATAATTGTGATGATAATATTGTTTTCTTGCAGTTTTATGTTATATATTCCCTGCTAATTTGATCTGTATTTCTGCAGTCCGTTGGATTTACAGGTGCCGCTGGTTTTATTATTGCCTTCCTGTGGTTTGTTGTTTTCGGAATCGTTCTTGTCGTTCATCATTGTTGTGGTTGGAGAATCAACATTAAAGATGAAGGATCACACCGCTCACAGAAAATATGCCTGATTTTGCTACTAGTCTTCACATGTGCTGCTGCGTAATGCTCTGAACTTCATATGGTTATATATGTGTTACACTAACTATTGTAATTAGCTCTGCTGGTAACTATGTGGGTAATGTATGTTTTAAGCTAAGTAATATCAGGAAAGTTCATCTTTTCGGAGTAAGATTGCATATAGTAATCATTTTTTTGTTGTATTAAGAAAGTTTTCGTGGTATACTTAGTTTCGTGAGCACCTTATATCATTGGCCTGCAAGAAGGGCAGTGTTTGACCTGCTATATTTCTAGTGAGCCCAATTCTAACATGGTATACCATATGTTCTAAAATCATACAGGGTCGGATGTCTTCTTCTTTCTGTTGGACAAGGTGAATTCCATGAAGAAGTGCTGCATACCCTTAAGTATGTTGTAAACCAGTCAGACTACACTGTACAGACCCTTAGAAATGTCACAGAGTATCTGTCTCTTGCAAAGGCTATTAGTGTGGCCCAGGTTGTCTTACCTTCTGATGTCATGGATGGTATCGACAAGCTGAATGTGGATCTTAACGCTGCAGCGAACACACTGACGGAGAAAACAAGTGAAAATTCTGTCAAAGTAAAAAGAGTTTTCAATCTTGTGTACGTGTCCTCAAACTTTTGTTACAATTAAGAGATTATTCTTAAATTCAAATTTTTACCGGACTAATTTTGAGTAAACTGTTGCAGGCGTTCAGCTTTAATCACCGTGGCAGCAGTGATGCTTCTCCTAGCTGTGATTGGTCTTTGTACGTATAACCTGAAACAACTTGATGACTGAAATATTCTCTATCTTCTTGTTTATTGGACTTTTTGCCTCTTTGAAACTCATTGATGTATTTTCTTGCAGTTCTGTCCATCCTTAGGCACCAACATGCGATCCACATGTAAGTTGCTTTGTATTTTTTCAATGCTTTGGTGGTGTTGCTGTTGTTTGTAGTAATTCTACATACTCGAGGTTTTTCATATTTCTATCTGACGACCCTTCATACTGTTGCAGATTCATTGTTAGTGGATGGTTACTTGTAGCAATCACGTTCATTCTTTCTGGAGTCTTTATGATCCTCAACAAGTAAGAATATGTCCTTATTGGTTTCTTTATATCTCTTGCATAGTTAATCACAACTTCAACTGCTACTAAAGTATTGTATGTCCATTGATTATGCTAATGCTCTTACCTGCCATTGCTTCTGTCCCTATCTTTTGTGTTTCAGTACTGTTTCTGACACCTGTTTGGCCATGGAAGAATGGGTGGAACATCCTCATGCGGAAACAGCACTTAGCAACATCCTTCCATGTGTTGACCAGAAAACCACAAATAGGACACTTAGCCAGAGTAAACAAATTGTCAATGACATTGTGAACGTTGTCAACACTGTCATCTATACCTATGCAAATACGTATCCTTCCCCGGCCAATCCATATTATTACAATCAATCTGGGCCGATGATGCCACCTCTCTGTTACCCCTATGATTCTCAGTTGAGAGATAGTAGCCAGTGTGGGGATCAAGAGGTGTCTATTGAAAATGCTGCTTCGGTAAGAATCATCGAATTTGCTTATTATAGTATCTTGAATAACTTATGTTGTATGAATATACCGCTTGAAGCTGCATTTTTCGTGGAAGTAAGAAATTAGAGTAGGAGTTGATGGAATGAATTCAACCCTTCATAATGTGCCACTGAGAGTCGATCAAAACTAATATGTTCTTTGTGTAAATTCTTCAGGTTTGGCAGAACTATACTTGTGAAGTCTCAGCATCTGGGATGTGCACCACTGTTGGGAGGGTGCGCCCGGATATCTACGTTCAGCTGGTTACAGCAGTTAACGAGAGCTATGCACTTCAGCACTACGCCCCACCTTTGTTGAGCCTCCAGGATTGTAATTTTGTTCGAGACACATTTCGAACAATCACGTCAAGTTATTGTCCTCCATTGGACCATTATCTGAAAATAGTGAATGCAGGACTGGCCCTGATTTCTGTCGGAGTCCTGCTCTGCCTTATGTTGTGGATACTCTATGCAAACCGCCCCGGAAGCGAGGAAGCGTTTGTGAAACTATCCTTAGCAAAATTAAAAGGCAGGAGGAAAAAGAGCAGTTCCCACAACAATGCTAATAATAGCAACAGCATCGATGTATCGGCATCGAACATATCAAGTGAAGTCTAGGTCTTGAGATTAGAGATTAGAGATCAGTTATACAATTAGGGTTAGTAACCATCATTCTTTCTCTGAGTGATATTAAAAAGAAAAACCGAGTGGAGCGAAGTTCCATTCCGAGTTGGGGGCTAATAGCCCGTTTTATTATTGTATCCATTTTCTTGTGTATAGTAAAAGAAACTTATATATTGGTGATCATTTGTCAAGCCTTTTGCTCTTGCATTACAACATTACAACATTTTGTCATGCCAAAGAATAGTGGTCTTAAGAATGAAATGCGGTGGACAAACATAAACATCCGATCAGATTCAATTGGCAGCATGCACAAGCTCTACCCATTTCAAAGAAAGAGAACTTTTAGGCCCAAAATAGACGACTGAAAAGGGAAAAATGATGCACTCCACTTTACCTGGGATTCAAATTCAATCCAAGTGACTTGGGGCTTACACAATACAGTGTAGAAAAATGGAAAAAATGGTCATCCAGTTGAGTGGGTGAGCTGCTGAGTGAAGAACAAAGAGAATACTAATGAATGCAGATCAGAAGATGAACACAAGCTTTTTGATAGGCCCAACCAGTGAACCAAAATTTCCACCATACTTTGACTACTCTCTGAGATCACACTTGTCACTAAACTGGTCATCAGAAATTCTGCAGAAATCAATCTTTCAATCTTCCATTGCTAAAGGGCTCCTCTGAATCACATCAGAATACCAGAAAACAGTTTGCCTATCCACAATATCAAGGGATGCATTCCACTCTAGATAAGTGGCATACACAATACACTGTTATATTATATGTACAAAATGGTGATCCAGTTGAGAGAGAGCTGCTAACTGAAGTGCAAACACAACACTAAACTCTCCACCATGCCCTTAACTTTTACTTGTTTGTGAGCTCAAAATTGTCATTAAACTGTCAATCAGAAGCTTTATTGTCAAACATCAGGAAATCATGGAATTCAAAAGTATCATATAAAAATCCAACCATCACCAAAAAGATGAACCAATCTAGAAATCAATCTTTCATTGCTAAAAGGGCTCCTTTTGAATCACATCACTACACAGAAAAAAGAGAGAGAGAGAGAGAGAGCATATTCACAATGCCATCAAATCTCATCAAAAAGCACCAAACTTTTTCTACCTAGTTACATTTTCAACATGTTACTAAATCTTCAGCAGCAGAGCAATTTCTTGTCAACACAAAAAAAAAACCTTAAAACTCAGTGTTATCAAAAGGCACCTCATTGCTGCTTTCACTACTCCCATCTTCAGCCTCCTCGCCTGAATCCTCCACCGTCTCCGGCATCGCAAGAGCCTCCCGGAGGCCATGAACAACCAACAAGTCACTGTAGTACATGTTCACAAAGAACACCGGAACTCCATTCAGCAGCAGAATGCCTCCGCCGCCGCCGCCGGACCTCGAAATCCCGATCGTGAAACCCGCCATGTAAGTCGGCAGAACAGTCCCGTCGCTGAAACCCACCAAATCGCTCCACAGAAGCCGGCAGGGGACGACATGTCGTAGGAAAACCGACGGGTCTTGCATCGGATTCTCCATTGCTTGGTCCAGAGGAGCAAAGACGGTCATCGGGTTCGGGTTTTTGAACCCGAAAATCTGCAAATCGAGAAACGAGGCCATCACATTGTACCCGTTGGACCTTAAGACCCCACTCGCGGTTTCAAACCAAGACGGACCCGGAAACCCGATTGAAGACCCGCTTGTGCGGTTCGATGAAGGCCCGCAGACCGGGTTGGGCACGCGGGTCGGATTCGGAGTCGGGAGTTGGAAATTCGGGTCGAAGAAGTCTTGGATTCCGAAGATGAGGAGGAACCCGTCGTCGTAAAGGGGCGACCCGGATGTGACCCGGACGTTGTTGAGCGAGATCGGGGTTCCGGACGGCGGGGTGGTGACGGTTAGGGAGCGGCCGGAGAGGAGAGTCGGGATCTTGGTGCCGGCTGGGAGGGATCTCAGGGTTTGGAGCGGGAGGGGAAGCGGGCAGAAGTGGGCCTGGAGGAGGGACAAAGCGGGTTGACCCGACTTGACGAAGGCGGCGTCGGGCGGGGCGAAGATGGTGAGGGAAGGAGACTGGGGGACCAGGGAGGAGGAGACGAGCTCGAGCGTCAGGGCCATGGAGACGAAGCCGGAGTTGGAGAGGATCTCGGCGGCGTCGGCGACGGACTGCGACGGCAGCGCGGCGGAGATGGAGATGGAGGCGAGCGAAACAAGGAGGAGGAGCAGCGAAATTAGCGGCGGCGACGCCATTGATGAAAGCTTGAGAGAATTTTCAGAGCTGAATTTTCAGGTGGTTGCAGATTTGCAGAGTGAAGAGTGAAGAGTGGCAGTCGGTGTAAATTTAAGAGGCGGTTTGTGTTCTTGATTTTGGCGGGAAGGGGTGGGCACGTGGCCGGCTTGGGTTTGTTGGCGTTCAGGTATTCAGGTGTTGGTTACGAACTCACAACGGAATTAGTTAGGCGGTTTTCGTTTATACGTAAAGGAATACGAATTTTGTGAAATCATTGCATCGATTTCAATAGTTAGGAAGAAGGACAGGAACGAATTAATACGAAAGAAACTCTTTAGTAATGTAATCTATGATTTATCGGAGCAAATTTTTTGCATGGAGATCTACATTTTTGTTGATTTTACATATATTCGTTAATAATAATACAAAAAGTTGAACAAAAAAAAAGTTAATAATAATACAAAAAAAATTAGAGCACTTAGAAATGAAGAAACATTTATTTCTTGGCTTCTCCAAAGAATGGTATAACAATGAAAGTTCCATTGGGATTTTGTCACCTCTATTATGGGATCACTAGGGAGCCCTCCATGATTAGCACTTAAAATATAAAAAGGAAAAAGAAAAAGAAAAAGAAAATATGATAGCCAATTCAGTAGATCTTCAGCTTACCTACCTACTAACCACCATTATAGAACATGCACCAATTGGAAAATGGGTGTTAGTCGACGTAGGTTAATTATCATAGAAATAAAGTTAATTAACAAACATGGTCAAACGTCACTCCATAAAATATCAAAAGAAAAGAATAAACTCAATCCACATTGTCATGCTAAATTGCTAATTATAAGCCACATACAATTTGTGATACCCATGCAACCGACGTCATGCAAAATCCTAAACATATTTGTTGATCAACCACACCTTACCTTCCTAAAGTACACCACCAAGAAAAAGATAAAAGTATAAAAGTAGTATTGGATTAATCAGCCTTACTAAGTTTGTATTAACAATGGTTTAGGTCACAAAAAGGGAAATGAAATATTTGGTTGGTGATGCAACAGTTGAGGACTCAAATGTTGGCTGGCCCTCCTCCAACTTATGGTCTGTAAAATTTTCCAAAAGTTGTAATAAACCAATATCTAATTATCTTTGATACTACTTTTATGTACAACAGTTGAGGACTCAAATGTTGGCTGACCCTCCTGCAACAATATGTAAAATATTAAATTATGTACAAATAATTTAACTAATTCGTCCTATCTCCATCCATGCATGGAAGAAACTAGGGATTAATATTAAAAATGGAATTGAGTTGATCGGATGATCCTACATCTGGGAGGGTAGCCAACCAGCTAATTAATAAAAGAGATTAGGAAATTAATTTGATCTTAGTCAACTAAACAGGACAACTACGGGACGTGGCAAACAGATGACTTCAAAGTGGCAATAGCAATGCTTCATAGGTCAAATGTCCTCTGATTCGGATGATGGAACGTCAAAAGGGTAACTACAAATAATCTTGGACTTTATTTGCCTACATGATCTCATCCCCACTCATTTTACAACAAGAAGATATGAGCCAAGTTTGATTCCATGAAGCCATGATTCTTTAAGAGCCACTTGAGTGAGTTTTCATGTGGATCACTACAAGCTAAACTGTAATATCACATAATAATATGATGACTATTGATTACACTGCAATTTTCTAACAAAATTTCACATAATAAATACATATCGTATATTTCAATTTTAGAATTATGTAAAAAATAATTATGATCGGATTGTAATTATATTGAAGTTAATCATGTGCTATTACATAAGTTAATTAAAATACATAATAATATAATATTAATTTGAAATACGATCAGAGTCTTCATCATTACTCCGGGGTCCTCAAGAAAAAGGCAATCGAAACTTTCGTAGAACATAAGTTGAGGCAGTCCAACTCTAACCGGCAATAACGGTAAAGTAATCGTGGAAGTCGCCTTCCTGTTAGAATCTCCCTCAATCAGTACCCTATATAAATAAGAGCAACAGCAACATGAACAATTGCATAATAAGTAGAGAGAGAGAGAGAGAGAGAGAGAGATGCATTAATTCCTCAAGCTTAAAACATACTTGTCACATGTAATCCGATGTAATTGTGGATTATGAATTGATCAGTCCCCACAAACAAGTCACTCAATCCCTTTGCTTATTTCCAACACATAGGATTTTCCCAGAAAAAACTGAGCTTTTTCTTGGCTTCAAGAATCTACAAGCCTCTTCTTGTAAGTCTCTCCTATCTCTCCTTTTCTCAAATTCTTCTTTTGTTAGATTCATGCTTTGCTTTCAAACCCTTTTAGGCCACAGTTGAATAAAGGTATCAACTTTTCTCTCTGTTTCCTAATCTGCATACTTTCTCCTTGTTCTTGATTTCGGAATTGACACTTTTGGATCCTTTTGTATTTCTAGTTGCGTCACCGAGAAGGTCTATTATGAGTTTCTTTCTTCTTTCTTTGATGTAATGATTGAGGTTTAATTTGTTGTTTCATAAAGGCACATCGTCTTTCCTATAATGATTCATTTTGGTTGTATATTTGAACATTGCCATGCCTTTATCAGAAGGTGAATTTCATGGTTTTCCATTGGAAATTTCATGGTGTACAAATAAAGCTCAATAAGTTGTGTATTAACCAAGGTGGGATTTTGTTATGCAGGGGGTTTCCTTGAAACGTTGTAAACTCAGCTGCTAATTGGGTAAACTTAGAGATGGGGGAACACTTTGTGTTGTTGGTGGATCGACTAATCACAGAATCGACGATAGAAGCTGTGATTGAGAGCAGAAACCGGTCGATTCAAGCGACATCCTCAGCAGTCGACAAGGGGAAGATCGACGACCATTTCGTGAGTATAGATTTTAAGGGGACAGCATCATCTCCTGGAAAATTAGAGGAGTGCAGAATATGCCAGGATGAAGATGAAGATTCAAACATGGAGACACCTTGCTCTTGTTGTGGCAGCTTAAAGGTTAGTTAAGCTCGTTGCTAATTGCGAGCTCAAACCGATCGAGGAACCCTCATTGAACGCCACATGCTATGCGACACCTGCACTTGGATTTAACAAGCAACTTTTGAATTAACTGATTGGAATCACAAGCCCTACTGAGTTTTCAAATGTTTATTAAGTGTGTTTCTTGATGTTGCAGTATGCCCACAGGAGATGTGTACAGAGGTGGTGTAATGAGAAAGGTGACACAGTTTGTGAGATATGCCACCAGGTGGGTTCATTTTTCTGATATTTATAGTTCTTCTATTACGTGTTAACAGTCCAACTCTGTACATGACGTCTGGTTTTTAATTTAATAATACTATCAATTATTCATCATGTGAGAAAAACTTTATTTGATGATCTCAAAAATGCCCTTTGTGTGCCGATCGCTACCTCCTGATTATAGTATGATTTCAAGTTTAGTGGTGTCTGACATTCAAGTCTATTACTTTCAGCCATTCAAGCCTGGTTATACAGCTCCTCCTCCCTTGTTTCAGTTCGGGCGTATACCTATGAACTTCAGGTAAATACCATAAATTAGTGCAGGATGACTGTCGAATAGTTAATGACGTCTCCCTAAAGCAATATCTTGTTTTTGGTTTAATGTAATTCGGGGTTCTGAGATAGCTTCTCTCTCCAACTCTTAATGACAGGGGAAACTGGGAGATTTCAAGAAGGGACAGTCCTCGGATCATAGCAATGGTTTCAACTGACCGAGATTTCCTCAATCCCGAGTATGATGAGTACTCAGCTGCTACTGCAAGAAATATGTTATGCTTCCGATCAGTTGCTTTCATTGTAATAATCTTTCCGCTCCCTCAAACAGCATAAGCTGATGAATTCTGCATTTTCTTCGTATCTGAACAAGTTTAGGTTGTGCTTCTTTCTTGTGTGCAGTTCATGGTTCTGCTGATTCTGCGGCACACTCTTCCTCTCCTTATCAATGGAAACAAAGAATACACTTTCTCTCTTGTTATGGTAAACATATTTCATAAATTCGTAGCTTCAAAGTCGGCGCAACATGTTGATCTGAGATTTAATTGTTTCTGATTTGTCTGCGTGCAGATGTTACTTTTACGAACTCTTGGCATTGTGCTGCCAGTGTATGCAATGGTGAGGGCAGTATCTGCTCTTCAGCGTCACCGAGGGCAACGAGTTAGCATCCATGTATGGTCCCTTAGTCCCTTCCTAGCTCTCTTAATTATAAGATTTGTATCACTCCTACTTACTGGAAGTACCTAACAAAAAATTTCTGTTTGCAATAATTAGGATCTTTCCAGTACGTCAATCGTTTCCTCTGACGAAGAAACAGAATCTTCAGACCTGCAGCCCCAGCACCAGCCCCAGCCCTTCATCATTCGTGTTCACTAAATCCAGTAGAGCATCAGAAAGGATGATAATTGGCCCTGGTTGTGATTATAAGGATTACTAGTTATCAGCTCTTTGTTGGTCCAGCCAGTTGAATGTTAATGGAAGCAGTATCCGTAGGAAGCATCAAATTCAGTTA
Source organism: Spiraea crenata (assembly GCA_033992175.1). Taxonomy (NCBI): domain Eukaryota; kingdom Viridiplantae; phylum Streptophyta; class Magnoliopsida; order Rosales; family Rosaceae; genus Spiraea; species Spiraea crenata. Next base: position 2,475,837 of record JAVBHV010000066.1, read on the forward strand.
AAGATGAAGGAAGAAAAAAGCCAACAATGCTTGTTGAAGGAAACACTGTATATATATACAGAAATTATACTGAGGAAATATCAAGCAACAAAAGCTGACAAAATGTGTTGCCAAGATGTAAATATATACTACTCAATCCTCAATTATGTAAATGCAATTGCACTGTTTATTTTAGAAGTGAAAATGGAACTGTTAATCTACAATAGTTGTGATGGAGTGCCAATAAGAGCTCTCGTGAAACTTACACATAGGCTTCATTGTGCAAAATAACCTCGTAGTCATCCTCGTCCAAGTTATCATCGAATTCATTAGAAACAATGATATCATAGTCTTCCTCTACCAACGCTGTCTCTGCCTCCTTCTTCCCTACCAATGCCGCCTTTGGATCCGTCTTCTCTGCCATTGCTGTCTCTGGATCCTTCTTTCCAAACAGATATTGTGTCATTCCATCCAAAGAGAGTCCATGAGGGATTTGCATAGGGTCCTTATTTGGATTCACAAAACGGGAAGCTTCCTGGTACGAAACAAAGGCATCCAAGCAAGCATGCTTAACCTGATTCGGATCGAGGTACATTTTGTCCCAATCACTGTCCCTCACAGCATTCGGCTTCTTCGGCTTCTCCACCTCAAAAAACCGACTAATGTCAACCGGATAAGCCATCCCCAACTTATAGTGCTCATTCAATTTCTCCTTAACATACCCCATTCGATCACTCACAAACACACAACTCTTATCCCCAAGATAGTCCACAATCGACTGCGGCACATTGTCACAATACTTAACTTGAAACACAAGGCATTTGACATACTTTCGCCCCACGGAGCGTTCCAGGGCGCATAGTTGCAAGGTGGAAGGGCGGGTGTGATCGCCTGTTAACGATTTGGACCGCCATTCAATGTCAAGTCCAATGATGTCTATGTTGTTTTCGTGTTTCTGCATTGTGCCTACCCAAGAATCGACAACTTCGGGTTTTCGGGTCACCAACGTTCTGATTCTGGTGGTGCCGGAAAACACATCGTAAATCTGGTGGGTGTCTCTGTACTTCAGCCCCTTGATTGAATATGTGGTGGTGTCTACTGCCGGAGAGGCCATCTATGGACAAATTATGATTTCAAATTCAACCAGGAACGAAACAGAACAACAAAACTCAGGAACAAACCAATCATTAACAAAATACGAATTTGTTACATAAATCTAGGAAAAAGAAGGAACCCACATCAAATCTACATGACAAGAACCTAAAAATCAAAGAACAGCACACAATTTGACCAAATAGAAAGAAGATTGAAGTAATTGTTATGAGCCATTGGAGAGAAAGAGTTACCTGGGTTGAGGAGAAGAGAGAGTTTTGACAGAGCTTTCCTAGTTCTCACAAAAACAGAGGAGAAATCAAAATATTCACAGTTCGTTTAGAACAAGTCATGGGACTCATGACTCGTTCTCTGAATAATCCTACTTATAAGGATCACAAAAACGGTCGGGTTTGGTTGATGGGCCGAATCACGACCAATCTAGTTAAACTGCAAGTGACTCACCATAAATTTGAGAATTATTCCCCTTCAAATGAAGGAATTTGAGACTGCAGAACCTCAACTCCTGGTATCTCATTCCCTCTTTTTTCATTATCATTCTAATTCCGATTCCGATTCTCTTTGGTAAGTAAACATGCCCTAACTGTGTCATTGACATATTCATTAAGTTGGACAACGGTCTTGTAGGGTAAGGTTCGGTTGGACGGGGAGTTGAACTTGCCCACTCACCAACTCGAACAACCAAGAATAGTTTCGTTCTTGTTTCTAGCCGTTTACTGAACACTGAACATTAAGCTCTCACTGATATGATATGACAGGGATTGAATCGGTCACATTTTCGATCACGAAACCGATGTCCTTCCTTGTTTTCAAAGTCAATCACTGATCAGTTTCGATTCTTCCAACGTTAATTTCTTTGATCAGTTTCATCGGAAGTTGGAACTACTTAAAAGAGGAAACTGGAAAAGCTGAAGAGTTTCTTCTGCAAGGAATCATCGGTCGTGATGGTTATAAAGGACCTGAAGAGCAATAATAGTCTATCACGACACTGGTTTTCTGGCAGAAAACAGAAAAATACAAAGCCGCATCGAACTACAATGATCTCTTCCAAAATAATGGTTGTATAAATCTGTACAGTCCTCATTATATGTAGAAAATGAAAATCTCTCAAATAGGGTACAGAAGAGGACCTCAAGCAGGCCATCTCGAGAAAGGCTGTATCTGCTTTTCTATGAGCCTAACTCCCCCAGCTGCGCACCTTATCAGCTGTGGGCAGGTTCTCCTTGAAACAAAACTAGCTCCAGCTTCTCCTGGGCCTGAAATTTGGTGGAAGAAAAACAAATAAGAACATTGAAAAACCTCCTAACAATCTCTCTCTCCCCTTTCTCCCACTGAGTTCTGGTTGTTTAATCCATTTTGAAAGAGTTCACCCTCCTAATTATCAAATGTTCTTTAAAGAGTGTAGGTGGTGGAAATACTTCCGACTCTTCTGCTGTGACCGCCAGTAGCAAGCAAGTGCTCCGAATGCACAACTAGCAACAGCAATAGCCAATGCAGCCCCCAGAGGCACCACAAGCGCATTTGTCGAGGGCACCAAATCTTCAAGCGCCTTGAGAGCCCCGTCACTCTCATTCATACCCTTGTCTTTGTAAAGAGAAACGAGCATCTTCCCATAATATTTGGTCAAAAATTTGAACACCTCATCCTGGTCCCAATCAATTTTGTTGGTCTTCTGGTCATTAGAACGGTAACAAGATGAGCAGAGTTGCCTTGGAGGCCAAATTGTCTTCGGGAATTTGGGATCAGCAGTTCCTAAAGAGGCTTCCTCTTTGATTAATCTCTCATTGACTTTATTGTGAGCAATCCACAGCCAAAGCGCAAAGTCACGAGATTTGTTAAAAGGACTAGAAACACTGAAATTAAAGGTACTCAGTCAGAAATAAGATCTTATGAATTTCAAAATGCATTATTTAAGATCTTACGAATTTCAAAATGCATTATTTCCAATTGACTTTACCTTGAACACATATCATAAAAATGCCGGCGGCATTCCTCGCAGACAAAGAAGTTGTGCACAAAATCACATATAGTGGTGAACGCAAAATTGCTCTCTCCATCCTCAATTCTCACTGACAGTGAATGCAGAAGAACCCACAATCCGCAACTGCACCCAAAACAGGGAAACGTTGTCAATGGATGCCCTCAATATGCTACGGTAATCTACTAAATGAAGTTCAAGCACAACATAAGCGCCTGTGGCATAGATATCAGGGTTTCTTAAAAACATTGATATTTTCCATGCGTGCTCAAGAACTCTACCAATCCAACCTTGGACCCATCCTTAAACAGACAATATAATAATCAACAACATATATTTATGGACATGCAATTCAGGGTATTGCTGCTATGGCCTCAGAAAAGTTAAAGCCATGATGATTTTCATTTAAAGAAGCTATATACAAAACATAATAGTCTCTAGACACAAGTTCATTATTGATCAGATCTCTAGTATGACCATCAGAATATGTCTGCAGAAAACCAGATGTACAAACTGACCATAAGATTCTTCTCCCACATACGTTTATGAATTTAAAGAATGAAAAACAGCACCATGACATCCTGGAAACATTTAGAAAGGTGCAAGTGAACATACGTCTTCTTGATGCATTAATCAAATTCCAAGAACTTTGTACAAATAAGAGGAAGTTCAAGGAGCATGAAACTGTAGCTGTCAAGAAGTCTGCTGTTTTACAGAGGAAATTGCCATGAAAAATCCAAGGAGTTTTCCTATTCCATGCATTATTGGTGATCATAGGTTTGGAAAAGCTTTACTTGATTTAGGTGCTTCTATTAATTTAATTCCCTTCTCTATTTATGCGCATTGAACTTAAGTGCGCTTACGGAGACATCTGTGACCACTCAATTCGCAAACTTTTCAATCAAGTACCCAAGGGGAGTGATCGAAGATGTACTTATCCATGTCAATGAGCTCTTTCTCCCAGCTGATTTCTTTGTACTTGAGATGGAGGAGGCCCACATGCCTACGTCACTGCCATTAATCCTGGGGCATCCGTTCATGGCTACTGCTGCTCGGACAAATATCGACTTTCACGGTCATGCCATGAACGGACGCAGGGAGAATGAGCTCAATGACACGAACAAGTACATCTTTGATCGCTCCCCTTGGGTACTTGATCGAACAATATGTTAATTTAATGGTCATAGATGTCTCCTTAAGTGCGCCTAAGTTCAATGCTGCATAAATAGAGATGGGCGTAAAATTAATAGAAGCACCTAAATCAAGTAAAGCTTTTTCAAACCTAAGATCACTAATGCATGGACTAAAACTCCCCGGATCTTTAATCTTAGGAGGCAATTTCAGCTGTAAGACAGCAGAGACTTCTTCGCGCACAACTACAGTTTCATGCTCCTTGAACTTCCTCATATTTGTACAAAGCTCCATGAGAAACTTTGCGTAGCTTGGAATTTAATTATTTGCATCAAGAAGAGGTATGTTCACTTGCACCTTACTAAATGTTTCCAGGATGTCATGATGCTATTTTTCCTTCTTTAAATTCATGGCGCTCCTTCTAAACAATCAACACCCCAAAAAAAAATAACAGACCTAGAAGCATTAATCCTAGATAATACTTAAGAGGTAAACACATACAGTAATATTGGTAACGAATATTACCTAAAGCCCCTGGTATCATTTTTGCTGCCACGGCAAAACATCTGTGACAAATTCCCATAGAAAGCAAAGACAATTAGTAATCTATTCAACAAAAATGAAAACATAATAAGGAAAAAAAAGTGAACCGATGATTAATAAGTTAGAAGAAACAAAGCAAAGAGAGGATCTTGCATTAATGTTTTCCTGTGAAATACAGCTTTTCTGAGTACCTACCCAATATCCACGAGGAACATCTCTACCACAAATCTGAAAATTCTTCAGGGTAGCCTGTAGGCCATGTGGATCTTGGTCTTCCTGTTTGTCGGATGACCACATATCTATTGGGCATACATCATCAAAACTCACAAGTATGTCTGCACTTCCCTTGCGACACCTAATACAAGTATATAGAGTGAAATATTGAAATAAAATATGGAGGAGAGTATAGAGGAATGACACAAGGATTGGATACTTTACCTCCTAGAAGGATGATGAGCCACCAAAAGTTGAAGAAATTTAACTAGTGAAGCCCGTGTTTTTGGTTTGATCATCTAGCAGAATATGCATAGAGAAGAACAGTGAAATTTGTAAGTGGCGAATGACCAAAAAATGAACAACAAAACCTCGCCATATGGCCAGAAGAAAGAATAGGAAAGTATTACCTTGTGTTCTAAGATGATTTCAAAAGCAGTTGATGTTGCCTCCTCAATATCATAGACAGCCCGAGCAATCTTTGAAAGTCATGCATTGCAAAAGTTAATATTTTGAAGTAAAAGGAATATAATTCAGTCAAAATAGTGGTAAGACAACTTCAAAGCAATGCTGACCTGTCCAGGGTCTGAAGCATTTGAGGAAAGATGATCATTTTCAAATTTCTGATCATCTAGGCCATAAGAGCTGAAACCTTAACTAATGTTAGGAATGTGAAGCAGAAAACTACAACAACCGAAATGAAATTTATGGGGCATATTGAATGGATTCATATTGATTATCATGAAACGAATATGTTCCAAATGTTAAGTATAATGTCATACTGATTTATTAGTTCTGAACTACCCTCTCAAGAAGCAAAGTGCTACGAACTGCAGAGCGTAAATTCAGAACTTCAATATAAGAAGCTTTCATTTAAATAAATAATGGATGTAAATACCTCATACCTTCCCATTTGCTTGTTGATCCAACCAAGTAACCGATCAGCTGTACGGCCATCATCAATGACACGTATACCATCTTTGTCTTGTGTAGGTTCCGACCCAGAAGATTTAAACTTAGATGGAGGTCCCCAAAAGAGCATAGGATAATGACCCACGGAGTAGTCATCGCAGAGTTTGGTATTTACCTGTGCTGCCAAACAAGTTAAAGAGCCAACGACCAAGCTATGTTTGTTCAACTTTATAATCAAGTGTAAAAGAACTAATAAGTAAAATCAAAACAAAGACAAAAGACCAGTCTCAAGAATCAGATAATGGCAAGAAAGACACTATAGAAAGTTCGAAAAGGCAGAAAATGGCAAGAAAGACACTATAGAAAGTTCGAAAACGCATCGAAACAGACACACAGAAGATGCGTAATACCTTTGATGCACAGTCCACCCTTGTCATCAAAATGATCCCTGGATGCACAGCATCAGGTCCATTGAAAAGCCTCGCTACCTTTTCATAATGGGGCTGCACATTCAAGTTCAAACCAGTAAGACAACCATTTTCATCACAAATTCGTAAAAACACAAAGCTGGTGCATATCATAAACCATCATACCTTATAATTTCTGCAAGCAGGACACCTGAGAGATAATGAACCAACAGAAACTCAGTAAAAAATGAATATTTACTGAAAAAATGAATATTTAGTGAAAAAAAACAGATCTAATATGTGATAAACAGTAAAAAGATCAAAACTTCAAGCAAAAAAACGAAAAATCAAGCACGTAATTGAATTCATTGCCCAGAATAAATTAAGGGTTGTGTTCAAAATATGAAATTAGCTGACCAGTGAGCGAAGAATTCGACTACGGCGAAGGAGGCAGGGGTGTCATGCAGGACCGCATCGAAATTCGAGGCGTTCAATTCGACGGCGTAGTCGGGGTGATCGGCGCCGCCGGTGTTGACGGCGCGGAGGATCGACCGCGATCCCGGCGACGAAGCAGAAGCGAGTGTGGAGAAGGTCAACGAAATCAGAAGCCAAAGTGCGGGAGACATGAAATTGGAGATCAACTTTTTGCTTGCAGTGAAAAAAAACGGAGAAGAAAGTAAAAGCGGGAAAAAAAGATTAGGGCTTTTTTTCGCAGGAGTTTTATGGTGAAGAGATCTGCGTTAGTGTGTGATTTTTGGTGGTAAAGATTTGCAGGGGGAGGTGGTGGGAAGTGGAAATGGCTGCGCTTTTACGTTTTCCTGGTTACACAGCAGCCGAGTCTGACGAACGCACCAGGGCTTTTACTCTATTTTGAAGTTTGTATTTCTTTGAAGGATTTTATTCCAAAAGAAAAAATTGGTAGGAAATTAAGAGAGTAGATTGTATACTCTCTCTGTGTTATGTTTGCGTAAGAAACTTGTAACTCAATTAGATATGCATTTATTATCTTTCTTAATGTTATAGTTTGTGTATTAATTCAGTCTACAAGATGGTTATTTTGTGTAATGTGCGTGGGAGTGAGGGAGGAGAGTTGAATAAGATTTTTTAGCAGCAGAATATAATTTTAATATCTTTATGTTATCGTTTGGTAAAAAAAATTGTAACTCAATTAGTTATGCATTTAATATATTTCTTTACATCATAATTTGTGTATTGATTTAGCTTGTAGGATGTTTTGTTTTTGTGTAATGTGGAGGGGAGTGAGGAGAGTTGAATAAGAATTTTTAGTAGCAGAATAAGATTTTAAACTTTGAGAAGCGCAGAATAAAGAAAATCACAAAAATTGATATCGGTTAAAGTAGACAAATTTTGCCCGTAAGTTCTTACATAGAGGGCCAAAGTTGGCAAATTTGACTTTTTTTTTTTAATTTTATAAAAAAGCAAATTCACCCTAATCTCATTAATTTGAGTTGGTTTTGATGACTTAATTTTAAAAGATGAGAACTAAACTCTCGAGAATCATTGTGAAAGGATTTACAGTTAAACTCTAGTGTCTAAATTTTGGTATGTTTATAATTTTGGTATGTTTTTCACCCACAAATAGTCCTAAATTTTGGTATCCGTTACTAATATTAATACAACAAATTTTATTTGAAAATAGAACAGCAAATTATTACATAATTTTTTAAATTTTTTCACAATTTTTTATTATTTTTCATAATTTTTTGAATTTATTTTCTGATTTGTTTTACAATTCTTGTCAAAAAAAACTGGGCCGTTGGATGTCTTCATCAAGGGCCCAAAACACGCCACTTGGCAAAAAAAATTTAAGCACCTCAACCCCAGCCCCCACGCGCCTTCTTCTTCAGCCCAGCACGCTCTGTGCACCTGCTGCCCCGCCCTGCTACAATATTGGTGCGAGAAACCGCACCTCTGCCCCGCCCCGCCCCTCTGCGGTGGAAACGATTTTTTGGCTGGAGGGGCGATTTCCGGCAGGCCACCACCTCATTTCCGCACCTTTGCACCCGCCTTTGTTGGCGTGGTGGAAATGCTCTAATGTGGAGGGGAGGGAGGAGAGTTGAATAAGATTTTTTAGTAGCAGAATAAGATTTTAAACTTTGAGTTTCTAAAGTGCATAATAAAGAAAATCACAAAAATTGATATCGGTTAAAGTAGACAAGTTTGGCCCGTAAGTTCTTATATAGAGAGCCAAAGTTGGCGAATTTGACTATGTTTTTTTTAATAAGAAGCAAATTCACCCTAATCTCATTAATTTGACTTCGTTTTGATGACTTAATTTTAAAAGATGAGAACTAAACTCTCGAGAATCATTGTGAAAGGATTTACAGTCAAACTCTAGTGTCTAACTTGCGTCAACTTTGTTAGAATCTTGTATTCCAACGAACTTGCATTAACTTGGTTAGAAGCTGTTTGAATTGCAATAAACTTTTGATTTGGATTCCAACAAACTTGCGCCAACCGGATTGGAAAACTTATGAGGGCTGCTATGTACACCCGATTTTCTTCTTTGGACACTCTGAATTTTTTAATAACATATAATTACATTTATACCCTTATATGAAATTACATTTAAGGATTTAGTTTCTTATACACTCATCTAGGTTTTTTAAAAAAATATAATATCTGACATTCCATCTTGCATCCTACTCTATGTTTCTAAACCCTATATCTTATACAATCTCCTATTTTTGATGAAATACACAATAAAAAATTATGAATCCGAAGAAGAAAAAATAAGAATTTTCATTGATTGTATTAAAGTTTTGTTGCGGAATTTTCACAGTTTATGCCTCATATGCTTCAAAACAAATCTGGTGAACTTTTTTGAATATAGATTTGAGTTTTTGGTAAATCTTAGACATCTGATGAGGTAGGGAGAGATGAGTTTAACAAATTCTATTTTTGGGTGTCCAAAGAAAAGTTTAAGAGTGCTCAAGAAAATTTGTTCAATAAACAAAATGAAGGGTATAAGTGGAAAATTTTAATCATATTTGTGTGTTCAAAGTAGTTTCAAAAAAATAAGATGGGTGTTCAAAGAAACAGCTGTCCAAAGAAGAAAAAAAGTTGTACATAGCAGCCCTCAAACTTATTCCCGTCACATTTGGACTGCCAACGGTCAACGTCTGTGGCGGGTTGGATTACTAATTGGGCCGTGTCTTTTCACTAAGCCCATCTTCCATCCGCCGGCCACGCAGCTCCCACCCAATAGTTCGTCAACACGTATATATTGTGATAAGCTTGACCTTCACCTTTTATCTGAACCACGAATTCAAAATCTCCGGAATATTCGAATTTCGGGCTCTCCGAAACGCTCCGGATCCTCTTCCCACCCAACCCCAAATCGGCCGATTTCGGACAATTTCGTCCCCAAATTGTGCTAATTTTGTCCAAGGTACTCCCGCTTCGTCATTTTCCCTCTTTTAATTCCGTGTATTTCGTAATTTATGTGCTTAATTACGCTGTTGATTTTTGATTATCCATTCGAAAACTACATTTGCGATTGAATTGCTTGATTAATTTACAGGATCTACTTTTCTTTCCGCAATCATTGCTCGGTTGAGAAATTCGCTGAAAATGAAGTTCTTAGAATACACACCGCTTGACCGGTAGATTTACTTTGTTTTAATTTGTTTAATTTATTTTAGTTAATGTGTTATTTGTGTTTAATTTTGTGTGGATATAATTAGATTTTTTTAATTTTTTTTTTTATACTTGCAGTTTGAATGATTTCTTTAGTCATTTGAATCTTGGGGGGCGGACAATTAAGGGCAGTCTTGAAGCTTACTCTTGTGAGTTTGAAATTATTTGTTTCGATTTTTATTCGTTTACGAATAAAGTGTTTGTGATTGTTGCAGAAGAAGGCTTATTTTGTGTTATGTTTTGATTACTAGGCAAACACACTGGATCGGATAAGAAATTGTCACTCAGTTTGGAAAACGAGGTAGAATTGGGCGCATATGCCGATTAATATGTGACTATGATTATGTATTTTTGGAAGTGATTGTTGTTTTTTCGGCATATCCGTTGGTGCAAACACTGAAGGTGGTCTTGATAAGTTATAAATTTTGTGGTGAAATTTTAGATTCTTGATTATATTGGGAAATCTTCGCCGTCTGACTCCTCGTCACCTGATGAGTTTCTGCTGACCAGATCCAGGTGACCAATGTTAAACTAGATAGATATGGAAACTTGCTGGTTGTTTCTCATGGTTGTTTAATTTGTAATTCCTTGTTTTCATTCCAGCCGGAAGACGCTGATTTATCTCGTTTTGACACTCTGTCACTTGTATCCGGACTATGACTTCAGGTATCCCTGTACCTTGTGCTTTATTAAACATGCATTTCTTTGAGGCCTGAAGAAGAGGATTATGGGTAATGCCATTGTCAGCTTATTTGGGCGAGGTGGCAACCCGCTTTATAATCCTCTTCTGTTTGCATTGGGAGTGTTGTCAAGAGGTTTGACAGACAGTCGAACTGTCGCTCTACATGGAGCTGAGAGTTCAAGTCTCTCCATTTCCCAAGTTTCAAATGTTGAACATTTGCGTGGTTGATTCTGTTTTGATTGTGCACCTTTGTCCCTACGAAGTGTATTGTATTCCCAATGCAATTGCATGGATTTTTAAAATTTATATAGTTTCTTCGTATTGTGGTATTGTCTACATCTTCGTGGTTTTCCAGTGCAGTAAATGCTCACAAGTTCTTCACAGAGGAAAGCTGGGACAGTTTTAAGCAGATTTTTGATACCTATATGCTTGAAGCGTCAAAGGTAGTGCTACGATTACACTTATGGTTACTTTATCTAGGACTAATGTACAATTACAGGTACATTACTTTCCTGTGTGCATATAAGCAGCTGCAGTTGTGAGCGATAAAATACCATGCCTCATAACTTTATGATTTTGCTTTCCTTTTTTCTGCTTAAAGGTAACATTGTCTGAATGGTGCTTTGATTGGTTTATGCTTCATAATAATTGGTCCTGGTACTCTTTGATTCCCAGCCTTGTCTTTGAATAGACATGGTAATTTCATGAAAACATGGTCTTTGTTGTGATTGCATAGACTGAAGAGCTAGTGCTAATTTCTTTCTCACTGTTGGTTCTAATGTGCATAATCATTTGTCTTATCATTTAGCTTTATAGAACACTGTCGGCTTTATTGTACTGAACACCTAAATTGATCCTTGACCTTTTGATTCAGGAATGGACAGAGACGAATGAGGACAGTTCTTTGCTGGAAACCTTGTACAAGGCTTTGGATGAGGTAAAAATACTTTCAAAAGACGTGAATGCAAGTCACTCCTTGATACAATTTTCTGATAACTTGTAGTGCAGGTTGTCAAATTGTCGGAATGTGAAGTTTACAGTTACGTTCCTGACTGTAATGCTGACCCCTTTCTTGATAGAGGAGCTATGTGAGTCCTCTTTTGTTGCTTTATAAATTTACCCTTGCACCAAACACAATATTGATGTACTACCATCACTCCTTGATCTAGCCATGTATATAACTTTCAATGAGATCAGCTGTGTTTTTCTGTATCTTTCAGATGGTCTTTCAGTTTCTTCTTCTACAATAGGAAACTGAAACGAGTTGTGAGTTTCCGTCTCTGCTGTTTAAGGTGGGTTACAATGACGAATCATCCTAAAATTTAATAATTGTTACCGAAAAGTACTAACGGTTGAGGGATTCCTGTTCCTTTTCTAATTTTTGCAGTAACTTGGTGGCTGATGGATTTCTGATAGATGAATTGAGCTCCGAGGAAGATGGAGAAATTTTCGATGTCATGGACATGTGAGCGGCATATGCTAGTAGTTAATGTGTCAAATATACTTGACAACCATCTGTAGTTATATAGCTTTAAGGCCTGTACTCAGCAGTTTTAGCTAATTCTTATCGATGTGAATATTGTTTCCTATGTACGGTAGACTGATGCTATGTATATGTGTCAAGTCCAATAAATCGAGTCCTAGGCTTGTGAATACCTATGGGAAAGCTCGTGTAGAAGATGTGGAATACTCTTTGTGTAATATATTTCTGTTTAATCCGGCAGAAGATCGCTCTCTTTGGCAGCTCTGTGGAAGGATAGATTAATCTAACTTTCGCCGCTGATTCGGTCGTTCTCTTTCACCCTATGGACATGTTTACTTATTAGAATGGGGGAAGCCATGAATTATTGAGGTTATGAACTGATTAATTCATACAGTAAGTTGTGGACGGAGAAAGTCATGAATAAATCTGAGAATTGACTAATTTAGTATGCCATGAATGGGGAAATCAAGGATCGAGTCAGTTATGGATTAGAGTAGTGAAATGGGGAAATCAAGAATTATTATGGATCAAGGAAGTTGATGAGTTCATGAATTGAATAAGACATGAATTTGGTATGCCAATGGAGAAAGTTACTGGAACTTATGAGTCAGGTAAGTTATGATTCAGGAAAGTTACATATGGAAAAAAAAACTAAGAAGTTTGCAAACTGTTTGATTCCATGTGTACTACTACTAGACAATGAAATATGAACACTAGAATTTGAAATATGAACAGGCACATCATCTCAAAAAGTAAGCACAAGTGAAAAGTGAACCATATTACTTATTTTCTTCTATTTTTAAAGATTAATATGCAAAATTCAGGATCATACTTCTTCTTGCACTAAATTGAGAAGAAGCGCATTATAAATATTTTGAATTCAATTAACCTGTTCAAAATGTGAGAGCTCAGAAGAAGCCTTTTTTTTTTTTTTTGGGTCGAAGACAGCTCAGAAGAAGTCAGAGCTTTCAGATTTTGACTTCGCTTTCACACCACAGCGTGTTAGTTAACGTGCACATCATCATTTCAACCAGTGCAAATCTTTACAGTAGTAGTAAAATATTGGTGATTATTACCCACCAACGAAATTACACATTCGACGCTTTCCACAGCCTTTCCATCCAAATCTACCATTACCGTGACAAATTAACACGATAGTAATTTTCCTAATGACGATCTAATTCACATCGTAAATTCAAGAAAAAAAGAAGATGAAGAAGAATAATCGTAACCATTATCTAATTTATCTCGAGTATATAGGTTCTTCTTTGATGGTCTCCAGCACAGGTTTCCTAGACCTGCACACAGATAATCTGTACTGAAACTCCGCCGCATGCAATCCCTCGACTCCGTCCAAACTCAATCTCAACGGACCGTCGTCGCCTTGACCATTTTCTTTCTCACCACCGTCGACCGCCGCCGCCGCTTCTCCGCCGCTGTTTTCCGGCGAGATCCTAACTTTCGCGCCGGATAGTCGTTTCGCGGCGGAGTTCGCCGCCATGAAAAACACCGCCATGTCCGCCGCGGTCACGATCGAGTTGAGCCGCCGCATCGGAAACATGATGTAGACGTTTCCGAACTCCAGTTCCTCGTCGGCGGAGAGAGCGGAGAATCTCCGGCCGATGTGGAGAGACTGCGAGTTGGCCAAGAACGTGCCCGGAGACTCCAGCATCAGCTCCGCCGCGTTGATCGCTTCCCGGAATTGCTTAACGTCGCCGGTGGGGAAGATGACACGTGCCGATTTGGAGCTCTTGATCAGCGGCGTGGCCGTAGCGCAGGAGATGTAGTTGCCCATTGGAGACTATTTTTGGAAACCGAAATTGGTTTGAAGGTTGAATTATTTAGAAGGTTGGTCTGGTTTTGGATTCTGTTAGGAAAAACGTTGTGGGGGTTTATATAGAAGGAAAGAGGGGGTCAATGAAAGGGAAAGTATTTTATATTTGTGTAAAATGGAAAATGGAAAATGGAAAATGGAAAATGGAAAATGAAAAACATGTGTGTGGTGTTACTTGTTTGGGATTTTACCTCCAAATAGAGAAAGTACAAAGAAAAGAAAAAAAAGAATGTTAGGCCCTTGGCGTTGGTTTATTTGACTTTTATTTCCCTAAGTAATGATTAATCTGTCACAAGTTATATGAACTTGTTTCCTATCTGACAAGAATGATTAGTTACTACAGTTATGAAAGCAAGATGTCTTATATGCAAGGAACAAAATTTCCATCGAAACAATTTCGGAAATTTTGGAAGTTTTTAAACTATCGAAATTTACCGAAATATACCGAAATTTATTGAAATTTCCATCGAAATTTCCATAACTTTGGCCATCGAAACCGAAATTTTAATCCTTGCTTATATGCCATTTACTTTGGACGACTAGTTAGATGTTGAATTATGCCCTGCTGAGGGAGATTTGATTATAGTAAAATTTGGATTTATGAATTCATTCAGGATTACAGAAGTAATATGTGTACGTTTTTCATTAAGTTTGGGAGTTATATCATGTTAAGAAACATAACTCGTAATTTATTTGGGAGTCAAAGTGAAAGGTCCTTGATCGATCATATATTTTGTAGCAGAGTCTAAAACCATTTTATGTGGTATATGGATGCATACTACTTAAGTTCGTTTGAGAATTCGTTACACTACATACGCATTACATATCATATATGCTATAAGAATGAGTTAAGTGCTCGTTTGAGAGTGATTATGGGAGAATCAAAATCACATGAGAAAGTAAAGTAATTTAAAAAAAAAATGGCTATTAAACATCCCCTTTATATTCTTGTCATGACAAATCCTACAATACAAGAAAATACAGAGACGATGACCTTCCCAACATGTTCGATAGTAAAGACAAATGCGTGCGCGTTTGGGTTGGAGTGAAGAGGTGGGGAAAAGGAGGCGAAGGAGCAGGTGTTTTCAAAGTTTGATGTCTTCTCACTTCCTCCTTGTCATGCGTATTTGCGCTGGTAATGCGTGTGGGACCCCGAAATTACCTTCCTCTTTCCAGCTATTGGCTTTTTGGGGTGACTTCTGGTGACTCACTACCCACCATTATCGTTTACTAGAAGGTTTGGAGATCGGAGAATTTTTCTAGCAATTTTAATTTGCCAATTTAATGATGTCTTTTTCATAGGGGTTTACTTTGGGGTTTACCTTGGGCCCAGCCCAACTGGAGTTGTCAACCTGGACGGACGACGGACCACGGATCGCACCTCAATCATAGGAAACCAGAGAGTTTAATGGCTCCTCGGTCTGTCCTCCTGTCCTTAGAAGACTTTTGCTAATGATTTTTCATAATGAAGTTTATCTATTGCCTTTTCATTCCAAGCAAGTGTTACTCGTCATTGTTATCCTAACTACTCTAAATGTTGTCGACCAAACTAATTATGTATTGGTAATTTGTTTCCTGTAATCTTTTTCCTCAACTATTTTGCACTCCACATTGTTTGGTAGATTATGATATCTTTAAAGTTAGCTTAAATCACCAAATGTGATCATTTGCTCTTAATTTGTTTGTTGTCTGGAGCTCATTCGTGCAACTTATGTTTTTCTAATCTTCTTCTAACTCCACGTAATTTATCAGATTTAAAAAGCATGAAACGTTAGTTGAAAATATTATAGCATGATATTCTTTAATAAAATAAAAACAGAATGTTGCTACACCATCTGAAAATTTACCGGCAAATTTTTCAGTCTTTTGAATATATATATATATAGGGAGGGGGATCATGTGACACACTATTTTGACACACGAATCCAAACATCCTTTCTTGTCCGTTGGATCGGATCCATATTGTAAAATCAACGGACAAGAAAGATGTTTGGGTTGCGCGTGTCAAAAGTGTGTCCATGATCCTAACCCATATATATATATATATATATATATATATATATATATATATATATGTGTGTGTGTGTGTGTGTGTGAATGTGGAGGTTTGGTAGAGTCCCATATTTAACTAATGAAATACATGGTCGCGTTAGTTCTTTTATTGTCAGTTAGTTTTTTAGTATAGTCTCAACTTCCATTAATATTCTTGTATATATATTTTTTGTTTGATAGACTTTTTTTTACTCCACATAGTTTGTTAGATTTGATTATGAAAACCAAAACGTTAGCTTAAAACATCAATCAAATACCAGATTAGAAAAAAGCACAAAGTTGGAATGTCGCCAAATCCATCTTATTGACAAATATACTTGTCGGTGGGTTTCACACAATGCCATGCCAAACAGTTGAGAAGGTTGTGTGCTTTTAAGTATACGGTATACCATATACGGATATATAGGACTGCACAATGAGTCAAGAACACGTGTAAAAAAAATTTGCAAGTTGGCATTTCTTCATTTAATTCTGTGTTTAATGGGTTTGGGTACAATTTTAGTTGAATGTTTAATGAGTTAACGATATTTAACCAACCAAGTTATGTGTGGTACGCTAACTTTAGTATTGGTTGCATGTCCTCATCAACACATGTTGAGAATTGGTGTTACTCAAATGGATCCAAATAATCTAAGAACACAATTGTTGAACTGGTGATCGTTTACCTGGTGGTCTCGCGGTAGTTAAGAGTCGTAGCGCAGGGGAGGGGCAGGGGATGCAGAAGTCATTATTCTAGTTTTGTTAATAATCACATCAAAGAATTAATATAGAAGGAAAAACGAAAGAAAGACAAAATTAAGATGTAAGAAAGACCTATGGAACAAGTATCAATATGTATAGAAGACTTTATGGAACCCAAGTGAAGATGCTAAACGTATCCGAATATGTTCGTAAAAGAGAAGCTGTATGGAAGACGTAGTTGCATAGAAAATACGAATAAGACGTAAAAAAAACATATAAAAGACATACGAGGGATTTCAAAATAAGGAACAAGCTTATCATTTGAGAGTTTTTCTTGTTTTCCCTTTAATTTGCAATGAGAAGGAACCATCATGGGGTAAGGTGATTAAATTGATTAGAGCCATGAAAAATTCTCAAACCTAGTATTGCTATTTGCTCAAACATGGGGTAAGGTGATGCTGGCAAGAGTCTTCAAATTGATTGGTCTAATATGAGATCTCTTGCCATCCCACAAGGCTTTAGATGTAATCTTGTAAGCATGCTCCGATGGATGGAAAAAATCCCAGAACAAAAACTCATTGGGGTTCGAGCAAACCATGTAGCCCTCCTTGCCGCACTGTATCATTCCTCCTAAGGTACCTTCTCCACAGCATGCCGAAGACAAGTCCGAAAATCCTACACAATAATTAATTTCATCAAATCAATCGTTAGCATATATAATATATGCTGCATTGTTAATTGGTTTTTGTACAATGTGACCTCTTAGTGAAATTTAAAAGAAGATTGATTATAATCATACGGTAACGCGCGGGAGTGGCACGGAATTGTTGAACGATGTCGTAGACTGCACCATAAGTTCCAAGCACACCCGGATACTTGATAAGCATAGCGTTGATCAGATTTTCGAGTCCCTTGTTGTATTTTTTGGCCATCGCATTCATCTTCCCGTAACAACGGTTAATGGGTGAGTTTGGCAATAAGACCCTGCCTGGGACACACCCAATAGGGCCCAGTGAGAAAATAGAAATTCGGCGGGCACCAAGGTTGTAGATTTGGTCTACAAATGTTGTGACATGGTCTAGCATGGATTGCACAAAGGCTTCCGGGTCAAGTTTTGGTGGGTCGAATGGGGAAAAATAGCTGAATATGTCGTTGGAACCGGACTCGAAAAAGAATATGGAGTTTTGGGCTAGAGTTTTGTCAATGTGGTTTTGCTCCACCAGTATTTCAAATTGTCGTAATTGTTCATGTAATGAGGTCACTTCTGAGTAATTAAAATATTTATGTTATCTAACGATAAATCTAAATAGTACAATTATGTCTAGAGTTTGAAAAATATGAATTTTTTTACCATGTACATATTTGTTGCTTGTAGTACACCACTGCCAGCACTTGCAAAGTTGATGCCATTGGAGGGATAATCTTTGCAGCTTCCATTGAGAACTTCAATTTGTGCCTCAAGGTATGGTTTTTGGAGTTCAATCCCCATGAATTGGGCTGCATTATACACAAATCAACGAATGAATTAATTTTCGTTTATATAGCTGATTATCTTACATAATCTAAACTACATGGAGACAGATTCGAACTCAGCTGAAGGACATCATTATACATCATTTCGTTAGAAAATGTAAATTAGAAGTAGTAGCTAAGTAGCTCACATATGAAGTCGGGAACGGTTCTGCCATTGGTGAACCGGCCAGTAGGGTGGTGGAAGAAGGTTGAGCCGTAGGGGAAGAAATCTGCCTGGGCTGTGCAGTTCTTGTTGAAATGGTTGTTTCCGGCATCGAAGAGAGAGTCTCCGAAGGTGAATATCGCGGAAACACCATCAGCATTGGATGGTGAAACACATAAAATGCATGAAAGAAGAAGTATTAGTCTAACGGCCGGGACAAAGACTAGTACTTTCTCCATGTGCAAACGTTCTGTTTCGCACATCAGAAGGCACCGTTCTTATATACAAGAAAACAGATCAAAAAGGTAAGCTAGCTATGTGGGTATGCAAATGTCATGAAAACGGAAAAAGAGATAAAGGCGATGATTTTTTTGGTCGAGAAGATAAAGGCGATGATGGTTATATAGAAGTTGAGACAAATTTAGCAAACAGAATGGCATCAAGGAGCTCATTTCTCATATGATTCATCACCACCTTTTTCAAGCCACCATGAAAAAGTGTCATTTTGTGGTATGTGAAACTAACAGATTATTTACGATGTAAGAATATGAAGAATTGCCTCACATCGGAAAGTTAAGAAACTTTACCAACATCGCTTACAAGAGCTCGATTATGTATTTATAATTATTAATTTATCATCTCCATACAACATTTGATCTACAATTGTATTGTATATCATTCTAAAAACAAAAATAACAACAACAAAAAAACTCCTAATCGTATTTCATCTTCTTCATTTTGTGTTAAAGCACTTGTATTTTGAAGCAAGATAATCCTCCCCTTCTCTTTCATTGGAGACACACAAGCTCGGATACAAAAGTAAATACTCTTATGCACTTTGCAGCAATGTTAATACAAAAAATAAAATGTTGAACCAGTCGAATTACTTGAGATTTTCCATATGCTATTTTCTCACTGAAAGTTGATTGATACAATATCTCATTTGGGTTTGGCGCCCAGTTCAACGAACACGCTCTTTGGAGTAAAGCAGGCCCAACTCCTCATGAAGAAACGACATGCGTTTACGAATCACACGACATGGGCCCTCTGTTCTTAAGCTACCTTTTTTTTGTCCGCAAAAAAACGACTCATTTCTTTCCTTGTGATCACATTTTGGCTGTCCGATTGTCGGAGCGATGAGCAGTCGAGCAGCGGAAGACGACGGCGGACTGGCCGTAGTCGGAAGAGTCGCCGACGCTCTCTACCTCCTCCGCGAAACCTACTTTCCGGCGAACCCAGATGACAAAACCGCCAAGCTAAACGCCGAGTCCGATCGCGCTCTCAACCTCCTCGATTCCATCCCTCCTGGTGAATGTTTCCAACTCATCGTACTCTATGTTCACTCCATTTGAAGCTTCCCTTTGTGTTTTTTTTAAGGTTGTCTGTGCTTTTCTCGTTAGTGGGTTTTCGTTGAAATTCTTGTTTGAAGAGCAAAATGTTGAAATGCTACATTGGTAAATTAGTATAAGACCATTTCGTTGTACTCTTTTTTAATGACTTACCCTAGTAAACTCTTTCGATACATACATTATATTCATGCCGTCATACACCAAAAAGTAATATTATTTGTAGAAACACGATGATCATATTGAAAAAAAAATTCAAGGTTATCTCAATGATACACAACATTTAGGTAAGTGAAATAATACTGATGAGAGGTAGACGCCAAAAGGATATGAATTTGTTTATCTTTTTCTATAGGGTAATCAGCGAATTGAGTTGAATTACTTAATTTCATGTAAGCTCGACAAACTTCTCAATGACTTTTTGTGTGTGTCAAGCCTAAATTATTAGTCTACCTTATCCCTTAGCAATTAGCATAAACAAAAAGAGAAGAAAGCAAAAGGTACAATTATGTGGTTTTGATACTAAATGTAACATATGTCATCCAATATTATTGTCTTAAGAGATTATCTACATATATTTCTAAATGACATAAAATAAATTTTAAATTCGAATATAGTTGAATCTTTAAATGTACGAAATTTCATTACAATCATTGGAATTAACAATGCCTCTATCTCTGTGACATGTAAAACTTTTTACATAACTAGTATCGAGCTAAGTACGATAATAAGTATGGTAGCTTTCGTCACAATACAAAAGTTGAACACTCCACATTGTCAATCTTGGAGGTTTTGAATTAAAAAAACTCACCACATAACACTTCAAATCTTGCTACCTTCAATTTGTAATAAAGAAATTGTTGTCATCTTATAAAGTTATTATAACAACAAACTAGTCAATAATTTAAGATGGCTACACTAGTTGTTTATTTGAGGAGTAAGGCTAGACACATCTATTAAAGAACGCATAGTTTGAGTACACAATAATGTCACAGAGTATCAAGAAAAAGGAGAAGGAGAAGGATAGGTAGACATCTTCATCTTTATCGGTTGAATAATGTCATATAATTGTATATAACTTTTGTACGTCTCTAGTATTTTTCTTATTTGAGATAACATCAGCTGAAATTGGTATGTGAACTGCTCCGGAAGGTTAGTTGCTTTCCATTCAGCAGCGGCAGCCATACGAAGTACAAGGGGAGGTCTTTCATTTCTTTGGTCTTTCGTATGTCTTAATTACATCTTTCTTATACTATTACGGCATGAATTAAGCATCATCATTATTTAAATTGCACAATTTTTAGTCAGTGTATCTACTACGGTGATGGAAGTTCCTCCAACGAATTAAGAAACTACAATAAGAGTAATTATACGTGAAACCATATGGTTAGATTGTTACCATATGAGAATGACTTGAGATATTTTATGTAATAAAGAAAGTTCTTATGAGATGAATTAATAATGAGGTGTATTCATTAACAATTGAAGTGTAAATAAAATTTCTTAATAGTCTCATGCAATTTTCTTTATCTTTCTATTTTATACAACGAACGAGCGTATCTTGCATCTTGTTGAGAGCGAAGATTTACTATTTAAGAAGTCATAGGGGTCAGAGAAAAATGCAAACATTCGGATAGTAAAACAGAGGAGAGCTGTAACTAGCAGCGCAGAGGAATGGCAGAGTCATTTTCCATGAACGGTGGGGATGGCCCCAACAGCTACACCAAGAATTCCAAGCTTCAGGTTCTCTTCGTTTCTCTTCTTAATTCAAAAATGCAATACACATTATGAACTTGTATGATGATCAATTACGTAACATTTACTTTTGATTCATGTAATATTTGTTGATACTTCAATCTTGGGAGGTCACCTTTCTGTTGAGACAAATTTCACCCATCTTTAAAGCTATAACACTCGAATTTGATGGCAGGGAACGGCATTGGACGCCGCGAAGACGTTGTTGAGCAACAGCATCCAAGAAAACCTCACAATTGATAGCCAATCCACATTAGTGTTAAGAATTGCAGACATGGGATGTTCAGTTGGACCGAACACCTTTACTTGTGTCCAAACCATCATAGAAGCTGTGAAGCTCAAGTTCGAAAATGAAGGCCGATTGCCCGAATTCCAAGTCTTCTTCAACGATCACGTTGCCAACGACTTCAATATGCTATTCAAGGGGTTGCCGGCTGACAGGACTTACACGGCAGCCGGAGTTCCGGGATCTTTCTACGGCCGGTTGTTCCCCAAGGCCTCTATGAACTTGATGCACACCTCTTTTTCACTGCACTGGCTGAGCAGGATTCCGAAACATGTAACCAAGGAAGGGGCTCCGGTATGGAACAAAGGACGAATTACGTGTGTCAGCAGCTCCGAGGAAGTCGCAGCGGATTATGCTGCTCAGTTTAAGGCGGACATGACGTCTTTCTTCGCGGCAAGGGCAGAAGAGTTGGCTGATGATGGGCTGTTGGCCATTCTAGTTCCCTGCCGGCCAGAGTCGACTCTGCCTTCGGACTCATATATCATGTATGGCTTGGAGTGCTTGGGACATGCACTTGTAGACATGGCCAAAGAGGTAAGCGTTCAAAACCATTACTTGATGCACTCCATTCGCTCTATCCCCTCTTATGATAAACAAATCTTTCCATGCTTTTAACGGTTTATCCGTAAAAGAATAATCAAATTTCGAGATTGTTCAATTGTTCATGAACATACTGAGAAAATGAATCTGATTCTGATTACAATAAAGATGTATAAATGAGGGGAGATTATACAAAGCGATGGACATACGCGTGTGATGCAAATAATGACTTTTTAAAAAGTAAAATTGTATGTGTTATTGGCACTTCAAAGCAATGATCATGCATTTCAAGCCTGTGTTAGTTTTTACACATTTAGTACATGGAGCACCAACTTCCTTATAAGTTCACATACTTTTCAGTTGATGGTGGTGATATGTAAAAACACAAATTGATTTTTTTGCGCTTGGTAAATTGCAGGGCTTGGTAGATGAGCATCTTGTGGACACATTCAATCTACCCTTGTACGTTCCAAGTCCCTCTGAAGTTAAACAAGTGGTTCTTGGTATGAAGAATCTTAGTATTGAGAGTTTTCAAGATCTTAAGTACCCGCCAATAGATGTTCGCAGTCCTGCTGGGGCTCGAGCTGGCGCGGCTAGCATAAGAGCTATAACCGAAGTCCTAGTGTGCAATCATTTCGGATCCAGGCTCGATCGAGAAGAACTTTTCGAGAGATACGTGCATAAGATTGAAGATTTCGCAAAGACGCCTCTGTTTTTAAAAACTAAGTACATTGAGAACTTGTATATCCTTGTTAAGCGCAATGCTGCAGTGATCATATAATGCTGCCAAACAATACTGCATGATGCTATGCATCAGCTCCTCCACTTTATATAAGTGGCCTGCTAAGTTGTTTTTGTTTGAGTACAAATAAGTAACGTTGTGTCTTAGTTCCTATCTCACACTGTAACCCTTCGTGTGTGCAAGGAATAAAATTTCGGTTTCGATGGAAATTTCGATAGCCAAAATTATGGAAATTTCGATGGAAATTTCGGTATATTTCGGTATATTTCGATAGTTTCGGACCTCTAAAATTATGAAAATTTCGATGGAAATTTCGATGTTTGGATGGAAATTTTGTTCCTTGCGTGTGTGACGGATCATATATTCTCGCTAGTTCTTTCTTCACACTTTTTGTTATGGCCTGCTATGGCAGGAACTTTGTACATTGTCCATTTGTACTTTATTGAATGAAATATCTCCTATTACCAAGCAAAATATATTCTCGTTGGTGGCTGAAAGTTGTTAACTTGCTATGCTGCACACTTGAAAAGCATTATCGATCCAAAAGGGGGGGTAACACATGCTTTATTCTGTATTTTATATATGCATGACGTTCACTCTGTTATATCCCACGAAATTAATATAACATGTAATGGTGCGAGACTACTGCGTCGAGAAAGATTGCAAACTATATCTAAGGTTTTGAAGGGCACATTAGCTTTACGCCATGGTTGAATGCGACTGTGAAGGCCTTCTTCTCGAACAGGATTCATGCCACCAGCAATCTTAGCCTCTGGATTTACAACTTCCCTATTGTATTTGGTCACGATGTGATGGAGTGTCCACAGAAGTTGGAGTCGAGGGCATTCTTTTACCCGACAAAGTTGAGGATCGCTCCCGAACGGGCTGTTAGAGTAAGCCATAGGAGCCTTTCCGTTCTCAAACCTAGTCGGGGATCTTGTTCGTACTGCTGGCAAAGTTTTTGGAACGTTCATTGTCGTATGAAGAACCGACTTGATAGATTCATGACGAGTAGGCGAGCAATTGATATACTTCAGAGTCTAAATGTTTTACTAAGTAGAAGTCTTCTTTGGACTGAAGAAATTGCGATACATAGATGTGTAGAGGGTAACATGGTTTGATCTATCAACGCGGGTCTCCACAATGTGACTAATCAGCGTGCTTTGAATATTATGAAAGAGTTTTTCCATAGATGTGTGGAGGGTAACATGGTTTGATTTATCAACGCGGGTTTCCAAAATGTGACTAATCAGCGTGCTTTGAATGTTATGAAAGAGTTTTTCTAAAAGAAAAGAGATGTGATAGTGACATTTCAAAACAATTACGCTCAGTGTTGAAATTTTTGGGGGCTCATTGTCCACCTTGTATGTCTGTTGCTTTCTTCCATGACTTTTGTTTTTAGGCCAAATCTTACCACTTATGGTTGTTTTGTCATTATTATATAGTGTTTTTATTCCAAATGAGATATTTTATTTTGCCATTACTACCAACTAGTCATGACCATTTTTTTATGTCAAATTCGATTTCCAACATTTGGCGGTCTGTATTGATGCGGTAATTGTGCCACCAAAATTCGTTAGTTTTGTTGTTAAGAGCGTCGTGTGCGCACATGTGGACCCACTATTTTTAATTTTTTAAAATTTAAATTCTCTTGTAAAAAAATTTATTGAAAAAATAGAAGATAAATTAGAATTAAACTTAAAGTCGTCTCTCCCAATTTACTTTATTTATTTTTTTCGTTTTTAACGCGCGGAAACTAAATTTGTTGTTAAGCCTAGTTAGTTAATTAACGTATTATACACGTACATATGAATTTTTTTAATACGATTTATATCCGTATTGTTTCAAAGATATGGTAACAAATCAGTATTTTTAACCTTGGAATATTATATGCAAATTTATATACATATTGATGTATTTTTAATAAATAATAGAAAGACATCTAAATAATACACATATTTTATACACTTACTATATGCAAATTATTCACATATTTTATACACGTATTGAAAAGTATAAAATGGGGCATTAATTTATAAATCCCTACATACTAAGTTACTAGTTATAATAAGTCCCAACTGTAAATTTTTGGTAATTTTAAGTCCTTAGATTCCTTCTTTAAGTCCAATCAAATATTTTCAAAACTTATCCTTTAGGGCTCTTTTATTAATTTTTCTAACTAGAGGTATAATATGTTAATAATAATTAACATATTATAAGTTGCTGAATTTTTCACCATATGTATTTTAAAAATTTTACCCAATAATACAGGTACATATATTTGACGTACTATGCATATTCCATATTTTACTAACTAGGCCGTTAAGTACTTCATTATAATTAGTATTTTTTTTGTTTAAAAATTAATTAGATTTTAAAAATTAAAAATTAGTCAGTGGGGTCCACGTTTTCCACATCAACACTTAAGTGGCAAAACTACGGAATTTCGACAAATAGCGACCGACATTTGATACGGACATCCAACATTGAGGATCAAATTAACACCAAAACTGGTAGTGCTATTGGGAACAGAATTCAGAGAATCAAGTATCATTTGTGATACAAGCCCTTTTTATATATTTTTCCGTTCATTTGGGATGGGGTTTCATTTCTCCCCCTGTTTCTCTTTATAGTTAAAGAAAGGTATGTTCTCATGCCCCCTTCTTTTCATGGAATTTTCCTGTTATCTTTTTATATTGTCATTTTCCAAAATAAGAGCATCTAGAATAGATTCATTAATTTGAATTTTTAAGCTAAATTTGATGTAAATTTTGATAAAAAGCCATCCAGCAGACTCGTACCTGTTCTCGAAAAGTCGAAGCATTTCGGAAGACACAATTTTTTTCTGAAGAATTCGCCCTATATTTAACATTATTTTAGCATTAGTTACCTACGCAAACTGCCTCAAAATGCAATTGAAGCATAATTAAATTCAATAACCTACCTAAAATAATCAAATATTTAGAACTAGTAAAAAGTTTTTCTTTAAAAAAAATTATAGGGAGCCGTTAGAGACGCTCTTACTGGTACGGATTCTTAAAGTTAACATTACAATTAAATTTAATAAAAATAAGGGTGTCATGCTCTAAGGTTTTACGTCCTTCTCACTAGGTGCGCTAATTTTTTTTTTTTTCTTTTTTCTTTTTTTTTTGTTGGTTCTAGTGGAGGTTCGTCTGTAAGTGTTAAAGAAGAAGCGGTCGGGGCTCCCTCTTGGGAGTGGGACCAAGAAGGGAAAAGCTATGAAGATGCCAATCACGGAAGCTTTTGCCATTCACTTGGGAAAGGAAGCGGGCTGAGGCTGAGCGTTTAGCTGAGTAATTCGGTTTTAGTTTACCATGACTTTTTGGTTGCACCATCGCTTCGGGTGAGGTCGTCGGCGTCGGTTTTCGATCTATGTTTTTGGTTAGATTCTAGCAGAGTGTATGTACGAGCCCTGTTTGTTTTCGATGAATTGAGTTCGTTTCCATCGAAAATCAACAAAATTTTCCTTCCACTGTCAAAGTTTCTAAGTAAAATGTGCACCACTGAGAATTGTCACATGCAATTTTACTTTTCTTTATCTCTCTATTTTATACAACGAACTAGCGTATCTTGCATCTTGTTGATAGCGAAGCCTTACTATATAAGAAGTCATAGGGGTCAGAGAAAAATGCAATAATTCGGATTCTCAAACAGAGAAGAGTCAGAGGAATGGCAGAGTCATTTTCCATGAACGGTGGGGATGGCCTCAACAGCTACACCAAGAATTCCAAGCTTCAGGTTTTCTTCGTTTCTCTTCTTAATTCAAAATGCAATACACATTATAAACTTGTATTATGTAACATTTACTTTTGATACATTATGTAACATTTCTTCAATCTCGAGAGGTCACCTTTCTGCTGAGACCAATTTCGCTCATCACTAAGCTATAACACTCGAATTTGATGGCAGGGAAAGGGATTGGACGACGCGAAGACGTTGTTGAGCAACAGCATCCAAGAAAACCTCACAATTGATAGCCAATCCACATTAGTGTTAAGAATTGCAGACATGGGATGTTCAGTTGGACCAAACACCTTTACTTCTGTCCAAACCATCATAGAAGCTGTGAAGCTCAAGTTCGAAAATGAGGGGCAATTGCCCGAATTCCAAGTCTTCTTCAACGATCACGTTGCCAACGACTTCAACATGCTATTTAAGGGGTTGCCGGCTGACAGGACTTACACGGTAGCTGGAGTTCCGGGATCTTTCTATGGCCGGTTGTTCCCCAAGGCCTCTATGAACTTGATGCACACCTCATTTTCACTGCACTGGCTGAGCAGGATTCCGAAACATGTAACCAAGGAAGGGGCTCCAGTATGGAACAAAGGACGAATTACGTGTGTCAGCAGCTCCGAGGAAGTCGCAGCGGATTATGCTGCTCAGTTTAAGGCCGACATGACGTCTTTCTTCGCAGTGAGGGCGGAAGAGTTGGCTGATAATGGGCTGTTGGCCATTCTAGTTCCCTGCCGGCCAGAGTCGACTCTGCCTTCGGACTCATATATCATGTATGGCTTTGAGTGCTTGGGACATGCACTTGTAGACATGGCCAAAGAGGTAAGCGTTCAAAACCATTACTTGATGCACTCCATTCGCTCTGTCCCCTCTTATGATTAACAAATCTTTCCATGCTTTTAACGGTTTATCCGCAAAAGAATAATCAAATTTCGAGATTATTCAATTGTTTGTGAACATACTGAGAAAATGAATCTGATTCTGATTACAATAAAGATGTATAAATGAGGGGAGATTATACAATGCGATGGACATACGCGTGTGATGCAAATAATGACTTTTTAAAAAGTAAAAAAAATTGTATGTGTTATTGGCACTTCAAAGCAATCATCATGCATTCTAAGCCTTTGTAATTTTTTACACATTTAGTACATGGGGCACCAACTTCCTTATAAGTTCACATACTTTTCAGTGGATGGTGATATGTAAAAACACAAATTAATCTTTTGCGCTTCGTAAATTGCAGGGCTTGGTAGATGAGCATCTTGTGGACACATTCAATCTACCCTTGTACATTCCAAGTCCCTCGGAAGTTAAACAAGTGGTTCTTGGTATGAAGAATCTTAGTATTCAGAGTTTTCAAGATCTAAAGTACCCGCCAGTAGATCTTCGCACACCTGCTGGGGCTCGAGCTGTCGCGGCTACCGGAAGAGCTGTAACGGAAGTCCTAGTGTGCAATCATTTTGGATCCCAGCTTGATCGAGAAGAACTTTTCGAGAGACTTGTCCAGAAGATGGAAGATTTCGCAAAGACGCCTCTGTTTTTAAAAACTAATAACATTGAGAACTTGTATATGCTTGTCAAGCGCAATGCAGTGCTGCAGTGACCAAATAATACTGCCAAACAATATTATTGCATGATGCCATGCATCAGCTCTTCCACTTTATATATGTGGCCTGCTAGATTATTTTTGTATATGAGTATAAATAAGTAATGTTTTGTAATCAGGTTTGATTGGGGATAAATCCCTTAGTTCGTATCTCTCACACTGTAACCCATCATTTGACATGGGGGCATATAAAAGGCTTGAGGGCACAATCCGTTATTTGTGCCTTTTAGCTTGTAGACCACAATTAATTGTGCCCTTTGACTTTGGGCACGGTGCATGCACGAAATTTATAAGGGTGCTCTTAACGGGCTTGCCCAGTAGTATTGGGCACGTTTTAGGTCTTTTGTGTCTAGAGTATATGGCACAATAACAAGACATTTGTGCCCCCATTTCTGACAAGATCCCACTAGCATACGTGGGTTCATCAAATGGGCACAAAGGATGAAATCGTGGCCCTATTGTAGTATTTAAAAAAATATATATAAAATCCAGCAAAGAAGAAACCTATAACAAATATACTATACATATTTTCTTAATGAATCTGTAAAAACAATAAACCATGAATAAATCTAACAACAAAAACCTACAAATTTTCTTCATGAAAAAATCTATAAGCAATGAGTGAACAATGAATATTCATTAACTTGACGTTAGATGGCTAAGTGACTGAGCATAAACACAATTCAATTGGATAACATTTCTTAATGAATCTGTAAAAACAATAAACCATGAATAAATCTAACAACAAAAACCTACAAATTTTCTTCATGAAAAAATCTACAAGCAATGAGTAAACAATGAATATTCATTAACTTGAGGTTAAATGGGTAAGTGACTGAGTATAAACACATTTCAATTGGATAGCAGAACCATTAAAACTATCAAAATAAGAACATGGTTCTCGAGCTATACATATCTTGTGTAGATTGTGCAGAATTTTCAAAACAATAGCAACCTCAAACATATTTTTTTTACTACATCCATTCTCGTCCTTCTGTTTTGTTCCTGTACGATTACAGCAAAGAAAATACTTTTTATTGAAGAACCAAAAGACAGAAGCAAAGAAATGTAAGTGAAAGGAAGGCATACTTAAGATGTAGAAAAGCTGCGATCATTTCATGTGCTTTTACGGATCTATAGGACTGCACAATGAGTCAAGAAAACGTGTAAAAAAATATAGCAAGTTGGCATTTTCTTCATTTATTTCTGTGTTTAATGGGTTTGGGTACAATTTTAATTGAATGTTTAATGAGTTAACGATATTTAACCAAGTTATGCGTGGTACGCTAACTTTAGTATTGGTTGCATGTCCTCATCAACACATGTTGAGAATTGGTGTTATTCAAATGGATCCAAATAATCTAAGAACACAATTGTTGAACCGGTGATCGTTTACCTGGTGGTCTCGCGGTTGTTAAGAGTCGTAGCGCAGGGGAGGGGCAGGGGATGCAGAAGTCTTTATTCTAGTTTTGTTAATCACATCAAAGAATTAATATAGAAGGAAAAACGAATGAAAGACAAAATTAAGATGTAAGAATGACCTATGGAACAAGTATCAATGTGTATAGAAGACTTTATGGAACCCAAGTGAAGATGTTAAACATATCCGAATATATGTGGGAACAAGCCTAACATGAAAAAAAAAAACAAATGAAATACATACGAAGGATTTCAGAATAAGGAACAAGCCTAACATTTCAGATTAAATAGTGGGAATAGGGTAGTTTTTCTTGTTTTCCCTTTAATTGGCAATGAGAAGGAACCATCATAGGGTAAGGTGATTAAATTGATTAGAGCCATGAAAAATTCTCAAAACTAGTATTGCTATTTGCTCAAACATGGGGTAAGGTGATGTTGGCAAGAGTCTTCAAATTGATTGGTCTAATATGAGATCTCTTGCCATCCCACAAGGCTTTAGATGTAATCTTGTAAGCATGCTCCGATGGATGGAAAAAATCCCAGAACAAAAACTCATTGGGGTTCGAGCAAACCGTGTAGCCCTCCTTGCCGCACTGTATCATTCCTCCTAAGGTACCTTCTCCACAGCATGCCGAAGACACGTCCGAAAATCCTACACAATAATTAATTTCATCAAATCGATCGTTAGCATATTATATAATATATGCTGCATTGTTAATTGGTTTTTGTACAATGTGACCTCTTAGTGAAATTTAAAAGAAGATTGATTTATAATCATACGGTAACGCGCGGGAGTGGCACGGAATTGTTGAACGATGTCGTAGACTGCACCATAAGTTCCAAGCACACCCGGATACTTGATAAGCATAGCGTTGATCAGATTTTCGAGTCCCTTGTTGTATTTTTTGGCCATCGCATTCATCTTCCCGTAACAACGGTTAATGGGTGAGTTTGGCAATAAGACCCTGCCTGGGACACACCCAATAGGGCCCAGTGAGAAAATAGAAATTCGGCGGGCACCAAGGTTGTAGATTTGGTCTACAAATGTTGTGACATGGTCTAGCATGGATTGCACAAAGGCTTCCGGGTCAAGTTTTGGTGGGTCGAATGGGGAAAAATAGCTGAATATGTCGTTGGAACCGGACTAAAAAAAGAATATGGAGTTTTGGGCTAGAGTTTTGTCAATGTGGTTTTGCTCCACCAGTATTTCAAATTGTCGTAATTGTTCATGTAATGAGGTCACTCCTGAGTAATTAAAATATTTATGTTATCTGACGATAAATCTAAATAGTACAATTATGTCTAGAGTTTGAAAAATATGAATTTTTTTACCATGTACATATTTGTTGCTTGTAGTACACCACTGCCAGCACTTGCAAAGTTGATGCCATTGGAGGGATAATCTTTGCAGCTTCCATTGAGAACTTCAATTTGTGCCTCAAGGTATGGTTTTTGGAGTTCAATCCCCATGAATTGGGCTGCATTATACACAAATCAACGAATGAATTAATTTTCGTTTATATAGCTGATTATCTCACATAATCTAAACTACATGGAGACAGATTCGAACTCAGCTGATGGACATCGTTATACATCATTTCGTTAAAAAATGTAAATTAGAAGTAGTAGCTAAGTAGCTCACATATGAAGTCGGGAGCGGTTCTGCCATTGGTGAACCGGCCAGTTGGGTGGTGGAAGAAGGTTGAGCCGTAGGGGAAGAAATCTGCCTGGGCTGTGCAGTTCTTGTTGAAATGGTTGTTTCCGGCATCGAAGAGAGAGTCTCCGAAGGTGAATATCGCGGAAACACCATCAGCATTGGATGGTGAAACACATAAAATGCATGAAAGAAGAAGTATTAGTCTAACGGCCGGGACAAAGACTAGTACTTTCTCCATGTGCAAACGTTCTGTTTCGCACATCAGAAGGCACCGTTCTTATATACAAGAAAACAGATCAAAAAGGTAAGCTAGCTATGTGGGTATGCAAATGTCATGAAAACGGAAAAAGAGATAAAGGCGATGATTTTTTTGGTCGAGAAGATAAAGGCGATGATGGTTATATAGAAGTTGAGACAAATTTAGCAAACAGAATGGCATCAAGGAGCTCATTTCTCATATGATTCATCACCACCTTTTTCAAGCCACCATGAAAAAGTGTCATTTTGTGGTATGTGAAACTAACAGATTATTTACGAATAAGAATATGAAGAATTGCCTCACATCGGAAAGTTAAGAAACTTTACCAACATCGCTTACAAGAGCTCGATTATGTATTTATAATTATTAATTTATCATCTCCATACAACATTTGATCTACAATTGTATTGTATATCATTCTAAAAACAAAAATAACAACAACAAAAAAACTCCTAATCGTATTTCATCTTCTTCATTTTGTGTTAAAGCACTTGTATTTTGAAGCAAGATAATCCTCCCCTTCTCTTTCATTGGAGACACACAAGCTCGGATACAAAAGTAAATACTCTTATGCACTTTGCAGCAATGTTAATACAAAAAATAAAATGTTGAACCAGTCGAATTACTTGAGATTTTCCATATGCTATTTTCTCACTGAAAGTTGATTGATACAATATCTCATTTGGGTTTGGCGCCCAGTTCAACGAACACGCTCTTTGGAGTAAAGCAGGCCCAACTCCTCATGAAGAAACGACATGCGTTTACGAATCACACAGATGACAAAACCGCCAAGCTAAACGCCGAGTCCGATCGCGCTCTCAACCTCCTCGATTCCATTCCTCCTGGTAAATGTCTCCAACTCATTGTACTCTTTGTTCACTCCATTTGAAACTGCTCTTTGTGTTTTTTTTAAGGTTGTCTGTGCTTTTCTCGTTAGTGGGTTTTCGTTGAAATTCTTGTTTGAAGAGCAAAATGTTGAAATGCTACATTGGTACATTAGTATAAGCCCATTCCGTTGTGCACTTTGTTTAAACTATGGGAAGCAGCTATTTGAATTTCAAGAGCTTGTTTGTGCCATTTTGTTTAGTGGGTTTTGGTTGAAATGCTTGTTTGAAGGACCAAATTTGGGGTACACTAGTGCATTTGTATTAACCCATTAGTCTTCTTTGAAGTTTAGATGTTTAACGAGTATGTACTTTTACTAGAGCAAAGGAAACTTCCGGCACAGCATGCAAAGTACGAATACCTGAGAGGAAAGATACTGGATGTGTTACCGGACTACAGAAAAGAAGCGGAAGATCATCTCTCGAAAGCTGTGAGCGACAATGCGTTGTAGCTTCGGGTAGTTTGGTATTGTTTTTAAATGGTCAAGCTGAACTTCACTTCCTGAAATAGAGTAAATGACGACGATGCAGGTTAAGTTGAATCTGTCTCTAGGAGATTCTTGGCTATGCTTAGGTAACTGCATTTGGAAGAAGGGAGATTTAACTTCACCCAAGAACTGCTTTAATCTTGCACTAAGCAAGGTAATTGTTGATTGGATTTTGTTGTACTGTCTCTGTGTCCTCTCAGAACATTTCACTGTAAATTTTATGATAGACACTTGAGTTTTGTGCAGGGTCCAAGCAAACAGATACTTTGTCAACTTTTGATGCTCGAAAGAAAAATGGCTCAAGGCGACCTTCCATTCTCAACTCATTTTTCCTTTTGTCTTTTGCTGTGTCTCCATCATTATGCTGACCTAGACCTCATCACCTTCTGTAGGTACTGATAATGAGGCAGAGCTTGTTGATGAAAGCATTCAACATGCTAGGGAAGCCATAACTTTGGATGTCAAGGATGGGTACTCATGGTGTAAGATCTCGTAATCGACCATCTCTAAAAGTTCTATATTCTTCATCAAGTAAGATTTAAACTTGATATGTTGGCATATCACACTTAGTTGGTTGTGCCATATCAGTTGGATGCTTTCTAGCCTTCTTTGGGTTGGCTTAATCTGAATGGTAGATGATAAGCTGACCAAATATCTTCGGGTTTATATTGATCTACATTTGTATCTTGTACAACCATGGTACAAATATATTCCACTGATTCAGCTATTCCTTTCTATCACTTCTGTTACTTTTTTTCTTAAAGATTATTGATCATTTGTCAGCCTAACATCATAAACCTTTATTGGCAGACAATCTTGGGAATGCATGTCTTACAAGTTTCTTTGTCACTGGAACTTGGGACCATGCCAAACGTCTGCAGTCTTTAAAGGCATACCAAAATGCTGTAAGTGTGTAAAGTAAGAATTTCACTGGAAATCTGTTTCCTTTTGGGTTACCTTCTGTGGTTATGAACTGCATGGTCATTTTTAGATGACTTATTTCTGTATCCATGTGCTGTTGTTTCTATAAGTATGGGAGGTGTTCTAACTTTTAATCTAATATATCGAGAAAAAGATGAAAGAATGAAGTCCAATCCAAACCTTTATTTTAACACCGCCACTGTAAGTTAAGCTATTCTTCTAGTTCCATAAGAAACTACTCATAAGTTTCTTTGACTTTTTGAGTGGATGACTATACCATAAACTTTCTTTTCTTTGAATCAAAGTTCATTTTATTTAAAGACAGACCTGTGCTATACATGTGGAGAGAATAAAAACAGTTAGGAGATATTATTGATTTTCATATTGTCTTTTTCCTAAGCAAAGGGGAAGATGTATAAAATTCAGGAAGAGTTGTATGACTTAAGTTCATTGCCACCTTCAATAGACCAAGTAATGCTCAATATCTAATGTAGTGTGTAATTATTAGATCGACTTTTTGATTTCAGGTAAACAGGTATTTAGAAAACTATGTGAGGGCCCTTACTGGTTTTGATACTGCTGCTTTAAGGGATCCTGGTCTCAATGCCACAGAGGAAGTCCAAACGATAGTTAAACTTCTTGACAAGCTAGATAATGTGTTAAAGGTAGTCCATTTCTCGTTGTGCATGTAGTAGGTTACCGATTGAAAGACACCCTTTTGAGGAGTGCATTTTTTCAGATTGAGAGGGAAACATGGCACTAAGAAAAGCAACCTAAATCTTTTGTTAGTGTTGTTTAAGTCTTATAAAGAAGAAGTGTATGTTAATGGCTTTCTAGAATCAACAGTTCTTCAAAATCTTTCATGACCTCCTTTTCTTTTCAGACTTGTATTAATAAATATATTACATGTGGGTTGTTCCTTTCTTTTCTGTTTTGCAGGGACAAGCTAGATCCAAACGACTTGCATCTTTAGCATCATCTCTGGCTGCCTTGAGCTGTATGTTTCCTAACTTTTTCAGCATTGTAGTTTATGGGGATTAGTGAATGAGTAAACCAGGTCCCCATTGTGGGCATATTCTGATTTTCTTTGTTTATATCTTCTGGAAGTGAACCCCTCATGTAGAAGAGTTACTGTAGATCTTCTGTCAGAGGGTCTGAACAAAGCTGTAGCACTAGTGGGAAAAGTGTTGTTCTTCATCAAGCATGATAATGTTTCCCCACTGTAAGTCCTCTAGAAGCACCGTGGATATCTATGCTTACTCTTCTGCACGACATACGATGTGAATTTTGAAGTGATTATATGAACTTTGCCCTGTGTGTGCTAGAGACTGTTGTATGCTGAGGACATGTGTTTTAATTCTTTTGGTTTGCTCTTGATCATTTTATTTTCTCTTTCTCCCTTTTAGGTACTACTTGGCATGTCATGTGATTCAAACCAAACTTGCTTTGTTGTGACAGTTTATGGTATTCAGTATGATTCGGTAAGGGTTAGCAGCTCAAGAAATAAACGAGAAAGAGAAACCAAATGCTTTCCTTATGCTTCTTATATGTTTTGCCTGTCTATCTAGCGAGCGACTATATGCTATTGCCTTTTCATAAGTTCAAGTGATTTGATATTCAAACTGAACTATGTTTTCTCAGATCAAAGAAGGAGATCAGCTGACAATATTGGAACCCTTTCATCGGCTTGTCGATTTTTCTTGGAAAGAAAAGGTACTTCTATCATATATACGATTTAGGCATTCTTTCTTTTTGGTTTGATTAAAAGGTCAAATGCAGTAAACAACTGCTGATTAGAATGCTTGAATAACAGATGTAATTATGAATTTTAAGATTCCTGATTTCTATTAATGGAGTGATTCTATTAATTTTCTTTTCATGTTCCCATGTTATTGGCAGTTATACCAGTTTAAATCATTTTGGGTGGATTTCGTAGAACAATTGTTGGTAAATGGAAAGGCTCTGACTCCTCAGCAAGCAGTTCGGACCTCAATTTATGCACAACATAAACCATGAATAGTTATCGAGTGAAATATTTGTGAGTTATGTACACTTTTGTTCAGGTTTGCGTACCCTTGATCTTTAGGATGTAGTATTTGTGAATCTTATATATTCTTTATCGGTATAAATTTAAGCGTGTCAAAGAGGTGAACAGTCCGGGCTTTAGCTGCCCAGCATTACGGTGATGATACCTTAAACTTCCGCATTCACTTGTAATTGTAGTTCTTCTCTATCAGCTTCCCAATTTTTGTGGCCAGACATGCCGCTCCACGCCCATGGTCCTACGGTCAGAAAAATTGCAATTTTCCTGGCGATATAATAATAAGATAATGGATGAAATTAGGAAACTTTTCAGACTAAGATTCCAAGCTTCTACACGTTGAAAAATATACCAGATTTAGCAACTTGCTTATATTTAATTTTATCTTAGAAGATAACTTAGACTGGAATTAAGAACTAGTAATTGACGGATGGGGGTAACATGGGATGATGGGGGGATGATGGGGGGTAACATGGGATCAACGACCGCTGTTATATGGTTCTGCCATTTCAGTTGTGAACTTTCCAGAGCATCGCATTATTCGACTGAGTGCTAGTATTAGTTTTTTTTTTTCTTTTTCCTTTGTCTAATACTTTATCACTTCAAGTGGATCTTGCATGTTGATGATAAAAGACTAGTAAATCATGGGGTTGCAAGGGAAGTTAGAGAGGAAGTCAGTCTCTAACATAGAAGAGGCAAGGTTGACTTGTAATTATCAAGGATGAGGGCACTAGGGAGAGTCTCTTTGTTAATGTTTCTTTTTGTATTTCCGGGAAAAGAAGTTCAAGCTATTTTGTCCGGATAATGTTTCTTGCTAACTTGCAGAGAAAAGATGCTCAAGCTATTCTGTCCGGATTTCTGGATTTGAGCTGATGTATGAGCTTCTGGGTTTGTATGAAGGTTTCTGGGTTTGTGTATGTGTTTGAATGAGTCTTCTTAGAGAGAAGGAAAGATGGAGAGAAAAGAGAAGATAGGAGAAAAGTGTAGAATGAACTTTGATGAACAACTCTCTCTGCCAAATACAGAGAGTATGGCATTATGTATTGTAGAGTAGTGAAGGACACATTACACGTGAATTCCTACCTACTACTACATACATCATCCACTTGGGACTACTGTAGCACGTAGCTACTTCTCCTGACATACACTTGGCTCTTGGCCTTTAGTGAATACACATTTTAAGCTCTATTTCTATTCTTCTTTCCTCATCTCTTTTCTTCAGCTGCACTCCACATTCTTCACTGCCTGGACAGCTCCTTCATAACCCCGTCACACCTGCACATATCTTTATAACTCAACACTCCCCTTTAAAGTATGTGCTGGTTTCACTCCTAGTCTATCTCTTAGATAGCAGAACCTCTCTTTAGGTAGTGGCTTAGTGAATATATCTGCAAGCTGTTCTTCTATTGAGCAGTAGATCAGATCAATGATCCCATCTTGAAGAGCCTCCTTGATGAAGTGGTACCTTCGGTTGATGTGCTTGGTCTTCTGATGGTACCCCTTGGCTACCAATCTGGCTTTGTTCTTCTGTACTGAACCATCTAAGTTCAGTTTGGTCTTGTAAACCCACTTCATACCAACAATAGGCTTGTTTCCAGGCGTATCAACTAGTTCCCAAGTGTGGTTCTTCTCAATCATGGAGATTTCTTCTTGCATTGCCTTCATCCAAGATTGATCCTGAGCAACTTCATCAAATCTTTCAGGCTCAACAATGCATAAGTTGCACTTGGGAATCACTTCATTTATATTCTTCCATTTGAGTGGGGTATCATCATAGGTGTCCTTCACTTTGGACTTCTTGATGGACTTCCTGGACTCACTTCAGCACTGTAGGGGTTTCTGATAACTTCTTCTACTTGTGGTGAGTTTGGGGATGAACTTGAGCTTCCAAGTGTAATCTGGGATGGACTTGGACTCAAGTGATTTGTATTGGTTCTGGGAATATCAGAACCAGCCTCAGTGACATACACTTGAGGTCTTTGAGCTTCTGAACTCTCACTCCAGTTCCAGCAAGCCTCCTCATCAAATACCACATCTCTGGACAAAGTTAGTGTCTTAGAAATAGGATCAAATACCCTATATCCCTTCTCACAAGTTCCATAGCCTACAAACACCTTCTTGGAACTCTTAGCATCAAGCTTCTGCCTCATTTGAGTGGGAACCATTGCATAACACAATGAACCAAACACTCTCAAATGAGCAATCCCAGGTTTTCTTCCACTGAAAGCTTCAAATGGTGTCAAGTTGTCTAGAGCTGTTGTAGGACATCGATTCAATAGGTACACTGCTGTGTGCACTGCCTCAGCCCAGAGATAGTAAGGAACTCCTTTGTCATGTAGCATAGACTTGGCCATCTCCACAACTGTTCTATTCTTCCTCTCAACCACACCATTCTGCTGTGGTGAATAAGCAACATATAGTTGTCTTTGGATTCCTTCATTCTCACAGAATCCTATGAACTCACTTGACAAGAACTCCCCACCTCTATCACTTCTTAGGCACTTCACCTTGTGTCCACTCTGCAACTCCAGCATAGCTTTGAACTTTCTAAAACAGCTATAAGCTTCTGACTTCTGTCTTAGGAAATAAACCCAAGTCATCCTGCTGTAATCATCTATTAACAACATAAAGTACCTGTTTCCAGCAATGGATTCAGTTTGCATTGGTCCACAGAGGTCCGTGTGGACCAATTCCAAAGGTTGCCTTGCTCTCCAAGCTTGTCCCTTGGAAACCACTCTCTGTGTTGCTTCCCAAGTTGACACCCTTCACAAACTTCTTTGGTTTCCTCTAGACTAGGCAGACCATGGACCATATCCTTGTCTCTCAGCCTTTTCAAACCTTCATAGTTCAGATGCCCTAACCTTTTATGCCATAGCCTAGAGCAATGAACCACTCCATGATGTAGAACCAACTGTTCTTTTGGTTGTAGGGATAGGGGATAACACCTGTTGTTCTTCACCTTGACTTCAACAATCATGTTTTCCAAGTCTGGTCCATCATATACCCTACATTTACTTCCTCCAAACAGCAAGTAATACCCATGTTCATCCATCTGCCCTACACTTAGCAAATTCTCTTTTATACCAGGTAGATACATCACCTCTCTAATGTATCTTTTCCCTCTGTTTGTATTAATTTCCAAAGACCCCATACCAGCAACTTCTTCAATGACACCATTGGGCATTTGAACTTTCCCATAGGCATTTTTGCTCACATCTACAAGATACTCAATATTCCCTGTCATATGGTTGCTGCAACCTCCGTCTATATACCATTCTCCATTCTTCTTTGGTTCTGCAACCACACTGTTAGCAAAGAATAGGTTTCCTGTAGTCTCCACCTCATTTGCACAGTTAGCCTTCTTAGTAGAGGTACATTCTCTAGCCCAATGACCAAATCTGTCACAGTTGTGACATTTACTTTGACCCTTATATCTGCACTCCCCATAGTGAAACTTGGAACAAGTTTTACACTCTGGCTTGCCTTCATTCTGACTAGAGCTCTGTGAGTTCTGAACTGGTTTGTATTGCTGAGTCTTTGGTTTGTAATCCACTGCTTTTTCCTTTGTTCTTCCAGTCGTTCTGTGACTTGGAAGATTGGCCTTGTTCTTCTTGTCTCTGCTGCTGAGATCTCTGTGTCATGGACAGAGATGAAAATGCTCTTTCTGTAGCATTTTCAGTATGTAGATCCATTCGTTGCTCTTGGCTTTTGAGAATGGCAACTACCTCCTGCAGCTCGACCTCCTTAAGGTCTTTTGTGTTCTCAATGACTAGACAGATAGGATCATAAGGCTTTGTTAAACTTATTAACACCTTTTGAACCAGCCTCTCATTAGACAATTTTTCTCCAAACGTTTTCATTTGATTTATGATATCATTAAGTCTAGTGAGATACATAGAGAGAGACTCTTCATCCTTCATTCTAGCATACTCAAATTCCCTCCTCAGATTCTGTAACTTGACAGATCTGACTTGGTCACCACCATGAAACTCTTTATGCAATAAATCCCAAGCTTCTTTAGCAGTACTAGCATTAGCAATCCTAGGAAATATTTGATTAGAGACTGCGTATTGCAAAATACCTAAAGCCTTGGCGTCTCTCATGAGTAGTAGAGTTTGCTTTTCATCCTCCTCTTCATCATCTCCTCACCCGCTTCCTCAGAGGCAAAGATGTTCACCTCTTTCTTCTTGAACTCAGGTAGCCCCTTCTCAACTAGCCTCCATAAACCATGTGACTTGAAGATTGTCACCATCTTTATCCTCCAAAACTCATAACTTTCTCTAGAATCTCCTGAGAAAATAGGAGCCTTCACCTCTAGGTTTGAAAACGCCATCTTGACTTGAATCTGGGTTTTCTGTGCTCAGGTACAGCTTTGATGAACCTCCGGCGAGTCTCCCTTTCCGACGTACGGCTTCACGGGTTGTACTCCCAGTCTTCAGATCCAACCAAGCTCTGAGGCCATGTTAATGTTTCTTTCTGTATTTCCGGGAAAAGAAGCTCAAGCTATTTTGTCCGGATAATGTTTCTTGCTAACTTGCAGAGAAAAGATGCTCAAGCTATTCTGTCCGGATTTCTGGATTTGAGCTGATGTATGAGCTTCTGGGTTTGTATGAAGGTTTCTGGGTTTGTGTATGTGTTTGAATGAGTCTTCTTAGAGAGAAGGAAAGATGAGAGAAAAGAGAAGATAGGAGAAAGTGTAGAATGAACTTTGATGAACAACTCTCTCTGCCAAATCACAGAGAGTATGGCATTATGTATTGTAGAGTAGTGAAGGACACATTACACGTGAATTCCTACCTACTACTACATACATCATCCACTTGGGACTACTGTAGCACGTAGCTACTTATGCTGACATACACTTGGCTCTTGGCCTTTAGTGAATACACATTTTAAGCTCTATTTCTATTCTTCTTTCTTCATCTCTTTTCTTCAGCTGCACTCCACATTCTTCACTGCTGTACAGCTGCTGCATAACCTGATCACACCTGCACATATCTTTATAACTCAACATTCTTTGCCATGAACGGTGGTGATGGCATCAACAGCTACACCCGAAACTCCCAGATTCAGGTCTCTTCTTTTTCTTCTTTAAATATGAATTTTATAATGATGAACAATGTAACCATTGTTGATACTCAGAGGTTACCTTGCTGTTGCGAAAACACTAACACCCTACTCTGGTGACAGAAAAAGAGATTCGATGAAGCGAAGGTCTTGTTAAGCAATAGCATCCATGAAAGTCTCACAATTTGTACTCAACCAGTATTTACAATTGCAGACATGGGATGCTCAGTTGGACCAAACACATTTAATTGGGTCCAAAGTATCCTAGAAGCTGTAAAGCTCAAGTTCAAAACTCAAGGACTTGAAGAAACCCAATTGCCTGAGTTTCATGTCTTCTTCAATGATCACGTGGACAATGACTTCAACACGCTGTTCAAAGCGTTGCCCATTGACAGGACTTACATGGCAGCCGGTGTTCCAGGCTCTTTCCACGGCCGGCTGTTCCCCAAGGCCTCGATGAACTTGATGCATACCGCCTTTTCAGCACACTGGCTGAGCAGAGTTCCAGAAGAAGTCACCAAAGAAGGGTCTCCGGCATGGAACAAAGGGCGAATTACATGTGTGGATAGCTCCAAGGAAGTTGGGGAGGCTTATGCTGCCCAGTTTCAGTTGGACATGGAGGCTTTCTTTGCTGCAAGGTCGGAAGAG
The DNA here is from genome assembly GCA_033992175.1 of Spiraea crenata. Classification (NCBI taxonomy): domain Eukaryota; kingdom Viridiplantae; phylum Streptophyta; class Magnoliopsida; order Rosales; family Rosaceae; genus Spiraea; species Spiraea crenata. Next base: position 2,517,595 of record JAVBHV010000066.1, read on the forward strand.
TTGGCAGATGATGGGTTGTTGGTCGTTTTGATACCCTGCAGGCCAGAGTCAACCCTGCCTTCAGCCTCACTTGTCTCGCATAGCCTTGAGTGTTTGGGAAATGCACTTCAAGATATGGCCAAAGAGGTAAATATACACTTTAAAGTTCAAACAATTAGTTTATGATGCATCCAAAAGGTACATCCCTGCATATAATCAATCAAATTGGAGATGTCATATGTTTCGGACTACAGTGCGCTATGATCTTTAAAGGGGCTGTCTACATAACATGTCGATTTTGATCTATACAATAGTATGGTAAAGATACATTAATCACAAGGGAGTGAACAATGAGATTCACTCTTCTCTTGCTTTGTAGTGCTGATAACAACAGTTCCTCGCAAATTTAGTAGACTCTTTTTTGTTAATTGTTAAATAAAGATAGTAGTTTGGTATGGCTGAACTTATTTTTAAAGTTGCTTTGAGAATAAGATACTTATACTTTAAGAATAAGATTCTGTGAAAAAAAGCAGTAAAGCGTTTGATAAACTAGTTTTGTGAAACTGCTTTTAGTTTCAAGAGAAGCTTCAAAAAGAAGCTTAAAAAACCAAGCTTTTAGTTTTTAGTGCATTTTGAGCTTTGAGAATAAGCTTGCTTAAAAATAAGCTTCTTGGATATGTTTTACCAAACACATATATTCTACAAAACTTAAAAAATAAGTGCTTTTTTTTTCAACCATTAGCCCTACCAAACTAGTACTAAGTAAGATTACAAATAGATATAAATAGTTCATTACAAATATTTGAATTATAAAGCTTGGTGAATTGCAGGGCTTGGTAAGTGAGTATCTTGTGGACACTTTTAATCTGCCATTTTACATTCCAAGTCCCTCTGAAGTGAAACAAGCTGTTCTTGGTATGAACAGGCTGATGAGTATCGAGAAGTCAGAGGAACTATACTACCCGCCATCAAAGCTTGATACTCCTGATGCCTTTCAAGGTACGATGCATCTTATAAGAGCGATAACTGAAGTCATCGTGTGCAAGCATTTTGGATCCGAGCTCGATTCTGATGAACTTTTCAACCGATTACCGCACAAGCTAGAAGAATTCTCAAAGACGGCTCGGTTTGTAAGTACTGTGAGGCTGGAGAATTTGTATTTGCTTGTTAAGCGGAATGCAGTATCCAATCTGTAGTCAAAATGCTGCCAAATGATCATACATGGTGTGTTGCCTTGCCAAGGTAGACTATTATTGTACGGTGACTGCATGAATATCAGACTATTAGCAATTGTCCAAAGTCTCCATGTCTGTCTTCAATTAAACACCGAACTATTAGCATGAATATCAGACTTTTGATATGGGACAATTCTTGGCTGCATTAGCTTAAGCAGCCAAGGGTTGCTGTTTTGCTCATGTGGAGGCTTTTTTACGTACATGAGTTATAATCGGAAACGTTCATTTATTCATTACTTAGCAAAGATTATCTCTGTGAAAAATCAATCAAATATGAGATTCTTCATGTTATTTAAATGGGACATATATATATATATATATATATCTGGGTTAGGAATTACTTGAACACACTATTTTGACACACCATGTGAAACATCCCTTCTTGTCCATTGATTTTGTAACTTTTTGTGGGACCCATTGATAATGGATCCAATCCAATGGACAAGAAGGGACGTTTCAAATGGTGTGTCAAAATAGCGTGTCCCTTGAACCTTACCTTATATATATATATATATATGGTTAGTTTGATGTCTAATCGTATTATTCATATGTTTCTCAAAGTTAGATAACCGAATGGTCCCAGACTTGATTGTTTATTTATTTATTTATTTTTGCAAAGATGATCTTGACTAAATATTGAATAAAATGAATAGTTCCAATCATGATTCATGGAAGCGAAAAAACCTCCACAAGAGCAAAACAGAGCCTTTGGCTGCATAGGCTTGTGCAGCCAAGAACTATACTTTGATATGTGCCTGCAAGTGGTTGTTCACTGTTTTTTTACAAGCTATGGAAGGAAAACAACCAGAAACTATATTTATTAATCAAACTCAAGGAATTTCTAATGTTGTAGTTGAAGTATTACCTAATCCCAATCATCGTCTTTGTTTGTGGCATATATATCAGAATGCTTCAAAGAATCTAAGTCACGTTTTTTTTTTCTAAGTTCAAGCTCTTTACGCAAGATTTCAAAAGATGCATATACGAATCAGAGACTGTTGAAGAATTTGAATCAAGTTGGGAAGCATTACTTGATGATTACAATGTAACGGAAAATCCATGGCTAGATACTATATACGAATTACGTGAGAAATGACCACAAGTTTATGCTTGAGCCCACTTCTGTGTAGGTATGACAAGAACCTTTTCTTTTCTTTCTATTATGAAATTCTTGCTTCTTTTGTAGGTATGACAACCACGCAGAGAGTTGAAAGCATAAACAATTTTTTGAAAGTGTTTTTCTCTAGAAACCTCATACTACGTGAGTTTGTGGCACAATTTGACAAAGCTGTAGCCAGTCGAAGAGAAAGTGAAAGAACTGCAGAAACTGGGACTAGACAAACAACGCGCAACTTATGGAGTGATTGGAGTGTAGAGGTTCAAGCCTCTAAAGCATTATACAAGAAAGCTTTTCGAGTGCTTTCAAGACGAGCATAAGAAAGTTTTAGATTTGAGGTTGGAATTAGAAAGCGATGATGGGTTAAGAGATCAGGGACTAGACCAATGACGAGGAACCTTACATATTACCCTGAGAGTCAGTCAGTGACTTGTACTTGTAGAAAGTTTGAATTTGAGGGAATTCTTCGTGCACATGCACTTAAATTATTCTGTGAATTAGACTTGCTAGCTTCACCATCCAAATATCTTTTAAAGAGATGGAGATATAATGATACATATGGTGAAGATTTTGATGCAAATGGAGACAAACTTATGAGTAATGTGGACTCAACCTCCATGACTCAATATAGTGAGCTTTCTCATATAGCACAAAGAATGATAGCACATAGTGCAAGTGACAACCAGACATCCACTTTTCTGAAGAATGAATTGTTGAAGTTGGAAAAAAAATTGGGAAGTCAAAGAAGTTCCAAGAAACAACCAGCTACAGCAAATGGAGATGCAAATACAGGTGATCATATGAGTGAAAACAGTGGAAGCCTCAAGTTGCAGAATCCAAAACTCAGAAGCCCAAAGGTCGTGCTAAGGGTAAAGGTGGTAGATATAAGAGTTGTTTGGAATCAACCCCTCTAAAAAGAAAAGTTCATACAAAAGAAAAGGTCATTGCATCATCATTTTCTTTTATCTATTGTTTCATACCTTATATGACTTTAATAGTTCTCTATTACCTAAACAGATAAAAAGGAACTTAGTTCACAAACACATGAGATGAGCGAACCATCATTTGGACTAGCAAATCAACTCCAATGGAATATGCCATCTTTGTATCAAAGCACACCTTTTCCTTATGGATTTCCACAGCAGAACGATTACTCGCTTTTGCATTCACAGGTACATGGTGATATTCAAATTGTTATATGTACATTTGTTCACGAATTCATTAGTAATTATTGCTTTGATTGATTAGCTAAGACACTTTGTTCACAAATTTGCCAGGAAACCTCTCCACCAAGATCTCAAGGGCCTACTCGTTAGCTCTTCTTTTCAAATCCTTCAGCATCTTAGATCAAATTGTGTTGTAGATTTTCATAGAAAATAATAGTGGCAATGACTCCTTCATTTTGTGTATTATGCTTCTTTCTTAATTGTTTTGTTTTTAAGTCCCAAGTACTCATGAAGATACATAATTTTAATTTTCATTGCATCAGTTCATGTAGAATCTTTTTTGCTAATGGTGTAATTTTTATAAGTTGTCCTACTCATTAAGATACGCAATCCTCAAATTATTTTCACGGGAACAAGCAGACCTCCATGAACCATATCCCACAATTCAATGTCACATTATTTTACTCATAATTGTCAAAGTTGCATAGATATTTTGGTGAAAGTCTGTTTGATGGGAGATGCATCACATGGACCTAGTCTTATGCTTCATCTTAGTCAATCATTCAATGATGGTTGATGCTTTTCATTTAAGAAACATATTTTGTCGTTTACTGTAGTTTAATGGGTTTGAAGGAGAGTTAGATTAGGAAAATAAAAGATTGAATTTGATATGTTTATAGACAATGATATGAATTAAAAATGTATGTTTCTAATTAAATTTAGTAATTGATTTATAAAATTGATTAAATATAAGAAGTTAACCATGTGTTAGTTAGAAAACATGTGGTAAGATTTGAGGAGGGGGTAAAGTTTCACCATGGTTTCACATCATTTTTGTGCATGTACGTTTTCATACCAAAATGGGAACATTTCTTTCCTAAATTTCGGAAGTTTTTTCTGTTCAACATACTTGAGATTTCAATCTCATCAATTGTGAGATTAAAAGCCATCAAATAGGATTGAGGGACAGATTGAGAATGAAAAAGAGCAAGGAGGCAAGTGCATTAAATTTTAGACTTCAATCAAACAATAAGAAAACATAAAGTGTCAATCTAAACATGATTATAAAGGGGGACCGCAATCTATAAACCCTTATTTTGAAAGAGTTTTTTTTCAAGAGAAAAGATATGTTATACTGACATTTCAAAATAATTACGCACGCTATTGAAATTTCCGGGAACTCATTATCCTCTTGGTGTGTCCGTTGGTTTCTTCCATGACTTTTGTTTTAGACCAAATATTCAGGTGGCTTCGAAGTGATTCTTACCACTTATGGTAGTTTTGTTGGTTTCCCCTTTGTCAGCGATGAGGTTTCATGTCTCCCACTTTCTTTCTCTTGTATTATCTTTTTAATTAAAGAAATGCACGGTCTATGGCCCCTTTTTTTCATGTAATTTTCCTTTTATCTTTTATCTTCTTATTTTCCAAGGATTGCATCTACAATAGATTCATTATATGAATTTTTAAGCTAAATTTGATGTAAATATTAATAAAAAGTCCCCCGGCGGATTCCCTATATTTAAATTTTGGGCAAATTACAATTACGTACCATGCGATTTGAGTCAAATTTTAAAATAATACTTGTACTTTTGTTTCTTACATTTTAGTACCCTGTAATTTCAAATCCTTACAATTATGTTTCACCACTTATGGAATTGTCAGTTTTCGGCTGTTCCAAGATGACCTGGATGTTGCGGAGCCCACATGCTCACTCTTCCCTATCATCTGTGGTCTACATAGGGTGGTACAGGTAAATCGAGTAGCTTCGAGTCATTAGAGAATACAGCCTTTAGTAGTTTTGGCACCATGGTTTTTACTGTAGATACACAATTCATTTACCCAAACACCAATTAATCAAACGCACAGAGCCCACATCATCTTTAGACAGCCAAAAAATTGACAATTCTACAAACGATAGAATACACGTAAGGATTTGAAAGTACAAGGTACTAATATGCAGAAAAAAAGTACCAAAACCACAGGGTGTGTAATTGTAATTTGCCCTTCAATTTTATTTAGAGTTCTTTCTTATCACTCCTTATATTTAGTGTACGAGGAGGGGGTGTAATTTAACATAACACCGATGTAAACTACAGGAAAACCTCTATATAATCATAAGGTTTGGACCATATGATTTTTATGACTATAAGGAGGTTATTCTTTAAGGGAGGTATAACTAAAAAAATTAATTTTTTACTTATTTTCTATTTCCTATGGATTTTTTTTACCTTTACTAGATTAAAGAGGCAAGCTAGGGTTTTATTTTCATAATGCTTGACATCAATTAGCATCGATAGTTTTTTCACGAAAAGGTTCATGCTGAGTTGTGTAAAGTGAAAGAAACTAACTCTTTTTTATTGTAATTATGACTATATGGAGGCAAATTTCTAAAAACGGAACTTCAAAAACACATGGAATATGACAATGTGGAGGTTATTCCAAAATATAACCCTGGTCCCGAGTCTGGGACTAAGAAATTTTATGATTATATGGAGGCTATTCCATTATAGAGTATGCTTATATGGAGGTTTTACTGTACCTATAAATGCAATTGAAGCAAGTTCAATAACCTACCTAAAATCAGCAAATATTCAGAACTAGGAAAAAATTAAAAAAATTAAAATTTATAGGGTAGTTGTTAGAGAAGCTTTATTGGTGCGGGCTTCTTAAACTTAACATTGCAATTAAATTTAAGAATGTCCACTGTAGATGCTTTAAGGTTTTACGTCTTGGTGCATTTTATTTTTTCTGTTGGTTCTAGAGGAGGTTCATCTGTAAATGTTCAGAAGAAGGGGTTGGGGCTCCCTCTTGGGAGTGTGACCAAGAAGGGAAAAACTATGAAGATGCCAATCACGAAGGCTTTTGTGATTCACTTGGCAAAGGAGTCAGCTCTGGACCCCTGAGCTGAGTAATTGGGTTTAAGTTTACCAGTTAGGGGCTGGGTGTGAAAGCCATACCATGACATTTTGGTTGCACCTAGTTCTAGAGGTCACGAGGGTCAGTCTTCGATTTATGTATTTGGTTGGATTCTACTGGTGTATGTAGGTTGCTATGCATTCGGGTTGAGTTCTAACTGAAAATGTGCACCACTGAAATCTTACCTCTCCTTAACCATGGTGAAATCTTACCGCCCTCCTCAAATCTCGCCAAATGTATTATATCTAAATTATGGTTAACTTATTATATTTAATCACTTTGAAAACTAACTAGTAAATTAAAATTCAAACTTACCTTTTATATTTAGCATCAATATCTCATAGCACATCAAACCAACCTTTTACTTTCCTAATGAAACTCTCCAATCTTATTAGAAAGAAAAAGAAGAAATTATCTCATCCCGTCGGAGATTGCAGCAAGCACTGAAGAACAACTCATTCATCAGACGAACAAGATCATACATTCTTCTATGGCCAAAATCAATTTTGTCGCATAACCATAATTTTTTCTATGAAACAAATGTATATGAAGATGTTCGCGTAGCAAAGATGTGTTTTGCGATAAAGATGACATATATAATTGGAGTTGATTTGTTAGTCCGATTGCTCCCTACAGATTAACATGTACAATGAACATTAGAATAGTTCATCAGTACTATGAATATTGTTGCTACATGAACATCTTTGTTTACTAGCTTATATGAGTTAATTAAATCGATGATACTTACAACATCAAATTGTATATCCAAATCAAAGTGAATTTTCAATTGCATAGCCATGGTGTCATCGCATGAATTTTCAAATGACATGAATGTCATCCCATCCACTCTCTTGCCTTCCGCAAGATTGTTGTAGTTTTTCAAAATCACAAAGAAACCAAAAATCAGGTCAGTGGGGTTCTAGAATTAGTCGGCGTGTAGATCAACGAACTTATATCCATATTCTTAATTGACACATAAGAAGTTAAAAATAAAGTAAGGTCAAATTTTTGTTATAAATTTTGTTTGTTCATAGAAAACTATTGGTCAGAGAAAGAATTCATTACTCTATGATGGAGAAGATTGAAAAAACTGAACACTGAGAATTTGGAAAGTATGAGCAATTGACAGATTGATCCAAGAAGATTGTGATCTCAAATAGAAAAGGTAAGTTTATATTCTTTAATTTATAAATGTTTTTATTTTTTGTAAGAAATAACTAAATGCAATGAATTAACTATGACTTGAGTTTTAAGTACGTGGTGAGATTTTACGGGGAAGGTAAAGTTTCACTATGGTTAAGGGGAGGTGAGTAAAATCGGACTCAACTGAATATGTAGGGGAGTTTATTCTCCTCCTATTTGTTTCCGATGTTTTCTGTCGTTTCCCTAAAAAATCAACAAAATCTTCCTTCCACCATCAAAGTTTCTAAAACAATAAAATAAAATGTGCACTACTGAAATAGTCACGGAAATTTTATTTGCACCCCATTTTTTTAAAGAATTCACCCCATTTTGGCTTTCAATAGAAAAAACTATTATAATCTTGTCCAAAATACCAATAAAGACAAAATATTTTGATAACTTCACCTCTAATTATAATCTTAATTTCTCACGGCTGTTCAATAACCTACCTTTAAGTTTCATATTCTTCAACTCATCAAACTCTAACTAAGAACACATGAAAAATCACTCTTTGATTGAAAGATGGAACAAGAAATACTCAATGCAGACTGTCAACAAGAGATATAATTTGAATTAGTGAGTTTTAATTTGAGTTGAATTTCTTAAGGTTGAATCTGACTAAATCCTGGCTGGCATCATCTTCTTTCTTTGTAATTAGGTGTGTCTTGAGACTTTTGCTTTTCGCTGCATCTTTCTTTGTCGGCCTTTTTTTAGCTATGGTCCCTGTGCTCTGCCACTCGTCCCCACTTTAGCCCCTGACTCTAATCTGTCTCACCAGGAGACCCCTGCGCTTCCACTTTCGGTCCCAAGTTACTCCAATTCGTCAAATTTTCACCAAGTCCGTTAAATTTGCTTATGTGACAGGACATTTTTGTAATTTTTGACACATATATGTCCAGCTATGCAAAGCTTAAGACCCACCTCAAATTTTATTATTTTTTGAAAAATGAGAAATTTGGGATGATTTAAAAATAAAAAAATTATTAATTTTTCATACAATATGGTATACTATCATTGTTTTTCAATAGAATTTGAACATCTTGGTATTCAACAACCATATTCAAATCAAACCATAAAATTGACATTCAACATTCTAATATCAATATAACATTCCAAATAGTACTAAATGGTTAACAAAACACCCATTTCATACTTAAATGTACCAATATGCATAATTCCAAAAGCAAATGAACACGTTTCTTTTGGTACATCCAAAATCACCAATTGGGTTACTTAACATCAAAAATCACATTGCCGGCAAAAATTAAAATGAACATGGAGATGAATTGAGATATTTTATTTAACAAAGAAAGTTCTTATGAGGAGAATTAATAATGAGGTGTATTCATTAAAAATTAAAGTGTAAATAAAATTTCTCAATAGTCACATGCAACTTTACTTTTCTTTATCTTTGTATTTTATATCACCACTTATTCGTCCAAATGTCCTCTGCCACTTATCTTTAGTTCCACTTCGCCTCCTGAAGTTAAAATGACTCACTTCCGCCCTCTGCCACCACTCTGCGTCTCAAGTTACCTTTGCCGTTAGTCCTTCGCTTTCACTTGCCACATGGCAGTTTTTTATTGGTTGCCAAAAATGGTGGGGCCACTAAAAATTAAATATCCAATTTTCTTTCTAAAATACAAAAATTAAGAATTTAATGGTGGCCCCACCATTTTTGGCAACCAATAAAAAACTGCCATGTGGCAAGTGAAAGCAAAAACTAACGGCAGAGGGTAACATGAGATAACAGAGTGAGTGACAGAGGGCAAAGTAAATCATTTAAACTTACAGGAGGCAAAGTGAAACTAAAAATGAGTGACAGATGACATTTGAACAAATAAGTGTTTATACCACTAACGAGCGTATCTTGCATTTCGTAGCGAAGAGTTACTATATAAGAAGTCACAACAGGGGTCAGAGAAAAATGCAACAATTCGGATTATAAAACAGAGAACAGGCAGAGTGACTTGTAACTAGCAGAGCAGAGGAATGGCAGAGTCATTTTCCATGAACGGTGGGGATGGCCCCAACAGCTACACCAAGAACTCCAAGCTTCAGGTTTTCTTCGTTTCTCTTCTTAATTCAAAATGCAATACACATTGTGAACTTGTATGATGATCAATTACGTAACATTTACTTTTGATAAATGTAATATTTGTTGATTCTTCAATCTTGAGAGGTCACCTTTCTGTTGAGACCAATTTCAAGCATCACTGACGCTATAACACTCGAATTTGATGGTAGGCAAAGGAATTGGAGGCCGCGAAGACGTTGTTGAGCAACAGCATCCAAGAAAACCTCACAATTGATAGCCAATCCACATTAGTGTTAAGAATTGCAGACATGGGATGTTCAGTTGGACCAAACACCTTTACTTGTGTCCAAACCATCATAGAAGCTGTGAAGCTCAAGTTCGAAAATGAGGGGCAATTGCCCGAATTCCAAGTCTTCTTCAACGATCACGTTGCCAACGACTTCAACATGCTATTCAAGGGGTTGCCGGCTGACAGGACTTACACGGTAGCCGGAGTTCCGGGATCTTTCTACGGCCGGTTGTTCCCCAAGGCCTCTATGAACTTGATGCACACCTCTTTTTCACTGCACTGGCTGAGCAGGATTCCGAAACATGTAACCAAGGAAGGGGCTCCGGTATGGAACAAAGGACGAATTACGTGTGTCAGCAGCTCCGAGGAAGTCGCAGCGGATTATGCTGCTCAGTTTAAGGCGGACATGACGTCTTTCTTCGCGGCAAGGGCGGAAGAGTTGGCTGATGATGGGCTGTTGGCCATTCTAGTTCCCTGCCGGCCAGAGTCGACTCTGCCTTCGGACTCATATATCATGTATGGCTTGGAGTGCTTGGGACATGCACTTGTAGACATGGCCAAAGAGGTAAGCGTTCAAAACCATTACTTGATGCACTCCATTCGCTCTGTCCCCTCTTATGATTAACAAATCTTTCCATGCTTTTAACGGTTTATCCGCAAAAGAATAATCAAATTTCGAGATTGTTCAATTGTTCGTGAACATACTGAGAAAATGAATCTGATTCTGATTACAATAAAGATGTATAAATGAGGGGAGATTATACAATGCGATGGACATACGCGTGTGATGCAAATAATGACTTTTTAAAAAGTTAAAAAAAATTGTATGTGTTATTGGCACTTCAAAGCAATGATCATGCATTTCAAGCCTATGTTATTTTTTACACATTTAGTACATGGAGCACCAATTTCCTTATATGTTACATACTTTTCATGATACGTAAAAACACAAATTGATTTTTTGCGCTTGGTAAATTGCAGGGCTTGGTAGATGAGCATCTTGTGGACACATTCAATCTACCCTTGTACATTCCAAGTCCCTCTGAAGTTAAACAAGTGGTTCTTGGTATGAAGAATCTTAGTATTGAGAGTTTTCGAGATCTTAAGTTCCCGCCACCAGTAGATGTTCGCAGTCCTGCTGGGGCTCGAGTTGGCGCGGCTAGCATAAGAGCTGTAACCGAAGTCCTAGTGTGTAATCATTTCGGATCCCAACTCGATCGAGAAGAACTTTTTGAGAGATACGTGCAGAAGATTGAAGATTTCTCAAAGACGCCTCTGTTTTTAAAAACTAAGTACATTGAGAAATTGTATATGCTTGTTAAGCGCAATGCAGTGCTGCAATGCTGCAGTGATCATATAATGCTGCCAAACAATATTGCATGATGCTATACATCAGCTCTTCCACTTTATATAAGTGGCCTGCTATGTTGTTTTTGTATGAGTATAAATAAGTAATGTTATGCCTTAGTTTCTATCTCACACTATAACTCATCATGTGTGACGGATCATATATTGCAGGAACTTTGTACATTGTCCATTTGGACTTTATTAAATAAAATATCTCCTATTGATCAAGCATAATATATTCTCGTTGGTGGCTGAAAGTTGCTAACTTGCTATGTTGCACACTTGAAAAGCATTATCCAATCCAAAGGGGGGTAACACATGCTTTATTCTGTATTTTATATGCATGACGTTCACTCTATTATATCCCATGAAATAAATATAACATGTAATGGTGCGAGACTACTGTATCGAGAAAGATTGCAAACTATATCTAAGGTTTTGAAGGGCACATTAGCTTTACGCCATGGTTGAATGCGACTGTGAAGGCCTTCTTCTGGAACAAGATTCATATCACCAGCAATCTTAGCCTCTGGATTTACCAATTCCCCATCGTATTTGGTCACGATGTGATGGAGTGTACACAGAAGTTGGAGTCGAGGGTATTCTTTTACCCGACAAAGTTTAGTATTGCTCCCGAACGGGGTGTTAGAGTAAGCCGTAGGAGCCTTTCCGTTCTCAAACCTAGTCGGGGATCTTGTTCGTACTGCTGGCAAAGTTTTTGGAACGTTCATTGTCGTGGAGTCCCATGAAGAACCGAGTTGATATACTTCAGAGTCGAAACGTTTTACTAAGTAAAAGTCTTCTTTGGACTGAAGAAATTGAGATACATAGATGTGGAGGAGGGTAACATGGTTTGATATATCAATGCGGGTTTTTCTAAAAGGAAAGAGATGTGACAGTGACATTTCAAAACAATTACGCTGTGTTGAAATTTTCGGGATCTCATTGTCCGTTGCTTTCTTCCATGACTTTTGTTTTAGAGCATCTCCAAGGATGCTATAAAAGACTCTACAAACTCAATTGTAGCGCCATGTTAGTAAAATAGTTTTTTTTTTATGTAGTTATTGAATAAAAAAGTTCTACAAATTGCCAAACAAAAGGAGTACAATGAAAGCAACTAAGAAATACAAATCCTTGGGCCTCATTAAAAACCTCGCAGTGTATGAGAAAAAGAGTGCCTAGTACCCCTAGATTCAATAAAAAACATCCGTAAAAGTAGACATGAATATATTACATAGTCCGAAACCCGCTACCCTTCTCTACGTCAGCAAAACAGTTCTCCAATGGATGTTGTAAATAACTCATCAAATTATATAGAATCTAATAGAATGTGTATATTTGTAGATTCTTTTAGATGCTGTAAAAATGGAACCGACACAATTTATTGAATTAAAAATGTTATTATTCACTTTTTTATCATGGTAGCTTAAAATTATACCATATTTTTTCACCCTTACTCATCTAATTAACACTCAACACTCAACCCTCAACAACCTCTATCATTACTGATGAGTAATTGTGAGCATTGATGGTGATTTTTCTTCTAATTGATGTCATCTAGTACAATGCATGGACTAGCTAGTGTCATTTTCTTTGTATTCATATCTAATGTCTATAATCCTATTTTCTTTTAGGACAAAGGCTTCTAAATTTGTCTCAATGCATGGCTTTCTGAAACTATGATAGCAAAACTAATGATGAAAGATTACGGTACCTGACGACTTATTGTAGCTAACACTTTATAACCTTCAATAATGAAACAAAGTCTTTTGAAGCACACACAGAAGATAATTCCACATAGGCACTTGAAAACAAAATTCCGTAGAAATAACAAAGTAATTCGTAGGGTAAATGATGTATGGTAAAAAAAAATAGTAACTTATATAATAACATTTGCAGCAATTGTTTTGCCTATTCCATTGGAGGACACTGTTTTAATGACTAGACAAATTGATAGATTAAGTTCCACGTCAGTCATTAAATCACATATTTGCCTATTATGTTCATAGCATCTCTTGGAGATGCTCTTAGACCAAATCTTTCCACTTATGGTTGTTTTGTCATTATTGTATATTTTTCCGTTCATGAGCGATGAGGTTTCATGTCTCCCCCCGTTTCTCTTTATAATTAAAGAAAGGTACGGTTTAATCCCCCTTCTTTTCATGGAATTTTCTTGTTATCTTTTATATTGTTGTTTTCCAAGGATAAGAGCATCTAGAATAGATTCATTAATATGAATTTTTAAGCTAAATTTGATGTAAATTTTGATAAAAAGCCATCTAGCAGATTCCCTATATTTAACACTATTTCAGCATTGCTACCTACGCAAACTGCCTAAAACGTAATTGAAGCATAATTAAAGTTCAATAACCTACCTAAAATCATCAAATATTCAGAACTAGCAAAAAAAATTTTTTTTAAAAATAATAGGGGAGCCAAGACGCTTTATTGGTATGGCCTCTTAAACTTAACATTACAATTAAATTTAATAAAAATAAGGGTGTCAATGCTCTAAGGTTTTACGTCCTTCTCACTGGGTGCATTTTTTTTTCTTCTGTTGGTTCTAGTGGAGGTTTCGTCTGTAAGTGTTCAGAAGAAGAGGTCGGGGCTGCCTCTTGGGAGTGGGACCAGGAAGGGAAAAGCTATGAAGATGCTAATCACGGAGGCTTTTGCCATTCACTTGGGAAAGGAAGTCAGATCTGGCTGACCGTTGAGCTAAGTAATTCGGTTTTAGTTTACCATGACTTTTTGGTTCCACCTAGTTCGGCTAAGGTCACCAGGGTCAGTCTTCGATCTATGTATTTGGTTAGATTCTACCAGTGTATATAGGTTGTTGTTCATTATGGTTGAGTTCTAACTGAATATGTACGAGTCCTGTTTGTTTTCGATGTATTGAGTCGTTTCCCTCAAAAATCAACAAAATTTTCCTTCCACTGTCAAAGTTTCTAAGTAAAATGTGCACCACTGAAATTAGGGGTGGCAAAAAACCCGACATACCCGACCCGACCCGATGCCCAATCCGTGCCCGTACCCGATTTTGCCCAACTCGACTTATGCCCGACTCTAAAAATCGAGTTTTTTTCCGACCCGATAATTATAGGGTTTGGACTCGGGCATGAAACTCAAAACCCAACGGGTACCCAACTCAACCCTATCCTATATAATTTATTTTTATAAATATATATATTATATATTATCTAAAGGATAGGGTTTATAATATAAACTTTTTATACAAAATTTTCACCTTCCGCCTCCAGACTCAGCCTCCCCACTCCACCCGACTCGCCTCCAAAAACAGATCGCCGTCGACTCAGCCTCCACTCCACCCGACCTTGACCCCAAAAACAGATCGCCGCCGACTTATAGCCTCCATCGCCGGCAGCCAGTCGACCCCGACCCCAAATTTCCCCCGCTGTCAATCTCGCAACGACCCCGAAGCCGAAAGAGGAATTGAAGAGGATGGCGACGACGACGAAGAAGGAGGGATTGGGATGGATTGATCGCCAGCCACTTGGAAAACCCGATGCTGTTCCAGCGAATGACCGCCAGCCACTTGGAAGTATTATCGGCCGTCGCTGGTCAGTTTGGTCCAAAACCCATCGCAGATCGCCGCTCTGTTCGACCTCCTCCTACGCTTCTGAGTTCGGTCCAAAACCCATCGCCGCTCAGTTTGGTCCAATAAACGCTTCTGAATTTGACCTCCTCCGTTCGACCTCGACCCATTGCCGCTCCATTCGACCTCGACCCATCGCTGCTCTACAAAACCGAATAGCGGCCTGCAGATTGATTTGATCCAATCAAGATTAGCTGAAAGAAAAACAGAAGGTCGGTGCAGATTAGATGGGTTGTTTTTTGTTCACTAGAGTTGTATTTTGTTCTGTATGCAGATTAGATGAATTTTTCCGTGCAGGTCGGTGTTGTTTGAGTATTCAATTTCGTTTCAATTTTCCGAATTGAATGGAAATGCTTAAAAAAAAAAAAAATTTGGCCCAACAATAAGTTTGAAGCACAATAATTTCGGGTAAGCACTTGCCGCCCCGACCGAACCCGATCCCGTCCCGTGACCCCACTATCCGGATACTCGACCTCAGTCGGGTTCAGGCTCGGGTGTTAAATGTTGAACCCGATCTCTATCGAGCCAGAACTCGGATTGAAGCTTTTCGGGTCGGGTCCCAATCCGATCCCCGCCCTAACTGAAATTGTCACATGCAGTTTTACTTTTCTTATCTTCCTATTTTATACAACGAACTAACTGAAATTGTCACGTGCAGTTTTACTTTTCTTATCTTTCTATTTTATACAACGAACTAGCGTATCGTGCATGTTGTTGATAGCGAAGACTTACTATATAAGAAATCATTGGGGTCAGAGAAAAATGCAATAATTCGGATTCTAAAACAGAGAAGAGGCAGAGTGACTTGTAACTAGCAGCGCAGAGGAATGGCAGAGTCATTTTCCATGAACGGTGGGGATGGCCTCAACAGCTACACCAAGAATTCCAAGCTTCAGGTTTTCTTCGTTTCACTTCTTAATTCAAAATGAAATACACATTATAAACTTGTATTATGTAACATTTACTTTTGATGCATTATGTAACATTTCTTCAATCTCGAGAGGTCACCTTTCTGCTGAGACCAATTTCGCGCATCACTAAAGCTGTAACACTCGAATTTGATGGCAGGGAAAGGGATTGGACGACGCGAAGACGTTGTTGAGCAACAGCATCCAAGAAAACCTCACAATTGATAGCCAATCCACATTAGTGTTAAGAATTGCAGACATGGGATGTTCAGTTGGACCAAACACCTTTACTTGTGTCCAAACCATCATAGAAGCTGTGAAGCTCAAGTGCGAAAATGGGGTCCAATTGCCCGAATTCCAAGTTTTCTTCAACGATCACGTTGCCAACGACTTCAACATGCTATTCAAGGGGTTGCCGGCTGACAGGACTTACACGGCAGCCGGAGTTCCGGGATCTTTCTATGGCCGGTTGTTCCCCAAGGCCTCTATGAACTTGATGCACACCTCATTTTCACTGCACTGGCTGAGCAGGATTCCGAAACATGTAACCAAGGAAGGGGCTCCAGTATGGAACAAAGGACGAATTACGTGTGTCAGCAGCTCCGAGGAAGTCGCAGCGGATTATGCTGCTCAGTTTAAGGCCGACATGACGTCTTTCTTCGCAGTGAGGGCGGAAGAGTTGGCTGATAATGGGCTGTTGGCCATTCTAGTTCCCTGCCGGCCAGAGTCGACTCTGCCTTCGGACTCATATATCATGTATGGCTTTGAGTGCTTGGGACATGCACTTGTAGACATGGCCAAAGAGGTAAGCGTTCAAAACCATTACTTGATGCACTCCATTCGCTCTGTCCCCTCTTATGATTAACAAATCTTTCCATGCTTTTAACGGTTTATCCGCAAAAGAATAATCAAATTTCGAGATTGTTCAATTGTTCGTGAACATACTGAGAAAATGAATCTGATTCTGATTACAATAAAGATGTATAAATGAGGGGAGATTATACAATGCGATGGACATACGCGTGTGATGCAAATAATGACTTTTTAAAAAGTTAAAAAAAAATTGTATGTGTTATTGGCACTTCAAAAAAATCATCATGCATTCTAAGCGTTTGTAATTTTTTACACATTTAGTACATGGGGCACCAACTTCCTTATAAGTTCGCATACTTTTCAGTGGATGGTGATATGTAAAAACACAAATTAATCTTTTGCGCTTCGTAAATTGCAGGGCTTGGTAGATGAGCATCTTGTGGACACATTCAATCTACCCTTGTACATTCCAAGTCCCTCGGAAGTTAAACAAGTGGTTCTTGGTATGAAGAATCTTAGTATTGAGAGTTTTCAAGATCTAAAGTACCCGCCAGTAGATCTTCGCACACCTGCTGGGGCTCGAGCTGTCGCGGCTACCGGAAGAGCTGTAACGGAAGTCCTAGTGTGCAATCATTTTGGATCCCAGCTTGATCGAGAAGAACTTTTCGAGAGACTTGTCCAGAAGATGGAAGATTTCGCAAAGACGCCTCTGTTTTTAAAAACTAATAACATTGAGAACTTGTATATGCTTGTCAAGCGCAATGCAGTGCTGCAGTGACCAAATAATACTGCCAAACAATATTATTGCATGATGCCATGCATCAGCTCTTCCACTTTATATATGCGGCCTGCTAGATTATTTTTGTATATGGGTATAAATAAGTAATGTTTTGTAATCAGGTTTAATTGGGGATAAATCCCTTAGTTCGTATCTCACACTGTAACCCATCATTTGACATGGGGTCATATATATATGCTAGTCCTTTCTTGAGACTTTTTGTTATAGCCTGCTATTGCAGTAACGTTGTACGTCGTCCATTTGGACTCTATTAAATAAAATATCTCCTATTGACCAAAAATATATTCTCGCGTTGGTATGTAATTATCAATCAAAGGGGGTAACACATACTTTATTATCTAATATTATATCCTATAATAACTCACTCATAATGTCAGCCGTATTATATCTCATGAAATTAGCAGTATCTCATAACGGTATGAGAATACTGCATCGATAAAAGATTGCAAACTATATCTAAGTTTTAATGCCACTATAGACATATTAGCTTTGCGCCTATTGAATGCGAATGTGAAGGCCTTCTTCTGGAACAGGATTCATACCAGCAGCAATCTTACCCTCGGGATTTGTATACACAGAAGTTGGAGTCGAGCATATTCGTTTCCGAGACAAATTCTAGGACTGCTCCCGAACGGGATGTTAGAGTAATCCGGAGGAGCCTTTCTATTCTCAAACCTCGTCAAATCAAACTCTTCTCTGGGTCGGGAAAACACTCGAGGATCTTGTTCGTATTGCTAGTAGACCAATACACCTTCAAAATGCACCCAATTAAATATTGTATGTAGCCAAGTTGATTAGAACAATGTGTTGTACTCAGCATATATATGAGGTTGAACTCTAGCCCTTTATAAACAGGGGGTATAATAATCATGTAAATTAACATAGTAATTAATTGAATTACCTTCCACCCTTTTGAAGTTGTATAACCTTCATAGGAGAAATCTGCAATGGCCTCCCTGAATGTTCCTTGAAGTGGAGGTACAAGCCTCATCAGTTCAAGTGCCACCCCCAAGAATACTTCATTTTCTGTATATCTTCCCAATTCAAAGCCTCCCCCGATTTTTTCAAATTCGCAATCTCCAGTTGTTCTACAGAAATGAAACATAAAAAAAATTGAAGTATCCCCATAACTTAAATAAGTAAGTTCCAAATGATTAATCTGTAAATAACTTGGTTTAAATAACTACCTATACGGACTTTATCACATATTTCAGGTCTTTCTCCAAGATACTTGACAAGGAAACTTGTAGCCATGGAAGGCGAGTGAAAACTAGGGATGACAAAAATCTCCACGGGTATGGGTACCCGTGGTATTCGCCCCTGATGGAGCGGGTATGGAGGAGCTAAATGGGTATGGAGGCGGGTATAGAGATTTTTAAAATCCCCATGATGGGTATGGGGCGGGTATGGTATTACTAGTCTCCAACCCGAACCCGACCCGATTATATATATACAATATATTATATATATATATATATATATATATATATATATATATAATTAATTAATATGTATAATAATTATATAAACTTTTAGAAATCACCCCAACTTAAATGAAGCTATAACCCTAACAATTTATAATTACTAATAGATTATGATTATTTATAGAACTTTATTATTAATATTGTCCTTATTTTCCTTATTTTTTTTCTATACGAGGCGGGTATGGAGGTGGGTATGGAGATACTAATCTCCATGGAGGCGGGCATGGGGATACCCGATTAAAAATTAATGGGTATGGAGGCGGGTATGGAGATTAAAATCATAAATGGGCATGGGTATGAAGGTAGTACTATCCTGACCCGACCCGACCCATTGTCATCCCTAGTGAAAACCACCCGCCATCAACCCCATAACTTTATCCGCAACTTCATTCTCCGGTATGAACCGGCCAGTGAGGTCCATACTTAACAGCAAGAACGACAAGATGTCGTGCATCCGGACCCCACTGGACACGACGGCTTTCTTCTCGTTAATGAGCAAAAGAATCTCCTTCCTCATGGCATCCGCCGCTCTCATTGCCTTATAAAACGTGGTCCCGGAACATTCAAAGGAACGGTATGTAGCCCCGATGTGACGACGTTCATCAATCGGGAAAATTTTTCGGAACGTTCATTATCGTGTAGTCCTGTGAAGAACCGAGAGGATAGAGTAGCTGAGCTAGGTGATAGACCTCAACTGTGGATTTCCCATCCCAATGAAGCTTCAAGTGTTCTTGAACCATAACTATGGACTTTACCGAAGCCTCAGGTTTCAGAAAACCCAGGGCTTTGTATATCTGGACAGTCTCTGCTCGCGGTATGGTGACGAGGATGCGGCATTTTGGTAGGAAGAGCGGAAGAGCAAGCTTCTGCATGGAATGTGGGCGCCATGCGAGAAAGACCTTTTCCTCATTAGTGGCGATGTACTTTGTGAAGGAAATTGAGGTTCCACCCCAAAACCAATTGGCAATGGGGGGAGTAGCCCAATCCTTTATGAACACATCACCCCCTCTCCAGAGTGGCTCTGATACCATGAAGAAAATTGAGGTTCCACCCTAAAACCAATTGGCAATGGGCGGAGTAGCCCAATCCTTTATGAACACATCACTTTGGCCGGCAATGCCACAAAGGATGACGAAACTGTTGGTTGTAAAGAGCTTTGTGGAGTGTTTTTTTCATTCTTTCCCCCACGAACTTTTGTTGCGTGTCGTTCACGAAGGCAATGGTTTCGCCATGATCGGCCTCCCGAAATTTCCGGGGAAGGTTGGTTTTGGATTTGGACCTGAAAGCATAGAAGATGAGATCAAGAGTAGCCAATAGTAGTATAGTAAAGAAAGGAAGGAAGAGAGTTTCCATTGTGTTGATCATGTAACTAATGAGGGGGCAAGCTGCCATTTATATAGGGTTGTATGCATCTATATAATTCCAAATGTATCTTGTTTTTGTTTGTTTGACGATATTGCCCGCAAATTGGTAAGGTGGTTCAAAAACGTACAAAAATCTGTCTTCTTACGTACCGTTTGGAGATTCTTAAGACAATCTAGAAAGAAAATGAAGGAAACTAGAATATGGCAACTTTATTTCTTGTAATCGATGTTCCTTAATGTGTTCGTGAACTAGTTATACTAGTGTACCAATATGTATTTTTTATTGTTATGGTTGTATGTAATTGAATTTAGTGTATGTCAACCTACATTTTTCATTGTTATACTGAATTTCAAAATATTTGTAAAACCAAAGAAATTCATTTTTTTACAACTTTAAATTACTAAATGACCATTACTTAAAAAATGACATCTAGAATTCCTTAAGATGAATTATCTTACATATCTACTTTGTTCCCATATACCTAGTCGGGTTGCAAGTGTGAATTGGTTATTGAATTGGTCACTTTATTCAAAGAATGGTTTTGCAATAGGTTGCTAACTCTTAAATCATGGGAAGAGTTCATATAATATTTGTCATGTCCTTGACTGAAGTCGAAGAGCTTAGGCGAGCCACCACCATTGTTATTCAGGTTTTATCTCTTTCTCTTGACTTTATTCTGATTTTCATTATGACTATGTGTAGCTAAATTCCTTTTTAAGGCTTATGATGAAGGCATGACATGAATATTTTCAAAGTTCTTAGTTGATATTGTTCAATTATGTGCCATGTTAAGTTCTTCTTTTCTTTTCTTTTTTTTTTATCAAAAGGAATGAGCTTTGATGAATAATTTGGTTTGGAATTGTGCCAAACAAAGGAGTAGATGGAATACAATGGAAAGTTAAGTTCCAGGGGCCTCGTTAAAAACCTCACAGAATATGAGGAAAAAAGAGTGTCCGATACTCCTACAATAAATAAATGCATTCATAAACAAAAAGATACGGATATAACGTCTGCCATGTTAAGTTCTTAATCTTTGTTTATCATTCTATGCTATTTACATCTAGATACTTAGATAACTTAGGCGAGATGATCAATCCACTTAGATATTGGAACCAAGATTAAGAGGAGTAGTAATTAGGGAAGATGACAAATCAAACTAATGCTACTTGGTTGACTTTTATTCTTCTGTGCTTAAAAGGTTTTTGTGTATCAATTTTATACCGGACCAAGAATAAAATTGCATATAGGAACACTTAATTAATATAGGACCAAAGATTAAATCATACTTTAAAAAGAACACCTCGACATTGGCATGTAATTGGATAGTAATTGGCTCAAGAAGAGTAAATATGATTATCGTAGGTGGATTCATAGCCTTAGGTTTCCTATATATCACTTGTTTTACAACTAGTTTTTGTGTTTGCTTTCGTTATTTGTCTTTTAGTTCAGTTAATCAATTAAATTGTTTTTATCAGTCCTTGTGGTTCGACCTCATAGTTGCATAACTTTATATTATTATTGATTGGTGCACTTGCGAGTAATTTAATTTGTGATTTCTTCTTTTCAGGTGTTCTCAAATCTACATCACATACACCATTGAAGTGTACACTGACCATCCCTTGAAGCAAGTACTCCATCAACCCGAGACATCTGGCCGACTAATCAAGTGGGCAATAGAACTCGGGGAGTTCGACGTTAACTACCACCCAAGAACAACCATCCGAGAACAAGCTGTAGTCGATTTCATCTTAGAGTTCACGCCTAGCCTGACCAACTCTCTTGTGGAGTCGGCACCTCTCCTACTGAAGACGCACTAAAGTGTTGGGTCCTCTATGTAGATAGGACTTCGAACAAGTAGGGAAGCAGAGCAGGAATTGTTCTGACAACTCCAAATGGGCTCGAGGTCAACTGCCCTACACTTATCATCAAACACTTGGCGAGCAAGCATCAAAATGCCACAGGATAAATGCATGCAGATGAGAGATGTTTGGACAAACGGACCAGGAGTGATTCCCAAGAGGAAAACTTGGGCAGGGATCTGTTTTCTGATTGGAGGTGAGCATGGAGAAAATGAGCTTTGCAGAAGCTCGCATTTCTGCTGCTTCTTGGCAAGAATTTGCTCAATATGTTTGAAGGGATGTGAGTTTTGTGAAAATCTTGAGAAAAAATTGGATTTTGCAACAATCTTGTGAAAAAATTGGTTTTATCGCAATTTTGTGAAAAAATTGGTTTTATCCCAACCTTTTGACGAAAGTAGTTTTGTCATAACCTTGTGACAATACTTTTGCCAACCTTGTTACAAATTTTATGACAACCTTGTGAAAAAATTAATTTTGTCGCAATTTGTCACAATCTTGTGACAAAATTGATTTTGTCACAACCTTGTGACCAAATTAGTTTTGTCACAATATTGTGACAATATTAATTTTGTTACAACTTTGTGACAAAATTAGTTTTGTCATAATTTTGTGATAAAATTAGTCTTATCACGATCTTATGACAAAATTGGTTTTGTCACAACCTTGTTACAAATTTTATGACAACCATGTGACAAAATTAGTTTTTGTGACAAAATTGGTTCTGGTTTTGTCACAACTTTGTGACAAAATTAGTTTTGTCACAAGCTTTTGACAAAATTAATTTTGTCACAAACTTGTAACAAAAGTAGTTTTGTGACAAAATCAATTTTGTCACAAACAATTGATTTTGTCATAACCTTGTGACAAAATTGATTTTGTCACAATCTTATGACAAAATTAATTTTGTTACAATCTTGTAACAAAATTAGTTTTGTTACAATCATGTAACAAAATTGATTTTGTCACAATCTTGTGACAAAATTAGTTTTATCACAATCTTGTGACAAAATTAATTTTATCACAACCTTATGACAAAATTTGTTTTTGTCACAATCTTGTGATAAAACCATGTGACAAAATTGGTTGTGACAAAATGAATTTTGTAACAAACTTGTGACAAAATTGGTTGTCACAATCTTGTGACAAAAACTATTGTGATAAATTGATTTTATCACAACCTTGTAAGAAAATTTAATTTTATCACAATTTTGTGACAAAATTGATTGCCACAACGACTTAAAAAAATTGATTGTCACAAATTAATTTAAAATGAAAGGAAAAAATCTGGTCCATAGCCAATACCTTCATTATTACTTTCTATACGTCTATATCTACATGTATTGAGGAAATATGCTCAAGCTATACACTGAGATATGTCTGAACGAGATATGGACTTCACGATCAAGGTATCCACCAGTCACCGTGAAACATTCCAGGCAAATAAGACTCTCAAATGACAACAACTTCAATCTACCAGAAATTCGTCCAAATGACAAAATTAACAACATTTAATAGACAATCAAATTATATAGCCAGTAATGTGGACACCTACACTATTGTTGCCTGTAGTAACCACCCTGTTGAGGAGGACGGTATTGGCCTGGAATGGTGTACGGAGGACGAGTATGAGATCCAGGTTGTGTAGATGCACCGTAGTAGGGACCCCGCCACCCTGGATAAGCAGGTTGACCATAGTCATGGTTTGCAGGAGGCTGTTGCTGGCCATGTGGAGGTGGATATGGACTACCAGCTTGAGCAGGAGGGTACGGACTGCTACTTTGAGAAGGTGGGTATGGGCTACCAGTTTGAGGTGGGGCATGGTAAGGAGGCGGCATCTGCTGAGTTGTGCTGTAGGGGGAAGGAGGTTGAACATAACCACCGGATGCTGGCTGCTCAGAAGGATGGTAGTAGGGTGGAGTTTGAGGACGAGGATCTGCTTGCTGCTGAGAACCAGATCTTTGAGGTTGATTCCCCACAGAAGGATAATTGCTGTTGAACCCACCTGAGCTTTTCGAATCCTGGAAACTAAGGCCTGCCATTTGTTTGTGAACATCTTCTATCATTTCCTGGCACTGAATGTTTCTAGTCATCACAAAGTCACTGCATTGCTGCTTTACATTCGTTATTGCATCCTGTTAAAAAATGAAAAATTGTTAACACTCCCAACGCTTATCATGCTTCTATCTGTCCTCAGGAAATGAAGTTATGAAGATAAGTTCTTAAATACAATCATGTCAAGATTGATAGTGAGCCCTTACAGCAGACACTTGATTATTGCGTAGAATTAAATGGAAGTGCATGTGCCTCAAAATTACCTGAAGAGTAACATAAAACTTTAAGCCCTCATTTATGTTCTCCTTGATTTCACGGAACTTCGCTATGGCAGCTTGAATCTGCTTGTAACATTTCTCACGAGATGCTGGGACAAATTGAGGAGGAAGGAATAAAAAAACAAAGCAAAAATGAACATGAAAAGAATACACTCCATTTGAATGATATATGAGATAAGTAGCGAAAATCATATGAGATAAGTGGCAGCAGAGAAGCAAGTAACAAAATTGGAGGACCTGCTTACAAGCACATGCATAGGTAGAGCAATGAACAAAGACCCAATAGAGAACAGTGCTTAATCAAAAGATGATGAGATGTGAAGACAACCAAAAGAACAGGTAGGAAGAAAAAAATGCGAACTTGAGAGGGTGAAGCCTGAAATAACATGCTTGAATAAATGTGTCTTTTGGCTTGTTTAACTAAGTGAATAAAGTGAAAGGTTCCGGTGTTTCCATATGTTACTGTACTGACATGATAGTATAAAAGTTATCAACAAATTATTGAGATCTCATTGATACAGTCACTGTTCCTATCCATCAGGTAAAGGAAAAGAATGTTCCCACCTTGAGAAATAAAGGAATATCCACTAGCTGGACAAGCACCCTTGCCAGCACACAAGACCATCTTATATAACATAGTCAAGAAGGAGGGCTAACATGTAAACAAATACATATAACATGGTCCAGAAACAGGCTGTGACTATAAGTCTGGTAGATGTCATGTTTCCTCCTCAGGTGAAATTAACTAATTAGGACACACGTATGGCATGATAATAAGAACTCTAGTTGTTGGCCAGTTAATCTCATTGGAATTCGCATTACAATCCTTCTTGTAAAACAGTAATATTCCACTATCCTATTTGTATGACTCGCCCATTGACAAATGCATTAATGACATACAAAGCACAAGGAATTAGCAAAATAGAACCCATCCACAACAGCTTACCTTTGTAATCTTCGAGATTGAAGACGGCAGCAAACTCATCATTTTGGGCCTGCAGATGACAAACAATCATTTTGATCAAGACAAGTTTAGGGACTAGGATCCAATTCCATTTATTTATGGAATATTGTGTAAGAAACGAAGTTTGCCCCCCACTGTCTACACATGCCACATACATTTGTGAATATAACACTCAGAGTAATACTATACATGAAATCTCAAAAATGAGATGACATGTTTATGGTAATCAAAAGTTTTATAGCTTAATCTGACACGGGTATGGCAATATCAGAAAAACATGGCATATTATATTGTATATAAGACAACCTCCAAGATGTAGAGCGAAACTGAACCAAACCTCAGACCTGCTATTCATTTAAACCTTATTCGTCCTACCCCACAATATACTGAACCACTCTATTGAGTGTTCAAAAACAAGTAGCACGAGAATGTGCAAAACCAAAGGTAATACTGTCCAGTTTTTTCTCAAAAAAATTTTCCAGTCGATTTAGTTTTATATTTACAGACATTGCCAGAACACACTTTTTAGAACGTTATATAAGAAGTTCGCATATGTCAGAACAAAGTCAAAAATGATGTAAGTGAGAGTCCAACTAACACTAATCAGGAAATATACCTGGATTTGCAGCAACAATTGTTCTTGTGCCTCCATATTATGGCCAATGTCTTCAGATATATGATCGTATTTTGATATCTCCTTTCTGAAAAGATCCTCATAGGACCCAGTTGATGTCATCAACTTAGGAAGTATATCATCCTGAAACCATATATAAGTAAGAAGCCCCACAAAGCATTAAACTTAAGAACTATTGACAACACAGAAATATGGGTTTGGGGGAGGGGGGTGTAACCAGCCAAACAGGAATACAACCAAATAATCAATGCACCTTTCTTTTCATCTCTTTAAGCATGTCTTCAAGCCCTGCTCGTTGAGCACCAAGTGTTTCCAATTGCCTCTGCATTGAACAGAACAGTTAAAAATGTTAAAAGTCATAGCCAAACTAACAATGACCAAACCAACTAAAGTTAGAATACAAGGTTAATCGTACAAGAAGATCAATGTCATAAAATATACATGTGTGGGTGTGTGGTACACAAACACAATCGATCAAGATATTTAAATGCATAAACTATTATCCTAAAAGGTAGGTGAGAAGACGGCAAAAGTGGTGCTTCCCCATGCATTCAATATATCACCTTCATCCACTAAATAATCATGACAACAGTCACCATAACTAAGCAAGTATTTGAAATTTTAGGAAAGAAAAAGCATATAAGAGTTGAACTATGAGCAAGAAAAGGAGCATTACAAGACAAAGATGTACTAAAAAAGGGGAAGAGTTACCAAGCTCTGCTTCAGGGCACCTAAAATAGCATCTTCATTGGCATCCAAAGACATTATTGGCCTGGCCAGAGTTGGGAGGGCAGATTCAATCTGAAAGCAAAATGAAGATCAATTGATTAACATTACATAGGACCAACAGCATATCTAGACCTGACTAGGTAAGAACAGGAGGAGGAGGAGCAAGTCAACATCAAAACTAAACAAGAATAAACTAATACATCCCAAAATAGTAAACAGTTTGGGTTATCTTATTAGCATGAGTTTAAAGAGGATCAGATCAGTTAGCAAAAAAGAAAGCCTTGCCTCCATTATGAATAGACAAATCAGACTATACAAACTTACTGTACAAAAGAGCAATATTAGAGAAGCTAAAACAGAAAGGATGAATTCAGATGTATGAACAAACGCATAAGAAACATGAAGACAAAAGAGTTTCAAGAGAATTACTGGACGGCGATCAAGAACAGCAATGAGAGCTGCATGCTCTCTGACTGAGCGCTCGATCCTAGCATCACTGTCCGCAGCTTGCTTCAAGTTAGCTGCAAACCTATTAAGCCTGTCCTGTAAGTTCTTTGTCAGAGTGCTTGACTGAGGCCTTGTCCAGCGTGTTCCAAATTGACTTCTGAACTGAGAATCTTCTCTTGCCTCTTTTTGCAAAAGCTCATCAATCTGTACGAGCATTTCCTGGTTTACCCTTTTCAAATCCCTAAGCTGCTGCAACTCAGCTTCCAAACCTGCAGGGCCCCCGCTTATCTGCACTGCCTCCACATCTTCTTTAAGATCTGTGGGAAGAGTAAAATGTCCTTCCAAAGCAAGAATAGATTCCGGAAGGTCCATTTCCTTCAGCCTTACTCTAGTCAGTTCACTGGCTTGTTGCAACTTTTCTGCTTGGGTTCTGATAATATCATCAACCATCTCAGTGTACCTGGAAAGAGCTTTTGCACTACTGTCTGGGACAAGACTGGCAAACATCTTCTCCTTGCTCGCATCCAAGACCTCACTCATTGCCAAAGGCTTCACCATGGAAAATGCCGGAAGGGGTGGTAAGGAACTAGGGGAAGGAACCCTCATGAGGTAAACTCTATCGTTCTCCTTCACAGCCCTCTCCAGGTTACGATTTAGATTCGCCTCTAGCTTGCTAATTGCTTCAAGAATCTGTGCAGCAGCCCCCTTTGTGTTCTTCTTAGACTCAGATAAAGCACTGATCCCACTCTTTAACCGTGCTATTTCTTCTGCAATCTCCTCCTTCTCGTGCAGCTCTAGACTATACCTATAGCAAGCTTCCGCATAAAAGAGAGCTGCCTTTAACTGCATGTGCGATATCCACCCCCTGTCAAAATGCTGGTTCAGCGGTGGAACATTCGCTGGTGCTAAAGCTTCCTCATAATACAGCCCTACCTGTAACCACACCCATACCCTATCAACTCAACAGAAACCAAAACATACTAGTCCGGAGCCAACTAAACTAATCAGTGACTATTAATGAATAGTCTTTGATCCTATATGAACAATATGATCTCTATTAAAATTCAGTTAAACTTCATAAAAGCAATCAGTATTTCAATACCCATAAGACCAAATTCATATCTGCTAGACTAATAAACACTGCGATTCGATCAATTTAGCTGAAAACCCACAATTCAATCAAAACCCAATTCAATTTTTTCACCAATCACTCAAAAACACAAAATTTACAACGAAATCAAACGAAACCCAATACGAATCATCACCACCGACCTGCCTGGAGATCTTGGCGCAAACGCCCGGCGTGCTCCCTTTGGCTATGGTGTTCTCAAACACGCACTCCTGGGCCTGGGCCAGCATCAACCTCTCAAGCATCCCCGCACACTCCACCGTCAAATCCACCGTCGTGGAGCTCCCAATCGACGCCTTGGTCGCCGCATTGTCCCTCAGGAACGCAAACGCCCCCGCGGCCGCGATGAACGCCCCCGCCGCCTGTCTCCGGCCGTCGACGGTGGCGCGATCGTACGAGAGCCCAATCTGGCTGTACACCGCCCCGAGATTGAACAAGACGGCGGCTTTCTCCAGGTGGATGTTCTGCTGCGACGCCTTCTGCTTGTTCTTGAAGGCGTCGTGCCAGACAAAAGTGACGGTGTTGATGTGGTCTTTATCGGCGGAGATTGGGAAGCGGGTCTCCACGAGGCAGAGGGCTTTGAAGTAATTTTGGAGGAGGTCGCGGCGGGTGGTGAGGGACGGGTCGGGCTGGCGCTCGAGGTCGGAGCGGAGCTGCTTTAGGGTTTGGAGGTCGTCCTCGAGGTTTTGGGCCTCGCGCTCCGAGTAGGTGAAGGCGATGTAGTTGCGGAGCGGGCGGTAGAGGTCCACTGGGGTCGTCTTCTTCTCGAAGATCGCCAGCATGACGTTGGTGGCGGTGCCGGAGGCGGAGGACGTCATTTTTCTGATCGGATTTGATGATTTCGAGAGGAGAAGAAATGAAACGGAGACCAAGAAGATGAAGAAGAATGAGAGTTTTAACGAGTGAAATTGACCAGGTCAGTCTGCGTGTGTGTATTGATTGTTTTAGCTTGTCTTCGTGACAAAGAAAACTATGAAAGTAACTATTTACCATGACTATTAACTATTTACCATGACTATTTACCTTGTCATTCATAATCCAAGTCAGTAATTACTTTGGTTAGGGAGATAATACATCCTAGTACGCAACGCATCACTTTTCTCCTCAATTCTAACCAAAATATGTTTAGAAAGATAGCTACTTTTGAGCTCGTTTAGTGGTTTATGTAATCTTTCAATGACTAGTCGTATAGTGTAATTGGACACATCTTTTATCTATTTCAAAGAAAATGGATTTTTCAACATGCGTAGGAAATTTATTAGCAGTCTCTTGAGTTTCAGCACTCTCCAATACGAGCCTTTTAACATGAATCAATCCAAAATATCTGAGAAATAGTCAGTATTGTATAATGGACCAATTAATTTATTCGATTGAAATAACCAGTATAATCTGCCTTAACAAACGAGGTCTTAATGTAAGAGTGTAAAGTTACGTGCTTATTTGGCAGATGTTTCCGTGCCTCAAAAACATCCTTGAACGTTAGGTGCACCCTTTCAATTCAAAAGCACGTTTGAATCGTGGAAGGACTTATCAGCCTCACCGCACACGCGTAGGCTTTTTTCTCATCATAGGCGATGCGCGCCACATCACGAGGGGTTCGCGCCATATTTCAATGTTCTTGCTATTTGTTTCGCGTTTGCTCGACGTATATTTTTCATTTTCCATTTGCTCTTGAACAACTTGTTGAACATTATGTTGAACACCATGCTGAACATCTTGTTGAACAACTTGTTGAACACCTTAAAGAACACCGTGTTGAACACTATGTTGAACACCATATTAAACACCTTCTTAAATACCATGTTAAACACATTGTTGAACACCTTGTTGAATACTTTCGTAAAAAAAAACACCTTGTTAAACACCATGTTGAACATCATGTTGAACATCATGTACAACACCATGTTGAACACTTTATTGAACACCGTGTAGAACATTTGAAAAACATCATGTTGAACACTTTGTATGTTGAACACCCTGTTGAACACCTTATATGTTGAACATCGTGTTAAACACCTTATACGTTGAACACCTTGTATATTGAATACCGTGTTGAACACCTTATATGCTCAACACTTTGTTGAACACCTTGTGTAAACACTTTATTGAACATCAGGTTAAACACTATGTTGAATACCTTGTTGAACACCTTATTAAATACCATGTAGAACATCATGTTGAACACTTGTAGAACACCATCTTCAACACCTCGTAGAACACCATGGTGAACACTTGTAGAACACCATCTTCAACAACTCGTAGAACACCATGTTGAACACCTTGTTGGACGCCATGTTGAACACCATGTTCAACATCATATTGAACACCTTGAATAACACCGTGTTGAACACTTTGTCGAACACCATGATAAACACCTTGAAGAACACTGTGTGGAACACTTTTTCGAACACCATAATAAACACTTTGTTGAAAACCAAGTTGAACACGTTGTTGAACACCATGTAAAACACAATGAAAAACACTGTGTTGAACACTATATTGAACACCTTATTAACCAACATGTTGAACACCATGTTAACACACTATGTTGAACAACTTGTTAGACACTTTGTTGAATACCATGTTAAACACCTTATTTAACACGTTGTAGAAAACTTGAAAAACACTATGTTTAATACCATATTGAACAATTGGTTGAACACATTGTATTCTGAATACTTTGTTTAACACCATATTGAACACCTTATTGAACACCCTGTTGAACACCATGTTAAACATCTTATTGAATACTTTGTTAAACACCATGTTAAACACATTGTTAATACCGGGTAGAACACTTGAAGAACACCATGTTGAATACCTTCTATGTTGAACATCTTGTTGAACATTTTATTGAACATATTGTTGAACACCTTGTTGAACACGTGTATAACAACATGTTCAACACTATATTAAACATCATGTTGAACACCATATTGAAATATCATGTTGAACATCTTATTGAACACCTTAAATAATACCGTATTGAACATTTTGTCGAACACCATGTTAATCACTTTGTTGAACACCTTAAAGAACACCGTGTTGAACATTATGTTGAACACCTTGTTGAACACAATGTTGAACACGTTGTTGAACACCTTATTGAATAAAGTGTCAAACACCTTAAAGTACACCGTGTTGAACAACATGTTACACACTATATTGAACACCTTGTTGAAAATCATATTGAATACCTTGTTGAATATCACGTAGAACACTTTGTTGTACACCATGGTGAACACCATTTAAACACTTTGTTAAATACCATGTTAAACACCTTATTGAACACATTATTGAAGACCATGTTGAATATCATGTTGAACATTTTGTTGAACTCCTTTTTGAACACCTTGATAAACGCAATGTTTAATACCATGTTGAACACCTTATTGAACATCTTGTTTAACACTTTTTTGGACATCTTGTTTAACACTTTGTTGAACTCCTTAAAGAACACTGTGTGAACACTTTGTCGAACATCATGTTGAACACCATGTAGATCACATTGTTGAACATCATGTTGAATACCGTGTAGAACACCTTCAAGAACACTGTGTTGAACAACATTTTACGCACTATATTGAATACCTTATTGAACATTATGATGAAAACCTTATTGAACACCACGTTGAACACTTTTTTGAACACTATGTTGAAAACCTTATTAAACATCATGTTGAACATCTTTTTGAACACCATGTTGAACACCTTTAAGAACACCTTATTGAACCTCATGTTAAACATATTGTTGAACACCTTGAATAACACCTTATTAAACCCCACGTTGAGCACCATGAAGAACACCTTGTTGAACACCTTGAAGAACACCGTGTTGAACACCATAAATAACACCTTATTGAACATCTTGTTAAACACTATGTTGAACACTTGTAGAACATCTTATTCAACATCATGTTCAACACCTTGTCGAACATCATGTTGAACACCTTGTTGAATGCCATGTTGAACACCATGCTGCACACCATGTTGAACATCTTGTTGAACACGTTGAAGAACACCTTGTTGAACCCATGTTGAACACCATGTTGAATACCATGTTGAACCAGTGGCGGAGCCAAGATTTTTTTTCAGGGGGGTACTTATACAATGCCGTAGCGTAATCAAAAAATTTTCTCTAGGGTCCTTGAATAAGCGTTTCCTAACTCCTTAGTTCATTCGAAAATAAAGCATTCGAAAATTAAAAATATAAACTATTAGGTGAAAGCGCATAATCCTCAAATACTAAGCAAAAAATTACAATAGAAGAGAAAGATTCACAAACCTTAAATTCTTAATAAATTGACTTGGAGTAGAAATAAGAAAGGAAGAGGGAGATGAGAGAAAGAGTGGATGTGTCCATTTGTTTGGGTGGGGTGGTGGGGGAATTTGAGGGAGTTATATTGAAAGAAAATTTCTTGAATTTATGTACAATATATACTACATATTTTTTTTAGTTGAAAATCCAGTGGGGGCCTAGCCACTCCCTGGTTCCTTCTTGGCTCCGCCGCTGTGTTGAACACTATGTTGAAAATCTTGTTGAACACCATGTTAAACACCTTGTTGAATACTATGCTAAACACTTTGTTGAACACCATGTTCAACACCTTATTGAACATCATATTGAACATTATGCTGAACGCCATGTTGAACATCTTATGGAAAACTTTGCTGAACATCTTGAAGAATATCACGTTGAACACTTTTTCGAACACCATATTAAATACTATGTTGAACACTTGTAGAATACCATGTTCAACACCTTGAAAAACACAGTGTTGAACACTTGTTGTACACTTTGTAGAATAGTGTGTTGAACACCTTGTATAACATTGTGTTAACACTTATATTATACCTTGTAGAACACTGTATAGAACACTGCGATGAACACATATATTATACCTTGCAGAACATCGTGTAGAACACTTATAGTATACTGTGTAGAACACTTGTATAACATTGTATTGAACACTTGTAAAACACTGTATGAAACAGTCGTAGAACACATTATAAAACACTTGTGTTACACCTTGTAGAACATTTTTAGTACACTGTGTAGAAAACTTGTAGTACACTTTGTAGAACAATGTATAGAACACTGTATATAATACTTGTAGTAAATTGTGTGGAACACTTTTAGAACATCTTGCAAATCATTGTGTTGAACACTTATAGAACACTATGTGAAACAGTCGTAGAACACCTTATAAAACACTTATATTACACCTTGTAGAACATTTATAGTATACTGTGTAGAAAACTTGTAGCACACATTATAGAACACCTTATAAAAAAACCTTTAGAACACTGCGTTGAACCCTTGTTGAACACTTATAAAACACTGTGTGAAACAGTTGTTGAACACCTTATAAAACACTTGTAGTACACTGTGTAGAACACCTTATAAAACACTTGTAGAACACCATATTTGACACTTTTAGAACATCGTGTTAAACACTTGTAGAACACCTTCTAAAACACATGTAGAACACTGTGTGAAACAATTGTAGAACACCTTATAAAACATCTTGTATAACAATTGTAGTATACTTTGTAGAACACGTTGTTGAACACTATATAGAACACGTTTTAGAACAATTGTTGTACATAGTGTAGAACACGTATAGAAGACCGTGTTTAACACCTTTAGAACATCGTGTTAAACACTTGTAGAACACTGAGTGAAACAGTTGTAGTACACCGTCTAGAATACCGTGTAGAACACTTGTAGTAAATTGTGTAGCCCACTTGTAGAACCCCTTGTATAATACTTATAAAATACCGTGTAGAACACTTGTAAAACACTTATCGAACACAGTGTAGAACATTTGTAAAACACTTGTAAACACTATGTAAAATATTTGTACAACACCATGTAGAACATCGTGTACACATATAAAACACCTTGTAGAACACTTGTAGAACATCATATAAAACACCTTAGAGAACACCATGTAAAACATCGTGGTCGTCTTCCTCCTCGCCTTCGCGGTGGTGGTGGGTATTGGTCGTCGTCATCGTTATCTTCATCGTCGTCATCTTCCTCCTCTTCTTCATCATCGTCGTCTGTCTCGTCATTGACGGTGCCGACGATATTGACAGGGGCTTTGTCATCAGCGTCATGGTTAGGGTTTTGGGGATTCGCCATGTAAGAGAGAAGAGAAGGAGAGGGGGAGGGGGGGGTGGGGGGGGGGGGGGGGGAGAATGAGTGGCGGAGATGGTTATTTTGGATTTTTGATGAATTTCTACTAAATTCAATCCATAAAAGGGAGTGAGCTATGATGGTTCTTTAGAGTACTATAGCTCTATAACAATACTATAATGTACCTATATACTGGACTATATGCATATTATATGAGAGAGAATTATAGTGTCTCTATAGTACCCATATAATATCTTTGTAAGATAGCTGGGCATTTGGATCAAAAAGCCTGGATCGCACCGAAAATCGTACTGAAATTTACCGGTTGACCAAAAAATCAACAGAATCGGTACCGAAACCAGATTAAACCAGCCACAATTGAATTGGGACCAATTCTTGAAATACAAACCCACCGGGTTAGCAGGCCAGACCAAGTATTATAAATTTATAATTAAATTGAAAAGATACACCATCAAACGTGAGACAAATATCAAGAGCGTTGAAATGTGTTGCGCAGCGCCCGTGATGCAAAAAAAGCCTCTTGCACACGCGTAAGCGTGTGCGATGAGACTAGTATGAAATAAATCTGTTGATTAAGTAGATGTGAAAATGAAATGAATCTGTTGATTAGGTATAAGTTTACAAAATACCTTATGATAAAGTACATATAAGTTTTAAGCAATTGTTTCAATTCTTTCATACATGAGGCAGAGGAATTGCTCCATACATCAGATCAACATAAATTTTAGTAATCTTGTGCTAGTGTGGAACATAGTTGTACTGCTTATCAATTTTATGCTAGCGTGGAACATGCTAGATTCAATTAGCAAGAAACCTAAAACCAAAATATACAAACCAAAGTAGATAAAGTGAAGTTAGACCAACAGATATTGAGTTGTTCTCCTGCTGAAATCTATACATTTGCCTTATCAGTTTGTGTGACCAAATCAACCTGCACTGTACAACAAAAATCGGGGATTATGTATTTTCCTTTACAAAATGAATTGGTAAGAAAGACATACTTCACAAATACAATCAACATTCTATGGAACTGAATATACACATACCCAAATCCACAATAAAATTTTCATATGCATTCTGTAAAGCCAGAGCAACCGAAGAAAAAAGTCAAAATTGATTAAATATGCTAAGAAAACAATAACTAAAAGCCTCTCAAATGTTGCAGTCCCTATTTTCAAGCACGTAATCCAAATGCAATGGCATGTCATCACACCCACAAAATTCAAGCAGGAAACAATGGTGATAAAATATTTCGTACCAAAATTCAAGCAGACAAAGAAC
The DNA here is from genome assembly GCA_033992175.1 of Spiraea crenata. Classification (NCBI taxonomy): domain Eukaryota; kingdom Viridiplantae; phylum Streptophyta; class Magnoliopsida; order Rosales; family Rosaceae; genus Spiraea; species Spiraea crenata. Next base: position 2,553,382 of record JAVBHV010000066.1, read on the forward strand.
ATAATAATTGTTAAAAATCACTGTTGATTGAGGTATATGAATCACCTTAAAGGTTGAAAGCTTTTGAAGTAATTCCTTCACGAAAGCAAACTGCATTGGAGTATAGAATTGATCAAGAAGAGCTGAGGAAAATTGCAGAAAATGAAGCAAATAGAGCAAGGCTCCTCTAACCGTTTTAAAATCGTTTTCTCTCAAATCAAAACCAAATTAAACAGCTCACTAAATGTGCCAAATTTGATGACTTTGCAACTATTTAATATGAGAAATCAAAATTAACCCAATACTCAAATATTTCTACGTTAACCATTCCACGTCAAAATTAAACCCAAAGCAAGATACTTGATCTAAGGTAAACAATTACAACTGAAAGCACATGGCGAACCAAATGACAGCCAGAAACTGGAGCCTTACTCACCTATTGAAAAAATTCAATTTGTAGGAGAATACTGAAAATCAAATTGAGAAAGATGGAAAAGACTGCCAGATGAAGAATTGATTGAGCATTGCCCTTGAAGCAAACTAAGAAGCTTATACCCTTGAAAAAAAAAAAGACTTTTGAAGGGATTAAGCTCCCCTTTTGCTTTGAATGCATATTTCATTCACGAAATCAATTGCATACACTCTCACTCCATGTTCTTCAACTTGTGTTATTAGTTTGATGAACCAACATTGCATGCACGAACATCCCAAAGTCGACATGAATATTTTAAAGAAACCAACATCAATATTAAACTTATGGATTAAGTGTTCATCAATTACAAAACCTGCTAAATTGAGAGAGATATGAGAACAACAATAAAAGGCTGAAAACAGTACCTTGGATTTGCTTAATTCTTCAACTGCACACAAACATCACCAGTGCCCAAAGTCTGCTAATGGCTGCACCACACAATACTTGACAATTACAGATTGAAACTAAACCACTTTTTCCATTCCGGAACCCCAAGTTCCAATCTCATACTCTTCTATCAAAATAGCATGAGTCTAATTCTCACAACATTAAAATTTGCAGATGATAAATAGATATAGAAATTTAAAAATAATAACATAGGAATATAGAGGCATAACCATATAGAAGATGAAATCACAGTGAAGCTGTTCCATTCCGCATCTGAAACACCAAGGGAAGAATTAGCAAATGAGGCCAAGAAAAGACATGTTTGAATTTAGAATAAAACATTGAAGTACCCACATAGTGAAATTGAAGTTGTCAGTTTTAATTTTGATATTGTTTTGATATCACACTATCAAATCTAATATATTAGCAATACACATCATTCATAAGCTTGAGACGAAAACTCAATACACAGCAACAACCATAAAGGGTTGAAAATAGTACCTTGGGTTTGCATAATTCTTCCACAGCTCACAAACACCACCAGTGCCCAAAGTCTGCTCACAATGAAAGAACTTGACAATTACAGATTGAAATTGAAACCACTTTTTCTATTCCGGAACCCCAAGTTCCAATCTCATAGTACCACCTAATTTGAAATTAAACCCCAAGTTCTCAACATCATTAGGAATTAGCCAAAAAAATTCTGGAATTTGGATCCTTCGTCAACACTGAGGCGTCTCTTAAATTTGGTTCTGTTCTTGATAACAATTCAAGAACTTATTGAAAACTCCTGCTGCTTCTTTGTCAAATCGTCGTCGATGGCGGCGCACAGGACGCCGCGGCGGCGGAAGCTCTTTCCTCTTCGCAACGCGCCAGATTGGATTTTCTTTCTCTTCGGAATTGTGGGTGATTTTGCGTTTGCTGTGTGGGAGGCGGAAGTGTTCGAGGTGAAGAAAGGAGGTGCAGGCATGGTTTTTTTCTTAATTGATCTCTTTGACAGTTTTGCCCACATTTTTTCACCAATTGCAATTTACATTGTACTTTGCATTTAAAGACAATTTCAATTTTACATTAAATTTCACTATTCTCAAATGCTAAATTCACATCCTTTTAAGTAATAGAGATTAAATAGTAATTAACAGAAAATGGGTGTGCGCTGCGCGTCGTTTGCATTATATAAGACCCCACCACCAGCCAACCTAAGGACGTTTCTGGAAAGCCAAAAGTCAAGCCCTAGCTTCGCTCTCCTCCGACGCCACCAATTGCATCTCTTCGATCTTCCTCTCATCTTTTCAGGTACTTTTTTTGTCTTCTTATAATCCTATGACCTCGTTCCAGTCGCCAATTCATTGTCGATTTAGGGTTTTAGCTTTCCTTGTTCGAGTGATTTCTCTGAAATCTGATTCAAAAATTAGGGTTTTTAATCCGAAAGCTTCTGTCTTTATCGTCAATTGGGTCTCATCTTATGTTGTTTAAACTGATAATGTAGTTAATTTGGATGATGTGGTTTCTGATTGGTAACTGAGAAAAAGAAGATAACTTTCAATTCGTTGTGTTGTACTGCAGATTAGGATTCTTTCACATTTTGATTTGTGTTTGTTGGTGATTTAGATATTAAAGAATGGGTTCTGATATCTGGAAATTGTTTATCTTACAGACTATTTTGTAGCTGATTTTCGGCTTTGGGCTGTTGAGGCTAGACTTTGGTCTGTAGAGCTCTGGTTTTCTCAACGGTTAAGGTAAGAAAGCCGAATTGAATTTCTAAGTTCCGTTCCTTTCTTTTTTGACGTTAGCATTATCATTAGTAGTGCAATGTCTTATTATTCCTGGTGGAGGATTTGCTTTCTTTTGCTGTGATTGCAAGTTGTGTCCCTAATGATTGTTAGATGATTAAGTATTTGGCGGTGGCGCCGCAGTGATATATGTTAAGATAGGATATGAATCATTTAGAAAGGAGTAGTCGATATACCTGGCTTTCTGTAGTAACAAATCACTTTATTTGTTTGTTGGATTGCGTTTATTTGTTTGTTGGATTGCTCGTATCTAGTGTGGCTTAAATATAATGAGTGGTGATATGTTTGAAAACTATAGTTTAGGTTCTTTTCTGTAAGCACATTTGAAATGAACTTTGAACATCATTCAATGACCAATTGAGTGAAACGGCTTTAGTGTCCATCGTCTGTGTATTAGATACTAAACTATGTGATTGTTATTAAACAGGTTCTATAGTTAAGGAACTAACATTTGTTTTTCTCTCTTTGAGATGTACTTCCGGTCATCATCATACAAACATGCAGATTTTGTGCTGGTTTTTTTATCTAAATGGACACCAGGAGGTTCTTGCAGCTGGTTGAGGAGAAGAAGAAAAGAGCTTTGGAGAAGAAAGAAGCCCCTTTGAAATGGGAGCAGAAACTAGAAGCTGCTGCCAAGGCCAAGGCTGATGAGGAAGCCAAAGAGAGGAAGCTGAAATCTTCAAAGCATAAAAGAAGATCTGTGTCGGTTTCTGACAGCGATAGCGACACTGACAGCAGTGGTGGAAGAAGGAGGTTGAGTAAAAGAACCCTCAAGAAGCACAAGAAACACACTCACTCTGATACCAGCGAAAGTGAAAAGAGGAAGGATAAGAAATCCAAGCGAAAGCCAAAAAGACATTCTTCAGGATCAAGTGATGATAGCAGTGATGACTACGAGAGTGATTACGAAGGAGAATGGAAGAGGAAGAAGCGAAGCCACAAAAGGCACAGGCATCATGGTTCTAGTTCAGACTCTGATGCTTCTGATTCTCCCAGTGATGATGGCAATGAGACAGTCAAGAGAAGTCGTTCAAGGCACCACAGGCGCCACCGAAGGTCAGATTCAAATGCCTCTGACAGTGAGCATGAGAGAAGCACTGGACAAGGTCATGCTAAGCACCACAAACGCCACCGACGGTTGAGATCAGTTTCTTCTGATTCAAGTTATGAAGATGGTGAGGTTGGAAGGAAAAGGCACGGGAAGCACCACAAACGTCATAGGCGATCACGGTCACACAGTGTTGATTCAAGGTCATCAGATTCTGATTCCCAGCATGACAGAAGGAGCAGATCTGTAGCAAAGTCATCAGATGACAACCATGACGAAGCAGGTTCACAGTCTAGGCACAAGAGAAGTAGCCATCATTGCCATCGTCACCATCACTCAAAAGAGGAGAAAGATCACCTTGAGCCCAATGGAAAACACATCGAAGTTGGTAGAAGAAATGCAATTGATAATAACAATATTGATGCGCGTGCAAATCAGCATGACTAGGCATCTTTCTGAGGATGATGCAGGTAATCACTTCGTTGTGTTGGTTGTTTACTTTGCTTCAGTTTATTTAATAATGAACCTAAGATTGGCTGCATTTGTACTTAACCCTGTTACTTAAATTGGGATGCTTTGGAACTTTCTTTTGATTTTGGTGTAGCAACTCTTTTCTCAGACTTTTGCAGTAACTAATGAATACAACAAATTTATCAACAAGACCCGAGTGATGGCCTGGTTGAACCGGGCTGGGGTGATGAGACCCTTTAAATACTGGTAGAAAATTGATGGGCCGTCAAGTTTTTTAGCACGCGATGATCCAAATAATAATTACAAAAAACTTTGCCCAATTGATAATATTTATTTGCTACCAGAGAGACAGCTCACCCTCACTCTAGAGACTTATAGAAACACCAGCAGCACATTTCTGCAACTCTTACTTTACTATTTTTATGGTATCGATCGCCATCAAAACCTACCGTACGTGGCACGGTAATCCTTTCCGATTCCAAGGACTGTAGTTACAAAGGAGGTCTGATAATTTAACAGTTCAACGAGTACGCAATGTTCTTCAAGTCGAGAAAACCCTAGACAGCTAAATTCTATGATTTTCTCTGCTGTGGTAGTGATCATAAATAATTTTCAAGTATAAATTACAGAGGTGATTACAAGTCAGAATCCCAAAACAAAATTGGTTTTATTTCCCTTTTCCAAGCTGGGATGATTTACCCTCAGCGATGGGGAACAAATCATTATACTGTATACGGCTCAAAAATGATACAACAATAAAAGTCCATGGGTTGGTCAGAAATTCTTCAGTATTTTTTCACTTGAGACTCCGTCTGCCACAAGGATTGAGGTGACTTCCTGCAATGAAAAAACAATTTACAATGTTACGTCTCCATAGAAATCAAAGCGACCATGCTGAAGCCAATGGCTAGAAATTAAGTCTACGGCAGCACGCATGCATTAATTTTCGATATGTGCCGCATAGACAGACATCCGAACGCAAAAGACAGCAGCGATGGATTGGTCACCGCCCAAATTCTATTACTCTTTTTTAGTTGCATTAGTGTAGTTATGATTGTTCACTAACAATAACTACCCAACCCTCCAGTAAAACGAGTGCATTCAGCTGATGACAGAGCACACCTTTTGCCCTAAGGGCAGGGCTGGTTTATGTCAACGAAGAAGCAAAAGAAAAGACAGACATACAGATGCGCATTACTATGCAAGTGCCCAAAAACTTTGGTAAATTTCCAATGATAGCAGTGAGCCATGTGATAATAGAACGATATAGTGGGAAATGTTATGGAAAAGGGATGGAGTTCCATTTTAACATCCCCTTCATAGGACTCTTAAGTGAATGGACTGCTTCCCAACGAACCCCTCTGTTCCGTTTTAGCATCCTCTTCATAGAAACGTAGTGCCTGGATAGAGTCCCACAAAACCTAGGACCACGGTCACAAATTTTGGTTTACAATCAACAGATTCTTCAATTTCTGATCCTTTTAAACCAAATCAAAGTAAGATAGGGATATAATTGCTTGAGGACAAGCTCTTCCTGCTTTCTTTGGTTTAAAGCATCATTAGTAAATGGTGACCTCACCATCATCTATTGCAAAAAACCTTCCCTCCAACATGTGCTGAGATGACTTGGTCTAAAGCCCTTAAACTGGGCAGCATTTTCTCCATCTTTGCTACTTAAAAGTTGGAAGCCAAGAGCCAAATGCCACTCGGCCCCAGGCTCAGGATACTATCACTGGTAAGGCAACAAATTTTTAACCTAGAGTGGTGGTTAAACAGTGAGCAACACAGTGGTAGCACCTTGTCTGGTGCAGATGACTCATGAAAGTTTCCTTTCCTATTTCAAAGTTATGTATTCACATAAGAACACCTATTTTTAAGTCCATGTTTGTGCCTGAACATGGAGAAAGATTCAACAACCAAAGTTGTAAATCGATATTCAGACAATCCTAACTTTCCTATTATCACAGCCGCAAACAACATCCAGTATGCACTCCAAAAATCCATAGAAAGTTCAAACAAAGATGGACACATACAGAACAATAACAATGACAAGCATAAATAACAAGCAGGATGGGGCAACCCATTAAACATTAAAGCGTGAACAAGAACAGTATGCTAACCTCAGCCATCTGCTTCTGCCCACATAGAACGGCGGCGGTGGAGAGGGGGTTATAAACTTGCTTTGCTTTCGAAAATGCAGCCTGAAAAATGCAACCACAAATCGCATTAATACGGTAATCACAAACAATGCAGCTCAAAATAAGCTCCGAACGAAGCTTACCTGCACATAACCACTTTGTCCATTCCAACCGTCGTGTGGTTGTGATAATACCGGCACAATCTCAACACCGGATGATTCCCACTCCTTAAACCTATCCTATAACATTCGAAAAATGAACGAAACCCGGCATCAATCAAAATTCTAAACCGAAATTGAATCATTCAAAAACCAAATGCAATTCCATAATTACAGTACAGACCTGATACGCCATTCTCTCGAGATTTCTAGCTCCATAAAATAGCTTCACCGCCGATCGCTTATCGGCGCTAAATCCAGATTCAATCAAAGACCGTATAGGACTGCACAGATTCAAGAGCTACTCAAATTAAGCGATTTTTTAATTAAACAAAATTGAACAAAATTAAAGATTAATTCTTAAACCAACCTGATTCCAGATCCGGTGGCGAATATAAGAACAGTTGGGAAGCTCTCCGGCGGGTCGATCCGATCAATCTCGAAGCCTTTCCCCATAGCACTGGTCAGCTCCACGACGTCCCCTCTCTTGAGCCCGCAAAGAAGCTCCGCCGTCGACCCCGCCACGCTCTTCACCAAGAGCTCGAACGCGCCCTTCTCCGCCGCGTACGACGGCGGCGACGCGATTGCGAGGAAGGAAGGTTTGGACTCGTCGGGGAGGCGGAGCTGGAGGTACTGGCCGGCGCGGGTGTGGGAGGAGGCGAGGTCGGGGGCATCGGAGAGGTCGATGCGGACGTGGAAGAGCGACTCGGCGGCGGGCTCGACCTCGGCGAGCGGGGCGGGGGTCCAGAGGGTGGTGTCCTGGCGGACGGCGGCGGCGGCGAAGGAGGCGAAGCGGTGGCGGCGGAGTTTTAGGTGTTGAGGGGCGAGGCGGCGTATAATAGACATGGGAGGGAGGGAGGAGCTAACGTGCGCATGGGGGTGTAGGGGGAGAGATCGGGGCTGGAGGATTGGGAATGACATGGCGGTTGGTTGGGGTTTGGTTTTTATGTTTTTGTGGCGGGGTTGTAGGGTGGAATGAATGCCGGCGGGTAATGACTCGAGCGATGAGGCCCGTGGTTCAACCGGGTTGGGGTTTAAGATTGGTCAAATGGATGGTCGCAAGTCCAGGTGGCATGGGTTTGGGTGATCCTAGACTTGTGGAGGATATCTCATATAAAAAGCTTCCTAATGATCAGTTCAGTTCGACTCTATACATAACGATTCTTTCTCGAACTCTTATACAAAAAGATGTGATGCGCTGTTGTTTCGACTTAGAAGAAAAACCGAATGAATGAATTGCTAATACGAATAAAATTGCAAGTATTACTGTCATTATAGGAATATCAACATCATTATTAAGTCTCGATAAAATGTCGATATCATTGCTGCAAAACTCATTGATCCTTTGGATTCCTTCTCTTTCTAATTTCGAATTTATTACGGATAACAGAATCTAAGAGTCCAATGAAAGGATGACATCTAGGTTATGAGCAAATCTCCTATGAGCGCAAAAATTGAACCAACAGTTGACGAAAAAGAAAAAAAACACAAGAAATGAACCAACGATGGACAAACTCCAGCTTGGCTGCGCATACTGCAAATTGCTAGCACTCAACAATAACGTGAAGCCATCGATGGCTTCGTCAAGTGTAGATTGACATAGGTAGTAAAACAGCACAAAGTGTAGATATGAACACGCACAAATTCGATAACAAGAAGGCAAAGCCTGCAACTCTCAAGTAATTTCACATGGACAAGGGGGGGTTTTTAACGTAACATCTGCGGATCCAACAATTCGAAATAGAGAAGGAAAAATAAATATACACGTCCTCTTTCTTTTCCCCTTATTGAACAAGAAAAAAAAAGGGGTTAGGCCCATTGGCTCCCATTTCTCTCACACTCTGCAATATGGCTTCAATCTGAAATGGAAAATGCTCATACATCTTTTCTCAAAAATGAAAATCCTGTTCGCTAGCAATGCCAGCTGCATCTAAATTATTTGGGTTTTTCGCAATTATCAAGATAAAACAACTGAAAGATTAGGCTGCAGACTCCTTGGCAATCTTCTCTGCCTTTGCAATGACCTCATCAATACCTCCAACCATGTAGAACGAGTGTTCAGAAAGGTCATCGTACTTTCCATCCAACACTCCCTGTTGAAACAAAAATATTACCAATAAATGAACCGAGGCTGCAAGTTTGCCTCATGAATATGCACAGTATGGATGAGTTTGACTAGGGAGAGTGACTCAACCCTCTATTCATGTAAACGAATAGAAAGAAACAAACTGAGATGGCAGCGGGTACAGGAAAAAGGTAAAAGAAAGTTGCACGCTGATCATGTATAAGAAATAAGGATTAAAGCAGATTTGGATTGACACAAACTACATATACCATACTGAATTTGGTTAACCTCCCCTGCTCTTTAGGATGAATCTCATGTGGATATTTTAATGGCATGATTTGCGCGATACCCCCATCATGCAGATACTAAAATGCAATTTGAGAGCAGAAACATATCCTAGAGATTCTACGGAGTAAAGCATGACTTAAGCTTGCAGATGTTAAAATTCCATCTAATCAATAGTTTGTCTCAGTTTAACTTCCAGAAATTGCGCTCAGAATACAATTTCATGATTTGACTACAAGAGGCATGGACATATGAAGACAGCAGAGAGAAAGACAGAGAAGAGGAAGGAATACCTGGAAGCTGGTAATGCTTTCTTTCAACTCCACATATTTACCAGGGGCACCAGTGAAAACTTCTGCAACATGGAACGGCTGGCTCAAGAAACGTTGAATTTTACGAGCACGGGCAACAGTCAACTTATCGTCTTCACTAAGCTCATCCATCCCCAAAATAGCAATGATATCTTGTAAATTCTTGTAGTTCTGAAGAACCTTCTGTACACCACGAGCGGTGTTGTAGTGTTCCTCACCCAAAATATGAGGGGAGAGCATACGAGATGTGGAATCAAGGGGATCGACAGCAGGATAGATACCAAGCTCAGAGATCTGTTCAATCCACAACCTCAAAAGGTTAATAAAAGTTAAAACCGCAACATTGTTCTGAAAACAGAGTACACATATGTGAAAAGACCTGTCGTGACAACACAGTTGTGGCATCCAAGTGAGCGAATGTAGTGGCAGGAGCTGGATCTGTCAAATCATCAGCAGGCACATAAATAGCTTGGACAGAAGTGATAGAACCCTTCTTGGTAGTTGTAATACGCTCTTGAAGACCTCCAAGATCAGTAGCTAGAGTAGGTTGGTATCCGACAGCAGATGGAATACGACCAAGCAAAGCAGACACCTCTGAGTTAGCCTGTCGGATGGACCAGAATGAGCATAGCATCATAAATAAAATGCATTGACTAAGGACAGATAATCTTCAAAAACTGAGTAAGAAGCATGCTTACTTGGGTGAATCGGAAAATGTTGTCAATAAAGAGAAGCACATCCTGCCCCTCAGCATCACGGAAGTGTTCAGCCACAGTCAGACCAGTCAAACCAACACGAGCACGAGCACCCGGGGGCTCATTCATCTGACCATACACTAGAGCACATTTGCTGTCGGCCTGATATGAAAGCAAAGGGAGGAGCAAAATAAGCAACAACTTCTGGGAAACACAGTGATAAATTCATACAAGGGGCGGTATGCGCAATGCAGTATCTTTACCTGCTTCTCGCCTAGCTTGATGACACCACTCTCAATCATTTCCCTGTACAAGTCATTACCCTCACGAGTACGCTCTCCGACACCAGCAAACACAGAGAAACCACCTGACCAACGAAAAGAGAAGATGTAAACAAACTAAAACACTCAGATCCAGTGTATTAAGATGTATATCTTTCGAGAAACTGACCATGAGCCTTGGCAACATTGTTGATAAGTTCCATAATAAGCACAGTTTTTCCCACACCGGCACCACCAAACAACCCAATCTTTCCTCCTCTTTGGTAGGGAGCAAGAAGGTCAACAACCTGCACATGAAACAAGTGATATAAGCATACTAATCTACAGCACACAACCCAGAATCCACAAGAAGGGAGAGAACAAATAAATTATAAACGACCACAGAAAAGTTGACTTTACTACCTTAATTCCAGTAACAAGGATTTGTTGTTCAGTTGCCTGCTCCACAAAGGCGGGAGCTTCCCTATGAATGGGCAGAAAGTGATCGGTGGCTGTTGAAGTATTAAAACAGAAACTGTCAGAAAACTCAAAAGACATGTATTGCAGCAATGCAGGAAACTACTTAACCAAGCGATTCATTATTTAACGGTTGTAAATTTTCTTACTGATTTCGCCTCTATGATCAATTGGCTCTCCAATAACGTTCATGATTCGACCAAGGGTAGCCCTCCCAACAGGCACCTAAAACAACCAAGCACAAACAAAAGAATGAGCCAGAATTGAAAAAAGCGACCAACTATCAGTCTTTGAGCCAGAATAACAAACGCATCACCTACAAGAAATAGAATGCTAATTGATCAAACCCAGAGACAGAAAATCGAAAATGCCCACAAAATCATCACAATTCATCCACAATCTGAATAAAATCGACTCAATGTGTACCTAATTCCTAACAGTCAGTATACAACTTGAACCAGAAAAGGACCTTTAGAGGAAGATCTGAAATAACACCAGATCTGAAAACCCAAACACCAATACACAAATCAATCAAAACCCAAATAATTTCTATACATATTAGATCCAAAGTCAACACCTTTACAATCAAAACCCACCAAATCCCAAACATTTCTCATCAAATCTAAATGTGAATGTAAATGTTAAAGCTTACAGTGATAGGAGAGCCAGTGTTGAGCACTCGCTGTCCTCTGACGAGCCCTTCAGTCCCGTCCATAGCAATGGTCCTGACCATGTTCTCACCCAAATGCTGAGCCACCTCGAGCACCAGCCGGATCGAGTTGTCCAGCACCTCCAGCGCCGTCAAGATCGGCGGCAGGCCGTCCTCGAACCTCACGTCGACGACGGCGCCGATCACCTGGCACACCTGCCCGATCGCGCCCTTCCCGGAGAACTCGTCGGTGATCTTCCCCTTCCCAGCGTCCTTGCTCTTCGGCGACGACGATGCCGGCGGGGTATCGGCGGCGGCGGCGGTCGCGTACTGGGCGACGCGGTTGAGGAGGTAGCCGTAGGGGGAGGCGCATCGGGACGACGGCGGCGACGGCGAGGCGAGGCGGGGATTGGAGTTGGAGATCGGAGATTTGGACGGCGATCGGCGGACCGACGACCGTACGAGAGAGGATAAGAGTCTACGCGAAGCCATTTTTGCTAGGGCTTCAGGTGGGGAGAAGAGAGTGGAGAGAGAGACTAGGGTTTGCGGAGTCGATGAGCTAATGCTTTATGTACAGCTGGTGAGGACAAAATGGGAATATTCCATTTTCATGTTTCTTTTTTGCCTTTTTTGGTTGCTAATTGTTCTTTCTTTTTTTTTCGACCTTTTCGGCTTTCTCCGTGCAAATGGGTGGTGGAGGTTATTTTTCATTTTTATTTTTTCAGATTTTAATTTGTTTTTCCTTTTTGTCGAAAAAGGGTCTTTAATTCGAATTCGATATTGTGAAGTTACGCTATTACGACATTGGGGCGTGCTATCATGTTTCAGGTCCTTTTTTTGGCCGAGTGTGCTCATTCCACATCCCACTAAACCAGGTAACTAACAAGGAGTCAAATAACATTGTTACCCTACAATTTAGATTAAAAAGAAGAATTATGGACTCGTTCATATTAAATTATTAATCAGAAAAATTTGCATATATAAACCAAGAAATTCCTTACTTTTGTTATTTACAAAAGCGAAAGATTTATTGATGAAATATAAGCACAATGTACCATAGAACAAACCATTTACACAGTTGAAATGTAACATCTATCTAATTCCAAGTCGATTACATTAATACAAAGGGCTCACAACTCTTTATCACGCTTAAACTTTCATCTGTCTCACGCCATTTTCATATAATTTATAATTACAAAATGGTATGGAGCTACTCAACGCTACTTCACGTGTTGGATTCAAAAGTATTGTGCACTATTTCTTAGATTCAAAAGTATTGTACACTATTTCGCTCAAACACCAGCATTGCAACACAAGTTATTAATTGGGACTTTAGTGAACTTAGAGAACAATTACTGGAAATTTTGCATTTGGTCAAGGCTATCTCGATCACCCTAGGTCCATTATCAGTTGATATACGTTTTTGTAAAACGTTGCTCCTCTTAAGTTGTAGCGACTGAAACTAGCCTCAACGAATCAAGTTGACGAACTAGGTGACAAAAAAGTGAAACTGTTTTTCCATGGAATTCTATTGATAGCTTTAATTTGAAGATGAGGAGGCAGTAATGCGCAGCTGAATCAGGTGGTGCTGTGAAGCGCTTGAACCACAATTAATTGAACCATCAGAAGTGAAAGCATAGAATGATCCATATATGGAAGGATTGATTATCTTCCACAAATTGTCCTTGAGAAAATAACTTTTGGAATATTTGATTAGCCTAAGAGAAATGGACATATATATGGTTTTACCAATGTCAGTCAGTAGTCAATACATGGAGAAACTAGAAAACAATGTTGGTTTCAGCTCAACACAAGGATAACGTACATGTCTTTTGATGCAAAACAAAACACATCAAATGGAAGGAAATAGAGTTAACATGGTGTTGAAGGTGAAAGCATTAATCATCACCAGGGCTCAGGCGAAATCCGCAGAAAGTGCCGCGCAACGGAAAGAGTGTTCTATTCTATGCTTTCCTCGTATTCGGTCACCATGATTCCAATAGACCTGACACTGGAGAGTGGTGGAGAGAAGTCTTCATGTGACTAGATTGACATTCGAACTAGAAAACGATTACACATAATTACCTGAAAGGATCGTCATATGAAATAGTCAGATTTACAGAGCAATCAAAATTTGCAAAGCAAATCCCTCCGCTTAATTAGGAAATGGCCATGTGAAATACTGATTTATTCTTCGCACTCCACTCTTCCAAAGTTAAAGAAAATAGTGGCAAAGAACTAACTCATCCAACGGTAAAGAAAGTAATGATAATGCTCACCATCAAATATAACCAGATTTTTCATATAATGTCACTTTTGACCTATAAAATACACAAATGTTGTGGTAAGGGCCTATTATAAGGGCTTAAAATAAATGATTCACTAAGTGTAAACAACCCTAAACCACGGCCTCTCCATTCTCTATTTGACCATTGAACTCAAAATGTCCCTCTTCATTTTTTATTGAGTTCGGTCGTCCGACAGAGGACATGAGCACGTAATTTGGGATTGTTTACACCCTCTAAATTCAATTATAATCCTTAAATCACTCAATTTTATTATTAATTTGTATTCAACAATAAATCCTCTACTTTAAGCATTTATAATAAGCCCTTACCATAGCCTTTTTATTCAAAATATACCCATGGGGGGCTTTTTAATGTTATGGGTTTGACATCCCCTTATCGAAGATGGTCTTAAAATGCGAAGCTTCAACACTCAAAACGCCATTCACCAAGAAGATGTCTTAGTTAGTTACTAACATCAAATACTTTGTTTTTCCCCTATCTTGATGTTTGAGAACCGTTATTTTTCATCTCGACATAGTTATGGCGCATTCAACTTTTGTTTTTCAATAATACAATGGTAAGTGAGTTAGAATGCATGATTACTCTTTTGGTATGTCAATTAAAATTTCGGGTTTTCGGTAGGGGATAAAGCTTGCCTACTATAAATAGAGTAGCAGCTGATATTTAATGTTTTTTTTTTCTTCCATTTTACGATGTTATATCATGATCAAAACTTTTTATTTTGTAACTTATCTAATAAGGATCGTTTCCACAAAAAATCAATTAAATCGAAGATCGTTTAGCTAAAACAATTGAGCAGTATAATTACATGGCCAAAGGAACTGTTTATATATTTTGACATAATTAAATAACCAAATGATCTTCGATTTATTTAATTTTTTAAGAGAATGATTTTTACTAAATTATTTAGAGTAGACAGTTTTTCCTTCAGTAGGGTTGTTGGGCTCAATTGTCGCATACCAGTCGGTGCGGGCCGAACGGCATTCAAAATTCCCAAATTTCATGGAAAGCAAATGCTGAAACTTCCCGCCAAATTAAATACCAATTTCCCTCCAAATCGGCTATTATATACACATTGACTCCGATAATCGAATTGGAATTCACACTTCAGCCGCTCAGCGCAACTCACTCAAATCTCCGCCGCCTTCTTTCGGTCACCGGTCACCGGTCACCGGCCTCGCCCAATTTCCTTTCTAGGGTTTTCTCCTTTCCGGTCACCGGATTCGTCGATTCAAGAAAGCGCTTAATCTTATTGGAGAATATGAGCGCCGTCAATCTTACAAACGTCGCCGTTCTGGACAATCCGGCCGATTTCCTCAGCCCCTTTCAGTTCGAAGTCTCGTACGAGTGCTTGGCTCCGCTTAAAGACGGTAACTTTATCAGACCCCTGATTTCAACATTCAATTTTTTCCGTTCTTTAATTAGTATGGGATTGGAAATGGTTATTGGGTTTTGTTTGCTCGAGGTTTTGATGATTGTTATAATAAATTGCTCAAATGGTTTAATTATATTCCAATCCGGGTTTCAAATTGGGATTTTTAATGAAACCCTAGGTTTTGTGTTTGAAGGATTGTAAATGAATGTTTGGTGCTGATTTATTACTTCTTCGTTGTACAGGCTTGATTGTAATTAGATGGGTGTAATGTTATGTATGCTTAGGCCAATTTATCGCAGGGTGTTGAACAATGAGGCTATGAAGTACCCCCAATGGGCATGTTGGTAGCATGTTGGTAGCGGATAGATCATCTTCATTCTGTGTCTTTAAGCTTACATTGCTTGGTTTGTAACATCTATGAGGGCACTAGTCCTTAGATGTCGCCATTAAGACGATTTAACATTAGTTAAAGGTTGTAAGGAGGAATGAATTGTCTTGTTGTAGTATGTTGTGTAAACTGAAGATGATTGAATGAGGATAAACATATGTTATTTGTTGTTATCCTCAGTGGCTGAGAAAGCTCTTGTGAGGTGGTTTATTATGGCAGGTTAATGACCAAATGCCACAATTAGCTCGTTGATGAATCTTGTCTTCCTTGGTTCACCTCCTGAAATAGCGAGATGCCTAAACCATATCGATTTATATAGCAGGGCTAGGCTTAGGTGGTGAGTGGCCTTCGATTAAGTATAAGTTTCATAAGTTCTCTTCAAAGCATTTTGCCTTTTGGTTCCAGATATCTTCACCTAGGATTGCAGGAACTTCCCATAAAAATGAATGATGCGCATAACTATGTTGCACCTCTACGTAATGACATGTGGATGGAACTATAATCTCTTTGGAGTTAGCCATCCAACAGGGTCAACCAAATTTACTGGCTGCAAGGAGCTACCTATTTGCTTTTCCTCCTTCTATAATGATCCAACCATCAACTTCACTTATTAATAGTTTCGTGTTTTGATGTTAATACTCTTCTATAAATTACAGACTTAGAATGGAAGCTCACATATGTGGGATCTGCTGAAGATGAGACTTATGACCAAGTATTGGAAAGTGTACTGGTTGGTCCAGTCAATGTTGGCAATTACCGTTTTGTCTTTCAGGTAATTAAACCAACTCCTTGTTCTGAGTTCTGATGTTTGTTTCAGGGTATCATTCGGGATGTGAAACTAAATCCCCTTCTGTTTGTGTCGTTGATTTGTCTCCTGGCAGGCAGACCCTCCAGATCCGTCAAAAATTCGTGATGAAGATATCATTGGAGTCACGGTACTGCTCTTGACATGTTCTTATATGGGCCAGGAGTTTGTTAGAGTGGGGTACTATGTGAATAATGATTATGGTGATGAACAGCTGAGGGAGGAGCCTCCCTCTAAGGTGTTGCTTGATAAGGTCCAGAGGAACATTTTAGCTGACAAGCCAAGAGTCACAAAGTTCCCCATTAATTTCCACCCTGAAAATAATGAACAGGAGGAGCAGCCCCCTAATTCACCTGATCATGCAACTGAAACCAAACTGCTCCCTATTTCACCTGGTCATGCAACTGGAGCAGAGCAGCCCACTCCTTCGTCTGATTGTGGAACTGGAACACATTTCAGTGGAGAAGAACGAACACTGTCGTCTCTATCATCCGTCTTTGTGCAGTAGTGTAGTTGGATTGGCCGTACAGCAACAGATCCTCACGTTTCTACTTCAAACTTTGGCATGGATCATTCTAGGTGACATAACAAAGATTCTAAACTATTACTGGATAAGGTTGGTAACATAGTCATCTGGAGTAAAATGTTTGTATCATGATTTTCTTTCTTTGGGTTCATAGGATCTGGTTGATGGCTGTGATGGTCGCAAGTTTGAAACTGTGGAGGTTCATTATGAACATTCTTAAGTGTACTTTTATCTTTTGGAGATGCGTGTAATCATGTACTGGTTTCCTGGACTCCAGAACTCAGAAGGGAATTCTTGGGAAACATATTGAAATTATTTGTGCTTGTCTAATACATTCCATAATCTATATGTTTTACAAATCAATCGTGTTAAAATATATAGCTAGTCTATAAACACAGCATATTCTCTCTCGTTCACAATCTGTAATATAAACACCAATATATAACAAGCAGTCAAAAAACCCAACATATTCTTTATAATTCAATTGGTTTCTGTCATGCCAGTGACTAAGACTGTACCTTGAACTCTACTCGCGGCTTTTTTTTGCCAAGAATTGAAAAGACATTAGATAAAACTGAAATGAAGGGAATGAGCAAGTTTAGCAAGGTGAAATGAACGATCTATCTCTACTTACCTCTTTATTCCAATCAGTGCGCAGATTTACTGCAACAAGCGCAGCAACTTGAACGAGAAGTCCACGCATGATTCCCATCCAAAGCCCCTATTCAAATATCAATTAACTCCAATGGCAAATCGAAAGAAACAGACAGGTAGAGAGAGGATACTCTCCTTACCTCCAATGTGGAGGATGAAAGCAAAGACCACAGCAGTAGGAATTCCCACGCCATAGAGTAGGCACCGAGAGGTTTATGACCACACAAAGATTTTGCCATCCGCAACGTCTGGCAGCCCCTACATAGCGAATCAGAATTCAGAAAAGAAAGAGATAAAGCAGTTTTATGTGTTAAAAGTTATAAACTTCATGATCTACCTGAAAGCACACATTGGAAACCATCCAAGAAGTCAGATACTGCAAGCAGTAGCATCATTTTGGCAACATATTTGATCACTGCATTCTCATTGCTGTAGAGCTTTCCCCAAACATCGCGAACCAAAACTGTTGCTACTGCAATGACAGCACCCTCCAATAAAGCCATTATGATCATGACTCGCAGAGCTAGTTTTGCAGCTTGTGGTCGCCCGGCGCCTAATTCATTTGACACTCTTGTGCTAAAATTCATGACAAAAAAGTGTTTGTTTATGAGGAGAAAAGATAAACCAGAGGTACAGAAATGTGATCAAGAATCACCAAAACATATGGCATTACCGACCTTATTGCGCTGCCAAGACCGACTGATATTGTATAGACCATCCAACATGTATTTAGGCTGCAAGAACAATACAAGTTAAGAAAGAATGATTCTACCATTAATTTTGCCACCAGTAAATGTCTTCTTCAATTTTCTTTTCTGTTATTCCGAACATGACAAGGGTACCCTATTGATAGCACAGATGTTTCTAGTTTCGGGTTTGGGAGTAGGCCAGATAAGAGAACAACCATTTCAAAGGACCAACAAAGCTTCAATTTGAAGATTATTGTAAATTAGTAATAAAGGACAGTTGCAAACTACTATCTCATGGAGAAGAAGAAACTTACCATATCATTATAGCTGAGGGAATGGCAAGTTTGACAAAGCTGTAAATATCATGCAATGCATCTTTTGAAAATCCTGTCCAAGTTTCCTTGAAGCAGATGAAAACTTCAATTTGAAATATAACTTGCTATTAGCAGCACATTAACCCAATTTGAAATATAAATTGCAAGCGCTGCACCTTTGATTCCCAGTCCAAACTTAAAACAAAGTGCCCAACAAACCACAACGTGAAGAAAAGCTGTGATTCCAGAAGTTATCATCATTGGAAACACTTTGTTTTGCGTCTGAAAGAACCTGTTGAGGCATTGAAGTAGGCTGAAGGAAAAAAAGGCTTGGAATCATCCACCGGTTGAAGGTTCCTGCTCCAGAGGATATCTCGTGGTCTTGGCCAAGAGCCATGAGAATGGTGCTGGTGTAAAACCAAATGAGTGAGACGGGAATGCTTACAGCTAACAATGTTAGCATTCCTCTCTGCATGTGAACTCCAGGCATTTGGTACTGCTTGGCTCCATAGGCTTGCCCACATAGTGTCTCTAATGCACTTCCCATTCCCAACTGTGGACACATGTTTGATAGTTTCAGAAAGAAAGGTCATCAACTTAATAAATGTAAGAAAGTTGAGCATCTGATGGTTCAAACTTCTAAGTGGCTCAACACCATTGTAGAGAAAATGTCAATCCCAAAAACTATTAACATATTATCGACAGATATTGATACAAAATCCGTCCTTTAATAAATGACATATATCATTCACTGAGAATTGCTTCATATATCAGTAGATACTAGATAGATACCAATTTTTCATCAACGAGGACAGAAAAGGGGCAAAATTTTGAGAAATGATCTTCAAAAGGAGGAAGTTTTTTGTGTGTAAAGAGAAAGGGATATATCCACGGAGGTCCTCCTTTACCCTGAAGAGAAGCCGGCTTACCAAGACACTGAATCCAGTGACCGAAGCGAAGGAAGAGGCTATGGAAGCACTGGAAAGTGCCAACTCTCCAAGATGGCCAACAAACATTATAGATGTGATTTGTAAGCTGTACTGTAACAAGCTAACTGCAATAAGAGGCCCTGCTAGCCATAGCTGTAATTTTGCTTCTTCAACAAGATCTCCTTAACAAAATCCCTGCTCAGATATTGCTTCTTCATCAAGTTCATAGTTTCGAATCAGAGGAGTCTCATTACTTGAGCTCACTTCAGCCATTCTGGAAAAGGAGAAATAACATTTTTTGCAAATTAAAAATGATTGGTTTTGTTTATTGGTAATAAGAGGACAATAATAAAGCATAAGAAAACAGGATGATTGATAGAAGAACCTCCAAATGTGACATTGTCATTTGTTAACTTATTCATGATATGATATACTGTTTGAACCTAGATTTAACAATCCCTAGATGGCGTAGAATGTTGCAATGTCTGGACCCAGATTTTACAATTCCTACTTGTCATAGAAGGGGAGCAATGTTTGAGCAATGTTTGGACCCAACTTTGCAATCCTACTAAAGAAGCACGCCATCATGACCCATCAAGTCGTGGACATACCTTGCAATACAGCTTACCAAGCCGTTGACATACCTTGTAATACGGCTTAGTAAGCCGTGGACATACTTGCAAGTTGCAATCCTGCTTGCTATAGGGATACTTTACCATGGCCAAGATGTAATCCTGCTTGGTATATGAGCAATTTACCATGACCAAAATCGGCCTCCTATACTTTGCAATGCAGCTTGGTATGGTACGCCACCATGACCAAGCCGTGAACTTACCTTGCAATCATGTTTGGGATAGGAGTACTTTACCATGGGGTCATCATGTGACATTAATCGAGACCTTAGCCAATGATTTGGTGCCTTCATGATATAGAATGTTAATTTCAGATAATTAGACAATGATTTGATGCCTTCATGACTATATAGATTTTGTTATTTTTATATTGACTAGCTATTAGTCTAACTGTATTTAACAGGTTTTTTTTTTTTCTTCAGGTAAACCAAGTGCATGCTAATTTAATTTCATTTTACTTATGAATTTTGGGATGTGATTTATCGGCCTTCAATTATAATTTTGCAGCTCCTTTGCCATACTTGAGCTTGGTATATGGGAACCTGATTGAAGAAGAGAGGAAAAGGGGTCAAGAAAAAGTTAGAATTTCAGATGAGGGCGTTGATACCTTGAGCTTCCGGGTTACTCGGCTTGCATTATACAAAGTTGAATACACAGATAAAACTCTCAAATCATTTGACCAAAAAAAAGATAAAACTCTCAAATCTTGGGAGAAGATTGCTGAACTTCCCCTTTATATAGAAGTCCATTAATTTAGTTTAGGATATGTGATTCGATCATCTTCCTCTTATGGGATTACCAAATTTTCGCTTTATCTTTGCTTCACAATTGTGTGATTAGTCACCTTTAAAATACCATACTTAAATCCAAACAAAACCCTAAAGTTTGTACATTTAAGATTTAACTAAAAAAGTGGCGCTTTATCTTTGCTTCACAATTGTGTGATTCAGTCATAAACTACAATGGAATCCTAAGAACTCGGAATCCTAGTAAAAGGAGGTTTCCTTCCTAAAATCTGCAATCAGTTTCCTTGAGCAGTTAGGCCTCCACTATATATATAAACAAGGACAGGGCAGCAAACAATTGATCAATTTCTTCTTCTTCCTCTGATCAGGGTTTGTCGAAACATCCTTGGTATACTTAGTGACAATGAGCACACATGTTTTGGCCTTGCTACCGCCGCCTCTTTCTAATTCAAACATCGGTTCCGAAACTACACAATTGAAAGAAGATGTTCAGTTGAGCAATTCAGTTGCCACACATACACAAAGTATTGGCATAATCCATCCTCCACAAGATATCAAAAACATCATAGAAAAAACCGCCAAATATGTGGCGGAGCAGGGGAGGGGATTTGAGGAAAAGGTCACCAATGAGAAGATTAATAGAGAAAATCCAGACCCAAGATTCAGTTTCTTGATTGCCTCAAATCCGTACCATAAGTACTATCAGCATCGGGTGTCTGAATTGTCCGAAATCAGCCCTGGGACTAGTGATCAGCAGCACCCTTCTGAAGAGCCAGCTCCTCAAGTTGATCTAGTAGTTGAAGCAAAGCCTGATCAAGTTGTATCCAAAGTCCTAGAACCACCAGAATCCGAAGAGTATACAGTTCGGATTCCGGAAGGAATCAGCAGTGAAGAACTTGATGTGATTAAGCTCACAGCACAATTTCTAGCTCGGAATGGGAATTCTTTTTTGGCAGAACTAAAAAGCAGAGAAGCGAACAATCCCATGTTCAATTTTCTCAAGCCTACTCATAGCATGTACACTTTTTTCACTTCTCTGGCGGATACGTATCATAAGGTGTTGAGGCCTAGCGAAGAATTGATAGAGAAGCTCAAGAAGAATGGTGGTAAAGACATGTCAGGTTTGCTAGAGAAGTGTGTGAATCGGATGGAGTGGGAGATGCATCAAGAGGAGGCACAACGCAAGGCTGATGATGAGATTCAGCAGGAAAGGATACAAATGGCTGCAATTGATTGGCATGATTTTGCTGTTGTTGCAGAATTGGACTTTGATGATGACGATGATGTGATTTTGCCTGATCCGCCGAGCCTCCAAGAATATATAAGGAGAAGCAAGGTTGCTAGAGATGATGATGTTGATCAGGAATCAGTTCAGAAGCAAGAAGTGGTGGACATCAAGATGGATGAAGAGGAGGTTCAGCTTCTGGAAGAGGGACTAGAATCAATGAGAATTGTGAAGAATTGGAAGAGACCTGAAGTGAGGTTGAGTGGTGAACAAGGCATGACAATGAAGATGGTTTCGCCCATTACTGGGGAACTTATTCCTGTAAACGACATGTCTGAGCACATGAGAGTTTCACTCATTGATCCTAGATACAGAGAGCAGAAAGAAAGGATGTTTGCTAAGATTAGGGGTAATAGTCTTGTTCTTGCTCAGGATGATGAGATTTCAAGAAACATTGTGAACCTTGCGAAAACCAGGCCTGATATTTTCGGTTCTACTGAGGAGGAAGTGTCTAATGCTGTCAAGGTTGAGATTGAGAACAAAGCAAAGGAGCAGAATCATAATGTGAACAATATTGAGGAAACCAACAAGCTTCCTAGTATGCCTTTGTTCAGTCCTATTCCTCCACCATCTGTTCGTCCTGCCTTGAATCCTCCTCCTAGTGTTCCTACTCCTCTTCTGAGGCCACTTGCTCCCCTTGGACCGCTTCCTATGCCTTCATTATTGATGTTTAGGCCTCCACATCCATATTATATGCCGCCTCCACCACCTTTGCCTCAAGAAATGCCTCCACCTACATATTATATGCCTCCACCGTCTTTGCCTCAAGAAATGCCTCCACCTCCATCTTATATGCCTCCTCCACCGCCTTTGCCTCAAGAAATGCCTCCTCTGCCTCCACCATTGCTTCAAGAAGGGCCTACACTGCTGCCGTTGTCACCAAGACCTCTTCTTGGAGAGGAAGAACCTGAGCCAAAGAGACAGAAGCTTGACACTTCAATGCTGATTACAGAAGATGAATTTCTGGCACAGTATTCGGGACCGGTTATTATCAATGTATCTGTTCCCAACGTTGAATCTGAAGCTAATCTCAAAGGACAAATTTTGGTGATCAAGGTGGAGTCTTTATCTGAGACTGTTGGCAGTTTTAAAGAGAAGATTTCTGAGGAAATCCAGCTTCCGGCAAACAAGCAGAAGTTGAGTGGTAAACCAGGCTTTCTCAAGGACAGCTTGTCGCTTGCTTATTACAATGTTGGCGCAGGACAGACACTTGCTCTTTCAATAAGAGAGCGCGGTGGAAGAAAGAGATGAGCAAGCTATTAATTCAAGGTCTATGTAGCATGTAGGAGTCATTATGCTGTTCATTTTTGTTTGCTGTTATGCTTATGATGTTGGATATCTTGTGGGATTGCTGTATTAACTTCTATATTAGATTACTTTTCACAATTTTGGCTGTTCTTACCTAGTTTGTGTTGTCACTTATTGATTTCTGGTTGACCATGTAGAACTTACTCTTGTCAACAACCGCCGAAGAAACCCCTCTCCTGAAGATATGGAATTTTGGTTTTGCAAGGTAAAAGTCTACTCATCCTTACCTCTCATTCACGTTCATATTCATTATCAACCTACTGCTGCAAGCTAAGTAAAAAAGTCTGCTACTTGTAGGAGGTCCTGATTAAAAAACACATTAAGTGGTTAAATAATTCATAACTAACAAATTCAACCATCGGTTCACAATTATCTCAATTATTTTAGTTGGAATGAATAGTCAACTACAGGTCTGCAGAACCATTTGATACGTTTATGATTTGTGTTCACTTGCTCTTTTGTTGGTTAAATTTGTAGAACTTAACAAAACATAGCAACCAGATTTCCTCCACTTGACCAATTTCTGTCCCAGTTTACCGTTAGGTTGTTCCCGTTTCTTACATTTAGTGATAAGTCTGGTTACTCCCAGCACTAATGCAGACTAACTAAATCTAAAGTACGAACTTTCAAGCCTCAAATCTATTGAAAAGACAAGTCAAACAAACTACAATTTCCTACTGAGTTACAATTTAATCCCAAGTGTGACAGTTTAGACCTAAAGGGTTACAATTCTGAACATGATCTTGGTGAGTTCTCGAGCTTATGATCCAGCTTCTGCCAATAGGTTCGAGTTTACTACTAGATCTGACCTCATCCAATACATGGTAAATTACGTGCATTCATTACCATTCTGGACACAATAGAATGGCAAAAATATGGGAAAGTTTCACTATTCTGTCACTCCGATTTGCTAGTCATCTGGTGACTGCATGAAATCATATTTGACACTTCCATCCATTCTCTTCACTAACTCTCAACCAACACATAGTAACCCAATCTTTTCCACTGTACATGGCTCCAGAGATTATTCAGAACCATTAATGGGAATAGTCATGTACAGGTCTGCATAATCTTTAAATGTTTTCTTTCAAGAAAATTCTGTTCACATAAGGGGTATACATAAAGAAAGTTCTGTTAAACATGTAAACTTGCAAGTTAGTGTAATCTTCTGTCTTTTAATAGTTTTTCCTATATACATCTTTAAAGGGGCGTCTGGTGTTATGCTTGTCTATTTATCTAATTGATTTACAGTTAGAGCTCAAGAACGTAAAGAGTTTAGAGTTTACTAGTTACTACTAGTGCCAGTGTCATGTAAATCTCAAGAATATTCAACTAAACCTCCACCTAAAAATTCACGGACCTTTTCAATTGCAATTTTCTTAGAGAGGCTTGCCTGCTGAAACTATATATGGTGGTACTTATCCGAAATGTACCCTTGCTAACATACTTGATGACAAAGTCGTGATTCTCTGTCAAAAGCTAAACTACGAGGGAAAATCGAACGTAGATGCAGCAAGGAAAACGCACACTGCTCTAATCAACACGAACTCCTAGATGAGCTTCTGAAGATTCTTTCAACCATGCGCTTGTGAGTCTGTTAACAAATGCCTCTGAGGCTTTGTGCAGATTGTGTGGCCACATCTATGTACAGGCTGTAATTCAACTTTTTTCCAAATATCATGTGCCTGATTAGCCTTCTTTTTGTTGTAGAGCGGAGAGACATAAAAAGGTAAGACCATCTTTAGTAAGGAGGGGCTAAATGTCGCTTGGGCTAAAATTTAGCCCCCCAAATAATATTTTTTTTATAATTTAGGATATACTTAAAATTTACCATCATTAGTAAGGAAGAATTAAATTTTCTTTTTTAATACTTTTTTAATTTTAATGTATTATGTGGTTCGCATTTGGTGCGGTGAATAACAATTATCATTTACTAAGTCATTTTCAATAAAGTTTAAGTATCTTGAACAAAGTTTGAATTTATGTACGACGTTCATTCACAAAAAGTCTGATGACTCTGAATTTCAGATATGTTTTAGGAATCGACGTAGTGAACAATTTTTGTGAAGAACGTTTTTTGATTTGAGCAACACAGATTAGGCGTTTGGGCTGCAAAGTTTTGGGTGGGCTCGGCAAAAGGGGCTACTTAAAGGGCTACGGGTTAGCCACCCTTTAGCCCTTTAGCCCATTTGTAACCCTTTAGACATTTAGCTCTCGCATTGCTAAAGATGATTTTTTTTACTTAAAAAATAGACTAATAATATTTAAATTACCCCTAAATTTCATTGCTAAGTGCTAGTGAACCGGCCAATGGTCCTTCTTCTTCGGATCCTTCTACACATTATTAAAGTCATTCATGCATGTAAACAATTCAATCACTTCAATTACGAAGTTATTTTCATTCAATTCAGCCAACTCTTCTACGCACTCATATATCACCAACTGGGAACTTCACATTGTACGTATATATAGAGACTTTCAGACACGAAAGTCCAGATGTTTGAGAAGACGTAGAATGAAAGGTAACCAATCCAAGTTCGGCTCAAGCGGTTTTACCAATAGAGCCAGACCAAAAGTAAACCAAACCAATCATTGTTGGTCCATTCGATTCAAAGTTTACCCACCTTCATGTCTGCTCGAATTGGGTTGATTTGATTGGTCTAATCCCCACCTACTTGTTTGTCTATTTTGTAGCCTAGCAAATAAAAGATTTAGATACAGTCGTTCTGTTTTGTCTCGTCTATAAAATTGGACTTTATTTTTTTTTAGAGAAGCTGTAAAATTGGACTCGTCTCTCCAAAAAGAGTCAATAAAAAATAGGAGGAACTTAGGTGCTCAAGATTGAGCACCCAACCATGTTCAATTCTTTTTATTCTTTCCATCGTACAATTGTATATCATGATTCAAACTGTTCATTTATTTAATTTTGTAGTAAAGATCATTTCCTCAAAAAATCAATCTAATTTGAGGTCGTTTGTTTATTTAACGGTACCAAACATATAGATGGCTCGTATTATCGATTTCACACTATTCATATGTTTTGCACAATTAAATAATCAAACGATCTCAAATTTAATTGATTTTTTTAGGAGATGATCTTTAATACGTAAATTATAAAATAAACGGTTCCGATTATGGTATGAAATCATATAATAAATAAATAAAGGAATTGAGCATGGTTGAGCATGGTTGGGTGCTCAATCTTACGCAAATAAGTTCGTACAATTGTATATCATGATTCAAACTGTTCATTTATTTAATTTTGTAGTAAAGATCATTTCCTCAAAAAATCAATCTAATTTGAGGTCGTTTGTTTATTTAACGGTACCAAACATATAGATGGCTCGTATTATCAATTTCACATTATTCATATATTTTGCACAATTAAATAATCATATGATCTCAAATTTAATTGATTTTTTTAGGAGATGATCTTTAATACGTAAATTATAAAATAAACAACGATTATGGTATGAAATCATATAATAAATAAATAAAGGAATTGAGCATGGTTGGGTGCTCAATCTTGCGCAAATAAGTTCCTCCCATACAAAATTGCATAACACTTCCCAACACAACTACAATTGTCGGTCCGTGAGTGAAAAAAGCCCCCAAACTTTCTCAGTTCCTGCCCTTTATATATAATATTAATTAATCAAAAGTCCAAACAACGAACTTGACTAGAGCTCCACTCCAAACGAAGCCATGGAGGAAAGCCTGCTGCTACCAAAATACAGTTTCGACGAAGAGCAACAGCAACAGAGAAGAAGAAGCTCGGGATGCAACAATCTCACGTGGGCTTTGTTCTTTGAAGAAGTTAAGAGGTTGGGTTGGATTGCAGGGCCTATGGTTGCTGTGGTCCTGTCGCAGTACCTGTTGCAGGTGATCTCGATTATGATGGTGGGCCATCTCGGCGAGCTCGCTCTGTCCAGCACCGCCATCGCCATCTCGCTCTCCGCCGTCACCGGCCTCAGCCTTTTCGTGAGTCTTCGAAATTCACCGTCCTTTCTTGATCATCTGTGTTTTGTATGCTTTGTGTTTGATGAAACGTAGTTGACTTCGTATGTATAGGGGAAAAAAAAAAGGCATAAAGCTTGAACCTTTTGAGGTCTCTTGACTGGAGAAGTAAAACCAATATTGAAAAGATTGGAAATTTGGCTGCCAATGTTACCATAACATCAATATGCAACTGGAGCCTTTTCGTCTTGATTGAATGCGCTTAACTAATTGAGTTAAATCGTTTGAATAGTAATACTTTTCGTATTTCATGAACGAAATGGAATAGCAATGAAAGTCCCCAATGCTAAACAAACCTTAACAGCTACACATAAGACACCAACGATTGTAGATTGAGTTTGGTCTAATATTAGCCAGTTGCATTGCATCTGGACAGTCTATATCTTTTGTGGGTCATTTGTTGTGATTCTATGCATAGGGGAATAGTCAAGTACAGGTCTGCATAATCTTTAAATGCTTTCTTTCAAGAAAGTTCTGTTATACATAAGAGGTATACAGAAAGAAAGTTCTTTAAACATGTAAACTTGCAAGTTATTGCAAGAAACAATATCTAAAAAGTATAAGATATGACTCTTTATATCTAAAAAAATACACAATTTTCTTGTAATATCCAATTAGTACAAGTTATCAATGTGGCAAAATTTTATTGGACAGTTTAGGAGTTAGTTACACCAAATAAACTAACGGCGTGCTAACGCCGTTACTCCCCTTATAATTCAAATTCGAATTCGAGTTGCTATTGGCGATAAATTCCTCCAGATCGAGCTCCCAGCGACGAGCTCGGAATCGACGACTACGTTTTGCTCCAGTACTTCTCGTCAGCATCTTTCTCATCCTCCCGCTCGCCATCGTAGCTCTCCAAACTCATCGCCGACGCCCAAAAAGAAATCAACACCTCCTTCGACTCTCCATCCGACAACCTCCGATTCTCCATCACCGAAACCCTCGGCTACGTCCTCGCCCGCGACGACCTCGTCACCGTCTACGAGCACAACGTCAGCCTCCTCATTGATCTCGCCTTTGGATTTGCTGCTCGCCGAAATGATGACCTTCAGCCTTGTAATCGTCGGCCAGGTACTCAATTCCGCAAAGCTTCTAGAAGTTTCCTCTGCGTTCTTCCAGGATCTTGCTCCGACGTGGTGTGAATTTTTGTCGGTGATTTGGTCGACGTGAAGAATGAGAACTTCACCGGGCTAACGGAGTTGTACGACTGCAGGGCACTGAAGATCCGCTCCAGGGTGCTCCGGTGCTCTCGCACTCATTCTTCGTCTCTTCACCGTCCGATCCCCCGAGGCCCACCCCCAACCTCCGCCACATTTTCCCCCAAATCCCCAAATTTTTAGATCGAAATTGAATTTTCACATTGGTTTTGAGAGGGAGGTTGAAGAAAATGGCGTGATTTCAAGGCACATGCTTCCAATTTGCGAAAGCCTCTGCTTTTTTTGCCCTGCGTTGCGAGCAAGGTCACTCCACCCCCGTCGAGTGCTATAAGAAGCTGCTTGCCGAGATGTTCCCTTGCTCTCTGATCATTTCTCTATTCCACCATTTTTTTAATTTTTTTTTTCTTTCCTATGTTTTTTTACGCCGGTAATGGAAATTCTAGGTAAAAAATTGATTTTATATTACAAAGTGAAAATAGACCCATTGATATTGTTTACATACATGAGCAATGTGGGATTTTTTTTTCGGTTCTTGGGTTTTGGAGATCTTGTGAAAAAAAGAAAAAACTGAAAAGTGATGTTTATGGTATATCATGTCCAGGACTTCTCTCTGTAGAGACGGTTGGCTGTCTCTAGAGACAGGTGACTGTCTCTGGAGAGACAAGTGACTATCCAGTTTTTTTTGTTTAGCACTTTCAAATTTAGTCTTTGTAGAGACATTTAACTGTCTTTATAGAGACACTTGACTCTCTCTTAGAGACACTTGACTGTCTTTGTAGAGACGCTTTCCTGTCTTTTTGGAGACACATAACTGTCTCTATCCAGGCACTTGAATGTTTCTAGAGACATTTACTGTCTCTGCATGTGAAATTTGCGGAATTTTTTTTTTACAAAAAACATACTCAATATAGATCTTAAAATGTAGATCTCACTTTTACGAATAAATTGGTGAAATTTTTTTTTTCTTCTATATTAAAAGTTATGATTAATTTTACAAAAACAAAAAAAATTGAAAAAATAAGAAATAAGAGAGAGAAAGATGATTTCGGTTAAGTGGAATTAGTTACTTTTGCTGAGTTGGCATTAGTTTTAAATATTTATGATGTTATTTTGTACCCCTAGGATATCAGCCCTAGTAATATGTTGTCTTTTAATAGTTTTTCCTATATACATCTTTGAAAGAATTGCATTCAAGTCATTATTGCAATGATTAAATGGGCTGCTGGTGTTATGTTTGTCTATTTATCTAATTGATTTATAGTTAGAGCTCAAGAATGTTAAGAGTTTACTAGTTACTACTAGTGACAGTGTCATGTAAATCTCAAGAGTATTCTTATCCCTTCAACAAAACCTTCACCCAAAGATTCACGGACCTTTTCAATTGCAATTTTCTTAGAGAGGCTTGCCTGCTGAAACTATATATGGTAGTACTTATCCGAAATGTACTTTTGCTAACATACTTGGTGATGAAGTTGTGATTCTCTGTAAGGAGAACGTACACTACTCTAATTAACACGAATACACCTAGATGAGCTTCATATCCCTTTTCTCTCAAGATTCTTTCAACCATGCGCTTGTGAGTCTGTTAACAAATGCCTCTCAGGCTTTGTGCAGATTGTGTGGCCACATCATGCACTTTCGATAACAGCTAACTAGTACACTCTCTATGTACAGGCTGCAGTTCAACTTTTTTTTTCCAAATATCATGTTTCTGGATTAGCCTACTTTTGTTGTAGACCGGACAGACATAAAAAGGTAAGCGCTAGTGAACCGGCCAATGGTTCTTCTTCTTCGGATCCTTCTACACAGTATTAAAGTCACTCATGCATGTAAACAATTCAATCACTTCAATTACGAAGTTATTTTCATTCAATTCAGCCAACTCTTGTACGCACTCATATGGACTTTCGGACATGAAAGCTTGATTCTGAAGGCATAGAAATGAAAGGTAACCAATCGAAGTTCGGTTTAGGCGGTTTACCGGTAGAGCCAGACCAAAAGTAAACCAAACCAATCATTGTTATAGAGCCAGACCAAAAGTAAACCACACCAATCATTGTTGGTCCATTCGATTCAAAAAGTTTACCCCCCTTCGTGTCTGCTCGAATTGGTTTGATTTGACTGGTTTTAACCCCCACTACTTGGTTTTACCCCCCACTTGGTTGTCTATTTTGTAGCCTAGCAAATAAAAGATTTAGATACAGTAGTTCAATTGTGTCTCGGACTCGTCTCTCCAAAAAGAGTCATAAAAAAATTGCAAACATTTCCCAACACAAATAGATGTCGTGTCGGTCCGTGAGTGAAAAAAGCCCCCAAACTTTCTCAGTTCCTTCCCATTATATATAGTATATATCAAAAGTCCGAACATCGAACTTGACTAGAGGTCCACTCCAAACGCAGCCATGGAGGAAAGCCTGTTGCTACCAAAGTACAGAGACGACGAGGAGCAACAGCAACAGAGAAGAAGAAGCTCGGGATGCAACAATCTCACGTGGGTTTTGTTCTTTGAAGAAGTTAAGAGGTTGGGTTGGATTGCAGGGCCTATGGTTGCTGTGATCCTGTCGCAGTACCTGTTGCAGGTGATTTCGATGATGATGGTGGGCCATCTCGGCGAGCTTGCTCTGTCGAGCACCGCCATCGCCATCTCGCTCTCCGGCGTCACCGGCTTCAGCCTTTTCGTGAGTCTTCGAAATTCACCATCCTTTCTTGATCTTCTGTGTTTTGTATGCTTTGTGTTTGATGAAATGTAGTTAACTTCGTAGTTCGTATGTATAGAGAAAAAGGCATAAAGCTTGAATCTTTTGAGGTCCCTTGACTGGAGAAGTAAACCCAATATTGGAAAGATTGGAAATTTGGAAGCCATTGTTATCACAACATCAATTTGCAACTGTAGCCTCTTCGTTTGGGTTGAATGCGCATAAGTAATTGAGTTATAAGTCGTTTGAATAGTAATACCTTTGAAATTACAATGAAAGTCCCCAAGGAATCCCCCTAAACAAACCTTAACAGCTACACATAAGACACCAACGATTGTAGATTGAGTTTGGTCTAATATTAGCCAGTTGCATTGCATCTGGACAGTCTATATCTTTTGTGGGTAATTTGTTGTGATATTCTCTGCTATATGAGACACCAACGATCGGCTCTAAGATTCTTAGGGAAGCGGTTTTAATGAGCTACATTGTCAAAGACGTGATGAGATAAATAACTTATTGGCTCCACTATAGACTAGAGAAAGCGATATTGCTTTGTCATCTGACAAGCGAGAGAACATTAAAAATTCATAGAAAAATTGGCCTATTTGCATTTGGGCCCACAGTTTTTGGCTCTTTGACTGTTTGTTATGTGCCGTTTTGTTGGTTCCATTTAATTGTTTTTGTTTGTTTAGGCAAAGGTTTTTATTTGATTAATTATAGGAGGTTGACTAAGACTTGCCGCCTTCATATGGTGCTAATCACGGATTATCTAAAGTACTGTGAGTTTCATCAGATTCTGCTGCTGGGGCATATTGCCCATTAGCTGCAGACAACAATGCACATTCATATAACTAAATACTTTGTCAATACAAATTATTCACGTACAATAAGTAGCTAAAAACTGATGTAGAAATAAGACACTGCATATTGGGATCGCAAAAAAGTTAGAAAGATGTATTAGCGTGATGATAATTTGGAATTCCAACAACATCGATGTACAAGTTTTATACAAACTAGTTTCAACGTAAGACTTGACTGGAGACATTGGCTTGGATATTCATTGCTAAAGAACAAGTCATGATTGTGTGTTAGTTAACATAATGTCAGTTGCTTGAACAATTTAGTCTACACCGAATACTCGATAGGCCTATATAATTTGTATCAAATGATTGAGTGGATGTAACTTGCTATTTGAACAGTTGGGAATGGCTAGTGGACTGGAAACTTTATGTGGGCAAGCTTATGGAGCTGAGCAGTATCAGAAGGTTGGACTTCATACTTACACTGCTATTTTTTCTCTCAACTTAGTCAGCATTCCTTTATCTTTGATATGGATGTACATGGAGAAGATACTGGTTTTCATGGGCCAAGACCCTGTAATTTCTCATGAGGCCGGAAAATTCACAATGTGGCTTATTCCTGCTGTGTTCGCGTATGCTACGCTTCAACCTCTCGTTCGATACTTTCAGACGCAGAGTTTAATAATTCCCATGCTCATTAGCTCTTTTGCGACCCTTTTGTTCCACATTCCTCTTTGTTGGTTTCTAGTATTCAAGTCTGGACTGCATAACCTTGGAGGAGCATTAGCAATCAGTATTTCGTATTGGTTGAATGTGATTTTACTTGGATTCTACATGAAGTTTTCTTCTGCCTGTTCAAAAACTCGAGTTCCTATTTCTAAGGAGGTATTCCAAGGAATCGGAAAGTTCTTCCGGTTTGCCATCCCTTCGGCAGTAATGATATGGTAAGTTTTTGATTGTTATCTTCCCTGCATTTCATTTCACACAAAGGATTTTTGTATGTTTCTTACAATAGATTACCAAAAGAGTGCCTTCTTTTTCCTTGACTCTTGTTGATGATTGCAGCCTTGAGTGGTGGTCATTTGAGTTGCTTATCTTGCTGTCCGGACTCTTACCAAATCCGGCTCTTGAAACTTCGGTTCTGTCTGTATGGTGAGTGTATATCTTGGTTTGTTTTTCAGTTCATGAAAGAAGATCTTAGAGATATAAAATTCTTCAAAACTACTTCTTCAACTTGATTGCTTAGTGTAGTAATACTAATGAGATGCATTCCATGAAGATGTTTCATTATTCTAACCAGTTGTTTCTATTGGTGGCAGTCTCCAGACCATTTCAACACTCTATGCAATACCATACGGGTTCGGTGCTGCAGCAAGGTATCCTTAAGCACAGATACACCATTATATTGCTTAATTGCAACCAGTAATGTACTATGCAGTCAAATTTGCATAAGATACTCCATAAGTAATAACTTGATCTTCTTGTTCTTCTTTTCCTAATGTGTAGTACTAGAGTTTCAAATGAACTTGGAGCTGGTAACCCACAAGGTGCTCGAATAGCTACTTTTGGTGCAATGTTTCTTGCAGTCTCAGAGACAACTATAATAACCACAACCCTCTTTGCCTGCCGACATGTCTTTGGCTACACTTTTAGCAATGAGAAAGAGGTCATCGATTATGTAACAACCATGGCTCCTCTGGTTTGCATATCTGTTGTACTAGACAGCTTGCAAGGAGTCCTTTCAGGTTAATTGCTCTCTTCTGCCAATAAGCGTACTGGCTAACAAATAAGTTCATTCATGTTTTAATTTGGGGTTTAATTTCTTTGAATGGTTTCATCAGGTATTGCTAGAGGAACTGGGTGGCAACACATAGGGGCTTATATAAACCTTGGAGCATTTTATCTTTTTGGAATTCCAGTTGCTGCGACATTGGCTTTCTGGGCAGGGCTAAGAGGACGGGGACTTTGGATTGGAATACAATCTGGTGCTTTTCTGCAAACAAGTC
This sequence comes from Spiraea crenata, assembly GCA_033992175.1. Taxonomy (NCBI): domain Eukaryota; kingdom Viridiplantae; phylum Streptophyta; class Magnoliopsida; order Rosales; family Rosaceae; genus Spiraea; species Spiraea crenata. Next base: position 2,587,209 of record JAVBHV010000066.1, read on the forward strand.
TGCTCGCTTTTGTAACAGGTTGTACAAATTGGGAAAAGCAGGTATATTCCTTAACCTTAGTTCTTTTGACAATGCTGGTATATCTCCACCTTAGTTTTCTAATTTGATGTTTGGTTTCCCAAAGATGGGAATGAAGATGGAGAACTTTTTCTAAAAGATGCATTCTCATTCGTTTACTTAAACTATCCCAAGATGTGTTGTTTCTCTTCAACTCCCGCTAGTGCTGACACTCGTCATAATAGCCAATCAGAGACGCAACATTTTATCAAACATGACCTCATTTTAACAACTGGATCTCTTATGTTTTGCTTTTCATGTTCCTGCAGGCAAGTAACGCAAGGGAGAGGATATTTGACGGACAGCCTCCAGAACACAATGGCTTGTGCGACAAGGCAGTGAGCAATGAGTCTTGATGAGCATAATTCTCTTTATTCGTGGTTAGACGGAGAGATTTATACTAGAGTACTGAGTTTTTACAAGAGACGTCCTTGACTGCTGGGAGCCCAAAACATAGTTCCCGGGTATCATTGATGTTTAGGAATCAGAATATACACAGCAAGTATACTGCAATATCTGGGAAAAAAGATTGAGCAATCTACTTTGCTGCGTGCAGGAACTTTTGAATCAGCAATTTGATCATGATGTAATGTGGAAAGTTAACAGAAACTCTGTTGACTTAGTTTTATTCTGCAATTCATACTAAATAAACGTTAAAGTTCCCGTTTGCAATACACGCCAAATTTCACATTTGGTTTATAGTTCACTGTCCTCTATGTTCGGGTTTGAGACGACTATCATCTTTAGAACAACATGATTAAGCATACGTTTGGCATACGCTAAGTTTCCTTCATCACTCATCCATCTTATACTTGGACAAAATTCGGAAGTTCCTTAATTTCTTCCTTCATAATACGTACCTTCGGTTATTTTACCCTTCTGCATATTTACAATACAAAAAGCCACAAGTCCCCCATTCTTTCCATCTCATCAGGAAAGGAAAACACTTGAAAACTGGCTCAATTAAGAAAAGGAACCCCTCAATTATTACCCCCTCAGGGATTATGCACTTGATTTCTGCTTTATCGTTTCTTTAATAATGGAAACATACAGATGGACCATTTCTTCAAAAGCTCAAGACTTTATTCATCTACCTAAAAAGAGAAACGTGGTTCTTTCTTGTTGTGCTTTTTCTAAATGAAAGTGAAAGAGTACCGGGCGCCACAAAAAATTGCTGAGTTGCTTTTAAAATCATAGAAAATAAATGGCATTCCATTGTAGACCAGAAAATTTGAGTTTGTTGAATAAACTATACGGTTCTTTGAGTTTGATTCATATAAGAAAGTGATAGGTCCCACTAGTTTATATGAATCAGGCAACTTCATTCTTATATATGACGGAACCGAAATCACACCAACCGTGCTAAATGTGCAGAAGGGCGAAGTAGGAACCTAAATTTGATAATAAAAGTTCTTTCGGTGCTTTGACATGCTAAATGTGGTTGTGCTCATGATTAGCATTCTAATGTTTCTGAAGATGTGATCATGCTCTTCAACACTAGACGGCATCCTACCTAAAAGACAAAGGGAATGATTTGTCATTGGAAAATTAAGCTGTACTGTGAAACTCATTGGTGGTAGCTAATCATAGATAGAATGGAATTGAGTACGGCTTCATTTTACCTAGTTAAGAGAATCTTTACGTTGGATTATCCTGTTTCGTGGCAAGTGAAGCAAGGGAGAGGATTTTTGAGGAGACGGCCTTTAGTGAGTAATGTTGGATTGTGCCACCGGAGTAGAGGTTGATGAGCTTAAGTACCTTTTACTATGTATCCGTTCTTTTTAGCCCGGAAACAACTCGTGCTAAAAACTCTGTTGAGTTGGATGTATTCTGCAATTTATCCTTTTCACACATATCCAATATAAGCCAAAATTTCAATTCAGTTCAGTTCAATTTTTGGTACTTACGCATACTCACTATACGGTCATGGGGTTTAAATCCTTTTCGCATACCTTCACTTTGTAGTATTGTTCTTAGAGAGGATTCGACGTAGTTCTTAAACTCGTATGCACATAATCCTGATGTGTTAACAAGCCATTCTCAAACATGTAAACGATGATTGGCATCTGCATCAGAGTATTTGTCTTATGATTTTAGATCATGGTTTGCAACTAAATCACCATATTTGGTGCTACCGAACATCATTGTCATTAACAAGGTATATCTACCATCCTGTTAACATGTCATTACAATATGTTTGTATCATTGTCGCCAACGTCATCAACCGACTCCATGACATATGGCCAAAGAAGACGCATGGATTCTGATCATTTTGAGAAAATGCCACGTGACTCTAGAAGGCTTCCAAAACTTCAATTTAGCTACACAATGCCGTGACGAAAACTCCCACTTCGCAGAAAGATTGTAGTCCTTTTTTATAAAGATTGTATTCCTTTTTTATAAGGAATTAAACTAATGTAATCACCATCAATAACTTCAGAAAATGTGACAAATGAAGCTTATAAAAGGCCAAAATTTATGAAAAAGATTATATTCCTTGTTGATAAGGAATTAAACTAATGTAATCACCATCAATAACTACAGAAAATGTGACAAATGAAGCTTATAAAAGGCCAAAATTTCCTCATCTTTTTCATAAATTTAAATGTCACTTACTAGCGGTTCGATATACAACATCTGAACATCATATATTAATCTGCTCTGTATATAGTACTACTAGTACAACAAGTTCAATCCGCCATTACTAATCTGTCCTGTCCATATAATTTTTCCCACTAATAAATTGTATGTCCGACCAACTGGCTTTGTACTGTCACTGATATGTCAATACATCATTCTCACTAATAAATTGTATGTCCGACCAACTCCGTATCAGTGATATCATTCTCATCAACAATTTTTATGTCAGACTACCTTTGTATATTGAGTGATAAGTTTCATAGTAGCTCAGTAGATATAGCATGGAGAAGAGTTTGTTAACAGAAGAAGAAGGAGAGGACAGAGGAGGTTTTGTGAGCAGGGCAAGATGCGGTGCGTTTTATGGAGAGGTGAAGAGGTTGGGGTACATAGCAGGGCCAATGGTGGCCGTGAATTTGTCGCAGTATTTTCTGCAGATCATTTCAATCATGATGGTTGGTCATCTGGGCAAGCTCGCTCTTTCCAGCACTGCCATTGCCATCTCTTTCTGCGCTGTCTCCGGCTTCAGTCTTCTTGTGAGTCCTTAACATTCGACTTTTTCGCAATCGGGTATCTTTGATGAGTGATCAAACTCTTGATTCTTGATTAAATTCCCAATTGAAGTGAAAACATGGATTAGTTTTACCATGAAAAATAAATTCTGCAAGTGTTTGAAGGATTAAACCACCAGTGCGGCTCTGTACATCATTTTCTGTTTAGAGTATTCCTTGTTTAAGTAACATTGTAATGAGGAAGAACTGCTATCGACACATGTCCATTAACGTTAAAGACCGGACATCCCATGAGGAGAAAAATTGATTATTCCAAAAATAGGACATGCCTATGGTACAAAAATTGATTTCTGTTTTTGATAAAATTCGGCAAGTAGAAATGGATTGCATATGGTTTGCTACTCATTAGAAACTAATGGATTGTAACTAGTTTGCATGCTCAAACAGTTTGGAATGGCTTGTGCACTTGAAACTCTATCCGGACAAGCTTATGGAGCTCAGCAGTACAAACAACTTGGCCTTCAGATCAACACAGCTATTTTCTCCCTAATCCTTGTTTGTTTCCCTCTATCTCTTGTTTGGATTTTCATGGGAAAACTACTCATACTCATGGGGCAAGACCCTCTAATATCACACGAAGCCGGTAAGTTTGCAAAGATGCTCTTACCTGCACTCTTTGCCTATGCATTTCTTCAACCACTCTGCAAGTATCTTCAGACACAAAGCTTGATTGTTCCGTTGCTTCTAAGCTCTTGCGCCTCTCTGTGTTTCCATGTGCTTTTCTGTTGGGTTATGGTGTTCAAGTCGGGTTTAGGACACCTTGGAGCAGCATTGGCCATTGGCATGTCCTATTGGTTAAATGTCATTCTGCTAATTCTATATGTCAAGTTCTCCACTGCCTGTGAAAGGACTCGGGTTCCAATTTCATTCAATATGTTTCATGGAATTGGAGAGTTCTTGCGCTTTGCGGTTCCTTCTGCTGTAATGATTTGGTAACCTTCCTTTTGCTAATACCTAAAGATTAATCTTAATCTACCATTAGTACTAATAATTTCCCATTTGATGATTATAGCCTTGAATGGTGGTCATTTGAGTTTCTTACCTTGCTTGCTGGTTTTCTTCCAAATCCGGAGCTTGAAACTTCGGTTTTATCTGTCTGGTATGTTCATATTTCATTCGGTCTCTATGTGAACTACTGAATTCAATTCCTTATCAGTAAAACTCTTTACTCCTCTAAACAGCTTGTCAACTATCGCTTCACTATATACCATACCAGAAGCACTTGGTGCAGCGGCAAGGTTTGTACCATGGCACATTTGAATAGCACAAAAACTGATTTGTTCATGTATGATTAATGTTCTGTGTTATTATTGGGGTGCAGCACTAGAGTTTCAAATGAACTAGGAGCTGGAAATCCACGAGCAGCTCGGTTCGCTGTTGGTGCTGTTATGCTCCTTACAGCCTCAGAGGCACTAATCATCATCTCAGCCATCTTTGCCAGCCGTTGTGTCTTTGGTTACATTTTCAGCAGTGACAAGGAAGTTGTGGATTATGTCACTTCAATGGCTCCTCTGATTTGTCTATCAGTTGTATCTGACAGCTTACACGGCGTTCTTTCTGGTTGATTGATCTATTTCCCTCACATTTCTATCAATTCATATTTAAAATGCCGTAATTTCTGTTCACCTGATCAAAGTGTTTTATTATTCTCGTTTCTTGCCCAATAAGGTATTGCTAGGGGTTGCGGATGGCAGGACTTAGGAGTGTATGTCAACCTTGGCGCGTACTATCTGGTTGGGTTTCCGGTTGCTGCTACATTGTGTTTCTGGTTAGATTTTAGAGGAAAGGGTCTTTGGATCGGAATACTAGTCGGTTCGTTTCTGCAAGCAGCTATGTACTCAATCATAACAGGGTGTACAAACTGGGAAGAAAAGGTCATATAACCCTCTACCTTATGTTTTTGCAATTTTCATTTAGGCAGTATCCATATACTATCTTTGCTGCTCACTTGCGACCAAGTTAAGATAATATGTTGGTACATTCTGATGGGGGTGGCTTTGATATTGCAGGCAAGAAACGCAAGGGAGAGAATATTTGCAGAAAGATCTTTAGTCAGATAGTAGTCTTTCCATTCTTTACCGCACCAAATTGAAGTTTCTGCAGTGCAAAACCATACAGATTACAGATAAATGCATTAGGTGAATTTTGAAACCTTTGTAGCTTGGCTTGTACCTGACAGAATCATAGAAGTCAACATGGAAAGCTGTTACCAATTGAATTCACATGTGGCTGTATGATTGAAGCATGAAATGTACTTTCTTGGCACCTTACAATTTTAGTTCTACGTGGTTTATCTCGCATAACAACATTAGTACTTACGTTTTCAATTTTGTCAAAGAGCTCTTCAACTACAGTTTGATATGACCTCATAGGTGAAACTTTCCACCAAAATCCAGTTCAAACAACTCTTTGTTTAACGAATGCTTCCATAACCCAACAGATTCATTTTTGCTCACCACCAAAAAGTGGTGGTGAGCATTACCACACATCAATCCACCATTGATTGAGTGGGGCAATTTCGTAAATTTCAAAAAATGAACACAATCAATGGTGGATTGGGGTGTGGTAATGCTCACCACCACTTTTTGGTGGTGAGCAAAAATGCACTCCCAACGAAACAAAGGTGGTGGTGAGCAAAAATGCAGTCCCATCAAACCCTTTGTTTCCTTCCTTTTAGGCGGCTTCACTCATCTCAGTAATCAATGACTTGATAATATGCACATACATAACCATCATCGAATTCTAACCTACGCGTTGCCCATTTCGCGTAATTTGGACTAGTAACCAGTAGATAATAACCCATGAACAGGCTTACGTTTGATCCACCAACAAGCCCATTTACTCTAATGGGCCATAATGCTGCGACGTCTGTTCCAGATCTCTCAATATAATGGGCTTTTAACCGGAGCTCCGGTTTGACAGCTTGCACGACCATTGGCGGCGGCGAGTGACCAAAAGATCTTCCCTTTTTACAAAACCCCAAAACCCTGAAAACCTCCGCCGCGAGACGTGAAAAAGCTCGCTGCTTTCCGGCGAAAATTCATTCCTCCGCGACCCGAGAGCGATGGGCCGGGCCGAGAAAGAGCAACTGAACCGAGCTCTGAACGAGCACCTCAACACAATCCACGAAACCTTTCAGGTCTGAGCTCCCTCTCCTTCTGTGTTTTTGTGCTGAAAAATTCAATCTTTTGGTTGTAAATAATGGTTATGGCGGTTTTTGTGATGTGGGTTTTGTTTGGTTGGTTCAATGGAAGCAGTTGTTGGATCAAACCCCACCTTCTTCGGTAGAGAAGGTGAGCTGGGATGAGGTCATGAAGATGGGCGACCAAGTCTCCAAACAAGCTACCATTGGTGCTTTATTTGATCCCTTCTTACTCTATCAGTCTTCAATTTTTGTGCTTTTAATTCATTCTGTTGTTGCTGGTGTTAATGTTGCGTGTTAGTTCGAAAACTTGAGCGTTCAGTAATCCCTTAATAGTTTGGTGGTCTTTCGGTTTGATTAATATCCCATTATAATGGAAAACTTAGTTTCTGAATGAGTTATCTTGTTTGTGGTTGTGGTGATGAGAACAATCATTTGTATGCGACGGCTTTCGGGGCTTTGAAATTATGTTTCTTCAACTGAACTGTTGTTTTATACTCAAAGGAAAATTTAAGAAGGGGGAGTGGTGTATATCTAGTGTCTTGTGTTACCGGAAAAAGGCTTTTTGATTTTATGGTGTTTGTATATCTACGGTTTGATTTGCGATTCAGTTTTGCCTTCTTCTGTGTGATATAGTGTTTAGTTGAATAAATGTGGCTTCATGATGCAGCTGGAATGCTTTGGAATGGAGGAACTACACCACAAGCTAGAGAACTTGGAGAAAACATGGCTACATACTTCAATACTTTACAGGGTTTTCTTCTGCTTTCGCATGGGAGTACAGTGGGTGCAGGTCCTACCCTGGCTTCTTGTGTCCATGCATCTGTGAAGCAAGTTGTTGACAGCAGTTTTAGGTTGATGAAGGAAACTGTCTCTTTGTATGGTAATCCCTCATTCTCTCTGTCTTTCATGCGCTGCTTGAAGACAGATGCACTTTAATTTGCATGATTTGTATTCTCAACCAGACAATGTGTACGCGTAGCATGTCTCATTCTTGATGTGTTCATGTCTCTATATGTCTCCTCTCTTGCACTTTGACACATGTTTTTTGGTATGTGACTTCAAAGTAATCGCGAACCTCGGGTTCCATAGTTAGGTTTTGTGTGCGAGACAGAATATCGGATTTTGGAGGATGGTACTGATTAGGGGTCCTTAGCCTCGATTTGAGTAGATATTGGAGTAGTTGGTAGTTGGTAGTGCAACCTTTGATTCTCTTATCTTCACAATCCTGACATGCAGGAGCACGGAGTAAAGACGGGAAACTCTCAATTCCACAGCTGGCTGGTGCAGTATGGGAAGCATGCTCTGCTCTTAAAAAGACGCCTACCACGAACATTACGGCAATTGGGCGAAAAATGACGCAGGTTGCAGTTCCCATGAAAGATGTTCTTCGTGAAATGAGAGAGCTTAAGCCAGCCTCCTCTGACCCAACAAATGAAGCCTCTAATGTGTCTGCTGTCGAAGCAGAGGTTGAACCCGATGATGATGATGAAATTTCAAGTGAGGGTGATTTGGGCAATGACTTGTCACCTGAAGAGATGAGAGTTGCTCAGTTGGCAATTGTCATCGTGTCTGACATTCTCGTAGTTCTAAAGGAAGCAATACGCACGATCTCAAGTTTGTTTAAACAGGAAAATCAAAAGGACAGCAGTAAGCTTGTGGACTCCTTGGAGGCATTATTGAAAATGTGTCAAGGAATTGGAATACAAGTAGATGAGCTTGGAGCTAGCCTTTACCCCCCACAAGAGGTTCTCACCATTAAGACAGCATTACAGAAAATTTCCAGCATTATTGATGATATGCAATCTGAATTACAGAATCTTAAAGGAAATGAAGAAGCTTTTTGCCAGGCACACATTCGTCTAAAGAGCTCATTGCGACAGTTTGAATCTGAAGTAGACTATCCCTGTACTGTTGATTTAGAAACCAGCGTGCAGAAAATCGGTTTGAACAATTAAGGAAGGGTGAAATTTGTTTTCCAGAGCCTGTAAATTTTCATCCTTTCGAAAAGTTTGAAAAGGAAAAAATTTGTTTCCGTGTTTGAATATAAGTCAGAATGATCTTTTAACAGGCTTGTGTCTATAGCATTTTCATTAGTTCACTTAAGCACTGAAAATAGGTAGTTCTGTTATACGCTTGCAGTAACAATCTCTTGTACAGTTATGAGCAAAATCATATAATTGATTATTCACCCTCATTACATTATGAGATGCGACTATGTTTTACATCATGTTGCAAATGTACAAAATCCTTGCCAACTCCAACTATGCGTGTGACAGCTAACAAATTACATGAATTCAAGTATGGTTCACCGGCCAGTGAGCTTAACCACCCAGGCACCTCCAAAGTAAAGACCAAGGAGGGGTGCTGCTAGGAGACACTGTGTGAGTGGATCGGTCGATGGCGTAACAATAGCAGCTGCCACAACAGCACCAACCACAACATACCTCCAAATTGACAGCATTTGGTCTCCTGATACTAGACCAACTTGTCCGAGGAGAATTTGTATTACTGGAACCTGTAGAGTAGGAGGAAAGGTGAGTTGTTAAAAGAGAATGCATTTTATGGGGACAGAATTAATAGCGACTGATGTCTTTCTTATTAACATAAGCATCAGAATTTATTACAAGTTCGGTCTGCACTGGGATTCAAATACCATTTCCTAAGAGGAGTGTAATTACCTGGAAAGACAACCCTGTGCTGAACATAAGCACAAGTACGAACTCAAAGTATTGATCAATGGACCACAAAGATTCAACGACACCTTCTGCATAAGTAACGAAAAAGTTCAAGGCTGCTGGTGTCAAAACTAAGTAGGAAAAGCTGATACCGGCATAGAAAAGAACTGATGAGCCTAAAACAATCGGCCCCAGAAATCTTCTCTCGTCTCTCGTTAATCCTGGTACAACGAAGGCTATAATCTCATAAAGAATTATGGGGCTCCCCAAGAGAAGACCACAATATCCAGATACCTGCAGTACACCATGAAAAGAATTTCTTGTTTCAGACACCTTACACAAAATCAAATGAATAGGAGAGATGAAAAGTTGTTCTCATTTTTTCACTAAAATCACGAGAAATATACTATAAATCTCATATTCTCCATTAGAATTTTATCCAGCTATCCAGACTGAGTTGCACCCAATTAACAGTTGCAATGGCTTTCCAGAAATAAAAGATGCCATGTGCACGAAAGATATTTTAGTCCAACTAACCTTTAAGGTAGTAAAGAAAAATTCGCCAGGAGCTAGCTGCAGGAATTTGACACCTTGATCTTTAACAGGAGCTTCCAGAAGTACTACAAGATCTTTCGAATATACAAAGCACCCGGCCATACAAGCTCCAACTGATAGAACTGATATAAATATTCTCTCACGCAGCTCTTCAAGATGATCAAATATAGTCATCTCTTTATCATCGGGCAGGAGCTCCTGGTCAGGATACAGAAAATTGTAAATAGCACTTCCTTCTTTGTCTTCTTTTGAGCCATTAACCAAATCTGCATTGTACATCGGAAAGGCAATGTCAACTTCTATGCTGAAGACATTAACATCTACTTCCTCAAGGCAAGATGGTCTAATGCGTGATCAAAGAAACTTATAAAACAAGAAAAAAACCAACTGGTTAGAAACTGGGCCAATATTGTACTGAAACCCGAGAGAAAAACAGTTTCCATTAACATGATCAACTTAATGTTTATTTGAAAAACCCTGCACTCAAACTTCACTATAGTGGTGGTAAGGAAAACATTAACTTGCAGAAGTTGAATAATAGATACAAGTGCCAAAGCTTATCAGGGTTAATACCAATCACTTCTTCAGTCATGAAACATCCTATTATGTGTTAATTAACCGATATTACAAAGCTCCTAAGCCAGATTTAAGGCATATGCTTCTTCCAAATGTACTAAAACTACTCAACAATGCCAAAAGAAAGGCGCCAAAATTACTCTAAAATTGTAATAAAGCCCATGACTTTTGCCTTACTTCTTCTTATCCATAAGTTCTTTTAAAGTAGCAAGCCATTGATTTCGGAATACAAGCGATATTCTATTCTAATCTAATCTAAACGATGGAGAAGGGTTTCAAAATTGGTGCAGCCAAGCTCTTCAAGTTGGTAACTTTCTGTACAATTAGCTGAATCCAAATAAAGGGCAAAACTTAAAAACAACCAAAACCTACACAAATTAAGCAAACAAAAAAAATTCAGAAATTTGTAGTTTTACCATTAGGAGGCCTATCCTCGACGGCGGAGCCAACCCCACCAGACTCCTGCTGCTTCTCTATCACATCGTCGTCGACGGCGCCGCACACGACGCCGCGGCGGCGGAAGCTCCTCCGGCTCCACAACTCGCCATTGGCCTCAAGTCTCTGCCTTTTCGAATCGTGGGTCGATTGCATAAAGCCCAGGTGGGTTCTGAGTGGGCCGAGCCGCCGGCCGGAGCAACTGTGGCCGCTGCTCCGAATCCGAATGAAGTTCAGGTTGGAAATGGAAGCACAACCGGTGCTTCCCATCTTCTGCTAGATTTCTACACCAAGTTGGGCTTCTTCTTTATTGTTCTTCGTCTGGTTTTTGTATTGGGTTTTGTTTTATATCAAAATCTGAAGAAGCAGTGAAGATGAATGAAATGACTGGTGCTTCTTTCTCCGGCCCAGCTGACGATATTTTGGTGGTGGTCAAATTGTTTACTTCCGAATTTTAACTTCGATTGCTATAGTTTATCTCTTGCATTTTTGGTCCTCATATTTTCCGTTTGTTTGCATTATAGTCTACTACGTGAATAATTTTCCACCTTACTGGTGTTAAGAGTTTCATTTTTTTGATGAAAGAGCATGTTTATTAACTCAAGTTCAATTCCCTTTCAAAAAAAAGATGAGGCTGGCCTCTAGGGGATTACTTGGGCATATTGTTTTAGCACCACCAGCCTACCACAATTTGAAGGTATATTTTGTGACAACCTTCTACAAAGTTTTTTTAGTAGCAGTTTTCTGAACATTGAAAGTATATTTTCGAAGATAACATACTACAAGTTGAAGGTGCTTTTAATGGTGTCTCCCTCGAATATATTAGAAGTATATCAAGATGCACGCTATAGACTATAGTCTTGTAACTTTGAAACATGATCACAAGTGTTTTTCATCACAAAATAGCATTTAAAGCTTGCAATTTCCTGTGCTTTACAACAGTTTTCGATCATTTGGATGGGGTATTTGCACGATTCCAGGCGTACTTATGGAAAGCTTCGAATTCCCGGTCCCCGCCAACTTCATCAATGGGCACAGAATTAGAAACTTGTTTCAAGTCCTCTTCTGTAAGCTTCACATCTAGGGATCCGATATTCATTTCAAGGTTCTCAACTTTGGTCGTCCCTGTATAAATTGCAAATAGTTATAATTCCACTAAGCAATTAAAATGTCATATTCTGTTCAAAACCAGGTTTCTTTGTTTAAAAACCCAGTGTATTAACTTAAGGCACAGTTCGCAAAAAGAAATTGCAAATCTGAATTTCACATAGAATATACTTACCAGGGATTGGGATTATGTCATTGCCCTGATAGATAAGCCAAGCCAGAGCTAACTGTGGAGCAGAACATGCATGCTTTGCAGCAACGTTGGCAAGTTTGCTATAGAGAAGTTTGTTTTTTTCCAAATTCTCCCCATTGAACCTTGGATGTGTGTACTGGAAATTGGAATAAGATCACAAAAATCTTATCTTAATTGAAAAGGCTGATTATTGCTCTAAATAACCATATCAGTCACAGCTAAGTTACATACCAACACACTCTCTGCTGGCAAGCTCTCCACAACTGCCTTCCCACCAAGTATGCCACGACCAAGCGGGCTATACGACACTATCCCAATTCCAAGCTCTCTGTGCAAGTATAGAGATGTCAATGACATGTGAATAAATTTGTGAACAATTTGATCACATTGACTCAGAGGTGAAGGTGAAAAGTAACAAATAACCGGCAAAGGGGAATGATCTCATCTTCGATCTCACGACACCACAGGGAATATTCCATTTGTACAGCAGTGATGGGATGAACAGCGTGCGCTCTGCGTATTGTGTCAGCACTAGCTTCTGATATACCAATGTACCTTATCTTTCCTTCATTTACCAGCTTCTTAAGCTCCCTCATCTTCAATCAAGATACAAAGCTAGTTCTAGTACAAGATGAAACAATGGATGTATAAAGGAAAGGACAAAGAAGTGTCTCTGCATGCTTACAGTATCCTCAATTGGCACTAAAAGATCGACACGATGCTGATAGAACAGATCAATGTAGTCAACATCCAACCGTTTAAGACTGGCTTCACAACATGTTCTTACATACTCAGGTGTCCCATTAATCCCATATTGATAGTCCTCCGACAAGACAAGGCCAAATTTTGTCGCCAACTGAATTTTCTCTCGAGGAAGCTCTTTCAAAGCCTGAAATATAGAACAAGAGGCCTAAATTATATTGCTCAGTGTAAACAACTTGGAATAAAAAGAAAGAACACTATACCTTTGCAAGCAAGAATTCATTGTGATGATTAATGCCATAGCAATCTGCAGTGTCAAAAAAGGTGATGCCCCTATTGAATGCTTCCTTAATCACAGAAATTCCAGCTTCATCAGAGAGGGGACCTTTGTTACCGCTGTATATTCCGGATAGGTTCCCACACCCTAAACCCATTCTAGAAACCTACACTAGTGCAGAGTCCCATCAGCAGATGAAGAAATACTGAAAGAGTACAAGTCTTTTTGATAAGTAGTACTTACCACTTTATTATTTTCCCACATGAACATACAATATTTTCATTGAAATATGGAACTGTTGGAAATGATTGAATCTGCAGTTGGTCTTTAATTATACATAACTAGTTTTTTTCCCTACGTGAGTGTAATCTCTATTTGTATGAATAGTTGGTCTGGGTTCAAGGAGGAGTTATTCTTTCAAATTTTTAACACCAAATCCATTTCGAACTAATGCGAGGCCTTGTTTGTCAAAAACACCAAGAACAGGAAATCAAATTACTTTTTGAATCAAAATTTCATTGATGAATTGCGAATAGATTATGTTCTTGTTTGTTTTGGATTGTTCTACAAGCACATATAACAGTTGACCTTATGAAAATTGAAGTGAGAGAAAAACAAGCATTACCTCCAAGCCCTGGCTACCCAGTTTGACTTGTGGGATTTGAATCTGGGACTTGTTCTCCATTCTAAGCAAACTCAGAAAGCAGCTGGAAATAGCTCTGCAATGAAAAGGTGGGCCTTACCTGTTCAGGTGTCTAGTTCTCGCCAAATGAAGGGGCATCATTTTATAATGCAGGAGACACTGACTTGATTGTTTATAAGTGAACAAACAAACGATGGGATAATTACAGTACAAAATCCAAAGAATGTCCGTTCTCAAATATGTTCCAAAAACACGCGAAAAATGACAAAGCAAAAAGGAAATCATTGAGAGATGTGTAATAGGCCGGCACGAGAAAAGTCTGACAAGTGCATAAATGTTCCGTTCATGTAATAGGCCGGCAGGAGAAATAGTTTAACCAATGCATAATAAGGTGGGTTAAGAGAGTTTGAAAAGGGAGATTATATCCACACCCATTATTTATCTCAACACACCTAATTTTCTCTAAAATATCCATAACTTATTTTAGTTAGCTTAAATTTTCTCCTTACACCCATTTTATATTCCAAAAAAACCTTTAATCAAATATTGAATTTTTCTCTTTGCACCCATTACTACTCTAACCTGTACAAATTAATTTAACAATGCAAATTCACAAAAATATTCATAAGAAAATGAATTTATACATGAATTATGTCGTCCAACAATTGCTAACATTGCTCTTATTCTTCATTAGATTCAGTGTTCGTGCATTGTACTCGCATAAAACGATACATCAAGTTTAAACATCAAAGAGGTTCATTCAAAGGAAAATACACGCAGCAAATAACAATCATCAAAACAGAGCTAGTTGGTGGTTTTGAATCATTCGATATTGTAAGTCTCCACTTTCTGCATTTTCTGTAAGACAAGTGTGGCAGCGGAAACCGTCTTTTTGCTAATCTTCCTTATAGCCTTTGATGGGTGGGGTGGATAAACTATCACAATTTTCTGCAAATTCTCAGCATGCTCTAGAAAATACCTTGCTAACTCCAACTCGTTTGTCCCATCAGAAAGCTCAATATTGTTACTTCAGTTCAGAAATGAATTCAAGTTCTTGGATCTTCCAGTATCCCATATTGAATCCAGATGCCTACAATGCCCAAAAGCATATTAATTGATGAATAAGATAAACAATTGGTGAACTTGAACATATGGTTACTCATATTTTCCTCTTCAGTTTCGCAATTGAGCATGGACGATGGCTCAGACTCTATGCTCAGGGAGAAAGTATTCAAACTAGTCAATTGTTTGAGAAAAGAGACCATTAGCGGGACTAGGTTATCATTCAAGCTCTTAATGCGCATTCCAAACAAGCCAATATCTAGTGGTACTAGCATCAAACTTTCCTTGAACAGAGCCTGCACCATGAACGGCGTACGGTGAGGGCGAGGTAGAAGACGAGCTTGAAGGAGAACTTGCGGAGCTCTTTGAAGAGGAAGTAGTAGAGGACTATGAACCCCGACCTGATGAATGAGAGGCTCGCCTTGCCGGCGTTCACGGCCTTCAAGACTTGCCAATCGTACGCCATCAAACCCCTGGCGACATGCCCCCAGCCGCCGCCTCCTTTTTTCTTCTCTCATTAGAATGAGAGAAGGGTTTTGTTTGATAGGTTGGGTGTGGTAAGAAATATTTTTTTTATTATATATTTTTTGGGGTTTAAGTGTAATTTTACAAAAGGATAAAAAAGTAATTGCATAATTCATATGAATAATGGGTGTAGGGAGAAAATTGTTGGGTGAGATTATAAATTCCCTTTTGAAAATAATAATGTGATTATCCTACCACTACTCATTTCAAAAGGCTTTACCCGTCCATATAAATGTACCAATTGAAGTTGTCATTACCAACCTACCAAAACTTGAAGATTATACCGCAAATTAAAGATGTTTTCAATAGTAGCTTACCAAAAATTAGAGGTCATGGGTTTGATTCCCTCTAGGATCAAACTAAGATTTAAGTGGGAGACCGTAGATGTGGATTGTTATGCTAATCTTCCCGTGATTTAGGCAACATGGTGGGTCCATAGAGCCCTGCCATAGGATCATTCCTCGTTAAAATTTGATGTATTTTCGGTGATAACAAACCCAAAATTAAAGGTGTTTTCAATAGTAACCTACCAAAAGTCTGAGGTATCTTTGGTGGCAAGTGACAACCAATCGCAAATCAAAGGTGTTTTTAGCAGTAAACTGATAAAAAAATTAGAGGCATCTTTGGTGGAAGCATGCCGCAAGTTGAATGTACTTTTAGTGGTGTTTTGGAGAGTACCTCAATGGTATAAATATTATGAGAAAAAAGTATATTGGTTGCATACTATAGACTATAGTCATGTAACTTTGAAACTTATATTCAAGGGAAGCATCACAAGTGTTCTAGCAGCATTTATTCTCATCACAAAATACTAAATAGCATTTCAAGCTTGCATTATACTTTGTTTATCATAGTTTTCAATCACTTTGAAGGGGTATTTGCATAATGCCAGACGTTCTTATTGAAAAATTCGAATTCTCGGTCCCCGTGAACTTCATCAATGGGCACAGAATCACAAACTTGGTTCAACTCTTCTTCTGTAAGCTTCACAGCCAGTGATCCGACATTCATTTCAAGGTTCTCAACTTTGGTAGTCCCTGTAGTCAATTAAAATGTTCAAAACCATGTTTTTTTCTTTAAAACCAAGTGTATTTTAAGGTACAGTTGACCCAAAAAAAAATTGCAATCCGAATTTCACATATAATATACATACCAGGGATTGGGATTATGTCATTGCCCTGATGGATAAGCCATGCCAGAGCTAATTGTGGAGCAGAACATGCATGCTTTGCAGCAAGGTTGGCAACTTTCGTATAGAGAAGTTTGTTCTTTTCCAAATTCTCACCATTGAACCTTGGATGTGCGTACTGGAAATTGGAATAAGATCACAACAATCTGATCTTAATTGAAAAGCCGATTATTGCTCTAAGACAAATTAAATAACCATATCAGTCACAGCTAAGTTACATACCAACAGACTCTCTGCAGGCAAACTCTCGACAACTGCCTTCCCACCAAGTAAGCCGCGACCAAGTGGGCTATACGATACTATCCCAATGCCAAGCTCTCTGTTTAAGTATAGAGATGTTGATATGCGTGAATAAATTTATGAACAATTTGATCACATTGGAAAACTCAGAGGTGAAGGTGAAAAGTAGCAAATAACCGGCAAAGGGGAATGATCTCCTCTTCGATCTCGCGACACCACAGGGAATACTCCATTTGTACAGCAGTGATGGGATGAACCGCATGCGCTCTGCGTATTGTGTCAGCACTAGCTTCTGATAGACCAATGTACCTTATCTTTCCTTCATTTACCAGCTTCTTAAGCTCCCTCATCTTTAATCAAGATACAAAGTTAGTTCTAGTAAACAATATATAAAAAGGAAAGGAAAAAAAGTGGTTTTACGTGCTTACCGTATCCTCAATTGGCACTGAAACATCGACACGATGCTGATAGTACAGATCAATGTAGTCAACATCCAACCGTTTAAGACTGGCTTCACAGCACGCTCTTACATTTTCAGGTGTCCCATTAACCTTAAGTTGATAGTCCTCCGATATGACAATGCCAAATTTTGTCGCCAACTGAACTTTTTCTCGAGGAAGCTCTTTCAAAGCCTGAAATATAGAACAAGAGACCTAAATTATGCTGTATTTCACAGCGTAAAGTTTGCATCAATTTTCATCTTCAATCCAAATTTGAATACAAAGAAAGAACACTACACCTTTCCAAGCAAGTACTCATTGTGATGATCACTACCATAAAGATCTGAAGTGTCAAAGAAGGTGATGCCCCTATTGAATGCTTCCTTTATCAAAGAACATGCAGCTCCATCAGAGAGGGGAGCTTTGTTACCGGTGTATATTCCGGACAGTCCCGCACACCCGAAACCCATTCTGGAAACCTACACTAGTGCGGAATAGATCCCATTAACAGATGAGGAAATACTGAAAGAGTAACCAAGCCTTTTTGATAAGTAGTACTTACTGCTTTATTATTTCCCACATGAACTAGATACAATATTTTTCCATTGAATATGGAACAGACTGTTGGAAATGACTGAATCTGCAGTTGGTCTTTACTTATATACATAACCAGTTGTTTTTTCCTTAAGTGAGTGTAATCTCTACTTGTATAAATAGTTCAGAGAACAGATCAAGGAAGAGTTACTCTTTCGAATTCTTAACATCAAATCCATTTCCAACAAATGCAAGGCCTTGTTTGTCAAAAGCACCAAGAATAGAAAATCAAAAGCACCAAGAACAGAAAATCAACTTACTTTCTGAATCAAAATTTCATATGACTTGCATGTGAATAGATTATGTTCTTGTTTGCTTCAGATTGTTCTAAAAGTTGACTTTATGAAAATTGAAGTGAGAGGAAAACAAGCATTACCTCCAAGCCCTGGCTACCCAGTTTAACTAATGGGATTTGAATCTTGGACATGTCCTCCATTGCAACTCAGAAAGCAGCTGGAGATAGCTCTGCAATGGAAAGCTGGGGCTTACCCTGTTTAGGTTTTTTACTTCTCGCCAAATGAAGGGATAATGCAGCAGACTGCGGACAATGACTTGATTGTTTATTAGTGAACAAAAAGCAGTCTGCCAACAATGACTTGCAAGTGAACAAAAAGTCCAAATGTCTATTGTTTAAGAATATCCATTTTCAAACTTCTTCCAGAAGCATGTGCAATAGTCCAACTGGAGAAAAGCCTTACCTGTCCGTAAATTGAAAGTGATTTTTTGTGGATATTTACCGAATTAAAAGTTATTTCACGAGTAATCTACAAAAAAATTAGATTTAATGTGTTCAATTCCTTGAAAATCAAACCAAGATTTAAGTGGGAGACTGTGACGGTGGATTACTACGCTATTAGACGACAAAGAGGGTTCAAAGAGCCTGTCGTGGGGTCATTCCTTGTTACTAAAAAAATTGGAGGTACATTGACAATCAATCCGAAATTGAAGGTGCTTTCATCATAATCTAATAAAAATTGGAGGTATCTTGTGACAACCAACCTCAAATAAAAAATGTTTTCAGTATTTACTTACTAAAAATTAGAGGTGTCTTCCGTGGCAAGCAACCGCAAATTTAAGATATCTTTAATGGAAAACTTATCGAAAATTGAAGGTGTGATCAGTAGGGAGACTACCCTAGTTCGTGTCGTATAAATGCGGGCCTTATAAGCCCTTTCGGCCCATGGTCCAGTTTGGCTTTCGGCCCTGGTACTATATAAATGGACTAGGCTTTTCCTTCCCGCCTTTTCTCTCGTCCCATTTCTTTCCACAATCAATGGCGCGAGAAAATCCGGCGGAGAAAGCCCTAATTCTGCTCCGGAGCAGACTCTGCGACCCTAATTTCGCCTTCAAAGCTCTCGCTCACTCCGACGACTCGAACTACAGGTCCCCAAATCCCTAATTTCACTTTCTGCACTTCAAATTTTGGGGCTTTTGTATTTGATTTTCTTTTCCTCTTTCGTTTTTGCAGCAAGTTGAAATTTTTAGTATCAAGTTCGATCACTGAAGCATGTAACAACTCCATTCTGCTGCTGGGTCCTCGCGGTTCGGGCAAAATCGCTGTATGCCCTAGTTTTCGGTTGGGGGTTTTCGTTTCATTGTTGTTGTAATTGTAATGTGGAGTTGATTAGATTGTTTAACTTGTGTTTAGGTGTTGGAGCTTGTGCTTAGTGATTTGTTGGAAGAATACCCTGATATGATTTCAGTGGTACGCTTATTTGCTCTAAAGTTTGGGACTTTTTCCCCAATTTTATCTAGTTAGTTTACTGGGTGGCTGAATAACTAGCATTTTGTAGTGTGTATACCAGGTATCCATTTTAATTGTGACATTGTGCTGCAGGTTAGGTTGAGTGGCCTTCTGCATAGCGGTGACAACTGCGCATTTAAGGTTGGTACTTGATTCCATTCTTTTTATGTTAGTGGGGGTTGGGGGGAATGTCCAACCGAGTTGATGCTCTATCCGGAATCCAGAATAGGTTCTGAAGTAATTTGCTTATTCTTGAATTAGCTTTTTACTTTTATAACTTCTCTTGCTCTATGTCATCCTTCCTTTTATTTGCCTATAAGCTCCTATTGTATCTATCTACTGTAGATGGCATTTTGAAGTGTGAAATCATTCAGGATATCGTAACAGTAATATGATTTTCTTCTTTGTTTAAGATGGTTGTTGTTTTTTCAGGAAATTGCTAGACAGCTATGCATGGAGCATCAGTTAGTGTTCTCAAGAATGGTAACATGCGTATTTTCATCTCAAACCACTTTTTAATGATTGAACTTCCACATTTATGGTGTATTAATGTTGTCGTGACTTTTGTAGGCATCATTTGATGATAACTCCCAGTTCATGATAGCCATGTTAAGGTGCATCTGAAATTTTCATGATGTGGATCTATTGCAATGGTGTTGAAGTTCTGACAGATCTGTTTCTCTGATAATTAGGGAGTGTGGATTAGCACATAAAACACTTATCTTTGTGCTGGATGAGTTTGACTTGTTTGCTCTGGTAAGACTTTATCATGTGCCATGATTCATTACTGAAGCCTTGCAGTTTGACCTTCACATTTGGATCTTTTCATGCTTCTGTTCATTAAAAGCGACATTTGCCATGTGATGTATTGCGTAGAGAGAATCTAGATAACTTATGAATCTCATTTTGAGGTTGGGAAGTTACGCACGAAAGTTGTTGGAAGAGTCTTGATGAAAAGAAGAAGCGTATAACGTTAAGCAAACTATTACATACTTTTCTACTTTATTGGAGCTTCCATGAAAAGGGTTTACTTACTTGGTCGGACATAATTAATTACATATTTATCAACATATATGGTGTAAAGTATATGACTTACAAGTTAAACATATACATACCTTAAAGAAGATCTTCTGGGAAACTCCCCAAATATGTTATAAGTCTGGCCCAATGTGGATTTCGAACTGCGTTGTATAGTGCATACCTCTATTCATGCAGTGCAAACACGTTTTGCAGTAGGCCATTCGAAATTCTTTAGTATTGTTGTCAGAGAATTGAATCCATTGGCTTCATTATAGAAAATTTATTAAAATAAACAGTGACTTCAATTATGTTCTTTACAGGGAAAACAGAGATTACTTTATAGTTTGCTTGATGCAATGCAGTCGGTAACATCTCAAGCTGTCGTCATTGGTGTGAGTTGTCGACTGGTATGTTACTTTAAGTTTCTGTGATCTTTCTCTTGTTGACTTTGTTGTCACTACTGTGAATGTTGCATTCTAGTTCTCAAATACCTGCCAGTGATGAAACTCTATATGAGATTGGACTCAGACCAACTACTGATGAAAACGTCAATTTTAGCGGACATGTGGATTTTCTCATGCAGGATGCTGATATGCTTTTGGACAAGAGAGTAAGATCTCGTTTTTCACATAGAAAGCTTTTGTTTCTTCCTCCTTCGAACGATGACATACAGCGGTAATCTTGCTAACTTCTGACCAGCTGCTATTATTGTTCTTCCCCGAGTATCAATAAATTGAGGGTAGTAATTGATTTTGATTTTCATAACAATGAGGCAGATTGTTGGAGCACATTCTATTGTTGCCAACAGACTCAAGCTTTCCTTCAGACTATGTGGCCGCTTTCAATGAAAAACTTCAAGTATCCTTTCCTGACTGTGTTTTAAAATAGATGATACGGAACTATTGTTTAAGAATATGCGTTCCATTTAACAGTTATCTAGCAGGTAGATCGTTCCGCTTGTAAAATCCTTGACTTCTTACAGAATATGCTGGCAGATGAGAGGTTTAAAGAGATTATTACTACATATCTGAGTTTTGATTCAACTGTCAAACATTTGTTGAGATACCTGTAAGTTTTTGTTCTTGAAGTGAAAGAAGTTGAATGAATATATTGATTCTTATATCCATGATTCGTAACATACTAAACTTACTGGTCATGGACCATGACCCTAGATTCCGTGCAGTTTCTTATATGGATTTGAAATCTGGAATGCTGTCATTTGAGAACTTCAAAACTGCACTTTCAAATAATCAAAGAAATCCAAAGTTGGAATGCATAAAAGGTCTGAGAATCTATATCGTGCGTTGTTGTACTTCAATATCATATCAGTTTTTCCTCCCATTTCCATAGTTGCTGCCCGCCGAAGACTTACATATCTACCAATGAAGCAAATTACAGCCATGCGCTATTGGTTCCTTTCTTCTTCTCTCTTTTGCTTATGAAAATCAATGATTGCACGCAGATTGCTCGGTGCTGGAACTTTACATTCTGGTATGCATGAAGAGGCTGGAAGTTAAAGAGCAGAACTCGTACAATTTCAATACTGTAATGAAAGGTAAATGCCTGGTTCTTGTCTTTCTATTTGCTATAATTAAGTGTTTGCTTACATGTTTTGTCCTATGTGGCAGAGTACAAAGGCATACACGATTCGGTCAAGACATCTGACTATTTTGCAAGAAGTGTATGCTTACGGGTATGCGCAGCTCCTTGCTAAAATTGTGCTCATAACAAATACTAGCTGTTCCGGTTTACCTCATTATTTCATTTCTCGTTTCTGCAGGCATTTGAACACCTTCTACAACGTGAACTGATTGGCTTTACCGACAGGGGACATAATCAATCTGTTGAGTTTTCTCCTGTCAAACTTTTAATATCATCCTATGAACTGCATCCGGGGCTCAAATCATACGTATCATGTCCTGTAAGTTACTCGTGGAAAAATTTTCTTTTTTTTCTTCATGTGCTTGCAACTTAACATAACTTGTTAACTAGCTATGAAGCGTAAATATATCAATTCAAAATTATCATTCTATGGTCGAATTTAACCACAACTGCACTTTGTTGACAGCCCGTCCTTCTACAACTAATGGATCGTGAAAAATAAAGTGGCTGAAGCGAAGGCGTTGAGGCTGCTTAGCTGCTTCATGTTTATGAGTATGAGAATTAAGAGGATAGTTGATTTCTTGCTTCATTTGATGTAGCCCGACTAACGGAGCGTCTTCTATCTTACAAGCTTTATTTATACCCTCCCTACCTGTCATCATCGACGTCTTCATGAATCATGATCCATTGTGGTTGGTATATTGTTGCTTTCAAAAGCTAATGATGTGAAAATGATCCTTGAAACTTTTCTTGTTGAGGGATCAATATAGTCCACATATTCCACGTTAAGCACAGCACAACTTGGCTTGTTATAGTACTCAAACTCAAATCCAATACAATCAGAAGTGAAAGATGATATTCTCGGGTAGTAAAGTGATTACGGGGATAGTATTCAAACTCAGGTATTTTCAGTTCATGTGTTATTGTTCGGGACCTCAATAAAGTGGAGAAAAAATAACGTTAGATTTAAAAAATAAATCACCTAAAAAATATCAATTTTAATTATATTATAATTTGTGAATTAGTTATAGACCATGACTGATAGAATCCGAAGTACTCTTTGGGATGACGTGAGTTGCCTTGCAAGTGTAAAACCTAAAGAGTTCACAAACTATTGAAATTCCAGGGTTTTGGGTTTGGGCTCGGGTCCTGAGTTGGAGCCAAGCAACCAACCATGGCTGCTTCAACAACAACAACCTCCCCTAAGCTCATTCATCAATCTCACCCAAATCACCACCGACCTTGATTGAGCTCACTCTATGCCGCCACCACTATTGCAATCCAAACCCAAAACCCTCATCAAAGTTGTCATCTTTCTTCAATCTCCCGAACCCAAAACCCAAAACCCAGCAAAAAGCTCTCATCTTTTTTCTTCAATCTCCAAAACCCAAAACCCAGAACAAATCTCGGAGCTTTCTTCAATCTTCAAAACCCGGATGAGTAGCTTCTGCAATCAATGACCCTCTGCGCCCGAGCTTCAAAAGCTTTAGCCGCCACTGCATCTGCTGCTCACCACCCAAAGGTACGCCTTTTCTCGCTCTTTCCAATTTCCTCCTCCGTCCACAACCGTCCATCACCTCCGCCGTCCGCCGCCGCCGTCTCCGCCGCAGCAGCTCCCCTCTCCGAAACCCATTATCGGGACCTTATTTTCCACACCATTGCCATAAAGCCCTGGGCTTTTTCCAATTCCAATTGGGTTTCTGATCATTTTGAAGCTGTTGTTGCCGACCCGGAGTTGTTTGTTCGGGTCCTGGTTGAGATTCGGGCAGAACCCAGAATTGCTCTGAGGTTTTTCCGATGGGCCGAGGCCCAGCCCGGGTTTAAGCGATCCGAGTTTGCGTTTTGTGTAATGCTTGAGATTCTGGTGAGGAGCAAGTTGATGAGGTCTGCGTGTTGGGTTGTGGAGAGAGTGGTCAGTGTAGAAATGCATGGTGTTGTGGATGTTTTGATTGATGAGCATTTGTTTTCGAAAGTTTCGGTTAAGCTACTTGATCTTATGTTGTTGGTTTACTCGGAAAAATCGATGCTTGAGCAATGCTTGTTGGTTTTTGACAAGATGATTGAAAATGGGTTGTTGCCAGACGTGAGGAAATGTAATAGGATTCTTAAAATGCTTAGAAATAGACATCTTGTGACTAGAGCTAAAGAAGTTTATCAAATGATGGGGGAGGTTGGGATTAAGCCGACGATTGTTACGTATAATACAATGTTGGATACCTTCTGCAAGGAAGGGGAAGTACAACAAGCGCTTGAGCTTTTGTCAGAGATGCAGAAGATCGGGTGTATGCCTAACGATGTAACCTATAATGTGTTGATAAACGGGTTGTCGAAGAAAGGGGAACTGGAGCAGGCCAAGGGTCTCATTGAGGAGATGGTGAAATCCGGATTGACAGCTTCGGCATACACTTATAACCCGTTGATTTGCGGATATTGCAAGAAAGGATTGTTTGCAGAGGCATTGGCTCTTGGGGAAGAGATGGTTTCTAAAGGAGCAAATCCTACAGTGGCTACTTATAATTCGTTAATGCATGGTCTCTGTAAGGTGGGAAGAGTGGCTGATGCTAGTGACCAGTTTTCCAATATGTTGAAGAGAAATGTAATGCCGGACATAGTTTCATACAATACCCTAATATATGGGTATTGTAGGTTAGGGAACATAACAGATGCTTTTCTAATATTTGATGAGTTGAGACGAAAAATGTTTACTCCTACTGTCATTACATATAATACGCTTTTGGATGGTCTTTGCACATTGGGAAACTTGGATATTGCTCAGCAACTTAAAGAAGAAATGATCAATCAAGGTATTCACCCTGATGTTTTTACATATACTATCCTAGTAAATGGATCTTGGAAAGCGGGAAATTTATCGATGGCCAAGGAGTTATTTGATGAGATGTTGCATCGAGGAGTTGAGCCGGATCGTTTTGCATATAATACTCGAATAGTGGGTGAATTGAAGCTTGGTGACCCACTCCAAGCATTTAGTATGCAAGAAGAGATGTTGGCTAGGGGTTTTCCTCCTGATTTGTTCACGTATAATGTTTTCGTAGATGGGATTTGTAAACTGGGCAATTTGGATGAAGCATATAACTTGCTGCAGAGTATGGTACATGATGGCCTTGTTCCAGATCATGTAATATATACTAGCCTCATTCATGCTCACCTGGAAAGTGGCCAACTCTTGAAGGCTAGAGAGGTATTTTATGAGATGCTTGGCAAAGGTTTGTTCCCTTCAGTGGTAACTTATACCATATTGATTCATGCACATGCGGCTAAGGGGAGATTAGAACTGGCTTTTATGTATTTCTCGGAGATGCAAGAGAAGGGTGTGCTCCCCAATGTGGTGACCTACAATGCTCTGATATATGGTTTTTGTGTCGTGATGAGAATGGATCAGGCTTATAAATTTTTCAGTGAGATGGAAGAAAAAGGAATACTTCCAAATAAGTATACGTACACAATTCTAATAAATGAGAACTGCAACACGGGCAATTGGCAGGAGGCCTTGAGATTGTACATAGAGATGCTTGATAGAGAAATTGAGCCTGATTCTTGTACACATAGTGCACTTTTTAAGCAACTAGACAAAGACTATCAAATGCATGCAGTTCAATACCTCGAGAGGTTAATTTTAGTCAGCTAAGAAACTAGCTAGTGAAGGCACAATCCCAAGAATGGAAAAGGTTATTGCTGGTGTTCAGGGGTTCTCAGATGATTACTGAAAAGGAAGCGTGACATTTAAGAGGTATTGTCAACTCAAAGCAAATGCTACTGTGCTATTCTGTTAGCCGCTGAAAAATTGACTTGATGTATACAGCAAGTAAGATACCTTCCTTCATTGTTTGTTTCAGAGTAGTACGCTTTTCAATTTTATATATTCTTCGTGCCTTAACAAGTTTCCTGGTCTATTCTGCAGACGATTTACTAAATAGGGCTGCTGATTTTGCAATAGGTGAGTCTGGCAACCTGAAACTGAAAGGTTGATTCCATGCTTACCACATTTTTTGTCATGGCTAACTTTAGAAGAATATACTTGAAATCAGTTGTTGAAATGGATACCTTATTCTTTAATGGAAACCATTTTTCCAAAGAGTCAACATCAACTCTGTACAGATAAAACTCTTAATGTATCATACTCTTCGAAATAAAATACCTGACAAGATTATTTTTTTACATTATTTGTTTGTTTTTGATGACGTAAGATGGGACTATTGTCCAGGTTAACATTTTGATATATAATTTGTTGTTTTTAACATAGAGGTTGCAGAAGGTGTGATTTGTACACTTCATCTCGAATTATTTGTTCTTAACATAGAGGTTACATCCTGTATATCCAGTAGTGGTCCTGCTTACGCTAGAACTTAACGCCTGGTATTTGGTTTACTTTTCTTTCATACATATGACGTAAATGTTCATGTACTTTAGTCTGGCTAACTAGAGTATACATCATTTGCAAATACTCGCTGCAGCCTTATGTTCTATGATCAATGATGCCAATGGTGTCCAGTGCAAGATATAGTTTCTCGAGGTCACTTATTTCATTGCCTGTCATTCAGTTTACGTTGATTCAGGGACGTAACAATTGTAGGTCATTAATAAGACTCTGAAACTATACTTGCATGCTCTTAGCTTTTGGCCTAATGTGTATGTGTCTAAATGGTCCTTTCTATGGACACACGTTATGTATTCAGCTGTTGCAGTATTCTGTTTTGAGAATTATATTTCCATGCCCTTTGTTATAGTTAGCTGCATCCATCTTTGAGGTGTTTTTTCCCGCTGTTTGTTTGATATTTTGTACAAGTTTATTTTTCAATGTACGGTGACTTCCATTTACATTTGATTTCTGAGACTATTAGTGACAGGAACTTGAAACTCAGATCTTATGTTTGAGTCTTATATACGGTGAGGGTCTGTCATCCTGTGTTTAGAAACTTCTTCCATTTGTCAATCAGTATCCATGGGGTAAGGGATCATATCACCTTCCCTTCCTACTTTTGTTCTTAGCACCTAAAAAACCAACACAAAGACAGAGATAGAGCTGGTGGCCTTACATTATGCTTCAGTTCCACAAAAGATATGTTTTCAGATAAGTTTGGTGCATCTTTTAAACTCTTCCTTTGAACTGAATTTGAAAACAATACGACTGATTCGGGTAAGCGTTGGCAACTTTTATGCACTGTGCTGATGTAGCATAGAAAGGTAGGTGTTTTCTGCAGTACTTTTGTTGATGAACTTTACAGGGAAGAACAAATTTTTTTCCAGAGCACATGATGATGATTTATAGTTTTAGTGCAAGTTTTGTTTGCCCCCAATAAGTGTGCGTCTTTGTCCATTTAAGATTCATTTATTCCCTTGCATTTGAGGATGGAATTTGGAATCAATAGGAATTTGCTTGTACTTGTGCAAGAAATCCAGTCCAAATTCGTTCATTCCGATGCTTTGAATTATCAGACCGAGAGGAAAATGCTTGTAGAGTCCACATGGTAAACACCGGTCGAGCTTAGTTTTACTAATTGTTTCAGCAGAAAAGTTTTTAATTTAAGAGAAAGTAATGGAATGTATCCAAGTATTGATTGTCTCATTATGTTTGGTAGAGGTATATAATACTCTTCATGATTCTGCCTTGGCAATTCCTTGTTTGTTTCCTTCGTATACAGAGCGTCCCCAACCTAATACCTCTCTCCTCTTGCATGATTACTAATAACAAGCTATCATAGCAAACAGGTCAAACTGAAACGACATAGCGTTTTGTTTCCTTGGGCATATAGAAACATATGAACTTCTTGACTGCATAGATATCGTAATCCAGGCATTGAATTCACCCCCGCTGTTTATAATTTCTATAACTTTAACTGCAGTAAATTATTGATGAGAGTTTGAGTTCACACTGTAAATGCTATTCAAGAATCATTAGGACCCTAGAATCAACTGCTGGAGGCAAAGAAAATTACTGCTTGTCATGTGGTTATTAAGTTTACTATACCTCAGCATCTTACTAAATAGTTCCAACTAAGAGCATAGTTATGGTATATTATTCTAAGGCGATCCATATCATAGGAAGTAATATCTAATTGTTGTGAAATCTTGTCTTAGTAACAAAGTAGAGATTGTGTGCTGCTAACCAATTGGTCTTGTGCTGATAACTACAAACACCCCGTATGTTTCTAAACACGCGCATAGAATGGTTACTCTTGGGATGTTAAATCATTTGTTTAACCTGGAACAGTAATGATACAAGTGTGATTAGAGTCTTTACTATTGCAATTGTTTAAAGGACTAGCCAAACCACATTCATTTTCATTCTGCCTTAAACTGTACAAAAAACAAAGAAAACTTTAAGAATGAGAATCCAACGTCCAACACACTCTAAAAGAAGGAAGACTCTGGTTATCCAGGGCAGTCAAAGGCCCCCAAACCATTGGCTGTCCTGATGTCCCTCCACACAAAGTTTGGATTCAAATGTTTGTTTTGACTAATCAAACATAAACTACAAGTGTGCTTAATCGGAGACTACAATCAAATCCTAGATGGTACAAGCACACGCTGCTGTCATGCCATGAAATCACCTCATCCAGCTAACTTGTTAGGGGTTTTCTCTCGTCTATATATTATGTCTGATATTTTTAAATATCAAGTTAAATATGTTGTTGATATTATGTCAATATTATTATAAATTTATCCATCTATAATGTGTCAAAAATTATCAATGTTGTAAACAATAATATTATTGCTCATATATGCATCGATAGTGTGAATATCATTTTTGAAACAATATTCATAATACAATGATATCATATCGATGCAAATCAGGTAATTGTGGGTACCAGGGAGAAAAGCTACACTTTGTAATTGCATTTCACTCTATCATATATGACAACATTCAGAAACATACCCCTTTGTCTGCTCTGCCAGTCGATCAAACCTATGTTGTCACAACTCAAATTTCGGTCCATTTGTGGCACCAAAAACTTCACCTTCTTTCAGAGCAACACAAGGCAATCTTTGAGATATCCTATAATAACAAGGCACCTCTTTGTCCCCTCCAAATTCTTAACTTCGTCCGTCAGATTTGCAGCTATTTAAACATCTCATTCTCCATTTCACAGTTTCAACCTTTCAACCAAACTAAAGGAAAAAAACAACAATGGCCACCTTCTCTTCTCTGGCCTACTTTCCTGTTAGGTGTTCTTCGAATAGAGATAGTTATGACCCGAATAAGCAAAAGTTGGGCAACATCAAGATCAATGGAACTTCCACCAAGTCCAAAACCAACTTTGAAATGAGCCAAACCCCCGACGTGGCAACTGCAATCCCTTCTGTTCCTGGCAATGTCTACCTGACTGAGCAACAAGTTCGACAGAACATCCCCACGACGAAGCAGTCTGTTGATCATTTTCGACAAGGGATGATGATTGAGAGAGGCGTGGGGTACAGACAGGGGGTTGTTATTAGGTCCTATGAAGTTGGTCCTGATAAAACTGCAACATTGGAAAGTATCCTCAATCTTCTTCAGGTAATCACTCAAATTAGAGTTGAAGTGTTGTTGCATATGCTGGTGATTTATAACAAGGTACTAAGTTGGAATTTTATGTTCCTTGGTGTGCAGGAAACAGCTTTGAATCATGTGTGGATGTCGGGACTCCTCAGCGATGGATTCGGAGCAACTCATGGAATGATGAGGCATGATCTTATATGGGTTGTGTCAAGAATGCAAGTTCAAGTTGATCAGTATCCAATCTGGTAAGTCCAAAATAGGCTCGAAAACTACATCATACCTTGTTTGTATTTCTGCTTGCCTAATCTTGTATTGCCCTCGTTCTTGTCCTTAAAAGACTCACCACCAAGTGAAGCTATCTTTTCCTTTAGTCAGAAAATGACATCGATTCAATCCATGAAAGAAAAACCACTTCTTGATCATAGGATTTCAATTAATACAACGTTGTAATCACAAAATTAGTTTCCCAAGTCAAAATTGCATCTCCGAAATGGTACTTGCTATGTTAGTTTAAAGCTAGGAAAGTAGACACTTTACAGATTGTAGCATGAAACTAATTTGAAATGATTGAAAAATGTGCAGGGGAGAGGTGCTGGAAATTGACACTTGGGTTAGACCATCAGGGAAGAATGGTATGAAGCGAGATTGGTTGATCCGAAGTCAAGCAACAGGCCATGTTTTCGCTCGTGCAACCAGGTATTATATGATTCCCTTTAAGCTTCTAATCACTTCATTGTCCTCATGATTAATTATCTTCATCACTTTGTTGACATACGTGCTTGTGTGAAACATGGAACAGCACCTGGGTGATGATGAACAGGAAAACAAGGCGCCTTTCAAAGATGCCAGAAGAAGTGAGGAATGAGATTTCACCTTGGTTCATAGAGAAACAGGCAATCTCAGATGATGTCCCTGAGAAAATAGTCAAGTTGGACAACAATGCAAAGTATGTCCACAACGACTTGAAGGTAAAACCATCAACTCCAAATTACTCCAACATCTCAATCCATATCCAAACATACACTTATGAAGAATCAAGCATATACTGAGGATACAATTTTCTTGTTACTCGCAGCCGAAGAGAAGTGACTTGGACATGAACCACCATGTCAACAATGTGAAGTATGTTAGATGGATGCTTGAGGTACATACAACCAATATACATAAATTTCACCGCCACTTAAATTAAGGACCCATTTGGAAGTGATTGGGAGAGCCAGAAGCACTTTTGGAAGAAACATCTCCCGTTTATGGTGCTTTCCCCATGAAGTGATTATGACCCTTTCAGAATCACTCTAAAACAAGCCCTTAATATTTTATTTATTTATTTATTAGCTCTCAACTAATAAACACATCTATGTTTCCGACAGCACATCCCTGACCATGTTTTGGAGTCGCACCAGCTCTCTGGCATCACATTAGAATACAGAAGGGAGTGTGGAAGTTCAGATATTGTTCAATCACTCTGCAACCCAGATGAAGATGGAATGCTAATTGAAGGCCTGAAACAAGAGAATCATGACATGAATCTAATTAATGGGTTTTCATTGGCAGCTGGAATCCTTGAAAATGGTGGGTTTTTGGGGTCCTTTGAGCAACAGCCAATGAGGTATACGCATCTCCTCCAAACCAAAGGGGAGACCCAAAATGAAGAGATTGTTAGAGGAAGGACTATTTGGAAGAAAAAGTCATCCCCCAACCCATTTTCTGTGTAGCAAAGACTGTATTGGACAAAGGGGGTTAGAGAACTTGTCATTCTGTGAATTCATCATTGACACAAATTGAGATGCCTTGAATAGTAAAGTGCAAGCTCTGGATTTGCTCTAAACCCCGGGATCCTTCATTGTTTTGGTTCTTCGGCGCCATTGGACGTTGACTGAAGATCCTAATAAACAAGCCAGAGGTCTAATGGCGAGCCCCCGAAAAAAGGTAAGAGAAAACAAGAAGCATCATGGATTCTGCTGAGTGAAATAAGTGAGATGATGAATGTGAAAGACAGAACAATATAGGATATATTTAAGGGAACAAACAAGAATTGATCAGGAGTTGTTTGAGCCATCAGATAAAGGAGAACAGAAAGAGTCAGTCGAGGTCTGTGTGTACAATTATTGTAATATTATTTGGTCAAATATATAGTAAATTACATCATGGAAATTATTCACAGAACAGAGTGTTTACCCCTTTCGCCAAAGGAAAAATCTTATACCAGCTGCAGTGAGACTGTGAGAGACTGCTTATGGGTGGTCAGACGGGCTGACTACATTTTACTACCCCGTGGTTTTGACACTGTTTCACTGTAAATTGTAACTGTCTAGTCTTCCGCTATCGGTAGCTTTCCCCAAGACTCCGGCAAGTACTTGGCTGTTGAAGGAAAGGAGTAGGAGGCAGCCGGGTTGGTCCTATGCTTGCCTGAAAATGAGTTACATGTACACTTCCAGAAAGCTCTAAAACCTGATGTGTACATTACTCTAGGGATTAAAATTTTAAGACAAGGATATGAGTCGTGACAAAACGAATTTTGTGATAAGATTGTGATAAATAAATTCTGAATTTTGTCACAAAACTCATTTTGTAACTTTGCATTGCATGGATTGTGTCAAGAATGCCACCGCTTGACTCATTTTGTGCCGGTGGCAGCAGACTCGAGTGATTTGGCTGGTGAAGTGAAGGATTCGGAGGCTGGTTGGTCCATTGCTTACCTACAAATGAGTTCACGAATAATTCCAGACAGCTCTTAAACCCGATCCATTACTCAAGGGATTAGAATTTGACTAGGCTGTTTGACATTTGGTAGGTCGCTGTATAAATGAATGTTGAAGGGGACAATTCTCAAAACCCAATAAGAGAAAAACTAAACATTGCAACACTGGTAGTTCAAATTAGCTCATCATTTTTGACTCAGGTGAAAAATCAGCCGGTAATTGCAACAAACTATGATTCTCCAAATGCCTAGCAAGAAGGATAAATATTTTCTACTCAAGGAACTGTGATCCGCTAATCTAAATAGAATCAGGATGTACAATTTAATGAAGGTGAAAAGTATTTACAACATGGATTGATATCCTTGAGGCCAAAACCAGGACCAGGAAGCAATCAAAGAATGATGAACCACAATCTTAATTTATCGCCTCTTTCTCCCCAAACTTCGATGCAATTGCCATGACCAAACGATCAAAAATAGTACAAGGGCTGCTCCAGCAGATGCCCAAAAGGTTACTATCCATAGTGGCATTGGTTTAGGATATAATCCTGATCACAATTGATTAGTCGATCAGTCAACAAAGAAATTTAATCTAAGAATATAGGGAAAAGAAGGCAACTGCATACCATGTCCAAACTTGATACAAATGAGAAGTTCAATAATGCAGATAGCTACGGAAAGCCAACAAAATGCCCCAACCTTCTTCACTGTCCTCCTGCGAAAACAGTAATCAAACAAAAGGGTAAGCAGTAAACTACTACACGTACATTTCCAGTGAATGGTAGGCATGTATGAGGGTGAGAGAGAGAAAGAGGGCGAGTACCGATCTTGAAGGTATGAATTGTACTCGCGAATTGTCGGAATGGCAATTAGCCACCACAAGATCAACCTATACACAATCAGGGGGTTCCGAGGAGGAATCCATAGACAGAACTTAAGGAAGAATGTATTGAGCTCAACAGTCATGAATACGATGCAAAGAGTGAGGACTTGAATGAAACGCCATGGACCAAGCAAGGGGTGCCACTCATCTTTGTCCCACTGAGCTGGTGTAAATTGTCCCAGAGTTCGTTTGACCTGAAACCCATAAGATCACATCTAGTGAGTAACATATTCCAGAAAACCAACAAAAAGAAAGATAAAATCTTTTTCCGCAGAAAGCACAGGGATGATATAGGTTCCCTGCTTCCCTCAAATCAAAATTCAGTATGTTACTCCACAATATCCATGATATCACCATAAGGGGAGGAGTAAAGATAAAACCATGACAAAAAGAGTACAATGTGTAATTGAAACTCAAAACATACTTTTCCAAAAATATTTGGCTGGCGGCTTAGACCAACCCACTTGTATGTTTTTCCATCAAAGTATCTAACTGTGTGCATTCCTGCCCATATACCTGCCAAGTAGACCAAACAGAACTTGTCAGAAGATGTCACAACCATAACTTCTTAATATAAAATGCAAGGGGAGCACAAGATTAATGATAAAATAATTCAGAAGCCAAAATTAGTAATGTACTAGAGCTCTCACCGAACCAGTTGCAGATCAAAATGTCAAGAATGATACTATC
Source organism: Spiraea crenata (assembly GCA_033992175.1). Lineage (NCBI taxonomy): Eukaryota > Viridiplantae > Streptophyta > Magnoliopsida > Rosales > Rosaceae > Spiraea > Spiraea crenata. Next base: position 2,620,971 of record JAVBHV010000066.1, read on the forward strand.
CCACCAGCATTCGTTGAAATTTGGTAACATGTGGCGGAAGGTAAGCTGAACATGCCAAAATAAGCTTTGGATTACCAATACAGCGGCCACTTAAGCATTCAATTAGGTACAAAGCCAAGAAACTAACCTCCATCAATTCAAATCCAATGGATAGCACCCATAGAAGAGGCTGATTACGGATCAATATAGCCTTTCCCCACCATCCAATGATATGAGCTACAACAAACTCATCAAAAAGTGTTTCCTGTGGAGAGAGGATAAAAAATACATTAAGGCTGACACCATGATATTGATGAGTACACAGAGAGCATAACGATACATCAGAAAGAATTAAAATGTATAGCGTGAAAGAAGAAATCATACATAAACATTCTTAAACCTGTTTGTAGGATTTTCAGGCATATAAACGCGACAATCAGCACCATAAGATTTTTCTGGAAGTTCTGCATGAAATCAAGAGATAGAAACAAAAATGTGAATACCTTTGTGTCTTACCTATGCAGCTAATAAGTGAACGAACCCAACTTCCATTTAGGTATGAAAAGCTTTTCAAATATCATATGAAAATCAAACTGAATGGAATATCTCTAATCAGCTAAAAAATGAAGATTTGAAAAAATGAATTGCATTACTAACACCCTGTTCGTGAATTAGAAATTTATCAAAGAAAATTGCCTATCTAAGCTTAGAAAGAAAAGATTAATTGCATTACCAACTCCAAGATCTGGATGGAGAAACTTCATAAACTGCCGAGCATCATCACGTTTCTGTAAAGTAAGAAAAATCACATTAAGCATCACAAGAATTTCGACACATGAACTTTTTCTTAATGTTGCTGCTAGCAACAGTGGAAAAACTGGATGCTCCAATTATTAACTGCACATAAGTACCAAGCTTCATAGATAGGAACATAAATGACAAAAGAAATAGCAGAGGAAATGAACTTCCACTGGAATTCGACCAAACTTTCATACATGCATGTATAGGTTCATTTAACAGTCAACATAGGAAAAGGAAGGGAAAAACTGACCTGAAACAGCAAAAATGTGAGAGAAACAAGATAAACAACAGCCATTCCATGAACTAAGCGCCAAATTGCAGGATGTGGTCTGATAAGAACCCTGTATGACATTTAATAGATCATAAATCTCAGTCTCACCAGAATACTTCTATAAACTGGAGTGGAAGGAATGCTTGCGTAAAGGAAAAACGAAAACGAAAATATAAAACAAAAGCACGTTTATCTCCATATAAACGAATTTTAGTCCCATGCATTACTGAAACAAGCCAGAACACTTGTCCCATTATTATTTCAAAGTCCAGACACGTAATCCATAATAGATAGACTTTCAATTGATAAGGCCTGAAAATTTTCTTATTTATCCACTAAACTTTACCCCTCCCTTGCCTTATCATTTTGAACCTAACCTTTCTGCTTTACTTCAGTAAACAAAATGAGCACGCCTTAAATCCATCATATTTTAAGAGTCCAAGTAACAAACGAGTATGTGTTACTTATTGTCAAAACTATACTGGTATGAATCGAACAAAGAAATGAGCAAGAAAAGGAAAAATAACTCAAACCACGATCTTACGTAGATGGGGCTTGCAGCAAGCAATAAACAAGAAAAACTGCAATCATCGCCCATACACCCCTGCAGGACAGAGCAGGGATTAACCGATGCCGAAAAGGGAAAAAAAAAAAAAAGAAACTAACTAAAACTCACCAAATTTTTTAGCAAAGAACAAACCTTTTTACAGAGGTAACAACATCCCCAGCCGCACTGCTTTCCGGATTGAGCACTCCACTTACCCAACTGTTAGAAATTTAAACCAACAACCACACAAGGACATGTGAGCATGACTGGGCACTCACCAAAACCACATCATGCCAAAAACTTTTGGCAGGGATTACAATTAGTAAGCGTATGAACTACTTAGTGGAAAGAGCACTCACATGAGAAAACATGCTCCAATAAGTAACATTGATATGGTCCTAGGCTTGTATGCCCATGCGGTCCATGGATCCAGTTCATCACCTAGATTTGACTGAATGGCATCACCATTTTCTTGAAGAGAACTATCCCTTCTCCTCACTCTCTTATGACCATTAGGCTCCATCACCGTTGAGTACAAAAAACACAACTTGCACACTGTACATAATAGATTATAAGATCAGGTGCAGTTAACTTAACTAGAAAGGTCAGAATGATTTGCCACCATATAAAAGCAGATAAGAAAACTATATGTGATAGGGACATAACAGTGTGCCAAAAGAGTGTGAATGGTACACACAAACAAATACCATAGTGAGACAGATCAGCCTCGCTATTTCACTCCCCACACCATGATTCAGTTTTATAAGCTTCCCAGATGTAACTAAGGCCAAATATGGTGAAAGTAAGCACAAGATTAAACCATAGAAGAAAAGAACTTCATACATTGCAAATTAACATTGCGAAACCTCATTTACATAAAGGAGTTATATTGATGATGCAAATACATAAACAGATAAGCAGACAACCAAAAGTTTCTCGTGCTGTTACCCAAAGGTACATGACACGTTTAAATGAAGTAGTTCTTACAAGAAATTGCTGTTACTTGCCTATAAGCTCTAGTCTAGTTAGTAGTAAACACAAAGTTCAGTATCACAAATTTCCAGGAGAAGCCTTCTCTAAAACTAGTATACCAATGGAATCTTCACAAACGGGGTACTCACAAAAGATGACTGCCATTGATGTACCATTACTCTCAAAATCTAAAAGACTTTTCTGGTGGTTAATGAAAATCTGAAAGCAAAGACCAATACTGAATATAATATTACCAAATTCAGAATGGCCCCATTCCAGAAAAAGAATCAGATTCTTTGAAATGCTAGGAATGTCACAAAGAGGAAAGCGGACATTCGATTCCCACAAAACCAGAGAGTCCTACATGTTTGAGACAGATTTGATGATGAAATGGAAAATCTAGTCAGCCATTAAATTGTTGCATCTCACCCTACACAAAGGTACAGTCCCTACATGTTATATACATGAAGTACCATTCTCTATAAAGTAAAAATCTACTTTCACATATAATTTCCACCATCAATTTCTTTTTATCATTATTAGACTACTAAAAGGCAAAGTACACATTGAAGCCTTGAAGATCAAAATATAGAATCATCTCCGAAATAATTGCGCCTGTACATACCATCTAAAGTCCAGACTTTTTCTATGTGCAATTGATATTGGAGTGAGGAGGCAGATAAAACTCACAACCTCGGATGCATGGGTAAATGCTCTTACCCTACGCTAAGACATTTTTTAAGACCCTTTGCTCTAAAGTCTAAACCTTAGAGGTGTGTTGTAGACATATTTGTGCAGCCCCCCACATATGCATAAATATTAGTCCCACACTTCACCCATATGTGCTTAGGGTCCCCAAGACATTAACATGTATACTCTAGAGTTTTAACCTAGTCTTGTAAACCCAGTAAAGAAAAGAATCTTTCTAGCATATCAACACATAGATCATTCTTGAACAAAACTTAGTAACCAAAGTACCCATTTCAAAGTTTCAAAATTTAAGGTCTGAAAACAATGATCGTGTGCTCACGAAGCAGTAAACATACACAACAAACCAAAAAAGACAAACAAATACTGTGCATACATTTCTACACATAAAACACATCGAATATCACTGAATAACCAATCAGTGCAAGAAGTCATGTAACTCAAAGTAAAAACTTTGCATGTTGGAAATAATCAAAGATTAAGTGTCAGATATCAAAACAAAACACAAACAATCTCGAGAATTACATAGCCATAACTGTTCTTCATTAAAACAGTTAAAATTCAAAAACTTAGAATGAAATGCAACAAACAAATCACAAACAAGACAAATATACGCGTAGCTGAACAAGATTATGTACATACAAACCTTAAACAAACGAAAAACAGCCCAGAAACCGTACACATACAGTGATATACAAGTACCCGAGTACGTATATCAGTACGATGTAAATGGGTTTTACTGTATGCAACTATCTATACACAAATGGGCAAGACCAAAGAGTGACTGGTACCAAAAAAACAGAAAAGAAAAAAAAAAGGTGTATTGGATGGAGAAATACTTACGTAGCAATGGCAGGGGAGAAGATCGTGGCCGTCGGATCACAGAACTTTTTGGCTGAATTGAACAAACAGATAGTGTAGCGATTGATCAATCTTGATAAGTATCACTTTTTGGAGTTGCAGATAGAAAAGTGAGAGAAAAAAGGTAGAGATCTTTACTCTTTTTCTCTCAGTTTTCTCTGTTCTATCTAAAAAAAAGGCACAGTTTTTGGGCTCTGCACGACGGCGAAAAGGCGGTGGATGACGATGGGAGGAAACCCAAAAGAGCAAAACACAGAAAATTTAAGTTATAATTTTTTATATATATATATATATATATATATCGCCTATAGATATAGATATACAGAAGAACAGAGAGAAAGTGTACGATGGTCAAAGAGAGATTTGAAGATGTGTCAGCACAGAGATTAAAGAGAATTCAGATGTTTTTTTTTTAAAAAAAAAGTTTAATTTCCCTTGGTTTTCAGATGCGTTTTGGTGCAATAAATAGGGAATGCGAAGGGTGTTCTGATACCGGAAGTGCCCCTGGGGATCTTGTTTAATTACGAGTATATTGTCATAGGAGGATCCATTGATTCCCCACCTTTTGTTTGCCTATGTTTTCCATCATGCTTTACTTCTCATTTTGACTTTACTTTGTTTGTGCTCTTTTTATCTGTCTCTAAGTTCGAATGTTTTCATTTGGATTTTATCGGAAGGAATCAAGTTATGTTTTGAGTTTAACTCAATAAATGATGTCCGATTGTCGTTTTTATCGTCCACAGGGTAAATGTTATTGAAACTTCTTTTTTAGTAACTATATAAGGATATCTTATGATAATTTTAATCGATAAGATTATACGTTACCAATAAGATTTCTTGTTCATAAACTCTAAGAGTATGTGGTATCTAATTGTTCAATTTAATTCAATACAACTAAAATAATAAATTATTTGAACATTTTTTTTGGTGAGCAAATTTATTTTAAAAAGACCAAAGATCATAAAAAAAAAATATACACAAACAAGCCGCAAACAGCAACATATCCTTACGAGCAAAAAGAATTAGCAGCTAACTAAGGAGAAGGGACATTCTAAGTTAGAGCAATCTCTAAGTTTTACGTAAGGAAAATGATTAAACTTCAGAGTATAGAGATAACAAGGCGAATCATAGATAAAAATAGGGTCGGTTGAAAGGACATAACTTTTAGGTAAACGTAATTTTTAATTCGGTTGGGTCAGACCGATTCTCAATGGATCCCACAAAAATTGGGAAACTCGATGGATAAGAAAGGATGTTTAGGTTTTGGAAGGATATTAATTAATCCTAACACATAATAGATGATGTGAGACTGCATAATTATAGTAGGTGGGGAGGAAATGTTTAAGAAATGTTCTTAAACATTTCCTTGTTTACAGTTCTAATCATAGGCAATACACGGTTATTGCCAAAGCAAGCTTTCTAAGAATGGTGAAAAGAGATTTGCCCTTGACAATATGCCATCATTGTTGATACGTTATGATGGTTTCTGATTCATTAACTTTAACCATATCTTATCATTTTTTCCTATCATTGCTCCCATCCATTGAATCTATAAGTATTTGAATATGTAAGTATCTTCCTACCTTTAAGACCATATGATCCATTAATAATAGATAGGAACTCATAATTGTGAAGCATAATCATTAACTTTGACTCGTGATCCAAACATTGATTGCTTCAAGATAAAAGAAAAGATATGGAATTGTTTGATTGCAATTTGACCAAAAGCATATGATGAGTTGAAGGGCACTCAATGTCCACTCATAGTCATATTGCCATTGAACACGCACACAGCGCACGGGTTGCCCTCTCTGTCTTTGTTTATATTAATGCTCATGTGACCAAGGACCGGGCATCACAGGAGCTAGCTAGTAGTACAAGTCATACATGGAAAAGCAGAAAGTAATTATGACCCATGAGCTAGCTATTCAGATTTGCACTCAAGAAGAAAATGAAAGAACAATAATGAGATAGTAAAATGACTCCTTTGGCTAAAGGAATAAAACTTATCCGAAGATCATTCATCCATTAAAAGAGAAAAGTAATGTTCAAAAGTGAGGGCTCTAAGTAATTTGAAATACGCAAGCAAAGGGAATCAAAACCAACAACATTATGCGATTTTCAAGATCAAAACACCGTTTGCTGCACGTAAGTTGCAACCTCAGAATGCACTTTTTCCAAATCCGTCATGTTTTGCACAAAAAGCATTATTAACACTTCAAGTTGGTGTACTGTCTGCTGACTGCTTTTCTGAATTACTCATCAACTCAATTAGTCATCTGCAGCAGACATGGTACTAATTACTAACAGTTCACTTAGTTAACTAATACATCAATCCCATGATTCAGACAACAGAAAATTCATTAAGTAATTGATGTTACTGTTTCGTACCAAATTTAGAAGGCACAGCTCCACATGACCATATCTATGAGAATGCAATGATGATGTATTATATATATTAAACCAGAAATCGATATTAGAGTTGCTATTCTATTCATTTGTGGAACTGTTATAAGTAAAGGACGCTGGTGTCAGAGTGTCTTTATCCTTTGGTTAAATGGATGATCCATATCCGTGTAGGGTTGGGGGGCTTAGGGACTTTGGGGGTTCCCTACAGGAATAAACATTGAATGAGGAAGAAGACCAACAAGAGTTGGACAAGTAAGAATAATCCAGCTGGGATACTGGTTTGGGAATATTGCTTTGAGTTGTTACACATCACCTATGAAAAAATAAACACCCTCCATCCATTCCACCAATCATTCTCAACACGGCGGCTCCACTTATGACCTAACCCCCCAAACCCATCCCTTTGTTGTAGCTTGTACCTAGTTCCATAGTACATACATTTGTATCGCTTAAAAGTGATGGAAGAGATGAGAAAGGGTTGTGATTCGAACTTGGGAAATCTTTCTATTTTTTGATCAAGTATGTGGACTTTAAGGTCAAAGCAGACCAAGTAGTTCAAAGAATGGATACCGTATTAGGATTTCATCGTCTAGCACCAGATTCTTGTGAGAGGTAAATCGGATTTCATCAATATGTTATCTATTCTTATTCTTATGCTTCTAACCAATTCTTTGAATATTGAGTAAAAAATATCACTAAACTAATAGTTAATTTCTCTAATTTAGTAGGACTGAGACCATCATCTTATTCATGTTGAACAATTGCATTGCATGGGTTCATGGACTGACAAGGTCCTTCCTCCACTCCACATGCCCCATGGGATAAACAAAAAAGAGAGTGGCAAGAGTCAAGAGAAAGCCAATTTCCTTTCCAGAGTATTGGCTTTGTTAATTGTTGTCACGGGATTCACAAAGCCTGCAATGTGCGATCGGTCTAAAAAGTGGACCAATGTTGTCCACCTCCCTTTGCACATAATCCACACACACAATTACACTAAGCAATTTCAATCTTTGAGTTTAGAAGACACCTCCTCCAACGGGGTCCGCCGACCTTACTTTCTTTGGTCAATTTCAGTTCACTACCAGCCCCAACAACCCCACAACGTTACGACGAATACGCGTCCACCCATGGTTGGGCCAAAAGAACGCTTCATATTTTTCTTTGAAATTATGATTAGCATTTATTTTCTTATTGAGCACTCCATTTTATTTTATATTTTACAAATCAATAAAGTACACAATGAAAAAAAATGGAATACTATCAATATTTTTCTTTCTTCCCCAACGTAATATTTCCCTTTTATAACTCAGTTTCGCTCCTTATCATTTTTCCCGTTGAGTTAACATCATGACTTAAAGCTATTAGTTAAAGATATCACTCAAGTTCCAATCCTTTTTCCGGGTTGTTTAAATTCGATTACACAATTGCTTGGAAAAATTATATTAAGCTCCAAATTTGTTCGTAGGAACATTGTGGACAATTGGACATGAAAGGGGCAGGGACCTCCCCAGCCTGTCCCATGCTCGGATCATATGGTTGGGTTTCCATAATTTTCAAACATTATTTACCTAATCAATCAGCCTAACCCGACAGCCACAGCCGTATAGATGTTGCATTTCGAGGAGGCTGGATCGAAATTTGGTTTTTCTTATTTTTTAAAAGATTAAATTCAACAAAAAGAATGAATTAATCATCATACATAACAGACAGGCTTTTGTGCATATTCAATCTTCAGCTTTGGTTAATCAAAACAACATTGGCATAATGGGAAGGAGACCCGATCTCAAAATCTGAGACACAAAAACACATGCTGTTAACCAGCTAAACTCTCTGAACACCTTACCAGGATTCAAATTATGAAATCAAGACTTGTCTTTGTTGGGGCAGGGTTGTAAGATGCAGAGTAATTTTGAAAGGGACTGTGGTCCCCTTTTTTCTAGGAAAAGAAATAGATTTTGTTTTAATCAGAGAAAATCAAAGACCCATCAGCGGTTTTATCTCCCACATATTACAGTCTCAGACTCAAGTCACATGCAGCAAGTCTACTTCTGTCTTCATGGATTAAGAAATCCCACATGCAGATTTGCAATACACAATTCTTCTTGCCCAAATATGCAATAGATTCAGTTTAGAATCCTTGCGCTTTGCATTTTCTCATCAAAGTCTGAAACAGGAAGAAGAAAAAAAAAAACCGAAAACACGATTTACATCCATCTGGGACACTTCTTTTCCCAAATGTAGACCATTTCACCACCCCTATGCTAAGAAAATAATCAGAGCAATCTGGAATTTACGAGGAGCTAGTTATTGACAAAAGGTGAACAGAATGCCACAGTTACACTACCACTGGCCTACAAGCTATACGATCGGATATTATACCTACAGCAAAGAAAATCACTACCCTTACTTTTGTGAATGTGGTTTCTATAATTGTCAACACTTTTTAGCACTGCTAGTGCTAACTACAATTTCACCTGTCATTGATAAACTCTCTTGGTCGCCATCCAGGTCATAATCCAAATGCAAACCACTAACATGGATAAAATATGGTCAACTTCAGTCCCCTCCACTTGAGCTTAGATGTAGATATGTGTCCCAAAGCCAATGATCCAACGAACCAAAAAATCATCCACAAACCACAACTTTAGCATCTTGGATGCTCTTTGCTGGTGATGTTTGATCAATTATGGGGGGTAAAGAATGTAGGATTCAGCCCAATCGGCTGGTTTTTAAAGTGGTCTTCAAGCACGACCCCTACTGTTTTCCGAGGCAGGGACTTATGTCAGACATAGAGACTACATCGACCCTCAAGGCTCATACTGATTTAACCGTGAGCCTTTTTGCTTTTCTTCAACATCAATGACATGTGATTGATGTACTCATGTCCCATTTGTGCTCCACCCACCAGCCACTGAACGGCCTGAGCTGCTGCATCTTTTTCTGCACTTTTCTTGTTTTTACAAAACTGGCCGGTAAATTGCATGCCATTAAACTCCACAGTAGCTACGTACTGGCCTCTTATTGGTTGTCTGGTAGTGTAGACGGGTGCAGGGTATCCTCCTCTTGTGAGGAATGTCTGGAGCTGACTCTTAGAATTATCACCCCCTGGTCCACTTCCAGTTCTTGAAACCAAGGCTGGGTGTGCTGCAACCACAGAAGGCTTTGAGGGTCCAAGGACCGGACGGCGAAAAATGAATATACCATTGGCTCTATCCTCCCAGAGCAGCAACCGCACAGCAGAAAGCAGTTCATGATACGCGTTTATATCCATCCTAGGGTTCAGTAGCTGTTCAGTATTCACCAGAATTGACATCAGCAAGAAGCAACAGGCAGAGAAATATACACTAACATGACTTCGAGTGGTCCAGAACTTAAAAATAAAACATAAGAGCAAAAACAGAATTCCATCTAGTTAAGCAATGACATACACTAAGTTTTATCAAGTTCTCACTTACTTTGCTTTGAATTAACTCATCCAGTTCCCCTCTAAGACATTGATACATTTCTGCTATAGCAGGTTGCATGAAGAATTCCAAATATCCCCCTAGCATTTTCAAGTGTCCATCCTGCCAGGAAAGGAATTCAATCCATTATATCACTCAAGCTAACAAAAGATATAAGGAAAAATTTATGGAACAACAATAACAAAAACCATATACAACAAGAACAACATAACTGAGCTTGCACAAGTATGGCCACTCCAGCAATAAAATAAAGTTCACGCATCCAGCATACACCACAATGAAAATACTTACCATATCTCCTTTTGAAAAGCTTCCACCAAATAGGAGGAGTCCCGAATCAGATACTGCTGTTGAATCCCGTAGGAAAACAGAGTTCACCTTTATTTTCTCATTGAAAACCAGCCATGGATATGGAATTGAAGGTTCCCGCGAATTGACAGAGTTCTAGACAAACAAAAAGAACATTAAAAAAAAAACGAAACAGAAGGAAAGGGTATCCAATTATATTGAGATGACGAACGAAGAACCTTACCGAGTACAGCATCACCTGGCCGTCCTCCATAGTTTTCAGTGAAGATGACTTCCCGTTGTGCTACATTTCCATTTACATTAGATCAAATTATGCAAAAAATATTTTGTTTGAAGAGAATAAAGAAAGAAAAAAAAAGATACAAGCCGTGCTTACAACAATAGAGCAAATTCCAGGGTACAGGCCATAGCAAATTACTGCACGGATCAGATGCTCATCATAACTCCATGCATTATGGGTGGTGGTGTTGGCATCAACAAGATCAGTATCCCTGAGCAAGGAGAAGAACTCCTTCCTAAGGGAATCAATAGCTTTCATTGATTGTGCAGAAAGAAAATTCTTCCAGCAATAGTCATGTCCACCAAAGTCTCTATCAGCATCCTTCCAACCTTCATAGGCCCGCACAAGTGCAAGGTGATCACTATAATCTCGGGAAAACTGAGATTTTGCTGCCTCGGCAAGCTACAGAAATTAAAAAAATATACATTAATACCATCATGACCAGTAATCATTCTTTATTGCAACCAAAAAACTATAGAAATTCTTCTTTTTAACAATAATACAAAATCACATAATTGCTGATTTATCATCTCCACCCATAAAGACTAAAAACTGCTTCAGCCAGTAATATATTTATCTCAATTTGTACGCAAGAGGCAGATGGCCACCACCAAAAACTAGAGCAGCAGAAAAAAATAGGGGAAGAATCAACCAAAGCAATTTTCGCTAAATATTCTAATACATCATAATTACAGTGTATGGAAAGAATAAAAATCTGACCACAACATGCAGGGATGCTACACATCTGCAAAATTTGGATAGTAGCAGCGATATGAATAATAAATACATGAAGAAAACAGGTCAATTCTTTGCCTCCAGTTCCAACCAATGAACAAAGAGCATAATAAGTCCTGAATGTGCACAGTGGCAGAGCTTACTTACGTCTTTCTTGTCAAATGGTGTTAGGAAAGGATCTCTGACACTAAGACCAGAAACAAATAGTCAAAACAGGATCGAGGCACTTGAAGATGGTGCCTGCCAGGAGCATCTTTCCAAGTTTTGGCTCCACAGGAAGCATAATTAGATAGCGTCCTGTCAAGTGACTTAGACTGCGTGAGGCTTATTGTTTAAAAAGACATATCTCAGTCATTAGAAAGACTTGCAAGCATCAAAACACATAACTGAGATTATAGTAAGAATAACGTATTCTTCCCACCTAAAACAGTCAGATTCTCATTCTCATCCAAAGCCCCAATGATCTTCAAATACTCGATGGCATTTTGCACCTATAAAAGTATGTTAGAAAACAAAATCAATTGCAGAAAAGAAGCAAAAATAGAAATTAGTCACAAATAGTCTTAGGAGGCACAAATTGGGGTGAGCAAATCAGCTGCACAAGCGTTGAGGGTGCAACTAAAGCACCAGAAGCCAGTAGCATAACTTTACAGTCATATATGCCTTCTTTAGTTCATGCTCTGTCAATTTTTGGTGTCAACCATAGGCTTGAGGGGAATCTTAGTTCCTTTCTAGTAATGTCATTGACTCTAATCAGGGTAACCAATCAATAGTACTAACAGTTAACACCATTCAGCTTTCAGCAACAATTTTTTTTTTTTTCCTTTTGCAATTAATGATCTAAGTGACAACAGGATTAGGTGAGAAACATTAAGTTGACAGTTACCGCAAGGAGCTCTGGTGACTGCAGTGCCCTAGACAAGAACTCAGAAATGCTTCCAAGGTTTAAACTTTTTATTTGCAGACAGAGAGACTGTAGAGGTGTCCTCAAAATTTCTGGCAATTGATACTCTGCAAATGCATCATATACACATCTTGGATAGAGACGATAACACTCCCCCAGGCTGAACACGTCCAGCTCTTCCTCTTCTCTACAATATATGTAAGCACAAATGACAGTAAGTATATAATGTAATAGATTGAAACTTAGCATGCGCTGGACATGAAGTCACATAATGAGACAAACATAAATAGCAAGAGAGCAACATATAAATAGATATTTACAGACAGTTTACACTGGAACAACAATACATGGCACCCCTCAATGATAGACATAATTCACCAAACAGGCACAAACATTCATAAGTTCTTCAGCTATGCTTTTATTTGACTAATTAAAAATCACCAAGAAAGCCCAAGATCATGGCAGCCATTGAACAGAACCTGGATGAGAAATTTGGAGCGATTTGAGAAGTAGGCATGACCAATATACAAAGTCCGTGTTTCTTAGCTGTCAGAGGGAACGAAGGGAAAGCCTCTATTGCATGCTACCACAGGAAAGCCTAAGTTCTCAAAGAAATGAAATATTATATGAAGAAGTTTACGGGCAATGTCTTATCCAAGCAAATCGGGTTTTGCTTCAGGAACTCTTTCTCTACTACCTATACTACCAGACACCCAGGCACATGCAGAGCAGTGTAGGTCGACTTTACGAGTTCAACAAAGAAAACATATGTTTTGCCAGTTCATTAGAGTTTTCATCAAAGAGACCAAAATCTTCAGCCAGAACACATCCTTACTTGTTGAGCAGAAACCTTTGAAATCCAGGAAGGAAGCAAACAAGGAGTATTATTCAGTGCGTCATATGAAGTCTCTTTTGCCTTTCCACAATCAAGAACAAAAACAACGTCATTGATTGTGATACTTGTCTCAGCAATATTAGTAGCCAGCACGATTTTTCTCACTCCATCCCGAGGCTCATTGAATATTAAACTCTGCATGCAGTCAGCATATAAACAATAAAAATAAGAGAAATCACAACACAAAGATTCGCTAAAAAGAGGATTCAGTAGTAATTCCTTCTATCACCAACCATAGATAACAAGGACCTATGACAGCATTTATCAATCAATTGATTGAGCATTCAGCCAATCTAGATGCGGATCTAGGTATGGAGATAGATAATTACCTGCTCAGAACTTGCCATAGAACCATGGCATGCTAGCAACAAGACTCGGCTTGGGTCACCTAAGATAGGATTAGCATGCAACTTTTCTTTCAGAGAATTTATGTCATCCCAGCCAGTCATAAAAACTAGGATGGCACCAGCCCTTTCACTCTCACAGATATGGCATAAGAGATACTCTATGAGATAAAAACCGATACAATCAGGATTCCAACAAGCAAGAGACTCCTGAGTTTGGGAACTATACCCTTTAAAGTTGGCTGCTTTGAGAGTATTCTGCATGCATTCCAGGAGGTAAAAAGTTAGAAGGTAATGGAATTGAAAATTGGAAGGAAAATCATTTGCTCATTAACTTGTATACCTCAACAACAGAAGCAATTTGGCTTTTCCTCTTTCTTGGAGCCTGCTTGCTCATTTTCCACATCTTTTCTTGACCATAATCATCAATCTGATTGTATGGAGTTAATCTACAGCCCGTACTTTCAAGCACATCCTCTAGAAAATGAGTTCGAACAGGATATGTAAAACCCTAATTGGAAGGGAAGAAACAAGAATTAGAATACCATAACAGACCATTAATATCAATCCTCAGGATCTGCCTTAATATATACCTTCTTCGGGAAACCAAAAAACCACAATTTTTTTGTCGACAAATGAAATGCAAGTTAACACAAAACTTTGTCAAACAAAAATGGATATGCATATCTTTGGAAAGAGAAAATGCTACTGAAGGGAAATAGTAACTTACTGGTACATGAATTATCTGAGGCCTGTCGAAATAAGATGATAAAAGCTCAGAATCTAGGGTTGCACTCATCAGAATCAGTCTCAATTCTGGTCGACGAGGAAGGAGATCCTTGAGAACAATAAGCAGAAAATCTGGCATCAAATGAGTACAGTGAGAAATCATACCTAATCATCCAAAATTACAGACATTGATTAGCCCTAATTACCTTCGTTCATTCCACGTTCATGAATTTCATCCACAATCACATGAGTTACACCTTTCAGACTTCTATCAACTAGTAATCTTCTCAACAAAATGCCAGTGGTGCAAAAGAGGAGACGGGTGTCCCTCCCTTTCATACCCTCTAGCCGCACCTTATATCCAACCTAAGAAGCCAGGAATATGAGAAAAGGTTTGAGAAACAAAAAAAGGTAAAAGTTTCTTAGCACAAGCGTCATTATTATAAAAAGCATCCCATTGAAATTGAGGAGAACTCACTGATTCACCCAACCTCTCCCCTCTCTCTGAAGCAACTCTTTCGGAAATGGACATAGCAGATATTCTTCTCGGCTGTGTACATATAATGCTACAAACAGCTCCACGACCAGCCTCTATCTCAGATTCTAAAATGAACTGTGGAATCTGAGTGGTCTTGCCACAGCCAGTTTCACCAGATACAATAACAACCTACAAAAACAAATCTGTACTCATCATAATGCTATTGTCTAATGTTTTAATACTATATGCCAAAAAATTATTGTCATCATGTGACGGGTCACCATAACATAATTCAACTATGATAATTGTAGTATATCCACAATTACCATACCTTTGAAAACACACAAATACCAACCATAAAATTGTAAAACCAGGACTAAATTCATGATCAAACTCTTGAGAAATCGACCTTGAAAAGATAAAGTAGGTCTCTCCCAGAAAATGACTAACCTGATTTCTAGAAACTGCTGTGAGCAGTGCATCTTTCTCTTTATAAGCAGGGAGACTTCTACAGAAGTTCCAACATTTTTCTACCATCATGAGACTCCTATTAAACAATTCGAAAAGTTATACAAATACATAGAATATCTTTCTATGCAAAAACGACTAGTAAGATGCAAGAAAGTAACTCATAATCCGACTACTTTTCTAAAGTGCAATAACACCCTATAATCCCGAATTAAGAATATTTAAAGGATATGCTTCAAGATATATAATATAATAGAAATAATACAAAAGAGATGGTTGCACAAACTCCAAAGTAGGACAAACCTGCCAAGCTTGCTGCTTTTCACGCAGCTGCAAGCTTCTACGCCAAAGGATTTTATCGGTCACAATGTTACTAGACGCCAATGGTTCAGGTTGCTCAAAAAACCCTTCATCAGTAGCCATGCTACCACTACTGCTTGATCTAGAAAATGAAGCATTTGGAAAGCTTTCCTTGGTCTTATACTTCTGAGAAAGGAATCCTCCAAGATAGGCCTCAACTCTCCTCAACAACCCAAGAGGCAAGATCACCTTTTCAGATTCAGAAACTTTACATAATAAAAACCGTGTGGTATGTATAAAAAAGAACTTGGGAATTTATAGACAACCAGATGGCATCTTTGAAACTGATTAGAATAAGAAACATCACTTGAGATGGTTTGGAGAAGGGAAATGATGTTTTGCATGATATAAGATTACGTTCAACAGAAACACCAAATTCAAGGAACCAAAATAAAAAATAATTACCTCTCTCAGAGGGCGCTTTTCATCTAGGTCAAATCTGTAGTTTGGCAATGGCACCTTACTGAAGACGGCAACTTTTCCATACAGATGGCTGTAAAGATTTGTGTAATCAGATATTTTGAGCTTAATGAGACACTGAGATGCTGAACAAAACCAAACATACCTATAAAGCCCCATTTTGGTGGCCAACACAGCTAGATCCTCGAAATCATTTCTATCCCTTTTCACCCTTGAAACCAACTCCTGCTTCTCCTTGTCACGTATTAGCAAGGTAAACTTACGTTTCCACGTCTCAACGTTGTGATTATTAGCAGACAAGGAAACATCCTGTGCCAACAATAGCAAGATAAGCAGTCTTATACTCTTAAAACGGAATAGTAAATCTTTTTATCATGCTTCGATGTCATAATACGCCACGTACTGTATAATGGAAGCCTAAACGAACTTAAGATGTAATGGCTTAATAAAGGGTAAGTTAGACACAATACACAACTCCCAAGAACTATAGTAATCTCCTAATCTTTAGATGCAGGCTTCAAATGCCTTTCAGTCAGCAGCCTCAGGCAGTGCAATTGCAATAATGAAGGGCAGCAAATTTGCATTGAGCGCTATGCTAAACTCAGGAAAAGCTCTCCACTGCTTTTCCAAATTAAGATTAACAAAACATGGGTAGGCCATTGAGCACAGCCATCGCACAACTGCTCTAACTACACTGGCACTATGTTGATAAAAAGACACAACATTTCACTCTGTTGATGCGGAACAATGCAGGTGACTCCACTTAACCAGGCATTCCATTCAGTACAGTGGCGATTGCGCGTTTCGAATTTACAGCAGAAAATCAAAATGTAAATGTAAAATTTTCTCCAAGCTACCAAACAGAGCATAAATTCCACAGCCAGGGGTTAATTCCTCAACAATTGCGCAACTCATTCAGAAGAACTCAACAAACCACTCATTTTTCTACACACCATTTCACACTGGAAAACTGATTAATAACCGAAATTGAAAACCCTCTCCCGAAAACTACTCCAAATTCAAAGCTGAACCTAACCGAAATTCCAAATTACGAAGTATGCAACACAAAATAATCTCACCGTAACTTCGCGATCGGAGCCGTCCTCCGAAACGGCGTGGTCGAAGGAGGAATTGTGCTGAAGCTTAGGCTTCTGAACCTGGTCCTGCTGCTGAGCCGGGTAGTACGGTACGGCGCCGTTGGTGGTGGTGGTTTTCCCGTTCAGAGCGGCGGCGGCGCTCTGCTTGGGGCCAATTAAAGCGGCGGAGGTGTAACTGGGGTTCACGATGAAGGAGCGAAGGCGGTGGTGGGGAGGAACGTAAACGCCGCCGTGCGGTGACGACGGAGGCCGGTCCTTCATTGCGAGGAGCGGCGACGACGACGGTTTGGAGGCAAACTGCGGAGGCGGGAGAAAGGTGGAGACGAGAGGCGGTGAGGGCATGCAATGGGGCGGAACGGCGTCGTGTGGAGATGAGAGGGATGAATATGAGCTTTCTGTTTGTTTCCTGAGAACTGGTGAAGCTTTGGAATTCGGAAAGAGAAAGGAAGAGGAAGAAGAGAGTTTAGTTTGATACTTTTGTACTTTTGAGTGTGCACGTCAGCAGAGCGTCCGTTTGGGCTTCACTCTGGACCTGTGTGCTCTGGGCCCTTTGGTATTTCCTCCATCATATGGTAATAAAAATAATAATAATAATAATAATATCTGTTTAGCTCATATTTTCCCTATTTTAGTCAATAATATCATCATATATCTAAAGACGATCATTTTACCATTGAATTTATCCAGGGTTATTTATCTGTTATAATAATCATAGTTTAAATTATTTTACTCATAACTTATATATAATCATTATATAATAACAAATTGTAGCTCTTTTTGACAATAAAAAGTGTTTTTGGCAGAATTTGAGAATAAAACTTGAAGTGATTACACGTTATAAGAACGCTTTCTCGAGAAGCATTTGTCACATGCTTCCTCAGGAAGTTTTTCTATATGCATGAAAATTTCGGCATGCTTATAAGTGCTTGATACAGAAGCACTCCTAAACTAAACCTCTTTTTCTTAGTACTCTTTGGATGTTTTAACCATGCTGAAGATGGGTAGGATTCGTTTTGTTTGAACAGATGAAAAAATGTTGCTCAAATTTATAGATGAGCATTGTAGTTTTATGGTCCCAAGTTTCGATGAATTATACGCGAGTTGGAGTTTCTTCAGTTACAAGAAAAGACCACCCTTTATAATGACATCATCGACAATGTCAACAAGAAAGTGTAAATGCTTTCTATAGACGTTCGGAAAACTTGACATTTCCAAAACTGAATCCAGCAATAGGTGAGCTTTAAGCTTCTCTTCTCAGATCTTTACTTGACGAAGGCGAAGAAGCAATCTCGAGAATAGAAGAAGAAATCTCGAGAATACATAGCATTTGAGAAAAAACAAAAGGAGAGATATATTTTCACTACTCCCACCTTCATAAAATTACAGTTTGAAAAAACGTATCCTTTCCCACCGGTCTTATTCAAGCCATCATCAAGACTTCTAGTGGGGGAAAAGAAATGAAAAAGCTTTTATAGTAATCTCCTCCGCATACATAAGCTAACACACAAAAAATGACTAAGATTACACCCTCTTCGAGTTCTGGAGGCATATGGATTGCCCCGTACTCTACTCCAGCTTAGTAGGTGTAGCCCTTGACGAACATTCCCTTCTTGGCTTCCTCATCCTCGCCTTGAGCGGAGTACTTTCCGAGCTGAGCCAAGGAGTTGGCCTTTGCTCGCACCAAAAGTGCCTTTTGTGCAGCGTCGATGTTCTCGGGGCGTCCCTGCCATGCCTTGAGCACAGAGTTCTGCAGGGCACGTGCGTAGGAGAAGGATACGTGCCATGGGTTGGGGCTTTGGTTCATTGCATGGAGGTTGAGGGTTGCTTCTGCTTCGGATTGTCCTCCAGACAAAAACTGAAAAGTAAAAAGAGCGAATACTGATCAGTGCAGGATTCAAAGGTAAGAATATCATGAGTAGTGTATGCTGCTGTAAGTTGACAACTGATAAAGAGTAGTACGAAGTTGTATTACTCACAACAATAGATGGAACAGAACCACACATGATTTAAGAAAAGTATAGCATCAGTTTAAAGCTGTTGCATAATCTTACCATGATTCCTGGGACTGCAGGAGGAACTCTCCTCTTCAGCATGGTGAGTGTAGCCTTGGCAACGGTCTCTGGAGAAGCCTTTTCCTTGTGTTCAGCCCCTGGGGTTACCATGCTAGGTTTAAGAAGGATTCCTTCGAACACCACATTGTTCTCAGCCAAGTAATAGAAGACTTCAGCCCAGACCTTCTCTGCTACTTCCTGCGTCCTTTCTATGGAGTGGTCACCATCGAGAAGAATCTCGGGCTCTACAATGGGTACAAGACCATTGTCCTGCACACAATTTCATAGCAATAAATCAATAGGTAACACAATCATGAGCATTGGGGTAAATAACAGAAAATACTTTTGCCAATTTGTTAGTAGCTACTTTGAACTTGCTAAACAAGGAAGCTACATTTGCTTTTATTTTCAGGATGGCAATAAAATGCAGTCTTACTTTGTGAACAATGTTTGGCCAAATCAAACTATTGGAGATTCCATAAAGTGAACATACCTGAGAAATGGCAGCATAACGCGCAAGTCCCCATGCAGCTTCTTTAACAGCCAAAGCAGAAGGACCGCAAGGAATGCTAACAACTGTGCGCCTGTGAATTTCAAGGAGAGGACACTTAGATAAACTTAACTGTCTATTACGATAGATCAACTGGGCAGAACAATAAAAGAAACTTGGTGGATCAGATGCCCAAAATAAATGTTAATTGACGTACCATTTAGCAAAACGAGCACCTTGCTTGTAGTACTCGGCAGACCGTAAAGCCAATCCATCTAAGCCTTGGCACCAAGATTCATTATTTGACCCTGGTAGGGGAACCAAACCCTGACAACCAAGAAGCAAATTAATGAAAATTAGCAATTTCACCCATGGTACTGAAATAAAGCTCGTAAACTATGATCACATATGTATTAGTGCCATCATACCTTATCAACTTTGATTCCAGGTACAATCTTCTGCTCGCGCAACACGTCCACAAATGTCTTGCCATCAGTTGTTGACTGGTAAAGTGTTTCCTCAAAAAGAATGGCACCAGAGATGTACTCCCCAAGCCCAGGAGTGGTCAGCAAAAGCTGCCTGTACGCCTGCCGGTTAACCTCCGTGTTGTCCAGGCCGATTGAGTCTAACCTCTTTCCGCAAGTTGCATTTGATTCGTCAATGGCAAGGATACCACGACCAGGAGATGCAATAGTTTTCTACACCATCCAAAAATACAGGAGATGCAAAGTTAGAACAAAAATACCGCACGCACTCAGGACTATCCATCAGTGTATTTTGTACAAACTTTCGGTTTTCATATGCTATCAACATGGACTTAGAACTAGAAAATTTTTAAAGTGTGACAGAGAAACCAATACAAATAAACATAAAAGCTGCACATCTTTGCATCTATCAAGCAAGAAAAACCAGTAAAGTATCGATTCCAAATTCTTTTCTTCTCGTTGAAAAACTCCATACGAAAGAAGAATCACTTTATTAATCAAATGAGTTAAGCAAATCATAGCGAAGACCTCGAACTCGAAACAGTTCAATTCAATCCTGAGCTCTTAACAGTTCAATTCAATTCTCAATTCCAAATAGTTCAATTCAATCTCGAGTTCAAAACAGTTCAATTTCAATATCGAGTTCGAAACAGTATAGTTCAACAAAGCATTGAAATCACAACTTTATGCACTAAAAAAACAAATTCATATCCAAACAAACAAATCAAATCAAATCATACATCAGAAGTTGGTATTCAAAAGTCACTAGCAGTGATCAAATTAACAACAGAAAAGCACTAACAGCACATGCATATAAGTATAAATATATATTGATTGATTGATCGGAAATAATAAAGGCAAGGGAGGACTTACGGCGGTGACGACGAGCTCGTCGGTGTAGGCCTTGGCCCGGATCGGGACGGCGACTCGGGTCGGGCGGGCGGAAGATGATCCGTTGCGGCTGGTGAAGGACTGCTGGCCGATCCACTGAGACGACGCCGCATTAAGCTTCGCGAAGCTGGAGCAGGCCATGGCTTACGAAACGGCGACGGCGGCGGCTGCTGAGGAGAAGAGTTGTCGGCTGATTGGCGGGCGAGAAAATAGAAGTCGGGTTGGTTGGTGCGGGCGAGAAAGTGATATAAGACGGAGTTTGATTTTCTTGGAGAGTCCGCACTTTGGGTTTGCAAGTTGCAATGGGACAAGGGGGCATGCGGCACTACCAAACCGTCCTTACCGATTTACCTGATTTGCCCCTTGGTTGAATGACCGTCTTATCCTTGTTGTAGTTCGTTTGACTTGAGGTGAAACATTTGGTTGATGATTGTTCACGTGAGTTTGATTCTCATATTCAATTTTGGTTTAACTTACAACGGAATGAAACTCGAGTTTCTTTCTTCACCTAGTATATGAGTTTCATTCCTCCATAATTCTCCACCAACTATGATAGGCTTTATGTGCTCACGCACATTACACTTAAAAATAGACCTCTCATTGGACTTAAGCTTTCCCTTTTTTTTAGTATGGATTGTAGGAATGAGTTGATAAAATAGAAGTAGAAAATTGCAAGTGCTTTAAACTCTGTTGGTTAAAATTGTTCATCCATACATTCGAATTTCCAATTTCAATTGGAAATACCCAATTAGGCATTGAATTTTATTTTTAATTTTGGTAGAAAAAAAAAAAAAAAAAAAAACGAAAATGGTGTAGTGTGGTACGCCCATGTTTGATCAAAAGGGATTTAGGGGTATAAATGGGCCGGGATATGTTAACTTTCTGGCTTCACCTAACAAGTGACAACTTGCGCATGCGGCTTGATTAGGTGTGGGGGTAATAAACAATACAAGTATGACGGAAACAAATAAACTAATATAAGTAAAGAGGACGACCATCTCCGATGAACTGGACAAAAAACCATGCTCCTTTCGTGATTCACGATTGAGACTCCTGTCCTGCATGACAAAATACAAATGCAACTTGGCGCCAAGGATGATTTTATTTTCCTTTTGGTAAATGCCAAGGAGTATTTTCTTCTTAAAGAAAAACATTAAAGATTTGTCCAAAGACCAAAAGAAAAAAAAAAAAAAAAAAGGGAAATTGATACTTTCGTCAAAACTTTTTGTTGAGGAACTAGGGAATGGAATTTGGGGACATAGGGGACTTATGACATGTTTACATATAAAGAAATAGAAATGGAAGGAATGAAAATTGTTGGGAATCACTCTTTTTTTTTTTTGTTACTCTAAGTTAGGGGTGATTTTCTGACGGGTTAGAATCGGAAATAAGGGTTCCAACTTCCGTTCCAAAAAAGTTCGGAATGAAAATTTAGTTCCAAATTCGGAATCTTTGGAAATCGGAAAAAATTCGGAATTTTTCGGATCGGAATTATATTGGAAATTTCGGAAATAATTCGGAATTGTTAGGTTCTCAAGATGAAATAAGATAAAATAATATACAAACTACGCTTACGAGATGAATACATAGTCTAAAGCAAGTAATAAATGTGTCTACGAGTAAAAATAAGCAAAATTGAAGTAAATATTATTTATTCTAAAATATATTATGAACTATATAATAAGTAAATTATTACAAAACATATTAAATGCATTCTATTTTTTTTATCGGAATAGGTTCAGAAATATTCGGAAATAAGTCGGATCGGAAAGTCGGACTTTGGATTGAAAAGGCACGTTCCAATTTCCGTCCAACTTCTTTCGGAATTCTTTGGATTCGGAATTTTTTGGCATCGGATCGGAATTTTTCCGTTCGGATTGGAATTTCCAATCCAACTTGCACCCCCTACTCTAAGTTTACTAACCCACTTGCGAATAAAAATTTAGTGGGTATACTCCAACTTAGGAGCAAAAACACCCCAATGGATTAGAATCGGATACTTAAGGGTATCCGATTGTCCTTCCTGAAAGGTATCTAATTCTCGTTCATTCCTGAAATTTTTTTTTTTCGATCCCCTCTTCTAAGTAAATAAGTTCTTAGAAATCTTATATAAGAGAAAAGACGTATGAAATAGATATAAAATGGATGTAAGGAAAGATGTAACCAAGATGAAGCGAATAAGCAACTGTATATTGAAGATCTCCACAATCCCAAGTTACTCAACAGTGAACTAGTAAAATGACTAGTTGGAATGTGTCGGTAGCTAGTGGACCCAGTCGTTCCTTACCTACCTGGTTGCTTCCTATGTTGCCAGGTGTTTTTTTTTTACACGTGGAGGGCTATTTCTTTCTCAGGATTACCTATTTTGTCTTTCTTTTTTAGTTGAGAAAGTCACCTATTTTGTCTTTTAAACTAAGGATAGGAAAATACCAAGTATGAACCTTCTTTTACTTTTGTAAAAGAGTAATATTATTAAACTAATATCTACCTGATTTTTCGCACTAGTTATTAAGGAAAAACACATAATATTTGTTATGCACCTTTGATTTATTATATTGTAAGATATTTTAAGTTCGACTCATATTAATGAAAAAATATTTCATCAATACAATTGATATTTGTAGCTTGATGTAGTTTGTATATGACTTATCTACCGGTTTTCTAAATGTATCCATGTAAATCTATGATACCGTTTATAGAAACAAATTATAAGCTAACATAAAGTCATTGTTACCTTAAGAGGATTTATAATATTATATACATATGTAAGAGTTAAACCCAATTCATAAATCTAGCATTCATCTCAGGTATGCCTACCATAATTACCAAATATCAATTGTCACACAAGTCACCATAAAGAACAAATGCAGCCCAACTGAACCACATCAACATCATTCACATTCCTCAGGCGATTTGGTATGCATATTTATGATGCAAATAAGACCAAAATCTTCTCCCCACCAAATGTCCCACATGACCAACACATTTCAGTCATGCAACCACAACATCCAAACCGGCTGTTGCCGCTACACAGAAGTCTTTAAGAAAACCCCAAAATCAAATTTAAACCTTCACAATCCACGAAAAGAAATGAGAAAAAGCAATTGGGTAAGTGATTTGTAACTCAATTTATTAATTATCCCATTTATGTATGCATTAATTTGAGATCTCAAATGTAATAGAAACTAATTTATAAAGTCATCGTGTTGCAAGTGACTTATAACTTCGTTATTTAAATGTAGAGAATTTTTATCCAAGTCCATCATTTCTCTACCCCATTTAACATTATATTTTTATCTTTGAAAATTTCAAAATTATCCAGAAATTACAGAGAATATTTCATAAGAACCCAACATCGTTTTTGTGAATTAAAGTTACAGTAAAATAGAAAAGGCAAAAGATCACTTCGCAAGAAAAGATCTTCACCACCGTCCCTGTATTTTTCTTAATTTCAATGAAAAGAATAATAAAAAGTTATTGGATGTGAGAAGAAAAATGTCACTAAATTCTTGTAAAATATTTTTTAAAAAAAGAAAAAAGAAAGGATGGATATCTACGGCCCAAGTTTAATTCCCTATCAGAAGTAAATTAATCAACTTACCATAGAACCTTTACATTTCATACGTGTTGGCTTTCATGGCTATATAGCTAAAAAGCATATAAAAAGCAGACCCTCTAAAAACCAGAACGTAATGAGCAGTTCTCTCTGCAACCAGGGCACACTGCCCTCATTTCTCCCAATTTGTGCGATTTTCTTAGCTTTCACCCCTCCTGCTCTGTAAGTTCACCAGGTGTTTGACGAAATTCCTCACTGAAGTTGAGAAATGGGTGTTTCTTTTAAGGTTGCAAAGAAGGGGACGCGGTACAGACCGAACGTGTTAATGGAGGAGAAAGACAACCATGAACACGACCCAATTTTGGACTCTGAGCAGAGAGATGACCAGGTGTGTAGATGAAGTGGGTTTTCATTGTGTTTGATCTTTTGATTGATTGGATTTTCATCATCAAATTTTGGGTTTTGTGTGTTTGGTGACACTCTTTAGACAATTTGGTTGATGGGTTTTTGATTTTCTGCAATTTAGATTCTTTGTTTGCATGTTTGAAGTTGATTAATGCAGTGTGGAGTGTGGACTTTTATGCAAGATTAAGGTGACAATGTTCCTATACTTGCGCTGTAGTTTGTTGCTTGCTCAAAGATTAGTTTGAAGAATGTGGCTTTATTAGTATACAATATAGAGATGGACACTTTTGTATTATTTTAGTTAACCAATTGGATGTTTAGTTGAATGGATTGGCGGTCCTGAAATTCATTTTCAATTGGCGGTCCTGAAATTCATTTTCAATTGATTGTGAGGTTTTTAATTTATTAAACCAAAAACCTCACAATAGTTGGTGATGGGTAAGGTTGGTGTTTAGAAGATTGATCATTTTGTTATTAGCCTGCATGAAGTCTTAACATGTAACTATCATGAAGGTTTGTTCTACTGGGATGGGACTTAAGGTTGCAGATCCCACAAGTGTATTAGTTCAGGATGAGCGGCACTCTTTTTCAGATGGTAATGCTCACCACTTTGAATTTTTAATCATGATGTTCTGAGAAGCTTTTGTGTTTGACCATCCTTTTTTCGTGCAGACCTTGAGGTATCCTTTACACTGAAGTTGTTTCATAACGGTTTTTCTGTGGGAAAAGCCACTGAGGTGAGCGTAAACTCTTACAGAAATTACTTGGCATCATTAAAATAGAGTGTCGTATGTAATTCCTCCTCCGGCTACTAACACACGCCTCACTGGCTTTGGCAGTTGTTCAATGATGCAGCAGAGCACTTGCTGCATCCATACGATAAATCATCAGAGACACTTTTTTCTGTAAGTCTATGGTTTATTTGTAGTGTGATTCACACAAAATGTTCAAGACGTGACCTTTACTCAGTGATGTTAACTTGGTTTAGCAGCCTACTTATAGATGGCTCGGTCACTGTCATTCCTTCTCAGATTTGCCTAGCTATATGATTTGAGTTTTAGACGGTTTTTCAACCAGATACCTTGTCCAAATGTAGCTTACCCAGGGTTGAACTTAAAGAATCTATCCCATTCAGTGGTTACTGGGTTTGTTTGATTATTTTAATACAAGCGTGTAATACACTGGCATCACTCTGGGATTTGATAGTTGTGTACTTTGACTTGATTTTTCAAGGCAATTATAGGACTGTTTGTCTAAACCATGCAAAGTCAGTATGATGGTCGAGTATGTATGATACTGAAAGCACAAACGTTTGCACTCAATCATGTTCAGATAAAAGGTTTATCCTCTTTTCCTGAATGTAACAAACGATATCATCCTAAAATCCTAGACCACTATCACATAGAACTCTTTGAAAGAAAAGTTCCTACATGTTTGGGCTTGTATTTAGTTGCTCCGATAAGGAACATTCTAATGCTGGAATGAAGCTGATGGAATTGTAATATTGTTTTCTTCTGTTATGAATATAAGTGGCAAAATATTGTTCAACGTTAAAGCAGTTTCCATACATTTTATAGAAAGCTGTAGTTTGTTCACTGTGTATTTGACTCGTCATGAATTCTTCCCCGTGTTTGTTGTTTGCATCAGGCTATTGAGTTTGGTTGGTTACCTGGAGATATTTTTGATGATTTACCCTGCAAGTATGTCAATGGAGCCATCCTTTGTGAGGTGAGATAAACCAATATAGTTTACTAGACAGAAGACACATTTAGCAAGGGGAGAAAAGAAAAGATGTATTAACTATAAAAGAGATTCATGTAAATTTCAATGTCGGAGCTTTCTGATTTGGATCATAAAATTTACATGAACTGAGAGTGATGTTTTCATCGCAGATTCAAGATTATCGCAGTGATTTGATCCAAGGAAGAGACACAAATTGTGCCAAAAAGTCTCCAATTGTTCACAAGGTTGTCTTGCATATGCGTACGGAAAATGTTGTCAAGGACCTCTTGTCAATCTCGGAAGCTTCTTGGACCTACAGAAATTTTCTGGTTGGTAACCTTTAACAGGATCATCCTGGGCTCCTTGGCTTTTAACTGAAGCATATTGATCTATTATTTAGGCTTCCTTGTTCTTGTTCAGGAAGTAGAATCTTACATTCTCAAGGTCTTGCAACCTGATCTTCACCTAAACCCATGGCCATTGGAAGACAGAAGCTATGTTGAACCCTTAAGCAAGAAGGTACTGAAAGTTTCCATGTACACTTCTTCCCAAGTGCGAAATGTATGAAGAATATTATGACTGTCTGCTTGTAATGTTCGAACGTCCAGTTCATTTGGAACCTATAACTACAGTTATAACAAGCAGTTAACAATTAGTAAGATTTCAGAATCACAGGGATTTGAGATGGTTCTAAATCGAGAGATAAGACTGCTTTTTCACAAAGCTAATTTTATTTTATTCACTAGTTAAATCCATAGTTAACGCTCTAGATTTTAGTAGCATTACCCATTGTTATATGTTATGCGTGTTTAGTTAGACTTTGTGATAACCTCTATCTCAATTTCAAGTAATGATTTCCACTGCCAGTCTGCCATATAAATCTATCTTTTGCCTAGCCTGCATGATTGTAGTTTATGTAAAGGTTGGCTAATTGTTGGCATTTTTGGCAGGTCGATCTTGGAATTACATGTGGTCGGAAAAAGCAAAAGCTGAGCAACACAACAGACACTGACCTACATTTCCGCAGCTCACATGATGCAAGTGCCCTTCCTATTACTGGTCAGAATTTTAGCTCTCAGTTTGGTCTATCGTATTCAGATCAAGGAGTTACAGTTTCGACGCATAAAGTACCAACCTCTGATGTTAATCCACAAGAAAACAATGTTCTACTAGAGACCTCACTATCCCATCCTTTGGCAATACAGCCAATGTTTAAAGTAGCAGACCATTGCAACCAATCTGCTTTGACATCGGTGGCGACCACATCTAATGTTGACTCTTTACGCAACCAAAGTCAACTGGTTCTCAGTAAGGGCGTTAGATGTGAAACACAAGCAGTTCAAGAACCTCTTCTGAAGAAACCCAAGACAGAGCCTGTAGACTCATCTTATCCACAGCTTACAGAAAGGCAAATTGAAAACAGTGTTTTACCGTATCCACAGTGGAAGAATGAGCTGTTCCATCAGCGAACTGAGGGCAGAAAAGTTCTTCATGAAAGATTTCAGGATAAAGTGTGCCCCTCGCTGGTAATAAGTAGTGGTCAGACAGGAAGTCTTCAAGGAATCACAGAACCGCAGGCTGTAATGGCCACTTCTACTGTTAAGTTAGAGCCTGTGGACTATAGTTTCTCCATGTCAGATGTTAGGAAGATCAAAGATCAGCCTCGTTTGATGGACAGGATAGTTATTCAGTCTAATCTCTTGCAATCACAGAAGCTACAATCATCAACTCTATTGAGAGACAATATAGCGGTTGATACATCATTGAAGAGAAAGTGCTTAACTTCTCTGCCAAGAGAGGTGCCTGATCTTGCAAAGCGGAAAACATACCCTTGCACTAGAGTCTCCAGAACAAATTTGAGTGCTCGCAACATCCATTTCAATGCAGCTAATGGAAATCATGTTTCAAGGAATCTTACTTCATCCCAGCCATCAGTACTTCAGAGGCTTTTGAAGATTCAGGCAGTCACCGAGAGGTAATTTAGTCTATAAATTCACACCAGTTGTCCTGTAACTACTTATACTTCTCCAGTCTTGCTTGTTATGATTTGTAATGTTTTTTAGTGCATTCAGGTATGGTCTACATAAGAGGAAGTGCAAATTGGACCAGTTTTTTATGCGAAAACCCTTTTTTAGTCCATTGATTGCTTTCCTAATCTTAGCTTTGGAAGATAATGGGAAGTGGGAGAATACTTCCACAGACAGCTCTGTGGACTGGGCGCTAGGTATGGGTAAAGTGAGGACATTGACTTTTCTACATCAGTCTTGCAACCACCGAGGTGAGAACTAATTATGTGCGTCTCCAGATGTGTATGTGTATTTTTCACTCTTTATCGCTGCCTTTCTTCCTTGTCTAAGTAATTTTATATCCTCCTAGCAAATGAGACGCCTGCCGTTGATAGAGAGGCCCTGGTCAGACTGCTGATAAGAAAGAAGCTTAATGAGGGACTGGTGGAAGCAGGTGTTCTTTATGGAATTGAAGAAATGATGTTTTATCCTCTCCCATCAGCCTTTACTTCATCTGTGAGTTGCGATTGGCTATTACTGAAAGTTTCTTCATTGGATATATGATTGTGATATAAGCGATGTTAGATGAGGAAAAGGTGGTACAAATGATGTTCAACTATGCATTTACCGCAAATTTAAGGCACTATTCTGTACTTCTGTATATCTTGAAACACACCATAAACATACATCTAGCAGCCTCAAAGATTTGATGAAGAAAGCATCTATTTAAGACATTCTTCTGACTTTTGTGTAATATGCAATTGGCAGCATTCTTCAAACGTCTTGGCTACTCGGTTCACTTCGTTGGTAGGTTTGTAAGTTTTTTTTAAAAAAAAAACAGTTTTGGTTTGGTTTTCATAACATAAAACTAAATTTATTTTTGTGTTATAGATGAAGCGTGAAGGATACTACCTATGTAGTGATTTAGTATTGCCTACAGCTCTCAAGGCTGATGATGGTGGCCTGAGCAGTCAATGGCATAATCTTAAAACTGCCACTCCATCAGCTGGAACAGTCAGGCCAGCTTCCTCACCCCTAACCCCCTCGTTCGCACCTTTCAGACTCAAAATTGGAAACACACCATCGGCTGTGCAAATCCCAAACAATTGTATATTCAAACAACTCAACCTTGCTGCACAAGTCACTTGTATGACTCCACAATTCCAGCAGTTGCAGCGAGCCTATTTGCAGAATTATGTGTTGCAAAGACAAAAACAACAAATTGAACTCATGAGTGGATTTGGTGCAAAACCAGATGGCAGTCTTGGCTTGTTTAGAAATGCTATGGACACGGGGCCCTTAACTCCATCCTTGGCAATGGGAGGACGGCTGCCCTCGGTTGAAAGTTTAGGTCAATTAATGAATCATGGAAGTGAAATACCTGGTTTCAGTGACAGCAAGCAGCATCTGATTTTGAGTAAGCCGAGGGAGACTGAAGGCCAGGAGAAAGCCATCCTGAGTGGAATTTCAATTCAAAGAAATGTTGCAGGTCATGGGGTGCAAATGACCATATCAAATATTCCAGACATGTCTCGTACACTAAGAAACCAGCAGAAGCTACAATCACAGTTGCATAAACCAGAACTTGGATCACCACCACCCCAGCAGCCACAACAAATATGGCCCGACAACAGCAGGAAATGACCTCATTGCTCCAGCATCAAGACGCATCCAGCTTAGTCCAGCACGGGGGTTCATCTCAGAGTCAAGTTCGTTTTCAGCAACTTGTGCAACAGCCTCAAGTAAGCCAACAACTGCCCGCTCAGTCAGCACCACGACAGGTAAATGCAACTGCGGGATGTTATGGCAGTTCAAAAATGAGCTCTCAGACTCATGGCTCTATGGAAAGAAGCATAACTTAAGCTCAGCTGGTGTTATCGTAGGGAGGGTCATGGTAGTAATTCAGTCAATGAAAATCTGTTTTTTGGTAGTAACTCAGTCAACTATAGTCTTGTGTTTTTTGGTTAACAGTATGTCAACAGGTTTTCATAGTGACCAATATATACAGCCGTTTTGTTTTTCTTCCAAAAGCAAAAGAAGGAAGAAACAAATAAAAGAAAAACAGCTTCATGTTCTCAATCTTCACTGTTTTCTTATTTTGGTTGATTTTCATTTGCTGTTTCAACTTTCATCCGTCTTAGTAAATTTTAGTTACATAAGGAAATAGAATTCCAAAAGTAATGCTTCCAAAACAAAATTAACAGTCCATTTGAATTCCATCTAGGTTTTGGCCAAGCATTGTTTCAATGTGCCATTTCTCGTAAGTCAATTGTCAAAAGAATGATCTTATCTACCTCAATCCTCTTGATAGCCGATGATTCTACCTCACCATAAGACGTATTTTTTTTCATTATTTGATAGATTATCAGTAGTAATGCACAATGTAATGTTCACAACATATCAATTACAACACCTTTATTAAAGATATTAATAAGCATATAACATACTCGTAACATACTCAAATATTTAATCTCGATTATACTTATTAACTTTAAAATTCTCACGTCAAAAGAGTTGTGGATAAGTTTTCAACACTCCCCGTCAGAGCATAGTCCCCACTGCTCCAATCAAAATCGCCCACGTCATCACAAGATGGATGGACCCCACATTTATATCCAGCTCACCATGTCCAGTGTGTCAGTCAAGTAGTGTTAACCAACCAACCAGGGGTAAACCCCCAAACCCTAACCTGTAACCCAAACTTCTCCTCCCCCTTCCTTCCTCTCCAATTCCAAAACCCTAACACCCAAAATTCCACCAATTCACTTGCTCAATTTCCCCTCAAAACCCCCAATCCACCTCAATTACTCCAGCCACCATGGCCACGAACAACTCGGCCGACCGGAGAAAGCCACCGCCGAGCTCCACCAGCAACGGAAACGGCGTCGTTTCTCCGCTGTGCTTGACGAACAGCAGGCTGAGCATGGTGCCGAGCAGAGGCCACAAGCCCGAGAGCTACGAGGACGTGCCGCATTTGGAGTACAGCCCATTGCTCTACAGCTCGCTGGAGCGCTACTTGCCTCCATCCATGCTCAACGGCCCGCGCGACCTCAAGCTCCAGTTCATGAAGGAAATCATCAGCCAATACTCGTCGGAAACCGAACGCATTCGGGTAATACAATCGAAATTCTATCTATTCCTATTTCTCTATTTGTGTGTTTGTTTGTGTTTGGTAGATGCCGAGAATTGGAAATTGGTGTGAATTGTGGAAGTTTTCCGATTTTCGGTTGTATTCAGTAGAGAAAGTGTTGCCTTTTTGAGTTTTCTTGACAAGTGATTGATCGTTTTGGGTTACTAACTGGGGAGAAGAGAATAAAGCAGAATGCAGGTTTGATAGAATATAGGAATTGGGGATTTTTGACTAATGTGTGTAGATATCCTGGTGTTAAAGTACGGTCCTTGATGCAGGTTTGAATTTCGTGTGTAGGCGAGGGAGCTAAGCTTGGGTAGATATAAGATATAAAGTTCAGAGCACCAGGGAAATAGAGAATAGAAGAGAATGCAGATTTGATAGAAACAGGTATCGGGGATTTTTGAGTAATGTGTGTAGGCATCCTTTTGGTGTTTGATGCAGGTTTTATTTTTGTGTGTAGCCTAGGGAGGTATAGCTCAGAACACTAGGGGCAATGGGATATATGGCTAATTGGTTACTGTTGTGTTGTGTTTTTTAGAAGCTCATTCTTTGTCTCTGCTTGAATAAACAGGTTCAACGGCATAGTGAATACAGACAGAAGATCATTTCGAACTATCAGGTGAGTGTAATAGTAATATGTTGTTGCACTTAGAATCATACTTTTGATATCTAAAGAACACCTTTATGGGAGGGGTATTGCAGTGGCTAAAGTTTACTGCATTCTCATGGTACATGTGGAATATAGGGAGTTGAGTTTTTTGCCTAAGGCATGTAAACATTAATGTCTTGCACTGACTTTCATATCCGCTTATACATATATTTCCTTCTTGATTGTTCCGTCTTCTTTTTGTAGCCTCTACACAGGGACTTGTACACCCTGCAAGCGTCAAAGATCTTTCTCCCTTCATTTATCCAAGCAATCACTGAGAATACAGAGGCCAGTTTTAGAAATATAATGGCTGAACCCTCTCCTGGGGTGTACACATTTGAAATGCTTCAGCCGCAGTTCTGTGAAATGATATTATCTGAGGTATCATTGTGGATTTAAGTTAATTTTTCCTGTGTATTATGTTTTCTAAATTCTTAAGTGGTTCTGATTGCTTAGGTGGAAAATTTTGGGAGGTGGGTCAGTGAGACAAATTTCAGAATCATGCGACCAAACACAATGAACAGATACGGTTGTGTTCTTGATGACTTTGGCCTAGAAACAATGCTTGACAAGTTGATGAAGGACTTTATACGCCCTATGTCTAGAGGTATTTCATCTCTAAGTATTATGGAGTTGTAATTACAAAAGCAATATTACATTCAAAATGTTTAAAACTGATGCTATACATTTTTTGGTGATTCAAATTTCTGCAGTTTTCTTCTCTGAAGTTGGTGGATCCACGCTGGATTCTCATCATGGGTTTGTTGTTGAATATGGAATTGATAGGGATGTAGAGCTTGGTAGGTGCTTATCCATCTCTCAGTTTTGGATTTGGTTTTTAAAATAGAATTTGTACTTTGAAGCCTCTTTCTTTCTCTTTTTCTTGCGACATCATTTCAGTCTTTTCTTTGTATTTTTTAACTCCAAGGAGTTATGCTGAATAGTAAATTGGAGCTTTACTATCTAATTGGACGATCTCTGCTGATAGTCATTTTAATTTTTCCCACAACAGCTTTAGTTCTTGGTTTAGGTATACAATGTCATGTTAGTGCTCAATGAGCTTAATAATCTATATGTCTATTCCTTCGTGTTTGTCTGTTCATCATCTTAAGTGCAATCTATAGCTTTTTAAGCTTTTATAACCAACAGATGTTTTATGTTGTAGGTTTTCATGTGGATGATTCAGAAGTCACCTTGAATGTTTGTTTGGGTAAGCACTTTTCTGGTGGAGAATTGTTCTTTCGAGGCATTCAATGTGAAGAACATGTGAATACAGAGACACAACAAGAGGTATGCTAATCTTTAAGATTATTTGATTTACTAAAGTTTCTGGTGTGGGGTAACAGTTTTCACCTTTTGGAAGCACAGTTGCTTTTGGGTATCAGATTTGACATCCTGAAATATACTTTGGTAATGAGAAGGTTGTGCGTGCATATGCATATGAAAAAACTAAGGGAAGTGTTATTAGCACTCCACTTTTTTCATTGTGCAGTCTCACTTTCATGTAAAATGTAAAGGAGCAGTGGAGTGCACAATGAAAAATGTGGAGTGCCAATAACAACATTATTGATCTGAATTGTGAATGACTCATTTCTGAAATCGGTGGCATATCTAGTTAGCATAATATGTAATACTATTTTGACATGCAGGCTTGTAATTACAAGAAAAGTTTAAACCATTCATCTTTCTTCTTTATTTAGGTTTTCTTCTCGCTTGTAATTACAGTAAAGTTTAAACCACTCATCTTTCTTCTTTCTTTACCTTTTCTTAGTTTTGTTTAAAGCTTTCTTCTCTTTTTGTAAAGTATACTACTTAATTATTGGTGGTTGTTTTTTGGAATCTTTCCAATGATATTCATAGGAAATCTTAGATTATACCCATATCCCAGGATGTGCGGTTCTTCATCGTGGCCGCCATCGTCATGGTGCTAGAGCCACTACTTCTGGCTGTCGAGTCAACTTACTGCTATGGTGCAGAAGGTAAGCTTCCTCTATTTCTCCCTTAAAAGAAACAGAAGAAACCTAACCTAATTATAGATATCTTTAATTTCCCTTTGTACTAGTACTTTCATGTACTTACTCTATGTGGAAAAGATATTCAATCAATGCAACTTTTCAATTTGGTTATGAATTGAGATCAGTTGATCAATAAAGTATACAGCGAATTATTGGAACTCAATGTTCAGAGCACTGAACTGAAGGTATATAACTGAGGTTTCCTGCACATTTGGATTATCCTAGATCTTCTGTCTCAGTTGTTTTTTCAACTGAGTGTGCGTAATGCAGATCACTCTCAATGGCATTGTAATCATAAAAATGAAATACTCCTACAAAGGCTAAGTAAACTTTGGATCTTTGTCTCTGTAAAGGTCCGGGAATTTCCGAACTGCCTGCTGCTTGAATTAATGGGAATCAGTTATATAGAAGCTTTTTCTGTGGACTCTTTTAGGAGAATGCCACTGCAAGGATTATCTTACTTATGCAATCTGTTTATCAATTTGCTAAATGTGTAACCCCCAATCTTCTTGTAGTTCGGTGTTTAGAGAGATGAAGAAATATCAGAAAGACTTTTCTAGCTGGTGTGGAGAGTGCCAACGCAAGAAGAAGGAAAGACAGCGCCAATCAATTGCTGCCACTAAACTGGTATAAAAAATAATAATTGATATGAAAAAGATAGACCGGATCAGCATATTTTGAGTTTGGCATTAGTTATTCACTTTGGCGTCTGATCGTTCTCTTCTGTTTTTGTTTCAGAAATTATTCAAGAAAGTTGTGAAACCCACTTCGTGAGCTGTTCGCTTGTTTTTCCTACTAGTACTTCTTGAGCTATTCACCATGGAGTGTTTGCTTGTGATGTTGTAAATTTACAGAATCTCGTCTTTAGCAGCAGATAGAAGTCTTCGTCATTTATTTGGTAACTTTATTCACATTAGAACAGTTAGGCTGGTTAGAAATATGAAACGCCGGTGCCTGTTCTCTGTTAACTGTGATGTTACTGCAACTCCTTTCTTGCCGCACCAAGCCTCCCGCTAACTTACAGTTTGCTTGAAGTTGCTGATAGGAGTTAATTGGAATATGAGATCAGCTTCTCCTTTGGGTTTCGGATCTTGGTTTGGTAAGTATTTTGGCTTTTGTTTTTTTGCCTAAGAAATCCCATAAAGTTTGTTTGGTCTGTTGTCCCTGTCCACTTTGTGCCGACCAAACACACCATAGTCAGTCTGACCGAGTCCTCCAGTATCCAAGTCAAACATGCTGTCTCACCTCGGTCTAGTCAGATCTCCACAACAGATCGACTCGTATGGAATGTATGCCTAAAGAAACCACACCAATTAAAGAATTCAAAAGCATTATGTACACTTTGGATTGTTCCACACTAAGAAACCATAATAATGAGTATGAATAAGGTTGTTGCCGCGTTAAATGAACAGCTTCATCGTTCTTTAGTAGGGTAAGAGATAACAGGTTAGTCTCACTCAATTAACTTAAGTTTATGTTTAAGTACAAGTCCGACAGCCATCTCCCAAAGAATAGTGAGTTCATGAGCCTATCAATTTACCCTTGTGTGTTCAAGCCGGTGGTCAAATTTCGTAGATGAGAATTGGAGGAATAGTGAGTTCATGAGCCTATCAATTTACCCTTGTGTGTTCAAGCCGGTGGTCAAATTTCGTAGATGAGAATGAGAACCTCCAATTTTAAGTCACTTGATGGATAAAGGTGAAAAATGCGCTTTTCCATGTTTTCATAACCCAATCACACTTCTGCAACTTAATTGTCTGACTCAACCTAGGAGAAAAATAAATACATTTTATTTTATTCTCATTTGGTGAAGTTAAAGTCAGAATCTTTGACACCTAGATAAGTGCTAGTGACCAAGATGTTTCTTTTCGTCTTGATAAACACTGCTGACTAGTGACACATTCTATTTTATTTTATTTTATTTTTAAATAAAATTTCCCTTTCAATGAATGGTAGGTAAAAAAGAAGTTCAATGTATGTATGGCCTTGATTTTCAAATTCTTCTTACCTTTTTTAGTAGATCTTCTAGACTTCGCAAGACGCCTATGCATCCCAAGGTGGATTTCTTTGAATAAAGTAAATTTCTTCTCGACTATTCCAATTTCAATACTCAAACGTCTCTCTTGTATTACTGTGATTAATTTACTAATTTATGTGTACGACCTCTTAATTCATTGCTTGAGTGTCGTCCTACCCATCGTTATCATTGATTCATTGTCGTTGTCTTCTCTATCATTATCATCGATCTCGATCCTTCGAAGGAGGTTTTTGGACTTAAATTAATGGCAATAATGTGCATTATTGGTGCTCTTTTTTATCAATTAGACAATCGATCGGGCAGCTGCAACCACCTTATGTTTGTTATAACTTTCCCATTTCACTGATTTCATTCCTCCCATAGATGTTAGTCAGACAAATAAATTCATTTCCAGACACGTACAGTTAAGTACGATACTTTATTATGTCATATAGCTAATTTCTATTATAATAGATATGTGCAAATTGATTATATCATATACTTTTAGTACTCGTAATATTATACTATTGCCTAACTTTTTATTACAAGTGACAATATTTGAATTGTTATATCATCTTACCTTTGGACCATAATTAGTTGTTTAGTGCGTGTCTTTGGCAAGAATTAAAGTTTCCCTTTCGATCAAAATTTCGAGAGTCAAAATTATGGAAATTTTGGTAGATTTCGACAAATTTCGGTAAATTTCAATAAATTTCGATAGTTTTCAACCTTCAAATTTCCGAAATTTCGATGGAAATTTTGATATTTCGATGAAAATTTTGTTTCTTGGTCTTTAGATTGATTTATTTTGGTTGGTCTGTATTACTTTTACTTAAATTAAACTCATCTTCTTAACAAACTATTGGAAAGTTGGCCATATATCTATTTTCCAAATAGAAAATGGTGGTCGCTCTTGGGTCCTTGTTAAGTCGACATATATCTAGCTTAGCTAGCAGGGAGGTTGATAATATAGGCACCAAATCGAGGTGAGAGTTGAGACCACATTGATTCTCTCATATATTTGCAATCAAAAAGGGAAAATGACAAATCAAAATAACCCCAAATTCTTATAATTTGCATTTTAATACCATTTGCCTAATAAATTATCAGCAAGTGAACAACTTGATCAGGACGGTGGATACGGGGAGGTTTGTGGACGATGGAGATTGCATCGCGCATCTCTTAATTATCGCTTTTGGATACATATATTGGTTAATTAGTACGACGGAGATCACGGAAAATCTTTCTTCATGTCTTTATGGTCTAATCCCACCGCCCAATGCTCGTTAATTAGTTGATAATTGTTCACATTAATTTCCCATCATGTCCCTACTTATATTGCAAACCCAATTTGGTGAAGGATGACTCAACTTCAACTTCAGCGGTGAGAATAAATATATTTTCAGTGAAGTCGAAGGTTTTATGAAAGTTTCAAGTCCGACTTACAATAGTGATGAAATCAAGAATATTCTCAATGTGATCGATATTACATTGTGAATCATTTGAATATGTTATAAATGGACTATATACTCGTTGTATATTATTGTTAAATGTAAATATTCTTTCTTTGATAAAAAAATAACTTTCCGTTTTCAACTCTAGTAGCTAGCTCCTATTCTTATTCTTAGCTATTGACAAGTACTTCTTTATCTAGTTAATGGCACCCTAAACCCTAAACCGAGTATAGTTTAATTTGATCTACATTTCAGAAAAAGAATTTGAATTAGTGCAAAATGAAAAATATCCTATCCTTATCAACCTAATTACTTAGGCCTTGTGCATATGTATGACGTATACCGAGCTCACTTTTTATATTCATTACCACCCATAATACAGCATGCATGCTTTATCAACAAAGCAACTTTTCAACTTGATTAACTAGTTAACTAGTGGAAGGCCCCGCAAATATTCGCTGGCGGGCTATCTGGTAGGAGGAGATTTATATTTTTACAGTTTTACCCTCGTATGATTAAATTCAGTTGTTATAAATATTTTTTGTAATTAAGGGTATTTTTGATATTTTAAATTTTAACCATTCAACCGTTCTTCAAGATTTTGCTTTATAGAGATATCTATACATTTATAGATGTAGATTACTGAAAACCAACCCAACCAATGGTTCATTCAATTGGAATTTAGATATAAAACACATCATTTATTTATATATCAGATGATATGAGAAGAAAAAAGGCATACACATGGATAAATATGGATGCCATTGGCGTATTCAATGCAGGCAATGAGATGAAGCTCATATGGCATGTTTTTAAGAGGTGACGTTTTCACGTACGGAATTTTCACGTACGGAAGAATTGCAAATAACTTACAAGATGGTACTGATAGTAACATTCAATACACTTCATTTCATAGGATAGGATGTGAAAAACAGAGCGAGCTAAGTTCTTATGTTGATTTTTTCAGGAGTAAGATATTTCTTCGAAAATTTCATTGTTATAAGGCGATATTCAAAACTATTAATAGAATATTGCAGGACCAGAAAGGGACTAATTTTGTAGGTGAGTTAACAAAGCAGCTTCCAATTTCCAAAAGTTTGGTCCAGGGCCAGCCTATTACCTCATAGATATCACGTGGATGCATTATCTGGAGGGATTTTTTTTGCACATGATTTTGTATGGTTTCCTTTACTAGAATCTAAAAGATTGTGTATTTGGAGAGTTTCCACCACTCAAGTTGTTGCAAATTTTGGTTTTTGATATCTCCACATGAAAGTGGAGTGTGGTGCGCAGACAAAATGCATATGGGGGTGAGTTTTTAGAGAATAAACAGTTGCCTCTTATCCCCACTTCTATCAATGCATATGGCCCATATGGGATGGTTCTGGTTAATGTTTAAATGCAACTTCCTTATAAGAGACAATTAGTTTTGCGCTGTTTTTCACAGTAAGAAATAATTTCATTGACTATTTTCGACTTTACAAGATGATCTTTACATAGTTATTTAAACATGAAACAATTGTAAGGATGAAATAGACCTTTTTTTTCTATAGTGGATCACTAATTTTTCTTTTTTTTTTATTAACAGAAATATATTATAAAAGTGTTTGGCAAAACCAAATAAAGGAGTACAAACTCAGACATCGATCAAAAAGGAACGCCTAATACTCCTACCAGGACTCATAATTTCACTAATTTTGAATGTTCACCTTTAAAGATAAAGTAATTAAAACCTCATTCATTGACTGCCACATAGATACTACCAGAGCACAAACTCCATTCGCGCCCAACTCTTCAGTTTTTTTGCAACAATTCCCAAATACAGTAACAGTTCGTACTAACACAGAAATAGTTCATCTCAATATAGATACAGTTTTTGACTCAAAGTCTCGTTTCAATCAATGAAATACACAAAATAACCGCCGCAACCCATTCCAAAATTCGTCCAAATTCAACACAATAAGACCCAATTGAAACTTTTAGAAATAACACAATAAAAAATTAATATAAGTATGGGGAATCGATGTTGAGCCGCAAGAGATCGAGCTTGGAGTTAACTTCGTCGTCATAGATTATAAAAACCAAAAGAAAGAACCAGAGTAGATTGGCGAGCTACCAAAAGGAAGAACAAGAGTAGATGGGCGAGCTTGAGAGAAAGCAAGTTCAAATCTGAAATCTGGTTTGAGTTGGACATGATTAGGGGATGTGGAGGAGTTAGATCGAGCGACAGGGTGAGGAAGAAGGCGATGCAGAACTAGTGAAAGTGGCAGGCTGACGAAGGAGCTTGTGAGTGTAAACAATTTATTTAATGTCTAATTATATCATTTCTCCATTTAATAAAGTAAAATTACCTAATTCACTGATTTCATATTTACTTAAATTTTTACAGAAATTTTTTTATTAAACAATAAATAAATTTTAATCATGACAATATGTATTAACGTAGACGCCGAAAAGTACCAATTATCCAATAAAAAACAGCAAAAACAAACAGAAAAGTGCTTCTGTGAGGAGAAATAGAATAGACAACAAAGAAAAATTTATGCAAGGGGGAACCCAAAGCCCACATGGTGAAGGTGTTGTTGATGAACCCGAAACTTCCTAACTTTCTTTGGCCGCATTGTCTCCCTCCTTGTCTTTGGTGCTGTTGGCTCCTTCCAATCCCCAAACTCAAAAAAGAAAACAAAGCAAGTTGGAGGAGAAGATTTTGACAAATTCAGAGGCGATTTGTGGTTGATCGTAACATCGTCCTTTCAGAGACACCCAACCCCCCTATTCGTGCCCTCTCTGTCCTCCTTTTCTCCTGCCCACGTACTTGAATTCAGCTTTGTGAACCTTTTCTACCAGTTTTCCCACCTATTGTTGTTTTTTTTTTGGATTTGCTCCTTTTACTCCTTTCTCCCTACATTCTCATTATCTGGAATATACAGACCAAAGATAGAGAGAAAATAACATAGTACTAATAACAAAAAAATTCATATATATTTCCTTTTTTTCCTTATAAAATGCTTATTAATCTTTTTACTTCATATAACTCACTTAGAGAGAATTTTTACCCTAAGACCATCTTTAGTAATATGGTGTGAGCATCATAAAAAAAAATGGCTAAATGGCTACATAAAAGGTTGAAGGTAGTCATTCTTCAAGCCTTTTAGCTCTCTCCTTGACCCTTTAAAACTTTAGTCACTGCATTGCTAAAAATGAATTTTTATAGAAAAATAAGACTAATAGTGTTTAAATTACCCATAAATTTCATTGCTAAAAATATCCTAAAATAACAATATTTGTATTATCCATCAAGTTAAAATCATAATTCCACATGTAAAAGAAAAGAGCGTGAAACTGCTTTTATCAAGTAATTCGGATCTACCAAATTACATCGCTTTTATCTTCTCCCTATATAACCACCTCATTCAGAACCACTTCTGCTCTCACTCCTGCCTGCCCCCTCAAACCGGAAGAAGGAAAAAACAGAACCCAAAAGTGGAAAAAACCAAAATCCATGAAGATTCATTGATCTTTAGAGTGAAGATTTATATACACACACATGTGCAAACTAGGTAGCTAGCCACACATAGATCTATATATGTCTACATAGCTTTGTTTCACATAGATATTGTAAGTGCAATCATGGGGTTACAGAACCAGCTGAACGACGTGTCGTCCGATTCCATCCCGATCTTGTTCATAGCTCTCGTCGCCACCTTCGTCAACCACCTTCGCTCCACCATCTTCGCCCTATTGCATTCCCTGGGCTTGAGCCCCCCTCCAGACTCAGGCCCAGAAAATGAAGATGGGTCACTTCTAGGCTCATCAGCGGGCTCGGGCCTGGCGGGCTTGGTGGTTCTCTCCGACCAGCTCGCCATCAATCGCCACTTGTCTTACCGCTACGACCGCCACCAAGACCACCGCAACGACGGCGT
The DNA here is from genome assembly GCA_033992175.1 of Spiraea crenata. Taxonomy (NCBI): domain Eukaryota; kingdom Viridiplantae; phylum Streptophyta; class Magnoliopsida; order Rosales; family Rosaceae; genus Spiraea; species Spiraea crenata. The sequence goes on from JAVBHV010000066.1 coordinate 2,662,799, forward strand.
TTCCGCCCCAACGAGTTCCGATTGTGTGGTGTGCTTGTGCACGTTAAGGGATGGGGACCAGGTCCGGATGCTCCAGTGCCGCCACGTGTTCCACAAGCAGTGCTTCGACGGCTGGCTCGACCACCTCAACTTCAATTGCCCTCTCTGCCGCTCTCCGGTCGTCCACCGTGACCGCGTGTGCCACACGCGCCGCCGCCTCGCGCGTGACCTCCTCCACTGGTTTTCTCCCTCCGTTAATTAGCTTTGTTTCTATCATGATGATGGTGATGATACATGATGATGCATATATGTAATATATATAATATGGTATAGATTATGTATGATATCCACCCCCCACCATGATGATTATGATGATCATGGTGGCTGGTGTGTGGTGGTTTCTTCGCTTTTTCTTTAATTTTTCAATAATTTTTCTACAGTTGTTGGGCAGTTTTGACCAAAGACTTTCTTTTTCTTTTCTCTCTTGTTTTTTTGTGAAAAGAAAACTCTGTTATGTTGAGTTCTTCCTTTTCATTTTTCCTTTTTACTGCTGTAAAATTTTGGAGTATCATTTTTCATTACTTCAAAGTTCAAATGTGCTACTTGTATTTCTTATGCTCTTTGAAATATGTATACTTCTATGCAATGATGATTGGTGCAATTTAGTGGAGTTAGGGACCCAAGGAAAAGGTATATGGATTAATTACACAAATTAATAGGAACCTCTCACAAAAAAAAAAAAAAACAAATACTAGGAACCTTTTCATATTGAAAAATAATTGTGCGCACTTATGTTTAAGAAACAAAGGAGATTGAATGATGACTTTTTTTATGTTTAAGAAACAAAGGAGATTGAATGATGATTTTTTTAGAGTGTTAATAAACCGAATTGCCGAGGTCGTTTTACTAACCATGGCAAATGTAACTTGGTCGGTGGAGCTTGCCTATAAACCTCGCGATTTGAATCAATCTCAAAACTCCACCACGGCCTGTGGTAAGTTTTTGGATCGACTTTTGCCGGAAATTTCAGTTTCCGAACCTGTGTCTGCCCCTAATGCAAGTCCAAAGTATTGTCGAAGCCAAAGAGCCCATGTCACTTGGTACCCACTTATAACGTGAGCCCAAAACAATGCAAAAATAGAGCCGGAGTCCGACCAACCCTTCACATGCAAGTTGCGATTGCGGTCCGAGCTTGCTACCTAACGTCCAATTGGTAAAAGTTCATTCCTTTGCCAACACAATCCGAATTTACACCGGTGACTACCTTTATTTGCAAGAGAAACGCTCCTTTGTTTACCTTACAAACGGAATCACAATCAAGAGAAATGATATCCTCCTGAATTGGGAATAATATTAAGTCCGAAAGTTCCTCAAACCAAAACATTTCAGTTGCAAGAAAGAGAGGGACTCGAGCTTTGAATTCTCAATATAACATGTAAGCTCAAGCTATAATCTATTTTCTATCTTTCTCTTTCGAGTTTTGATATACATGGATCACATTGATCCAACCAACGCACACCTTACAAGTCAAGTATCATATGACTCGACTCACACTTTGTGGAACCCATCATATTGGTATGGGACCATACTTTCACATAACAACGCGTTTGTGCACGAACAAGCCTTTGTTCCTCTCCAGTCATTCTTATCTACAGAAAAATCCACCAAACCCCCAAGTTGGAGCTGAAGAATTTTGACCCACTCCAAATCCGCCGTTGACTCAAGAAACATGAATTTCCAGCTTTCCCTCGAGATTTATACGGGCCAAGGCGGCATTACAAAACTAGTACTACGTAAATCTTTTTTCCACATTCTCTACCCAACCTGTAAAAGTTCACAACTTTTGTATCTGCCAAATGAGGACAATCCAATTTTATGCCCTGCTTTTCGCTCTGTTTTCCATCCAAATTTTTGCCCAAAATGCTCAACAATCCAATTGCGCATCGTCCTGCGGGGAGATCACAAACATCAGCTACCCGTTCCGCCTCAAAACTGACCCATCAAACTGCGGAGACCCGGATTACGAACTCACTTGTCTTAACAACCAAACCATCTTTGAAATCTTCCCGGGAAAATACAACGTTAAACACATATCATACGAAAACCAAACACTTCGTTTAGTTGATGCCAATTTTGCCAACAAATCATGTAGCCTCCCCTCCGGATCAATCGAGAATGCCGACGGATACATAATGGACTTTCGGTTTCGTGGAGTTTCACCGCCGGGAAGTCGTTTCCGGTTCATCAAGTGCTCCAAAAACATCAGCCGAGCAGATTACACGGAGGTGCCGTGTTTGAGTACTAATGGCAGTTTCTTCTACACGTTTTTCGATGGTGACTACTTGTTGTACCAGGGGGAACCGTCGTGCCGGCTTCATTCGGTGGCGCCGGTGGATGGACAGAGGAATGGGACTAAGTTTGCTACACATGAGGATGTTATGGAAGTGTTGGAGGCAGGGTTTTATGTCGGATGGTCGGTCAAGTGCAGGGATTGTTCTTTGGATGGTAAACCATGTGTTGTGGGATCGTGGGATACCAAGCCACTCACCTACATTTGTCAAAAAGGTCAGTTTCCATTGTTAAATTAACTTGATTTGGTTATAGTTCGAACACATATTCAATACAAACACATTGAAATATACTCGTCAGGTCATCATATAGATTCTTAGCTAGTTAAGAGGTGTAGAAACACTTCCATGGTCAAATGTACAATTTGTCATTGTACCCTAGCAATATCGAAAACCACCAATTATACCTGTGTTTCTTGATTATGTTGTTGGTTTCAACTAATGTTTTGTTCTGCTTTTGTGCAAGAGCAGAGTACAGAGAGCTTACACACACTGAAGGGATCTTAATAGTTGTGGCCATCGTTGTAGGAGGTACTGTATATTATTATCTGTATACATTGACAATCTTGTTTAGTTTCTTCCAATTTTTATTGGAAGTTGTAACTGATCAACTGACGCAAATTTTTGTCTGCATCTTCAGGTCTGATTGGTCTAATGGTTATAATTTTTATAGTGGTGTTTGCCATCCGCAAATGTCGGAGAAGAAAGAATGCAGTCAGAAGCACAGAGAAGAATTTTCAGAATCTACAGAATCAGCAATCTTCGAGTACACCAACAACCAGCATTGCTTGAGCTAATTGTTAATCCATATACCTTCACCCACAACAGCTATAGTGCTCCATGATATGTCATTGTAATTCATTTGTTCTTTATCTCTGTAAATTGCAATTGAATTATACAATGTGATTTATCAAAAGTCTGCTTTCAATTAGTGATGAACGTATGAATTCGCTACTAGTCTAGCTAGTGATACTCTTCCACAATCTTCGGAGATTGCGTCAAGTTCGAATCTCCCTTTGCATTTGCTATCATCTTATCCTGAAATTGGATAGAGGTTGTTCAACCTTGTCTTAGGTCTCGATATGGTTGACCAGCCTGACCCTCCTAATGACTCTTTCCCTTTTGATTTTTTAAACGCAAAGCTCTAATTGACAATTGAGTAATAAACATTTAAAAGCGAAATTATGCATTATAAAAAGGGTGTGGTAAAGATGCAAATGTTAATGGAATCTTTCCTAGTTTGGTTAAGCTTATGTGTATTATAAAAAGAGTGTGTCACTGACAGTACTAATTTGTGACTATATGAAGGTCACACTCAAAAATTTCTCTTTTCGATCATAGAATTGACTTTCCTCATCCAGACATATCATGTGACATCGATTTTGACCTTTCAAATCCATATCCTTCACAAAAAGCGTACCGTAGAGACTTGCGCTTCTAAGTTTTATAGAAACTACAACAACTTCTGAAGAGAGCTAGAAAACCCTAAAAATGGACGCTGGATCAGCAAACTTTGACCAATTCCCATTTTCTGTGAAAAAAAAACGTAAACAGAGATTTCAGATTTTTTATAAAAGGGATGCAAATTCAAACTTCGGATTAAAATGGGGAGGTCTGAAGTTAAAATTTCTTAGCATACACCATGAGGATGGAATTAGAATCAAAACCTGCATCAATGATTCTATACTCTTTGCTGATTTTTCTAGTTTTGATCACAGCTGAAGCAAGAGATCATAACGAAGTTAAGTCTTCTTCTTCTTCTTCTTCTCCTTCTTGAAATCCAAAACATCAGCTATTCATCAGGCTGCGGTGACACTGTCTACGAAATTTCTTGTGTCAACAACAAGACCATCTTAGAAATTTTACCAGGAAAATACTACGTGCACATCATTTCATATGATGACCAAACACTCCGCTTAGTTGATGCCAATTTCGCCGATGCCAATGCGAGCTACAGCCTTCCATCGAGCTATGTTGAATCAACCGATGGCTTTGTAGAAGACTTTCGATTCAGGGGAGTTGTCCTAAAAATTGTAAGCCACGGAAGTTGTTCTAAATCCTGGAAGCCGCTTTCGCTTTGTCAAGTGCTCCACAAACATCAGCAGCCTTCCGGAAGCTGCCAATTATACAACTGTTCCTTGTTTGACAAGAAGTGGGACTAACTTCTATGCTGTTTATGATCGAGAGTATTCGTATTTTAATGCTCAGCCATCGTGCTCGGTTGTTTCTAATATTGCGCATGTTGATCTTCGGCACAACATTACTTACAAGTTCCCTTCTTATGGAGCTGTTGTGGAGCTATTGCAGGCAGGGTTTGAGGTTGGGTGGTCAGTTAAGTGCCGGGATTGCTCTTTGGCCGGCAAGGGCTGCGACGTTGAATCGTGGGACACCAAGCCGCTCACTTACATATGTGAAAGAGGTAATGAAGGAGCTCCCAAACTTATGATCAATCGTATACGTGTACTTCTTGATTATGTTGATTTTTGATGTTTCAAACTGTTTTTATGCAAGTGCAGAGAACAAAGAGATCACAGGAACTGAAATAATCCTAATAGTTGTGGCAGAATTCAGTAACAGTTCATGCAACTGGAGAAAATGTACCTAAAATTATGCAGCATACTGAAATACCAACCAGAACGTAACAAATTCTTTTGACATTTACGGCTAACATACTATATTTACTGATGTGCATACTTGTTGGCTTCCATTACATCAATGTTGAAAATAGGCATGCAATAAAGAATTAAATGTGGGAAAACAGAAAGTTGACTAGAAAAATTATCAATTATATGCCCTGTTGCAAGGTTTCATCATTCAAAAGCACCAGTAGTCTACATTTTGGTCATCTCTGTACACCTAGATCAAACTATACCCTTCAACAATCAATTCAAACATCTACATCATGAGCAAAGTTTTAAACTTTACACTCTAAAGGCAGTAACTTTACAGAGCTCATCAAATTTTACATGTAAGAATGAAATCAATTGATATTTCTGGGTAAAAACATACCCATTTCTCGACGCAAAAATCTCCTATGAGGCATCTGAGCAGCAGCACTCGTACTCGTAAGATAAACGCCGTGCACGGCCAAAATCTGGTTCCGAAACAAGTCTTGAGCCACCACCGTTGCCTCATTCAGCGCGGTTCAACAACCTCCACAACATCAGTACTCGTACGAGGGCTTGGGGTCCGACCGTTAGCGGCGAAGACGGCGCGTTCAAGAACGATGACGAAATGCAGAGATCGTCTATTCTGTGGACGATGACCGACCCGTCGTCAAGAACAGCGACCGGGTCTACCCGGAGGCCGTTGATGGCCAAGTAGCCTGATCGACGAATTAAAAGAACGCTGCCGGCAGCCGTGAGCAGCGGAGAAACTTATAAAACTATGAACTACAACCCAGCAGCAAGAAAGAGGAAAATGAAAACCTTGACAGACTTTCGGACAGAGAGCACGACGGGATAGCTTCTAATTGGGGGGCGCCGCCTCCGGTTGGCCTTCTCCGGCTGGAAGGGGCCTGTTGAAGTCAACCGGTACTGTTCGCCGGTCCAGATTCTTGTTGCAGGCAGGGCATCTTAGGGGCTTGCGCTTAACAAGACGATCCCGTCGATGGTTTTGGTAGCAACGCCAATGCAACAGGTGGTTGCATTGCGTGGGGCTTGCGCTTAACAAGACGATCCCGTCGATGGTTTTGGTAGCAACGCTAATGCAACAGGTGGTTGCATTGCGTTTTGGTCACCCGCTCAGCAAGAGGTTCTTTGCAGATGGAGCAGACTGCATCCTCCATGTTTGAGATTCTTGAATCTTGGAGTGCCTTCGATGGAGGAAAATTATATTTTGTTTTGTTTTGTGTGGGGGGAGAGCGGGAGGGGAATTAATTAATATAAGAAGAGAGGAAGATTGGGCCCTTGAAAAGCCCAATTCAAGCAAAAATAAATGTGGTTTGCCTTCAGCTGGATTCGATCCCGAGAAGTAGGGAGGTTGTACCTTTTACCAACCGAGCTACGCGCCTAGACCCTGCCGTTGCTGATACTTCCATTTATAATCCTCAAGGTTAATCTATCTAAGTAGCTCAAGGTTTTTGTGTTTCTTGTTGAGTATGTACAAGTTAACATAATAAGAAAGTAATTATCACACATTTTTTTTTCCATTCATGCACACATTCCTGAATAATTCTAGGCATTTATCCTCCGTAAATCATGTTCATACCATACCCGGATCGGCCACATGTCATCCAGAAGAAAGAGATACTGGGACCACTCCCCCCTTCCGGGACCACACTTCCCGGAAGCCTACCATCCGGGATCACTTCTCCCGGAGGCCTATCCTCCTGGGAGCGCACCACCAGGACCGCGGTACTTCCCCCAGACAGCAAGCATGAAGCCCATCTAGGCCCAGACAAAGGCCACCTGGCCCCAGGCAAAGGCCACTTGGGCCCAGACAAGGGCCCCCAGAGGCCCAACTAGTCTCCTAGAGGCCTGACTAGGCCTCCAAGAGCCCGGTAGGGGTAACCTAGGGGACAACTTCCCCCACTTGGAGCCCTAGGTTTCCCCTCACTATAAATACCTCACTTCCCCAAGTGAAAGGGAGTTCATTCTCTCCCACCAAACACTTACTTGCCTCTAAGACTTTCCTTCCTTTCCTCCTTCAGCTGACTTAAGCTTCGGAGGGTCTTAGGCCGGCACCCCACCGGTGCCCCAAGCTTTACTTTCCTTCCTGTGCAGGTACCTCCGTCCCCGGAACCACCTTCCGGGCAACACCTTCCGGGCCCACCCGGAAGCCGACGTCCGGAGCTAGCCTCCTAGCTCCCTGACACACTCCAGTCCGACCCGGACCTTTGACGTTGATCCCATTTTTTGCATCAACAAATCCAACGACATAAATTGAATAAACAACATATGAAAAGGAATAAAAGATGGATCAAAATCACTTCATTTGTTCTCGTCATGTGAGTCCCTCGAGTCTCTAAATAAACCCACGCAGTTAGAGAACTACAACCCCATTGTACAACCATGTCTTCAATGTTGCTAATGTAAGCAACTCATGATGGTGCAACCCCCTAAAATACCCCAATTGTAGATTGCATTTTCAAAGTATTTTAAAAAAAGCATAATATTATACATAAAGCGAATAAAAAAAATAGTATTATCAAGGACATTCTGCACCACAGCCAGTTACTGGTGAAATCAATGTCTCCCTAAACATAACTGGTGATTCAACTTGATAATCAAAATTATCACTACTCTCAAAAACAATCCTATGCGTCTTCTCCTTTGGATCGTACAGCACCAAGTCTTTGTGCTCCAATGTCACTAAGAATCCCACTAAGACTCTACCCTTTTCTAGTATGCACATTACCTTCGGTATGAATAAATCCCTGTCTCGGGCAATCTCAAGATTCCATGATTGTTCGACCTTGTATTCCTTCATCTTCACTATTGTAAACACACTAGCAGAAACATTTTGGTACGTTAAATAGATAGAATCTCCAGCAGTTCGAATTTCAAGCTTGTAAACCCATTGTGCATTGATAATATCAGATAGTTGTGCCATCCCTTGGAATTTCTCCGTATGGAAATCAAAAACGATGATTCTTACTTTTAAATTAACGGACGACGCTCCCCCGTGATAAGGATATTCAACCCAATGTAGAGTTTGATTTGATAAGCAACCCTGTCCAATAAACTCAGCAAAATTTGGGTCTTCAACAGTTCTAGTCCTCCATGAACCGCTTTTCAGTGTAAAGATAGCGATTTTTGTTGTGCAATGAGGTGAAGTACCACCAGAAACTGCAGACTTAGAGCCACATACGATCTTGTAATCTCGATTTGTTGAGTCGTAGCCGAATCCATAAAATATATCATCATCATCCGTAAAAGTTTCCAGTATCGGCAACTTGTTCGTCTCACGAGTACTCGGGTTGCACAACCAAAAGCAACTAGGCCCTTCTAGTAGACATATCAAGCCATTGCAAGAACCCACAATTGTAATATCTTCTCTCGGAGAATCAAGTGGAAGCACTCTGCTTGCAACCGGGCTATCGCCCTTCTTGTGTGATAACAATATTTCGTAGTCTATACATTCAAGAGGATCGGTTGAATATAGAATACTCAAGCTACTGTGGGTGTTAATGCCTTCGTTTTGGCGGCTGCAGTGCCTCATGATAAAATCGGAACTGGAGATTGAAGTACGCCATGGCTTGGATACACTTCGAAATCGAACTAAAGATTTGACTGGTAGCCTTACGAGTATCGCAAGAATCATATCGTTTGACATACGAGCCATTGATAATGTGGTCGTATGAACGAGGATACCCTTTACAATTAGTAAGCTCGTTTATATAATCCTAGAATGAGCCAAATCCTAGTTCAATTCAGAATTGACTAGCGAAGCTGAATTCAATCCCAATAATTCTATAGGAAAAAAAACCTTATATCTTTAGGATTTGGAATTCATACCATGTGATTGGTTTGCAAATGAATCCTTTTCCTTTTGCCTATTGGGACACTCTGCAAGTCTTTACGGCAACAATTTTCTTTTTTTTTTTTTTGTGTTCGAAGAGTACATTGGCAATTCTAAAACTCATAAGATTCAACATACGGGTAACATCTAATAGATCACAACAAGATCTATTCAAGTCTACAAACACGCCAACATCATAGCTTCCCATTTTCAAGGGTTTAAATTGATAATTGATAGCTGATTTACAAACAGTGGCGGAGCTTCTAGTTGACCAAAGGTGGCCATCGCCACCGCAAAATTTTCAACTCCTCCCACTAAAATTATAGGCATACAAATAAAATTGAAACAATGCGTAGTAATGGCCCCCACAAAATTATAAACCCCTCTCCCACTAAAACTATAAGCATACTAATAAAATTGAAACAATTAGTAGTAATGGCCCCCACTCAAATAATTCTTTAGAGACTTCAAGTAAACAATACCATTCTCCCCCACTAAGCAGATTTAGTGAACTTACAGTGGATCTCTTCATTTTTTTTCTCGGGTGTGGATCCTAGGGATGGTTACAAGTTCCTTGATACTGATCAAATTTGTAGCTTTACAGTTAAGTTTTACCATGTAAATTTTAGTGAGCATGAAAAAATTCTTTTGAGGTTTCAATTGAATCATTATAAACTTGAGGTGCCATATCATCCACAATTGAATAATATGTCCACGCTTTTTTATATGACTATATACAATGTTTCTATCATTTGTTGTCTATATTATTTTCTTTACATATACTTTTGAGATTGTTCTTAGCGCTATGAATTGTCTCTCAAATTTTTTTGTTTATAACTTGTTCTTATGATCGGCCCCTATTAGTTCGAAGGCCTAGCTCCGCCACTGTTTACAAACCAACATACATTACAAAGCTTTTAAATTCACGACCTTTTAAAAGGGTAGCTTGAATCTTTAACATTGCACCACCTACTCTATCTAATCGAAAGAGTACCTGGAGGACTTCTGCAAAATGTCGAGTTAAATGACTAAACCAAAGGCATGGCATGAGGACAGCTTTCAGTGGAGCGGACAGCTTCAAAGAAGAAAGGAAGGGGGCAACACGTGCGAATCGTGCCTTTATGGCCCAAAACGTTGTTTAAAGCCCAATTCCAATTTCCAAACTCTGGTGGCCCAAATCTCCAACACCGGAACGATCTGCTTCTCCAACGTCTGCTACTGCCCACATTTTCTCTCTGGAATGTTGTCTTGCCCGTTTGATGCTAACATGGGTTCCTTTTTTTTTGTTGAGAATTAAGGTTAACGTTTCTGAGTTTCTGATCTTCCAACGTTTTTCAATCCATTTTCTTGCTACATTACTGCATTGCAAAGGGATATTTGCTGATGAGGGAGGACTCTGACCCATGTGTATTTTCATTTTGAGGTCTAAAGCTCTAATCTTTTTTTCTGTTTCTGAGCTCAAAGGTTTTACCAATTACCGAATTTTCAACATTGATGTAATGGAAGCCAACAAGTATGCACATCAGTAAATATAGTATGTTAGCCGTAAATGTCAAAAGAATTTGTTACGTTCTGGTTGGTATTTCAGTATGCTGCATAATTTTAGGTACATTTTCTCCAGTTGCATGAACTGTTACTGAATTCTGCCACAACTATTAGGATTATTTCAGTTCCTGTGATATCTTTGTTCTCTGCACTTGCATAAAAACAGTTTGAAACATCAAAAATCAACATAATCAAGAAGTACACGTATACGATTGATCATAAGTTTGGGAGCTCCTTCATTACCTCTTTCACATATGTAAGTGAGCGGCTTGGTGTCCCACGATTCAACGTCGCAGCCCTTGCCGGCCAAAGAGCAATCCCGCACTACAAGAAAAATGGCTTTTAGTGACCGCCTGAAATGGTCACTGAAAATAGCAAATTTGGTCACAAAACGACTTTAGTGACTAAAATATGGTGGTCACTGGCTGGTCACTAGAACCCCGTCACTAATTCTCTACTGTGACCAATGCAAAATGTTGGTCACTAAAACACCAAAAATTAGTGGCCAAATTTGGCCACTAAGATACATCTATCAGTGACCACACATTTGGTCACTAAATGAGGTACAATATGGTCACTACAACCCATAATTGGCCACTAATTCATGAGCCCATACTAGTATTAGTGACCAAAATACTAGCCACTGAATGCATATTATCACATGGTAACTAATTCGAATGTTGTTCTATGTTCTTCAATCACATAATAAAATCACTTATTACTCTGCAAACAGTACAAAAAAGTGCAATACTTTCAAATTTTCCATATAACTAAAGGATCCAAAGTACAAATATTTGAACATATACAAATACACCATAATGAGAACTTGTTCACCAAATATTTAACTAAAGAATCCAAATTAAAAATATTTGAATATAAACAAATACATCAAAAGAAAGTTTGATAGTACACACTGCTTCCGATCCTCCAAAAGGGCATTTATGTGCTCCAGCCTTGTTAATTGAAGTTCCAATTTGACATGCCACTACCAAGTCTGTCCAAAACTGCACTGATGTCAGTTCCAAGTTACCAACAATTGGCAAATGATCTACATCATCTCAAGCAAATGATCCAGCCCAAGACCAAAAGTTTAAACAAGAAAACATGTAATCCAACAGATAGTATCAACTCATCTCCGATTGCCCGTTTTAAATCAATGAACAAGATTCTACATTTAAGTTTCAATTTGGCATACTGTCTATTCAGAAATTGAGTAACACAAACTTACGGGTGAAGGAAAAACTCTGTGTCCAGTAGATTCATCAAGGAAGGCTGTGAGGTCCACCATAGCTTCTTGTTTTAGGCATATAATATAACAGTCTCATCTTCAACCTGACAAAGAGGAAGTTGTCCCAAATCCTGGAAGCCGCTTTCGCTTTGTCAAGTGCTCCACAAACATCAGCAGTTCCAATTTTATCATGGCGTACTTCAATCTCCAGTTCCGATTTCCGATTTTATCATGAGGCACTGCAGCCGCCAAAACGAAGGCATTAACACCCACAGTAGCTTGAGTATTCTATATTCAACCGATCCTCTTGAATGTATAGACTACGAAATATTGTTATCATACAAGAAGGGCGATAGCCCGGTTGCAAGCAGAGTGCTTCCACTTGATTCTCCGAGAGAAGGTATTACAATTATGGGTTCTTGCAATGGATTGATATGTCTACTAGAATGGCCTAATTGCTTTTGGTTATGCAACCCAATACTCGTGAGACGAACAAGTTGCCGATATACTGGAAACTTTTACGGATGATGATGATATATTTTATGGATTCGGCTACGACTCAACAAATCAAGATTACAAGATCGTATGTGGCTAAGTCTTCAGTTTCTGGTGGTATGTCACCTCATTGCACAACAAAAATCGCTATCTTTACACTGAAAAGCGGTTCATGGAGGACTAGAACTGTTAAAGACCCAAATTTTGCTGAGTTTATTGGACAGGGTTGCTTATCAAATCGAACTCTACATTGGGTTGAATATCCTTATCATGGGGGAGCGTCGTCCGTTAATTTAAAAGTAAGAATCATCGTTTTTTATTTTCATAAGGAGAAATTCCAGGAGATGGTGCAACTATCTGATATTATCAATGCACAATGAGTTTACAAGCTTGAAATTCGAACTGCTTGAGATTCTATCTATTTAATGTACCAAAATGTTTCTGCTAGTGTGTTTACAATATTGAAGATGAAGGAATACAAAGTTGAACAATCATGGAATCTCGAGATTGCCCGAGATAGGGATTTATTCATACCGAAGGTAATGTGCATACTAGAAAAGGGTGGAGTCTTAGTGGGATTCTTAGTGACATTGGAGCACAAAGACTTGGTGTTGTACGATCCAAAGGAGAAGACGCATAGGATTGTTTTCGAGAGTAGTGATACTTTTAATTATCAAGTTGAATCACCAGTTATGTTTAGGGAGACATTGATTTCACTAGTAACTGGTTGGGGTGTAGAATGTCCTTGATAATACTATTTTTTGTAGTCGTTTTATGTATAATATTATGCTTTTTTTAATTAAATACTTTGGAAATGCAATCTACAATTGGGGTGTTTTATGGGTTGCACCATCATGAGTTGCATCGACGCCCCGAACCTTGCGAATCTTCGATGATGGGCGACAATAGAGGACTTCAATCCGTAATTCTTCATCCATACCTTGAAGGAGGTGAACAGAAAGGATGGAAGAAGCTACTGTGGTTCAAGCAATTTTTTGGAGCAAAAAAGGGATTCCACTTTCACACATCGGCACTAAACGGAGCACTTGACATAATTGACAGAATTTTAACAGAAGAGTAAGAATGAAATTTATTGAAACCATAGGGAACTAATATGCAAGAAAAAAAGTTTAGGTATCATTTTGAAATTTGACTCAAACTACAGGGTCCTAAATTGTAATTTGCCCTTAATTAATTCCCCTCCCGCTCTCCCCCCACCCAACAAAACAAACAAAACTCTTGCCTTAAGAGCATCTGCACCGCGCAGTCGAAAGGCGGGTGATCGGTAGTTTCGACGCGGGCGACGACAAGAGGGCTTCCACCTCACTGGAATCGGACGGGCGATTGGGGGCGAAATCAGACGCGGGCGAGGGCGAGGGAGAGGATTGGACCTGGACTCGCCTGCGGGCGATTCCCTAGCCCGCTTCTAACATTCTCAAATCCCACCCCAAAACTTTCTTTATTTCCCCCTAAACCTTGCTCCTAAGCAAGACGTGATCCAATTTGACTCCTTCGGCTGGCGATTCTGGCTCATAGCGAGCTGGTTTCGATCTCGGTGTCAGCGTCAAACACCAGCAATCCCTCTTTTTTTTATTTTTAATTCTGATTGTTGGTCAAATATTGAAATGGTCAAAATGATCTGAATCGCTGATTTCAAAGATTGGCCAGATCTTGGCAGTCCACTTTTCTTTTTTACTTTTTATAATTTTTTTAAATTTGGAAAAACCCTAAATTTTATCTTTTTCATATAAATACCCACATTTTGTTCCATTGCCCTTGCCTTAAGGCAATTGGCAAAACATGGGTGTAAACAATAAAGGCAATAAAATTGCCCTCACAATCGCCCTAGTCCAGTTTGTTCCAATTACCCTTGCCTTAAGGCAATTGGCAAAACGTGGGTGGAGATGCTCTAAGGGAAAGACAATTGGAACAAATTGTCCTGGGTCAATTCGGAGGGCAATAAAGTTGTCTTTATTGTTTTCACTCCAAAAGGGCAAGTGGGAAGACAATTTATTCTAAATAATATTTTTTTGGTGAAAATTTGGTGTATGGATGAATTGATGAACATTATATATAAAATGTGGGAGTAGGAAATAAGTTGTGGTGAATATGAGAAATGTTGTGGGTATTTACTTTTCGGAAATTTTTAAAAACATAATAATTACGAAAAAAACCCTAAAATCAACGGTCCAGATCTGTTGACCTTTTGAATCTAACTGTCCAGATCAGCGCACAAAAAAATAAAAAAATAAGTGCGTTGACGTCAATAACCGGATCACCCACAGGCGAGTCCGGGTCCGATCCCTGCCCTCGCTCGCGCCCAATTTCTTCCCTGATCGACCGTCCGATTCTCGCTCGGGGAAGCCTCTCGCCCTCGCCCGCGTGAGAAAAGCACCAATTGCCCGTTCAATTCGGCGCGCGGTGGAGTTGGTCTTAGGGATGATGTTTTCAAGTTTCAACAAATGTCACCATGTATATGTTGTAAACCAGATACATGTACCTATACAGCTATAGTGCTCCATAATGTGTGATGTAATTCATTTGTTTTTCTTTTCTTACGTGTAAATTGTAATTCAATTTTATAATGTGATTCATCAGAAGTAGGCATTCAATTTTTATGAGTGTACGAATGTGCTACTAGTCCAGTGACATTACTCTTCCACAATCTTCGAAAAATGTATTAAATTTGAGTCATCTTTATATTACTCAAAATTTGGACATGCGTTGCTTAATTTTGATTTGCTTAACTTATCATGGACTTGGATAGGGATAGTGCTACCTTGTCATAAGTCACTGACGGCTATCCAGCTTGACCCTCCCATGACCTATTGACTCTTTTTTCCCTTTCATTTTTCAAACTCAGATTCAGTGTTGTTGATTTGAATTCTGAACAATCAAAAGCGAAACTGTGTATAATGAAAGAGGGTGAACATGCAAATGTTGATTGACGTTTTCCAGATTTGATTAATCTTATGCTTTTAGTCTAAGTAAGCTTGTAATATGTGACAATGCAACAATGCTAATTGCACTGAAGAATTTCTCATTTAGCGCTCCTGGACTCGGCTTTCCTTACCCATTCATTTCGTGTGACATCGACTTTGACTTATCCAATATCTTTAACAAAACGCGTACCGTACAAATACTGGCAATTCTAGTCCTATAGAAACTTCAAAATCAACATCAACATGGAGGCTGGAGCAGCAAACTTTGACCAACTCTCATTCTTTGACTATTATCACATCCGAAACAGAGATTTCAGATTTCTTATATAAAAGGGATCAAGTTCAAACTTTGGATTTAAATCAACATCAATTTTGTGCATTCTTGTGAATCTCTGGAGTTCAAAAGTTCATTAGCAAAAACCATGAGGAGGGAATTAGAATCAAAAACAGCATCAACCACTCTTTACTTTGTTCTCATTCTTCTCATTTTGATCAAAATCGAAGCAAGAGATCACAAAGAAGTGGAGTGTTCTTCTTCTTCTTCTTCTTCTTCCTGTGGAGAAATCCGAAACATCAGCTACCCTTTTCGCCTAAAGAGCGATCCATCAGGCTGCGGTGACCCTGACTACGAACTTTCTTGTGTCAACAACAGAACCATCTTAGAAATTTTCCCAGGAAAATACTATGTGCACAACATTTCATATCATGACCAAACACTCCGCTTGGTTGACGCCAATTTCGCCGATGCCAATGAGAGCTGCAGCCTTCCATCGAGCTCTGTTGAATCAACCGATGGCTTTGTACAAGACTTTCGATTCAGGGGAGTTGTCCCAAAAATTGGAAGCCGCTTTCGCTTTGTCAAGTGCTCCACAAACATCAGCAGCCTTCCGGAAGCTGCCAATTATACAACTGTTCCTTGTTTGACAAGAAATGCGACTTACTTCTATGCTGTTTATGATGGAGAGTATTCGTATTTTAATGCTCAGCCATCGTGCTCGGTTGTTTCTATTGCGCCTGTTGATCTTCGGCACAACATTACTTATAAGTTCCCTTCTTATGGAGCTGTTGTGGAGCTGTTGCAGGCAGGGTTTGAGGTTGGATGGTCAGTTACGTGCCGGGATTGCTCTTTGGCCGGCAAAGGCTGCGTCGTTGAATCGTGGGACACCAAGCCGCTCACTTATATATGTGAAAGAGGTAATGAAGGAACTCCCAAACTTATGATCAATCGTATACGTGTACTTCTTGATTATGTAGATTTTTTATGTTTCAATCTGTTTTTATACAAGCAGAGAACAAAGAGCTCACAAGAACTGAAATAATCTTAATAATTGCGGCAATTGCTGTTGGAGGTACTACGTTTGTTTATTCGTGACAATCTCGTTTTAATCTCTTCCGATTTTTGGTGCCATCTGAAGTTGAAACTGATGGAAATCTTACTCTGCATTTTCAGGTCTAATTGCTCTGGTGGTTATAATTGTTGCATTGGTGTTTGTGATTCGCAAATGTCGTAAAAGAAGAAATGCAGCCAATAACTCCAGAAAGAATCCGAGCCAGTGACACAGCAATTCTGTATATTCATACGTTGTTCTTCATGATGAGTGTTGTTCAAATTCTTTTGTTGTGTTCTTTTATGTACAATCCAAGGAGAAAGTAGATTATTGAATATTCTGTACTCAACTACTATATATAATCTAAAATTCTATACTAGAATCCTGTTTTTCGAGATTTCATTCTTTGTTTCGGGCCTGTGTAGTTGATTAAGAAATTGGATTCGACCATAACATTGAAGGAAGATCATGCACATTATCCACATCATGAATAGTAATTTGCTAAGGATGTGTACATTGCAATCTTCCTTTCCCTTGCCCTTTATACTAACCGCAAAGGACTACGGTTTTGATTTTGTTTATGACAAAATTATTGAATTTTTTAATTTTGTCATAACCTTATGACAAAGTTTTAAATTTTTCTTATTTTGTCACAATGACAAATTTTTGTTTTTATCATAATCTTATGGCAAAAATTTTCAAAATTTTGATTTTGTTGTAACCTTGTGCCAAAATTATTGAATTTTTTGATAACATTATGACAAACCTTTGAAATTTTTTATTATGTTTGTGACAAAATTATTGAATTTTTTTATTTGGTCATTACTTTATGACAAAATTTTTTGATTTTGTCATAAGTTTATGGCAAAGTTTTGAATTTATTTTATTTTGTCATAACCATATGACAAAATTTTTGGTTTTATCATAACCTTATGACAAAATTTTTAGAAATTTTTATTTTGTCATAACTTTTCTTTTGAAGTTTTGATTTTATAATAAGCTTATGACAAAGTTTTTAGAGTTTTCTAATTTTTTCATAAACTAAATACTTTATGAAAAAAAAAATTAACTTTTTTTGTTTTTGTCAGAACTTTGTCATGCCTTATGAACAAATTTGAGAGAGTTACCAAATTTTTGCGGCTGAGAGATAAAACTTATTTATCAAAAAGGACACAAAAGAGATCAGACTTATAATAAAAAAGGACACAAAAATTCTTCTTTTTTCCATTTTTTTTTGTTAAATTTTGGTGTTTGAGAGTTGAGAAAATTAAGTAATCATACATAACAAGACATTAAAAGGACCTATCTAAAAAAGGTACATCAAGGAGTTGCAACTCATTGCAGTAAAACTTAAATAAGGCCATGCCTAGGGCCAAAGTCCATAGCCTTCTCATTCTTTTCATGCATATTTTATTCATGAACTAAAGTCGCGACACCAGAGAAAACCTTTTTGCAATAGGTCCTTTCTAAGACCACCATCATATGCAAAAAAAAAAAAATTTAGAGTGGTCTAATAATTTATCTGTATCTCATACGCGATGGTACATTTAATGGCGTATTTACTAAGTAGGAGTGAAAATGAGAAGATATGGCGTCATTTGCACTTCGGTTGATTTCCTTGTTTACTAAAATTTGATTATTTTGGGAGAATATGGTGTTGTGATTCCTGAATATGACTCATGAGACCATCTCTAATGGAACAATGTCAAATCCAAATTTGACACAAAAATCCCACCAATGCATGTATTTTTCATGTATTTGCAATCCAAATATGAGATTATGTCATAATTTGATTCAAATATGACCAAATTTTTTACACCAATGTCAGTTGGTGGGCCCCACATACAAGAGAAGCAATTTGATTTGTTTATTAATTCAATTCAATTTTGGTTTTTTTTATTTTCATTTTATATTTGACGGATTACATTAAATCAATTAAATTCAACACTACAAAAATGATCCAATTGCTAAAAAAATTTAAAATTCCGCACCATTCGTTTTAATTGAGTTTAAGGCCGAATGAGAAAAAAAAAAGTTTTTGGATTTTGAATTTTTTTAGGTCATAATATTCATAAAATTAACTTAAGAAACTCTGAATGCAAATTAACTAAAAAAATTAACTGATACATAATTAAGGTTAAACTCAATTAATTAAAGTATAGAGTTAAATTTGAGACTTTCATCATTGGAGGCAATGTCAAATTCGTATAGATAAATAGTTGTATTTTGTGATGTCAAATATGAGTTATTGGCTCCAAACCATTAGAGATGGTCTGATGGAGTCAAACTTTTGTTCTCAAACTACCCTCGTGTTTTTAATATAAATTTCAAATTTTATAAATCAATTCATTTCTTATGTCTAATCACTTTCACAATATAATAAATAATTATTAATTCCGAATAGATTCATAAATTTATCATTATCATTTGTATTAGTAATAATTTTTTTAATAAACATTTAAAATTGTAAAATTTTGTTTAACTAGTACATTGTATATATAACATATATTTTTATAGAAGGCATTTTAGTAATCAAATTGATTTGGATCACAATTTAGGAAAGTTAGTATACAATGCAGTGAAAGTTAGCTTTTATTTCATTCTTATTCAAGATAGTTAATAAACGCTTCAATAGAAGCGACTTATTCTAACTTTGACTTATTCCGACTCATGCCCACACTGACTCTCCTGATGATTCCAACTCGTGCTTAATCTGACTCCTAGTTAATAATCGGCTTATTTGTAACAAAGCAACTTGGAACTCAAATTTTGTCCCATTGAAACTCAAAATGGGTAACTTTGCCCCTTGAAACTCTCTACTATCACATACGTTGCCCCTTGTAACTTAAAACTGTATAGTTACAACTACTTATTTGAAGGAATGCCTTTGAAATTCTCAAATTGTCCCACTTTATTTTGCTTACGTTGAATTATGTGAGATCCATTTTATCCTTTGGACAGTGCCCTATGAAGCACCAAAATGCCAGTCACCTTGTGATTCACATTTTGAAAATCCTTTCAGTTAGGAAACACGATTGAAACACCCGATATTGATTCGTCATTTCTGTGCAACGGAAAAAAAAATATTAAAAAGTATTAATTAACAAATAAAATTAACTTAGATAACAAAATTCATAATGCCGAGCTAGGTGTTTCATTTTTTGTCCTCCATGACTACGTAAAAGGAGAAGTAAAGGTTGTGGCATAATGCTTATTTTTTGTGGTGGAGACTTGAATGCGAGCAGAAAACGATGGTAGGATTGGATTTGGAGAGAGAGCTGGAGGATTGGATAAGTGAATGGGTCGTAGTAAAAGTGGATCCCATATAATTCAAAGTTAGTAAAATAAATGAAACTAACAAAAATCAGGTGAAGTGGGTTAAGGATATTTAGAGGGTTAAGTGACCCAATTTCGTTCCAAGGGAAAGTGAGGCAATTCGAGAGTTTTTTGGAAGAAAGTGGGACGATTTGAGTCTTTCAAGGGCATTTCTCCAAAAAAGTAATTGTAACTTAACAGTGTTAACTTCATGGGCCATCATGTGTGACAGAAGTGATTTCATGGGGTAAAGTAACTCATTTTGAGTTTCAGCGGGGAAAGTGTAATAAAATTTGAATTTTAAGGAGCATTGCTAAAAATAAACCCATGAAAAAAAAATGTGCGGAAATTACTAACGGTCACTACCCTTAGGTAGCGTTTGGTTCACAGAATCGGATTGATGGGAATGAGAATAAGATTGATGAGAATATGATTACTGGGAATATAGGGTGGGAATGGGAATGAGAAATTCATTACGTTGTTTGATTATGTTGGGTGGGAATGAGAAAATAGATGGGAATGTGTATTGGTATACGAAATAAAATAGTATAATTTTACAATTATACCCTTACTTTTAAAAAAAAAGAAAGCAATTTTTGTAAGGTTAAAATGGTAAAATCATCATCATTTTGTGATTCCCATGGAATGGGAATCACAATACCACCTCATTTGGAGGGCTTTGTTTTCCATTCCCATTCCCGGGGGGCCCACCATTTTTTGTGGGCCCGGGAATGGTTTTTTTGATTCCCCCTTCTCTTTTTCGGCAACCAAACATGGGTAAGAGAATTGCTTTCCCATTCCCACCTCCCAAAACTTGAACCAAACGCACCCTTACACCCTTATGAACAAAGGAGGCATAAAATGCACAAAGATACAGTATCGAACATGATCGCCAATGGGTATCGATTCTGATTCCGCTTCAATAAATGAACGAGCCTAATCCACTAAAACACATGGGCCTAAAGTCGTTGATATGCAGTTGACTTTCATTATGAAATACCACTTGAGGCCCAAAAATGGATAGGGTACCCTACTAACCCGATTGCCAAAGACATGTTTTAACTTGAGCTCGACATGAGCTGATAAGCTCGACATGAGCTGATAAAGAGACACTCACTAAATTTAATGGCCAACAACGTACGCCAGCCTAATTGGGGTGTGCACTCTTTCTCTCGATGAGGTTCTCTGTTACTGCAACTAGCTAGTGTTAGGAATGGAGTCTCCCCGGTCTAAGCTCAACCCGGAGATCAACCTGCGCCCTCATGGCCAAGCCTCACCTCTACTCCGTCCAACCACGCCAGTCCCTACCTTTGGCAACCAACCGCCTGCCCCCACCACTGCAACTCTTTTCGCTCTGAGGCATCCGACGCCGCCAATGGGGAATCTGATGTACAGTTCAAGGCTCGTCAATGGTACTATGGTGAATGGGATCGTACTGGGGCAGGAGAGTTGTTGTGTTGGTAGCCCCTCTATGGCCTAGATGCAGGATAGTGCCCCTGCTCCTGCTCCTGCTACTACGGCGGCGCCAACCCCTGAGGTGATGCCGATGGGCTCGCCGGTGGAATTACTGGCGGTTTCTAACGCGGCGCGGCCTCAACCCAAGTGGGGGGATCACACGGCTCTAGGAGATGTGACATTCCCTTTACCGTCTGGTTTGTTCGGCGCTGGCATGCCCGCTGTTTCGGTGTCAGATGTGCAGAACCCACATTCCAATGCTAGCATTTATTCCTCAGACTCTGTTAGCACTCTGGGTAATACTGGGGTATCTATCGAGTTACCATTGGATAACCGTATCTCTAAGGGAGATGGGGCCCGTAATCTAGCTGGAGGGAGCTATTGTGATGCAGTCATGGGGCCGGCTAATTGTGGACCTCAACCAACGCTGGGCTAAGTAGAGGGTGCCTTAAACTTCAGTATTGCAAGCCCAAGGTGATTGGGGCTAGAAGAGTTGTCTGCCCACCTAGGAGAGCTGCAGTTGAAGCCGCAAAGGAGTGGCAATTTTGTTTAGTGGGCTATTTCATTGATAAGCAGATTCCCTTTTCGGCTGTTAATACTATAACCAGGAAATTGTGGGGCAATAAGGGGTTGATTGAAGTCCTCGGAAATGAGCAAGGCTTCTTTTTTTTCAAGTTTAGTGATGAAAAAACCTGCGTGGATGTGTTGGAAGCAGGTCCTTGGCACCTTTCCGGCAAGATGTTTTGTCTCACTCAATGGCGATCGGGATTGGTACTCTCCAAAACCGCACATACTAAGATGCCCATATGGGTCAAATTTTACAATGTTCCTTTGGAGCATTGGAATCCAGAGGGTTTTTCTCATGTGGCCAGTGCTATTGGGAAACCTCTATATGTTGATTCTCTTACGGAGTCGCGGAGAAGAATTTCATTTATGCGCATTTGTGTTGAAGTTGATGCCTTTGATGAGCTGATTGACTCTTTTGATTTACAACCCCAAACGGAAGAGGATGGAGAAATTTGTCCGTCTGTAGAAGTGAGAGTTGAGTATCAATGCCGGCCCCGGATTTGTTCTCGGTGCAAGACGTTTGGCCACTATGAACCGGCCTGCCCTACAAGGCCCATGGTGACTAATGAGCCCACTCCTGCTGAGTTGCCTATTCTCCCTGCTCCGTCTCCTCATCCTGCCCAAAAACAAGGTGAGGAACCTTTTATCCCCGTGAAGCCCTTGCCTCAAAATAGAACTAAGCCAATGGCCAAGCATAAGGATAAAAGTGTCTTGGGGGGTGATGCGATTAACCCGACACCAACTCTATCTCATGTTGGAGACCCCTCCTCTACTTCAAATTTCTTTGAAGCTCTTGCAACCACCGATGATAGCTCGGATGAGGGTGAGCCCAGTTCGTTGGCGCCGCTGACTAATCTTCGAATAGCTGGCGGTAAGGGGACAAGCAAAGATGCAGGAAAATTCCACGGGTACAAAAAGAAGAAGAAGCGAATTCGCCAATCAAAAGCGAATGGTCGGGCCTCCACCCAGGTACTCTCTCCTCAACATCTTAATGTTTAATTTTGCTTGCTGGAATGTGAGAGGTGTAAATAGGCTTCCTCGTCAATTGGAAGTCCGCAAGCTTATTAAGGATCACAAGTTGTCTCTCTTGGGACTTGTTGAAACGAGGGTCCGTACCCCAAACTATTCGGTGGCTGCCTCTTCTTGTTTTGGTAATTGGGAAGTTATAAACAAGTACATGTCTCATGGGAATGGAAGAATCTGGGTGGGGTGGGATCCGGCAGTGTTGCAGCTAACTAAGTTGGGAGAATCCGACCAGGTCATTCATTGTCGTGTTCGTCTCATCTCTCGAGGTATCGAGTGGTTTGTGTCTTTTGTTTATGGCTCAAATGATGATGATGTTCGGAGAAGGCTATGGGATAGTTTGTGTAGTTTTGAGTCCTCTGTGTGTGATGATCCTTGGGTGGTCCTGGGTGACTTTAATATTACTCGAGTGTTGGCTGAGAGTGAAGGTAATATTGATCCCCGGAGGTCGGCTATCGAGGAGTTTGGAAATTGTTTGACTGAAGCAGGGTTGGATGATGTGGGCTACTCGAGTTGTTTGTTGACTTGGTGGAATCACCAACATGGCTCCTCCATGTTGAAACGGAAGTTGGATCGGGTTTTTGTCAATAATGGTTGGTTGGGTGCTTTTTCTACTAGTCATGCTTCCTTTGTTCAGCTTGGCACCTCGGATCATAGCCCTGCCATTGTAGATTTGGGGTTGGGCCAGGTTCGGCGTAAATCCCCTTTCAAATTCTTTAATTACCTCGCTGATCATGAGGAATTTACTCCTATTGTTGAGCAGGGCTTTGGTTCTAGTGTTGGTGGTACTAAGCAATTTCAGCTTGTCAAGAAGCTCAAAATTGTGAGAGGGGAGCTCAAAAGGATTAACCGCCAACCTTCTCTTGACGTATCAACTGCTGTAATTGAGGCCAAGGCTGCTTTAGAGGTTTGTCAAGGCCAACTGGTTGCTAACCCCCATGATCTGGACTTGCAGCGTCTGGAAAGGTCCTTGACAGGTTCCTTCTCGTTGTGTTTGGTGCAGGAGGAGAGTTTACTTCGCCAAAAGGCTCGTCTGAAGTGGATGAGTGAGGGCGACAATAATTCGAGATACTTCCACCAGGTCATTCATAAGCGCGCGAACCGGAACCGGATTGCTTCTATCACTTGTCAGGACGGGAGAATTACGAGGGAAGAGGCTGAAATCAAAAGAGAAGCTGTGGATTTTTTTGAGAATTTGCTTGGGTGTGCCAGTCCGGTTAGTGGTGAGGCCCTGGGTGGGTTAATCCCCTCCCCAATATCTAATGGCGATGCGGAAGCAATGGTTGGAGACTTCACTGATGAGGAAATTCGGGCAGTGGTTTTTGGCCTTAAGGCTAATAAAGCGCCTGGGCCGGATGGGTTCAATGCCCTTTTCTTCCAGCGGACATGGCCCATTATTGGTGAGCATGTTATTATGGCGGTGAAGGAATTTTTCAGGAATTGCTCCTTGCTGGGTGAGATAAATTCTACCATTATTACACTTGTCCCGAAGGTGGCTAATCCTTCTTCGATGGCTGACTTTCGTCCCATATCTTGCTGTAACACTTTGTACAAGATAATCTCCAAGCTGATTGCTAACCGTATTAAAGGGACTCTCCATTCTATTATCTCGAACTCTCAATCAGCTTTCGTTGAGGGTAGGCGTATTGGTGATAATGTTCTTTTGGTCCAAGAGTTGATGCGAGATTATCACCTTGATGGAGGGTCGCCAAGATGTGCCGTTAAGGTTGACATCCTTAAGGCGTATGATACTCTAGATTGGGAGTTTCTGATGAGTACACTGTCTGCCTTTGGTTTCCCCACCCGGCTGATTAATTGGATTAGGAGATGTGTTACGACCACCCGTTTCTCTATTGTGGTGAATGGTGAGCTTACAAGGTTCTTCCCGGCGAAGCGAGGGTTAAGGCAAGGTGACCCTCTCTCTCCGTACCTCTTTATTATTGCCATGGAGATGTTCTCTCGTATGGTGCAGCGCTCTATTGCCATGTCCCCTGGTTTTCGGTACCACTGGCGGTGTGACAAACTCAAGATCACCCACCTCGCCTTTGCTGATGATTTGCTCCTGTTTTGTCATGGCGATTTATGCTCTGCAATGGTCTTGAAAAGGGCTCTAGAGCGGTTTTCTGCTGCGTCAGGCCTTACCCCTAATTCTTCGAAGAGTAATTGCTTTATGGCTGGTCTTTCCCCTCCTCGGGCTTTGGTATTGCAAGATTATTTTGGGTTCCCAGTGGGTGATCTTCCTATTAGGTACCTGGGCGTTCCGCTTATCACTTCT
Source organism: Spiraea crenata (assembly GCA_033992175.1). NCBI lineage: Eukaryota > Viridiplantae > Streptophyta > Magnoliopsida > Rosales > Rosaceae > Spiraea > Spiraea crenata. The sequence goes on from JAVBHV010000066.1 coordinate 2,687,761, forward strand.
AAGCTTAGCTTTAGGGATTGTGCTCCTTTGCTTGAGAAAATCGATGCCCGGATCCGTGGTTGGGAGCATAGGACCCTCTCATTTGCTGGTCGCCTCTTACTCATAAACTCAGTGCTTTGTAGTGTGCAAGTGTATTGGTCTTCTCATCTTTTCCTCCCCAAAAAGATCCTTAAGGAGATGGAGGCTAAATTGAGGAGGTTCCTTTGGGCTGGCACTATGGCGGGTCCGTATAATGCGAAAGTTGGTTGGGAAGAGGTGTGCCACCGTAAGAGTGAAGGTGGTCTTGGCATTCGTAATCTCCACCGCTGGAATTAAGCCCTCATGGCAAGACACATTTGGAACCTGTTCGCGTATAAGAGGGGGAATCTGTGGACTGAGTGGGTTCACGCCTATTTTGTTAAGGATGATTGTTTCTGGTCTATTGTGACTCCCTCAGTTTGTTCGTGGAATTGGAGACAGTTGCTGAAGCTCCGCCCCATTGTGCGCCCTCTAATTCGTGCTATTATTGGAAATGGGAGGTCTGTATTCCTTTGGAAAGATATTTGGCTGGGATGCTTTCCTTTGTTTGAGGTTTATGGGCCAAGTACGGTGGCGGCGTCTGGATTGCAGGAAGATATTAGACTCAGCTCAATCATTGTGGATTCGTCTTGGGTTTGGCCGATTACTTTTGATCCTTCCTTCCGGGCTATCCAGGTCTTCTCTTCTTCCATTGTGCCTACTTCTGCTAATGATCAGTTTTATTGGGCTGCTGAAAGTGATGGGGTCTTCTCGACTTCCTCTATGTGGTCTGCTTTGGTGCCTGAGGGGGTTAAAGTGCCTTGGTGCCATCTAGTTTGGTTAAGTAGTAATATTCCCAGGTGTAGCTTTATCCTGTGGTTGGCTATTAAAAACAGGTTGTCCACTTTAGATAGGGTGGGGCGGTTTGTTGCTAGGCAGGATCTGAACTGTGTTCTCTGTAATGCGGCGCCTGAATCCCATGCCCATCTGTTTTTCGAATGCCCTTATTCGGAGTCTATTTGGCGTTCAGTGTTAACTCGGAGTGGTGTTCCTTGGATTACGCCTCCATGGCCTTCCTCTATTATGTCTGTGGCTCCCTTTTGGAAGGGGAAAGACCTCCATACCGTTGTCAAGAAGTTGGCCTTGTCTACTACAATCTATTGTATATGGTATGAGCGTAATCAGCGCCTTTTTGGAAATACTTCTAAGCCGCCTACTGTGGTTTTGCAGTCTATCTTTAGCTTAATTAGGTGCCGTTTATGCACTCTTAAGTTTAGTCCCTCTCCTACTAATGTTAGGGTGGCGGGGGCTTGGAATGTTCCGGTCCCTTAGTCTTTCTAGTTGTTAGGTGGTGGTGAGGTTTGTTTCCTCTGTGTTGCCGGTTTCTGGCTCTTCTGGGCTTCCTAGTGTTGTATTTCGGTCTTAGGGATTCTTCCCTGTTAATACATAATTGATTTACCCAAAAAAAAAAAGAGACACTCACTCACTTGATTTTTATACTCCGTAATTTTATCATACAATCAATTACTTTATTATCATGCGTAGTTACAAATACAAAACAGTTCGAATAGTCACATATATTAAATTTGCTTCTTGATACCTTCAATTTAATGGATATCGTTTAAAGTACTTCGTCCTCCTTCCAACGAAGGGAAAGAGGCCCTTTGTTTTAAGCTTCCTCCTCAATGCTAGGAACATGTTGAGTATAAAAATACTACAAATTTTGGTCAAGGAAGAAAACTATAACGTAATTTGGCCACCACTATTCATCATTTGGTAATGTCATATGGTAGAGCTTCTCATAATTTTTGGCCAATAACATGAAGTTTGGGGCTCCAAGAAAGTTTGAGGCCCATGTGTAGTTCCTCCTCCTAATTATGAAACAATGGTTAATTTCTTTGCCTTTTATGTATAAGATACTTCTTTCTGCATTTGGAACGGACAGAAATTCACTTCTAATTAACTAGCAAATCTTGGGTGAGATGGATCATCATTTGCTTCTGAATATTTTTTACCAAAACATGAACTTCCTTTTAATTAAGTAATTAAAGATCGAAAATCAGATCGGATAAAGTACCAAAGTGTAGAAATTAAAGAAAAGCTCGGAAGTTCCATTTCGCCAAACTTTAACGAAAATAAGATTCTGCTTTGAATCAACATCTTCTGGAGCCATAAGACGTACACCAAAAACAGAAAAGAAAAGGCAATTAAAGATACGAAAAAAATTCAAGCTGAAGATTCGAATCCATAAAGTAACGTCGTTCTTTAAATTTGTACTTCCATTAATTTATGACAAGGCAAATATTACATGATAGGTGTAAGTGATGCATGCCCAGCAGCATTACAAGCATACTAGCTAGCTAGCTCGTATGCATCTCTTACATCCCATGTTCCATAACATGTAACATGCAACCAAAAAAAAAAAAAAAGCAAAACAACAAGAGAAAAAGACTTACAAATTAAAGCAAAGAGGCCAAAGTTAAGTAAGGAACTATAGAAGAAAATAGAAGAAAATCAAACACTTAATTAGGCAGTTAAAGGTAAATTCGGACCGCTACCCTCAATTCCCCGCAATGCAATAATGGCGCTCTCCCGACTCTGCTCCTATCAAAGGGTCTAGAAACTCAAGAGAGCGGCGCAATTGCATAGCCTTGTTTTGTATGTTGCATTGCCATCATGTGTCATCTATATTTACTATAAACACCTTATCCTCGACTGCTCTCTCATCCCCAACTACCACCGCTAACTTCACGTCCTCCGTCTGAGTAAACGACATCCACGACGGGTGGCTGCCGGAAGTCATGGTGGATTTGCTTACTAAAAATGTCGATGACAAAGCTAATTTGATGAGGTGAATAATGCAATATGGTAGGTGGCTAGAAAGAAAAGAAGACTAGAAAGGGGGTGATGAGTAGAGAGCTAAGGGGACATGATGGGTCGTATATAAAGACGAGATTGAAAGCTTTTTGTTGAATATGAGTGCCCTATTATTTAATTATTTTGGTAAAAATTTGATTTTCGTTAAAGTGAGGTTGAAAATTTCTTGGTCCAAGCCGGTGAAGGGCATGTTTGTGGGGAATGCAAATAACTCCACTATCCCGGTTTCCAAGGCTCTTGGAGTTTTCATACTATTCCCATGGAGAAAAAAGAAAAAAGTAGAATTGTATGGAGTTTGTGAATGTGAACGTACGTGGCTTGTTTGCTGCATACAAAGTTGGCATTACCGTTGTGGTCGAGAAATGATAATAGAAATTGCTTAATAAATTTCTTGTAAATGACGTTTGTGTATTTTCTGATTAAAGTGAACAAAACTCAAATAGTTTTATTATCTTAATTCTTGAAACCAAACGATGACATAATTACAACAGCAAGTTCATGTAAGATTTTTTTTTTTTTTTAAATGAGCAATCCTTTTAGCTGATGCGAAAGTTTTGCTCAAGTAATTTGAGTAATATTTGTTTAAAATCAAAGTTCCGACTTTGAATCTTACCTAAAGAAAGGGAGAGCATTTTTGCCCACCACCATTTTTGGGTGGTGAGCATTACCATTAAATCTCCACCATTAATTGAGGGTGTTTTTTAAAAGTTATGAAGTTGTCTCACCACATCAATAGTAGAGGATGTGGTGGTAAAGCTCACCACCAAAAAATAGTGGTGGGCAAAAATGAACTCAAAGAAAGGAATAAAACCCTTTGATACTTTAAAAAACCAAAAAGTTATGAAGTTGCCTCACCACATCAATGGTAGAGGATGTGGTGGTAAAGCTCAACACAAAAAAAAATGGTGGTGGATAAAAATGGACTCAAAGAAAGGAATAAACCCTTTGATACTTTAAAAAACCAAAAAAAAAGGTAGTCCCTTTAGCTCAAGACAAAAGTTTTACCAATGGCCAGCTTTTGAGATTTATGACCATATTATTGTGGGGTAGTAGTGGTGAGTGCCTTGGTGGGTCATTTCTGCATAGGACGCTGTGCACTGCATGGAACTTCGAAGCAGACAAATGGGCCGGATTTCAGCCGATCAGACCCGTCTCTTCTCTCAAGTGTGCAAACTTGAAGCGGATGAGGATGATTGAGCAATAAAAACAGTTCATTTTAAATCCTTTATTGTATATGCATAAAGAAAGATATAATGATGAAGCTAACGAGGGAAAAAAAAAGGATTCCCATTTGGGCAGGCATATATGATTCAACTTTGTTACCAAATCATTATATCTGAATGGTGGCAATGATCTCCACCTTTTCAAATCTAATCAATGTCTTAGGTTTTCTCCTTTTCACACTATTACTAGTACTATAAGCAAAGCATGAAGGTGTTATGTCTCAGTAATATCATGCATAGTTAAATTGTGTGCTTCTGGCAAAAAGTCCTTAAGTTTGAATCTCACATCATTCATATGAAAATTTCAATTAATTTGAGCAGCATAGCCATATGAATTTGAAGCTCATGTATAAGTTAGTTGATAGGAAATTCAAGGTTAGAAAATGAGAAGAGGAAAAAGTGGATCTATGGTAGTTAAGCTGTCAAATCAGCGGCGAAATATAAATAGCTTTATTGGTTTAGTGATTAGATTTTGTGCATACCAGTGATGATATTGTATGGTATTGTCAAGATGCATGTATTTTTAGTCTTGACCTACTATCAATTTCATATCAATGCAACGTTGAGACTTTATATGACTCTAAACATTAGGAGGAGATTTTTAACCTTGAAAGAGACCCCATGGTAAACAAAAGTAAAATCAACCAACCAACAAAGGAAAATGGAGCAACATCACTTTTACCATATTGAACAAAAGCAAAAGCTTATAAAGACGAAGAGCATAAGTCAGCGGTGTGAGATCCTCTTTCTTTCACTTTTCCTATTTAATTGCTCTCTTCTTTTTTCAGAATTTTCTATTTGGAATTGTCTCCATCACTCGTGGTGCTCCGGCCGTGTGATTTTCATCAGACGACTTAGGTTTCGACAACAATTGATCTGTTTTCTTTTCTTTGTTTTTGTCAAAAGGGATTAATCTGTTCAAAGTTGACTTTTGTTCTAGCTAACGATGTATAACCAATGATAAAGCAATAATAAATGGAACCCACTACGCATTAGCTTAGATGAGGGCCCATGCTCGTACAATTCGAGGGCCAATTCTTTCATGCTCGTCATCTTACGGCATTTTGACATTAAGTTTATGTCGTTAATTGCTGATTCAGAGCAACTTCAATGGAAATATATAAAATTAAGAATGTAAATGTAAATTTTACAAATTTGGTGGCATTTTAATAAAATATTTTAGCATGTAAAACTAATTTGCTCTAATGAGAAAGTTGTAAATATTGAGATTTGAGGTTTATATTTCATCTTGAAATTTACATTATCTTACTGGAGAATGAACTCTCAAAATATACGTTCGTTTTTCATACTAATAATTTATATTCTCTCATTGGAACGCTTTTTTGGTTAATAATCTTCATTCATTGAATAAAAATTGTATTAAATAAAGTATACTTTAACAATAATGAGACCCATTTTGAAGATGTAAAAAAATTATATGTTTGTGTTTTTTTTTTTACATTTTTTGACCAGATGGACAATGTACATTTCACTTTTCCGACCTATTGGAGTAGAAATTTAGTTTTAAGGATGTAAATTTGACATTTCGGCGAGTTTGCATCTTCCTATTGGAGTTGCTCTAACATAAGCTAGTTTTATTTACATTAATCTCTTGACCTAACAAATGTAATGTAATTTATTTTCTAATGAGTAGTGCTAGTAAATAGTCACTCTCATAGCACCGTTCTAATAGTTCAACATGAAACACGGTTTTGATTTTCTTTTACAAACAAAGAAAGGTCATAATTTTAGCTTCTCCAGGTATAATATCCCAAAATGGCATTGGGAAACAAAATCGTTTCGAATTCTTCATTACCAGTTCAAGAGATTACTTTGCAAATACGTTGTTGCAATTATCATAATCTGAAGTAAAATGAGATGAGACTAGCGGGTAGGAAGATAAAAATAAATGACAATGCAACCCGTAGATTTATCGAATTGAGAAAATCCAAGAAATGAAACCCAATTTCAAGTGAAATCCAGAAGCAATAGGAAGAAAATTACAATCATTGGATACTCAAGATAAAGCCAGTTGCCTTGATCCTCGTGAGAAAATCTCATAAAGCGCCACTTGTCCCTTGACTGTCGCTTGATTGGCGGACAGGAAGCGGCGCGTGAGGCCTCGGTAGGCCATCCCAGCTAGCACAGCACGGGACCCACCGAACCGTTTTGAACGGTTTCAAGGTCGTATGCGGCCGCGCCATTGGACCAGAAAGTAGTGTACAACCGAGCGAGCACGCACGCCTCCGCATTGGATCCCCCGTAGGGCTCATAGACCCATTTAGTCATGAAACGGAATCGGATAGTAGATCGATAGGCATGCAAAACGACACGAAAGAGTTACCTTTTCCTTTTCCCTCTTTTACTGTCACAGTGGTTAATGGAGTACACCAGTAAAGTTGAAACAGCACAAAGCAAAGAGTTTGATTATATTATCAAATTATTATCTCAAGTTAAAGTCAATCAGAAAACATTATATATCTAAAATTTATTATAAGTTTGTCACTTATTGATTACTTATTGATTTTTTAGTAGCTGAAACAAAAAAACTTAGTATAGAAAAGTCTTTCTCATCCTAATAAATATTAAAATAAGCATTGTCATATGAAAATGGAAATGTAAATGATTATGATATATTATTCTTCACTCCTTATCAAATCCGTACTCCATAATTATTTGCTGTAAATTATTCATTCATCTTTATATTTCAAGTAAGTAAATATATAACTTGTCCTCTTCTGATGCAATCACCACATTATATAATGTTTTAGATTAGTGGATTGCATAATACATGCATTGTAGCATCTTCGATTCTTTGGCTTTGGAAAATGATTGGATCAGACAAAAATGTATTGAATTACTTTGGGCCTTTTCTCTTGTGGGATCCCCCAACTTTATTATTCTTTTCTCTTGTCTAGAGTAGTGATTCATGTTTGATATGGCGGATCATAGTGGGAATGTACCCTTTGCCTCAAGACTGGGGAAAAAGAATTCAATTACATATCGACAAACAAAGTTACAAGTTACAACCCATATATTTTGTTTCAATCAAAATACCATGTACTTGATTATGCAGCAGACCTCGACAGCCAAATTTCCATAATTCTTTATGGAAATCGGGCTTTCAGTATAGCTCAAGATGCTCAGCTCCGGTGGTCGGCGCTTCTCATCACTCAAGAGTCAATGATTCGAACTGGAGATGTTTGGAAACAATGCAGTTCAGAGAGTGTATGCGGTTCGTTTGGTTATCTAACTGTATGAACTATATGAACGGTATAATTAGGCATTAAACGAACCGTCGATATGTTTTACAAAGTTAGATAACCAAATTATCTCCGTTTTGATTGAAATTTTGTAGGAATGATCTTGACATGTTAATGAATAAAGTGAACGGTTCCGATCATGAAAACAATTTACGAGAAAGTGTGAAAATGGGGGGCTTGAGCAGCCAAGGCTGCTCAAGCTAAAGCAGCCAAAAATTGTTCTAATGGAAAAGGATGGTCCATATTCGTTTCTCGTTCTGGAAGACACATCTAATGTAAAATGTACTGAACGTGTAAAATTAGCATTTGTATTTGTATTAGTGGGCATTGAGCTGTTCGGGGCCAAAGCAAAGGTTCTCTTTTTTTTTTTTTTTTTTTTTTTTTTTTTTTCTTATGAAGCTCGTGCACTTCATACGCGCTAGAGGCATGTCGATCTGGTTGGGGAGAAGAGCAACAACTCTTTTTTTCAACTTTGTACTGACGTCACTCTCAATGACTACCTTGGCTAGTTGAGTTGTGGGGTGGCCACATGACGCAATCCCGAGTTCCATTCCATCCAACGGTTAGAATTGTCCTTGTTGATGCTCAAAAATGGAGTCAACGGTCAAGTGTCCTTGTCGGATAAGTGAATGTTTTTGGAAGCTGTGATGTTAGCTCGGAAGATTCAGGATCCAGACGTGGGGGTCCGGATGGGGTGTGTCATGTCGAGCCCTGCCCTGATCTGAAAAGGGGAAGTCGTCTCAGGGGCGAAGTAACCTGCACGAGGAAGGATAAGCACCGCTTGGGCACCGCTGTGGTACCGGCCTAAGACCCTCCTAAGCTTAAGTCAGCTGGGAATGAGAGTGAAGTCTTAAAGGCTAGTAATGGGTGTAAGTGAGAGAATTGAATACCTTTGACCCTTGGTGGGTGGAGATGTATTTATAGTGAGAGGTGAAGACCTCCAAGTTACTTGTGATCAATGTAGGACAAGTCTCCCACATTGATTCTTCCTTAAGGCTTTGGAAGCCTTAAAGGCAAAGGCATGAGTGGCCTATTGCTTGCCAAACTTTGGGACATTGCACGGACTTCGATACTCTTCGTATGGAGCGGGTTGGCGGCTCTAAGCGAAGGTGGCAACGAAGTGGTCCCAAAGCATGTGTTCGGATGGTCGGCCCGATCCTTGTGTGGGCCCACGAGCCTCACAGGACGTGCCCTTGGATAGGTGTGCTTGCCTAGGTGGCACTTCCTTAGGATGATATGTGGCCTATGCGGGTATGGTATGAACAGTCCCCGTGCAGAAAACTAATGAAAAAATTTTTGGACGGTGCAAAATTTAGGGATATTTGTGTGGAAACTATCTCCTTTTTTTTTTTACATAAAATAACTACAAAATGAAATTTTTGAATAGTAATCAATCTTTGCACTTACCCTTGCCCTTCTATGGTGGAACAAAGAATAAAAGGCGAATACTATTATAGTTGGTTGTACGTAATTACTACTTGCCATTTAGAACAATTGGTTTGCCCATGCCCCTTGGTTCAAGGGTGGAAATGACCTTAGTGGTGAACGAAGTGAGGTACTTGAAAAGCATGGTCCACATTTGCCTCCCCTAGAGCATGTAAAGGAGACAGCAAATGATTGCAGAAAAGCATTTTATTGATCGGACCGGGCGAGGGAATGTTACAAAATTGGTATTAGTACTGCATTATTGCGTGGACTTGGAATCGGAAAATCATCATGTTCTGTTAAATGTGCTCGATTCTTGTTTCGAAGACAAATTAATGACTGGAAAATTCTATTTGTGCGATGAGTACCATGCAGGTGAGTGTGGTTTCGAACCGGCTGTTGAGTCGTCCCTCAGTTGCCACGCCCTCGACAGGGAAAATGAGCTAGCCGTCCTATAGACAAGTACACTGATGAATACAGTTACGGTATCGAGCACACGGGAAGAGGTCTAGAGATGGGTGCTGTTGAGACTCTGGTTAGTTTAGGGGTGTTGGTGGAATCCTTCGATACAAGGTTGATTCCAAATCGATATCGAATGTATAAGAAGTTGGAAATCGTGCCAATTCGAATTTCAGCGAGTGTCAGAAGATCCAATAGTACAATGCAACTAGTTTACTTCTACAAGGTAATACTCTTTTTGTGAGCTTAGTTTGACCGATTCTCGGATTTGAAATGTTTACAATCACATATTGATTTCTGCCAAAGTTTGGCTTGGCTTGGCCATTGTAGAACAGTGTGTCAATTGCTTGTTAATTTGAGATAAACGATGAGTGATCTTCCAAAGTTCCCAACTTTTTTTCTGGACTCTACTTTAGCTAAGATTCGGAAGTTGGAACTGAAATGAAAACTTTAATTTGGCCACATTAGTATTCCCACATTAGTTTCTGTATTTCAAATTGAATTTGTTTAATTTATTGCTTTACACTTGAGACGATCACTGAGCTAAAGGATCGCTAGGAGCTTTCAAACTTTTCTGTGATCTTCAAAAGAAAACGTTCAAATAAGAAACCAATAAAATGTTCCAAAAGCCTGAATTCGAACTTGCAACTAAAGACCAAAAGTTCAGTACAAGTAATGAACATTGTAGCGGAGAAACACAGAGATTTGCAACAACAAAAAAAGACAAAAGGCTGATCTTTAGCTGCTCACAATCAATCAGTAAAAAGTACTAATATTTTTGTGTTTCTTTGAAAAGAAATTTTTCCAAACATACAAATCAGTACAAGAGATATCATGTTGAAGGAAGAAACAATTAGATTAGAGAAAAGTTTGAGCACACAAGTTGAAGATGAAACAAAGCAGGTTAAGCTAGGGAGAGAGATGAACAGTAGGGAATCAAGGGAAGGAGAAGCATCAGAAGAAGTTCATCATGAAAATACTAATGTGTTCTCCCGAAACTGATCTTTCCCATGACTCCCCAGGATTCCTCCCTTTCCCACTTACTCCTTTCACTCAGATTCTGAAACAAAAGGTGGTTTGTTTCTTGTACTTTTTTTTTTGCCCCAACGATGAAGTTTGTTTGTTTGTTTTCTTGTATTGATGTGATCATTTTGGTGGTGTGGGAAAATAAGAAGGGAAAAGGGAATGGTAGAAACTTGAGGAAATTGCAGGAATGGGTGGATTAGGAAAGAAAGCTCTTCTACTTGAAAAGAAAGAGTTTGCATTTCTTTCCAACTCACCTATTCCTAGAACTTCCTCAGGCCTTCCTATCCCACCCCTTCTTTTCAAGTTTCTTTCATCAACTTGGGTGCTATGTAGGGTTTGTCTAACCAGGCCTATTTATAGAGACAGAGCAATGCTTGTTTGGAGACTCCCCTTTCACTGCCTGTACAAGAACTATTTGTCGTTGAAATTCATTAAAAATATAGTTGATAAGACTCATCTACTTTTTTACTTCTCACTATAGAATAAGTGTGCATGTAAATGAAGGGAAATTAGGAAAAATTTACTTTATGTGATCAACTATTCATTTCAATTGACTATGATGTGTATCTTAACAGATCAAATTATAAACATGTCACTATAGTTAGTTGATCTGACCATCTCTTTTTTTGACTTCCCGCGTTCATGATTTATTTCATCGAAAGTAAACAAGTTATAAAACTACTAACCTGGACGCATGTTGGTATATTACTCAGTATCATTGTCATTTGCTTGAGATATACCAATGTCGTTCGTACTATATTGTGTACTTCTACAGAACTAATGTCAAATGTTTATGTGCATCAATATTGGTGATGAAAATATTAATGACACACCGGACATTCACTAAAAATCTTATATCGTGTGCAATACAAACCTGCATAATTAAGGCAGTACTCGAGTGTGATACATTAGTTTTACAGCTAGCTTGCGGATTTCAAATGTTTACAAATACGCATTGACTGCATGAAGCTGGCACGCAGATCGTATATTGATTAGGAAGTTCAGAAGTTCAGAAGGCGTGCTTTGCAAGATCAAGCATTTGATTCGGTTACATAGAAACAGCATATCAGACGTATACAGAGAGATTTACATTATGATTCCAATTCCAATTTGGGGTGGCCAGAAAGGTCACAATAAAGACAAACAAAGAAATGTGGAGAAACAAGTAGTGCAGGAAAAATATCCTTATTTCAAGTAGAAGCAAGCAAGAATGAAATCTAAATGGACAAGAAAACTAATTCATTAACCAAGAATATTTCGGATTTAGTTCTCCATATAGAATATATTGTAGATGAGCATATATACGGGCAAGAATGAATGATCTACTTTATTGTATGTCTATGGAGACCGGTAAATCTCGAAACCTTTAATGTATCAATTTTCTTTTCCGTTTAGCTTTCATCCAACTTGCTTCTATGAATGTCACTCTCTATATGTATGGTGTGCAATGTGCATATATACCATCAGCTTCACTCTTCACCGTCCAATCTCTAAGCACAACTGTTGATGAACTGTTGGTTTAAACGATGACAAACCATATTAAACAGAGAAGATTCTGATGTGCAATGGTATTTCTCACCAGTTCGTGTTACAATTGATCTCAAATCGAATACATCCGAAGTTGATCTAATCCTGTTTACTAGGCAGCATAATCTATATTACTAAACAAGATTGATATCTTGAGAGCAACTATTGCATGTGAGAAGAATGACTTCTCCATTAAACCTGCTGTACCTGCAAAAGTAAGGTACAACATTTCCACATTGCAAAACAAACCAAGAAGTCCATTATCTGAAATAAATTCACTGGCAATTCAAAGTTGACCACTTTCTCTAATTCATCAAAATTTCAAATCTTCACTTAATTGGAGCTGCAAATACATAACTCCGATCAAAAGCAATCAACTTTTCTATTTACCAAATGGTATTTGATCCAAAAACAAATACATGAAAGACAGAAGATCACTAACACAAAATAAGATCAAAATCCAGGTTAATGAGAAGTTTAAGGACAAGTTGACATTGGAACAATGCAGCAGGACAACACAATCAAATAAATTCCAACTCATGAACAATTTTAAGGTAGGAAAACTTGACCGATTGTACTTTATGGCTCTAGTTTCAGATTAAAAAACCAGAATTGGTTCATGTCAAGAAAAAGAACACTGAATCTGATGAAAATCAAAGCATTTGGTGAACACAGCAGCTGACAAAAGAAAACAAAACATGAAGAATACAGAGGAGATTGTGATCTGCAAACAAATAGCAGGTTTTGAGTGCTTTCAGAAAGACTTCCCACAATAAAGCTACTGTCTTTAGACAATCTGCAAACAAAAGGCAAAAAATTTCCACAATGCAAAAACAAACAAAGTGTTTTTCCTGGAAAGTGACTATTTTTTCAATTTAGTATAAAGGTTACAAACATCAAACGATGAAAGCAAACATTTGGAGTGGAAGATACGATAAGATACGATCACATGGAAGTTTAAGCACAAGATGATGACCCAGCAAAGCTGGAAAAGTTAGGGAAAGAGAGGAGAAGTAGGGAATCAGGGGAATTGGCGGTGCCGGAAAGAAGAACACATTTTCAAAAGATGGTGTGCAAGTTCTTCCCGAACCTCCAATTCCAGCAACTCCCTACCACACTTCTCTTTCCCCCGTACTCCTATTCTCTTCTGATACTTCCATGATTCCCCACATCACAAGAGAGAAAGGGAAAGACAGTGAGCTTAGGAAGTCGTAGGCATGGGCGGGATTGGAAAGGAAATGAAATCACTTGTGGGTTGTTGAGTCCACATTGAATCATTCCATTCCAACCCGCCCACTCCAATAACTTCCTAAACCTTAATCTGCCTTTCCCACCCTTCTTTTCAACTAGACTCCAGTTGTTTTTTTTATCTCTTTAGCATAACCCCCGATCTGCTGGACCCGACGATATCAAGGAGAAACAGATGGTTGGAGAATCGTCGGGTTCTAACAGGACGGGGTGATGTTAAGGAGAAACCCTTTGGTATCAGAACCCTTTGAAATGACAAATGAGCAATGAGAAAGAGGAAGCAGAGGAAATAAATGTTTTGCAAGACTTCTCAAAACACGCATTGTCTGTGTCCAGTGTTGTTTTGCAGTTCGCGTGACTGTTTTGCAAAATCTTCTGGACAAACTGCTATAAAAGGCAGGGTTACGATTTTTGACTAGGAATTGGAATCCGATGCTTTTAGTTACTGGCAGGGCATCTTCTTCCCCAATTAAAAACTAGGGAAAATTGCACAAATGCTACCTGAACTTTTCCACTTTTGTGCATTTACAGCTAAGACTAAATTTTTTTTACAATTCACCAGGTAACTCTTGTGACATTTAAAAAATGCCACCTCGGTCATTTTGTCATCCGATCTGCCGTTAAACTCGGCATGTGAGAGGCACGTGGTCCACTGTTTGAGGTTATTGCTCTTGGGGTTTTATACACACCACATCCAAAATGTACCGCTAACAAAGATTTTAGAGACTATTTTCCCGCCAAAAGGCCTTGTCTTCTTTCTATTAGATTAGATTTTTTTTTTGTTCTTAAAAAGACTAAGCATTTTTATGATAAGCATATAAGATCAAAACTAAAATTAACTATATTGTGTCATTTCCTCAAAACAAATTCAAATTCATCTAATGAACTGAATCATTAGCTCAATTCAATTCCAAGTCTACTGAATTGAATTGAAATAGTCACTTCAAAAGACTAGTTCTTGAACACAAAACAAATAAAGACTTTTGAGTACATAACACAACAGATATTGGCTGTACATTTTGGATGTGGGGTGTATAAAACCCCAAGAGCAATTGAATTGACAGATATAACCTCAAACAGTGGACCACGTGCCTATCACGTGCCGAGTTTAACGGCAGATTTAATGACAAACGGACAGAGGTGGTGTTTTGTAAATATCGCAAAAGTTTAGGTGGTGAATTGTAAAAAAATTTAATCTAAGTGGTAAATACACAAAAGTGGAAAATTTCAGGTTGCATTTGTGCAATTATCCCTAAAAACTAGGGGCGAGTTAAAGCAATGTCCGCATACTTTTGAGTTAAACCATAGTCCAAACACCAATATCATATGTCCGGACAAACTACTTAATACACTGATGATTTGAAAATTCATTGCACGTCCCATGGTAGTTCAATTTATATTTAGTTTTAACTGGGTTATTAGAAATCATTAGTTAAAGGACTTTGATCGAAACAAAGTCTTAACACTTGTTCGTTTGTCTAATGGATGTAAAAAGCGAGTTGTGTGCCGTGTCTATATGGTCAGAGATGAAACTGGATCAAATCAAAATAGTAATGGGATTAGCTCGCAATAATGTACATTTAGCATATTTTGCATCAGATGAAGGGGAATTTAATTCACAAGCTTTCATTAATACAAGGCATCATGAACAATAGCAGAACACAAGGCAAGATTCTTCCCGGTTGTAATTTATGATACAAGAAAATCATTAGATATGACGCCAAAAGGATACTTCATTAGCACACAATAACAAATTCAACTCGCTCGATACTAAAACACGAAAATCAATCAAACTGTGACCAATAAACTCCCTCGACAGAGAAACCAATCTAACATATTTAGGTAACCCTATATTTAGCCCATTGATGAAGATGGATTTTGCACAAAAACTGGCTAAACGCAAGCCTTGGACCAATGTTGGAGACGGCGAGATGCACTTGGGCCCAATCTCAAACCATGTTCCAAGGGCTCCCATTTGGCCATTCTTTGTGCAGAAATCATATCCAGCAAAGGGCTAGAGAAGGAACACAAGAAATTGAATAGCATGTGGGATATCCGGCTCGTGATAAAGCGAGTGCAATGGTGATACAAGCTGACATGTGCCTCATTGCATTCCCTGTAATAAAGTAAAGTTACATACTAAGCTCAATCAACAGAGGAGGAAAAACTAGATCATGACCAAAACACAGATTGGCTAGAGACGGCGGTGCCGTCACCGCCCAACTTCTCAGTTCCGCCGCTCGGATTGCTACCAAAACCATATTCATCAAAAGGAAAAACGTTGTTTCCATTATGAACATGCAATTGATATCAGAGCACAAACAACAATAATAAGCAGTCGACATAAAATCGATCGAATAAAAATACCCAATCCAGCCTAGCACATAGTATAAGATCAAATTGAAAAAACAGAGACCAAAGGGACAATAAAATTTGGATAGCAAAGGGGAAGAGGAGGAGCAAAAGGAAATCATTGGAATGAGTGGCTTCGGTAGGAAATTAAATTATACACCGAAATCGATGGTTCAAGTTTTCGTACCAAGCACACCCATTCCAACAACTTCCTTGAGCTCTTTCTCCTTTTCCCCAGTCTTTCTTTCATCTCCTCTCTACCAGGACCTCTCTCGATGACGGCTCACAAAAAGTGTGAAGCGACCTCCTCCATCTTTATACACTCGATGGATTTAGGGTAACTGATGGGCCGATCCAGTTGTAACAAGTATATTTGGGCTTAGCTCTTTTAGCTACTGACCCAAAATGTAACACTTTCAATCAAAATAATAAGAGAAGAGCAGAATCTAAGAATAAAGGAAGAGAATGAATTGATATTCCATCACCTCTCTCTTTTAGCTTCTTTTTTTTTAACAAGCTTTATCCATTGCTTGTATAAAAGGAATGGCTGGGGTTGGTTAAGCTAAAAAAATTTCCTCACATTAGTGGTTGGGTAAATGAGCTAATATGAACACTATGAATGGGCTTCTGTTTCCACCAAGAACATGGGAAAAACTAGGAACACATAGGAGAGTAGTACTTGGGAAAAAAGGAAAATAGAGTACTGGAGAAGTTCAACATCTGGCCCTACCCCCAGCAAAGTGGCGTATTCAAAGAAAGGGACTATACAGAAAATTGACATGTTTTAAACCTGAATACATGAACACCGAGAACAATCATCCAAAATGAAAGTGAAAGCAATATGTACAAGAAAACTTTGATTCAGTGGAGCACCAAACAGAACCAAACACTTCAGTTCATTGCATGATGAGTCCAACCAGAACCCAATAACAACATTAAAAAGAGTTCTCTCCAGGTTTGGCATCACCAAACACCTTATTTTATGCACATATGATGCTTCCAATGTCCTACTTAGTGGAACCCAATTCTCAACAGATGAACAAAATGAAATGTAAGAGCTGATCATCTCTCCTGGAGAAACCACATCATTTCTCCACCTTCCAGGCCATGAATCCTTTGTACATTTCCTCATCACTTTTACCCCAGCAGGTATGACACTAATTACTGTTATGTTTTTATACTTATCACATTATTGGTATTATATACTTTTCCAATTGGAGGCATATGTAATATAAACATTTAGCCCTCCCGCACTTAACCTCAGTTTCTGATCTTCTTTTTATCTGTCACCATCCAGTAGTAGTATCTATCACATACGATATATTTACCTGTCCAGCTTGAATGGCCTGGCCTTATTATTTGCACATATGAACTTCTCTTGCTCAGTCAGAGCGTGGCGGAAGTGGCACCTGTGACCATATGGACAGTGAACACCAGCAAGTACCATCCTGCAGACCTCAGTCTTGTAGCGTGGGTGGCGGATGACAGGGCGCAGCTCCTTAATGCCATGGGCAAACTGGCAATGATCTCCGTAAGGGCATGCACCGGTCTCCTGCCATTTGTTGCACAGCTCAGTCTTGAACATGCCTTGGTTATACACTTCCATTTCACGTGGCTTCTCCTCTTCCATGTCTTGAACAACCACCTTTTGCTGCATCTTGTCATCAGTTACACACCACCATCAGTGCACAAAATAACATAAAACTCACGAGAGAACAATACTTCAAGAACTATCAACTCTTGTTCTGTTGGTCAAAATCACAAACAGATGATGTGCATTGCGTATGCAGACTCTGCTTCTAAATGCAGTATCCATATCGAATGACTCTATTGCTCCATTACGAGTTTCCAAGTGCATTGTGCATATGAACTATCGACTCTAGTTCTGCTCGTCAATTTCACAAACAGGTGATGTGCATTGTGTATAGAGACTCGCTTGCTAGATGCAGTGTCCATATTGAATAACTCTACTTCTAAAATACATGTTTCCAAGTGCATTATGCATATGAATTGAATCAAAACTAACTGCATTTGGAATCAAATTGCAGCCAAATTTGGAACTTTCATCCTTCAGCTTACAGAATACAATTGAAACAAACAAAAACGCATCAAAGGATTGAAATATTTTGCTTTGAAACGACAAATTACTATAAAAGATCAAAACTTTTTCATCCAATTTCACTCCTCAGTGTCACTAGAGTCCAGGGCAAGCCCTAACAATATCAATCTAATACCGCATCGCAATTGAATTAACTATCAACCAAGTAATTTTGTGAATTAAATAAATAAATAAAAGCAAATTAAATAGTAGAGCAAATCGGTAATGGCTTACCGAAGCATTGAATTTAGTGGCGGCGCGTGGCCGAGTACGGGTCACGGCAGCGCTAGCACCGGGCTGAGCAGTCGTCTTCACGTAACCGTCAGACCTCACAGAGATACTCTTCGGCAGCGTTAGCCTCTTCACATCGACATTCTCGGCGTCAGCGCCGTCGTTTATAACCACGCTCGACGGACTCTCGTCGGACAATTCCGCCGCCTCCGCAGCCTTGCCGTCGTCGATGTTCAGGCCGTGAATTCCATTGACGATCTTAAACGGCGTCGCTTGCACGGAGCTCTTAGAATCGAACTGTTTCTTGACGGAGGCCTGGATTAGGAGACTGACGTGCTTGTTGAGCTCGAGATTAAGAGCACGGAGGTGGAGGTTCTCGCGGCGGAGCGCGTCGGCTTCCTCGGAGGTGTCCTGGAGGCGCTTGAGGCAGCGGCTGTGGCGGTTGACCATCTCCTGGTGGTCCTGGACGAGGAGCGAGTAGTAGAGCCGGCGGTGGTGGTTGTGAGTCGACGATGAAGCGTCGGAGTCCGACTCGAAGTCGTACCGATCGACCGAAGGGCTGCGATTGAAGATTGCGGAATAGAGCGAGTTGAAAACGCCGTCGTTCGATTCGGTTTGAGACTTGAGCATCGGCGGAGCGAACATTCTGGAACTCGCGCGGCCGCCGTAAGCGGCGGAGGAGGCGGTGTCGCTCTGCATCTGCGCTTTCGGAATTGAAGCTTCGCTGAGCTCGAATCACAGAAAACGAGACAAAATTGAGCTTCAATTACACGAAATCAAGAAACCTAATCTCGAATTTTCATCAAGAAACGCACAAAAATCGAACCTGAAAATTCAAAAACAGAGTACTTTTTCCGAATCGCTGAAGCGAGCTAATCAATCAAAACGAAATAGATCTGTATTTCGCACAAAATCGCACAAATCGAAAACCTAAATCGATCAGTTTGAACTAATGGACGAGAAATTGAACAAAGAAAATCGAATCAGAGAGTGAAAATCAAACCTGTTTGGATCGATTTCAAAATCTGCAGCAATAGTTAAACCGAAAGAAATGAACAGTCGCGGTCTAGCTCCAGAAGCTGACGGCGGAGGCTCGCCGTTCACCGCCGGTAATGGAGGTGCTCCGGTGAAGGTCTGGTTTTTCTAGGCGTAGAGGTTAGGGGAGAGATTTGGAGGGAAAAAGGAAGGAGCGAAACCGTTTTTGGACAACTGAATGAATGCCATCTCAGCTTTATGATTGAGGCGGCATCGTAGCTTTTACCTGATCTGCCCTCGTAGTTGGACCCACTTATTTGTACTATGATAGGGGTTTCTTCGTCATTTGACTGTCGATTCGGTTAGGACTGGAGAGCGGGAAGTTTTCTTCAGCTAATTTTGGCCTTTAGATTGTGATGTATTTGATCGAACGGTTTCTTAACCTTTCGGCCATGAGGATTCACGAAACAGTCGACCGCAGCTGATAATTTTAGTGTGTTCACACGTAGTCATTGAGTGAGTGACATCAGTCACGTGCGCGCATCATCAATAAAAATTTGAATTACTACTTCTAGTTCGATTCTGTGTAGAATGTCCCATAAGAAATTTCGACCTATTAATAATATGTCAATATTATGGTTGCATTAATTGTAATGTTGTTACTTTTACATTTAACATTTCGAATGCTATAATATATAGAAGACATGTGTCACCAAATACTTTGTTCTAATCTATTATATACATCATCCAATACCATCAAGAGTGAAAAATTATACTAAGATGATGAAATAGCCTTATGGTCTTAGTTATCAGTATTAAAAATCCAATCAGTACTGTCATTCTCGGTTTAGTTTCCGGCACTTTCATTATATGAATATAAAGTTCATAGAATGGGAAATATGAATAGCAAACTATCAAAGTGTCAAAATGGTACTCTTTAAGGTTGGTTACGAACCCAACCGATTTCAAAAAAGTTGCATTAGGATGAGAAAGTCATCATGGTTTTTCTCTTGGTTAGGGGAAGGAGGTTGCTTCTTTATGACAACTATAACTACTTTGCTTACTGTTCGATAGTTCTCCCATCAAAATCTATTATCGGATGTTTGGTGAATCATAATAAGATCCAACATTCCCTCCCAATAGCAGTAAGACTCTTTCATGCACTTTCTAATTGATTTTTGTTGCCTAGGCAGCGACACATTTAACTAAAATAATCAAATGCAGCTCCTCTTTCATTTTCATTATAGTTTGGCTTGGCCATCTTTTACCATTTGGGAAATCTGTCCGCTTATTTACCTCGTGAAATACTAACACGAGAAAAGTAAATAAGTAAAAAATGTTTTATCCCCATCTACAACAGATGTAGACGACCTTATTTCTCTGTGAGGTATGTACATAATGCTAGTAGCAACGGCAACACGAAACTTGTTCGAGCTTCTGATTTTTGAAGGATTAGGCGAATATAATTACACATCAAAGCCCAATGCAACGCAAGAATTCTTCCCTGGCCCATGAACTTAATCCCAGCACTGCTTTATAAGTTTGTAAAATCAACATCTGCATAGCCCCTCCCATGCATTTCATTAAGGGAAACATCCTTCTCCGAAAATGAGTATGCAACATATTGATCACCTCCAAACGATTCTTCGAAGTTTCGGAATGTCGAATCAACATCAAAAGTGCTGAGATCAACACGATCGTAAGGTAGTTCTTCACAAATCCCAAGGTCTTGCATATTCTGAGTCCACGGCTGCACAATCAGTCAATTGAGAATTCAGATAGCTAAACTATGCAAAATGGACTGACTTTGTATCTTATAGAAACACCGTCTCATTCAAGCTGAGTTTTCACTTGTATCATCTTGATATCTTCCTATCCATATATGTTGTAACAGAATGCATACAATGAATACCCATCGAAAGAAATTGCACTAGTTTGCATGTAGTAAAATGACTGAATAGACTGAGAAATCAATCAATTAAATTGCTTCAAAAGATGAACCGAACAATATCTATAATTGAAATCTTACCTGCAAGAGCGACACCAACAGATCAGACAGGTACTCGCTTTTATGAAAAACAAGAACACAATAAGCCTACTGACAATCACGGGAATTACCATATATGACCATTGACAAGTGATTCAGCATCCCAAGTATTTGCAATGATAAAGTTGTTCATACCTGAGTATTTTGCATCAGATTTCTGCTCTGCCAAAATGGTTCTGTATAGGAAGGAGATTCAACAGTACTTGAAGATGCAAAATGCGATGGATGATCTTTAACATCCCAATTAACCCTGCTTTCCCTGAGCTGAGATCTAGTATCAGGATCACTCTCTAAACGTATTAATTGATGAACAAGATTATCTTCAGCCCTCTTTTCAGTCATGTTGTGATGCACTGAAGAAGATGTCCCACTTTTCTGGTCTGTATCACCTTGAAAAGGGTTATTCTCACTCAACTGAAGCCTTTTCAAGTCAAGAATCTGGTCCAGAACAAACCAAGTCCTACTGCTTTTCTGAAATATCTGCAAGATACGTATAAAACACATCCCTTATAATTGTACGTAGATTCTAATGAGCCTACTTTACTCAAGTAAAAGTAGCAGTCTAATACTCTGATCTTGACCTTGTAAGTATCAGAACCTGGAACTTCCAAGTTTACCACATTACCACTGGAAAGATTCTTATTCAATTTGAATCCCCAAAATGCTGCAAATTCCTTGGCTGAAGGGCAACCAGTGTAACTGCTGATCATTGTCTGTTTCTGATGTCCAGAAGAGTTCATATGCAGGCTCCAGTCACATATATCACACATAAACATCCGGTGATCTAAACACTTAACCTCTGCTGACCTGTAATTGCACGAATTGCACAACAGGAAACGGGGATGGCAATCAACAATTGTGTTGGCAGCATGGACCTTTGCGTCGCAGGAAAGGCAAAGCCGTGATGCATCAGCTTTACAATACACAACTGGCCTGACATTCAGGCACAAGTCACAAGTTTTCTCCATTGATTTCGATATTTCAGTTACTTCCAGAACTTCAATACCTCACCATGACACTGCTGCAATAGGGCATAACACATGCTGTCATTTACAGGTTAACTTTGACAACCTTGTTGGCCAAACAAGAATAGTGCATGCAGTTCAGCATAAGCCTTACCTGGTTTCCTTCCGTCTAATTTTTGCAGTTTTTATTCCTTTCTTAAAAAGATTCAGATGCTTTCTTGAAATCAAAGATACAGATATGTCTTTAAAGAATTCTTTAAACAATAGAGAACTTTTATTGCCAATTTATCCAATTACTGAAACGAAAGTTAAAAAGATAAAAAATCACATTCGAAATGCCATACTTTTTCTGCTTAACAATGCTAAAACTCCTTTTGCATTATAGATTATGCAACAGAATCGGTCACTACTACATGACATAAGAAACTGTCCCTTTCATCTTCTTAACTAAAGCAATAAAGACTTTGCATCGTAGAATACAAGATCCGGCGGGCTCTCAAATTCGTATATATCATTACTTCGGTTTCCTTTCTTGCTGTTTAGCTTCTACATTGATTCACTTTAATTCACATCAATCTATTGATTCATAAACAGGCATGCTTTCATTATCAGTTTCACATATGCATCCTACATGATTCAATATTTCCTAAAAGTAGTAGGCATATACTTGCTCTCTCCAAACATACACTACACACTACAACATCATTAGTCTAGAATAAGCACCCGAATTTTCATAACTACTCCAATTAGCTCCTAAAAATCTTGTCCTAGAATCAAAAGCCAGAAAACGTCAACGAAGAAACATTCCAAAAACAGAGAAACGAAAGAAATACCCGTCAGCGAGCTCAATTCGTCTTAGGGGATCCGAGCTGAAAGAAGACACTATGAAAACAGAACCCACTTCCTGAAATACCAGAAACTTGAGAACCCAAGTTAGACAACAAGAACAGAACGAAAAAAAATCAGTCAAATTTTCATGTGGTTTGGACTCCCGCGTCGCCATGTGTCCACATGGGGAGTGCGCACCGGCTTTGCTTTGCCGAAATGGTTAGGCATTTGCGGCTCGGGTTTGGCCCCGAGTGGGGTCCACAGGCTACTGCCCAACCACGCAAATTGCCAGCTACACAGCACTTTTCTCTTTTCTCTTCTGTTTGTGACAAGGAAATGCCTCATGGTATGGACGACTCATTAATGTGGTGTTGCCTAAACTATCAGGTACATCAGTCCACAAAAATCAAAGAAACTATCAGGCAGAGTTTGGCAGCAATCAACTTCAATGTCCTATTAAACATGCAGAGTTCCGGAACCGAGAACACATGATGATCGACTTTCTTTCATTTCCCTTTCCTTTCTTTTCCTAGGTTTGTTTTCGTTTTCGTTTTTGCCGCCTCTCTTTTCTTTATTGTCCTTTCTTATCCCGAAATCTTAACCCTGTGATCCATGCAAACTACATTTTCATATCACAAAGCTAATTTTTAGGTCTCCTTCCTCGCTTTAACTAATTAAACCAAATTAAGAAAGTTATTTTCGTCTTTTTTGGACAAAGTTAGTTATTTTCGTATCGGTTGCGAGTTTTTAGATCAGATGGGTCATACATTTCAGGTGCAGTGCTCAATTTCCTGCACCTCAGCCTTCACTTTACTTCAGATTAAAAAAAATCGTAACTTGACTGCGTTTTAATAGGGGGTTTGTTCTTTGCTGTGTTTCTAATCATTGATTAACATACTTCTGAAAAGGGTTAACTTGGCACCAAAAACCTGGATCTTAGGGTAATAGGGTAAACAGACTCGCCAACTTGTTTCAAATTGTGCTATACTCGTTCTATTAGGCTACACACCTCCAATTGCAAGCAAATCATAATGTCGATACGAGTAACGCAAATATGGCTGATATGTACCATCATAAATGGTAAATTACCTTCCTTTGGCAGCAACATTTGATTTGTTTTCAGTAGGTTACTATCGTAC
The DNA here is from genome assembly GCA_033992175.1 of Spiraea crenata. Classification (NCBI taxonomy): domain Eukaryota; kingdom Viridiplantae; phylum Streptophyta; class Magnoliopsida; order Rosales; family Rosaceae; genus Spiraea; species Spiraea crenata. Next base: position 2,711,441 of record JAVBHV010000066.1, read on the forward strand.
ACAAACGATAAAATACTTGCATCCACAATCAATGCACAAGTCCAGAAACTCCAGAAAGGAACCATTTTCCAGCCTAATGCAAAACAAGTTTATGAGTGAATAAATCAGGTTCACTGCCCACATCCACATAAGTTTGCAAGGATTGTTTTCTTTCTCCAAGCTATGTACTTGTAAGCTTGTTCTTTCAAAAAACAAAAAAGAAAGCACCTATACAATTGGAGAGCGGGTACTGCTCAAACTACAACATCATATCGAACAATCAAAACCATCAAGGCCCTTCGAGCCCAGCAAAAAAGAGTCGTCTAGTTGGTCATTTTAGCTCTTTGGTTGAACAAACACCTGGATTAAAAGAAGTAATAAGAAGTAAAAACTGATTACATAACAACAAAACAATGTTTCATGGACTACAGCCTTTAGTATATCCATCAAACTGCTTAACTGTCGTCTCAATATTGGAACCAAGGAAAAGAAAGGTATAAGATTAACAGACCAAAAAATGTTTATAATTCCATTCCAGACACAATGGGCTTGTTCAAACTAGAGCAGGCAAGGCATATAGACTGGAAAAAGAGACTTCCCTAGCACATTTGATGATAGTAACGTGGAATGCTTATGGCATTCCATCAGTTCTGAATCCTGCAAAATGGTTCTTGCTCTTAACCACCCTAAACCATGCCCACAAGTCCTACCTCTTAACTAAATGAAATAGCACGTGTACATACTTTCATTCTTGCAGGGAAGTGATGTGTTTATTATACATAACTTCAATAGAGAAGAAATAGGACAGTGGGAAAGATATGCCCAGGAGCCAACATTTAATCAAATGGATTCAAGTCCAAGACGGAATATAAATGATTATTGGTATGTTACCTTGTCAGCTAGAGGTAGCACGCACTTCAATAATGTCATTGTCCTCCATACCAAGGGAATCAGGCGTAGCAGCTGGACCTATTTTGTCTCCATCAAAAGAAAATACTAAACTCTGGAGGCCAAGCTTAACTTTGTCGGCATACATTTTGAAGAGCCGCTCAAACTTGTCGTCCTATTAAAGTAGAGGAAAACATAATAAGAACAAAATAACATAATAAGGAACTAGGCAGGGAGTATATTATCCCCCAACTTATCGTATTGATATTCAGTTTGAGAAAGAGGAGGCTACAATGTACCACATACACTTCTGAAGGAATTTGATCAATCACAACATCAAGTATAGTGTGGCATATCAGATAAAAAGGCAAATAGGCAGAAAATGTAAGTACAGAAATACAGCTGTACAGGCACAAGGACATCCCGGTTTGAGAAAACCTTTATTTATAACAATTTTCCATGAAGTTTATCTTTGATATGAACAGTCTCTCCTAATTTCTGATGAATATACGAACTTAGAAGTCACGTCTACTACCTCTCATAACAGGAATCAGCATATCATTCCATTTGGTTAACTACCAGTAATAACTAGTCTCCAGTGTGCTATCTTCTCAGAATATAACTACAAAATTTATAGAAAAAACATATTGTGCACGTTAACTCTTCAGCACAACGTACCATATAAATACGAAATTGCTTGACTCCGTCTTTATCCTGAATAGATATTACAATTTTTTTCCTTTCAGGCTGTGGCTTTGAGGGTTGTTCTACAGCAGCCTCCAATGCAGATTCCAACGATTGACTCAGTTTTCGTTTCGCAGACTCCTCTACAGCTCGCAAAACATTGTCAGCAGATTGTGCAAGTGATGCTAGCTCTTGCTTCTTCAACCTACATTCATGGATTGCATTGAATTGGCAAAATTAAACTGCAACAGATAAATAAACAAAAAACAACAAGCATAACTAGTAATCACTGTTTCTGAGACCCAAATAAACAAAGAATTCATCAATGTTTATAAACCAACACCTTTAGCACAAATATCCAGCCACATTTCCCACTGCACACCATTTTCCACATAATCAATCCGACTTAAAAGTAAGCAATTCAAACAACAATGGCCACATGAACTCTGCCCAACCAAAAGGACCTTATTCTAACTTCTTTCAAAGCCACCAAAGTTGCAAAAGGAACAAGACGTCATTCGTAGAGCAATATAAGCATTCTAGAATCCCAAATTTTAGAACATGCACTAGCCATTAACTAACGTATAGCAAATATGTCACCGAGGCAGATACACTCTCAATATAAGAAGCTAAATAGTCATAATCCACACCCACAGAAAACCCAAAAACTCCAATACCTCAACTCTCTCAAGGTGGAATCCTCACCACGCGGCTTAGCATCAATCAGAACCTTGGGTGGAGGGAGTAACCAATCCTCCTCTTCAGGATCAACAGCTACCACCTTTACACTTTCATCAACCTTTTCAACCTAAAACACACAATTCATCCAAATCAAAAGAAAAACTTCCACATCAAAAACAGACACATCAATCCATAACAATTTCTCTCATTACATCGAATACAAACACACAAAACACACACACACACACACACATACACACACACACACATATGAGAGTGAAATAAGTAGATATACATTTGCTACCACTGTCGATTTCGAAATCTTCCTCCTTTTCCGAGGAGAATCGGAGGGCGAATCCGAATCATTGTCTGCAGAAACACAAAATTCAAAGATTTTAAAACCTTCAAATGATCAATTGTTACAATTCCTAAAAGATTAGAATTCAAATTCAATTATCAATTGAAAACAACCAAACAGAAGACAAAAGAGACCTCACCGTCAAGGCAAACGACATTCCGGGGCTGCACTCGGCTGTAATCGAATAAGGGCTCGAACTCTTCACCGTTTTCCTCCTTCAATTTCGGAAATCAAACTCGCCGTAAAACATAATCGGAAAAGGGAAAAAATCAAGAGAAATAGAAACCCTAATCAGTGAATAGTAAGCCTCACCATTATCAGCCTCTGTTATAATTCGAAGTAGAATTGTTGAGCGGAGGGCGATTAACGGCCGTGGCGCCGCCGTCTGCCGGTGGCGGAGGAGCAGAAGCTGCTGAGCTAAGGAAGGCAAAGCGGCGGAGAAAAACTAGACGGCAGCGCTTCTCAGAAAGACTCAATTTAAAGTTTCTGCGTTTTGAGTGTGTCCCTCCTGGCGCCAACCAAAAAGAACAAAATACAGATTGGGCTTTCTATTTCCAAAATGGGCTTTATCTGTGGGTTATAGATGAAGTCCCATGAATTGAAATTATCTACTTTCGATTTGCCCGTTTAACTTTATTTTTGTGAAACCCAGGTATACGCTATAACTTGGCGTACACGGGAAGACATATACACTAGCCGTTGGGAAAGGGCGCGAATGCATGCATATACTAAGGTTCAGCGTGCGCAAATTTAAAATGCTCTTTTCTTTTAGAAGATATTAAATCGCCAACAAAACCAAAATTTTATTTACTATGTTTCTAAGTAAGCTAACTTCTCATTCAGGCACGATTAATTATGGGTGTGATTGGGCGAACACATAAGTTTCTGGATAAAAATTAAGAGTGTTTACCATAGTTAGTAATCTTTTTTTTTATTATACATAATGAAATTACAACCGTGAAAGAAATTAAAAATGTTTAACAAAACATCCAGCTTTTACAATCTCACAGAACTATTTTTCCAAACGCTTCACTACTTCTTTTTCACAACTACTTATTCTCGCAATACAAGAGAAAAATATTGTTTTATTAGAAGCACATCTCTAACAAACTGGCCCTAAATCCACTCCTGGAAACTCCAAGACGTCCTTTGAGGATACAATATAGATAAAAAAAAAAAAGAGGAACAGTATGGAAGTATATTGTGCCTGGGCCCAAGTGAAAGACTAGAGCTGGGTTGTCAGCAACCAAGCTCTTCTTGCAATAAGCATGTCGAGCCTCACAAACATGGAAATGTATAGATCATTTATTTGTAAAACAAAACCAGTCAATTCTAAATAATGAAGCAATATTGAGTTCAAGCACATAATTAAACCCCCTAGTAACCAACTCTTCGAGTCAAACCAGTCAGAGTTTGTTATACTGAGTTTGAATGGTCTTTACAGTCCACACCACCTCTTTTGAAATCTCCTTTCCCACACTTTTCTGTGGCTCCTTGAACAGTTGAATTCTAGGCTTCAAATATTAAGAAAACAAATTACAAAGCTTGATGAATCAATGATCTAATTTAGCAATGAACCAAGAGAATAAAATTGAACTACCTAAAAAGATCATTGGTCAAAGTGGAGTTGGGGAAACTTATCTTAAACTTCTAATTGCAGATGTTCTTGATAATTATGCAGAGCATGCATCTGAATGAATTTAGTTATAACTGAAATGCATGAAAAATGAGAAAATAATGAGATTATGTCATTTTGCTCCATCTTCGTCTTCTGGGATCATAGTTTCAAACACATGTCAATTCTTCAGTGGAGAAGTTGACCAAATTCAGCCCTATAAATAAATGTGTACCCCAAAAGAAAGTCTCATGCTTCTGGTAATGCAAAGTGTTCAGCATAGAGACAAGGTAACTCCCATTTTTCACTCCTTTTCATACCAAGGCATCTTTTTTGATAAAAGCTCCTCCTTCATCTTGCCCCTCTTTCTGTGCTATGAGCTTAAGGTTTCTTAATTCAATTAGTCCCATTTTGCAGGTTCAGGCTTCTGATTTTTCTGTATTCTCTGTGGCATTTAGTCTTCTGGTGATTCTTCTGGTGGCAATAGAAGACATGAATCATACAGAAACGAAGGGTGTGCCGAGCTTTGCACAAGGCCTTCAAATCCTGCTGATAGACCATGACTCAACGGCCCTCATGTACATGGCTTCTGTACTTGAGAAATACTCATTCAAGGGTACAATACAAAACCTTGATTATTCCATGATTTTGAACATTCTTAGTCACCAAAATCTGAATTTCATACACAAATATATGTTGCCTACTTTTTTAGCCTTTGCTATGTACATAAACTGGTGTGACCAAAATTTCAATATGTTTTGAGGATCTAAAAAAGATTCAGGAATTCAATGAGAGATCACCAAACATGAAAGACTGATCAAGAGATGGTTTGAATAGGGAATCAAACCAGATTGGATAATAGATATCCATCAGATTGCCTAGGAATAAACAAGTCAGAATAATCAATGATGATCTAGGAAAACTAGCCTGGAACATACGTTTTGATATAACACAATAGTTTCAAAGAAATTTTATCTTGATTCTCGTTCTCTGCAACATAGTTGATCTAAAAGTTGAATAGAATTATACTGTTTACTGTGTTCATTGTGTTTTTTTCTTCTAGTTACCACAACCGCTCTGGCATCTGTTGCCTTGTCCATGATTCGGGAACAACAGAACAACTATCAGCTAGTAATGGCCAACATAAACATGCCGGATACAGACCGTGATTCCTTTTTCAGTCTGGTGCATGAGAAGGACATTCCTGTCATATGTAAGATCCAGTTTAGATAAAAGTTTACAATTTGGATTGACTGGCTTACAACAATTTCTTCTTTGGTAGTAATGTCTGATACTTTATTCGTTGTGCAGTGATGTCCTCCAAAATGAATATTAATGTGGCCAGGAAAGCCTTAGCTGAAGGAGCTTGTTTTTTCCTTGAGAAACCAGTTTCTGTGGAGGATCTGAAAAACATATGGCAGCATGCGTATCGGAAGACAAGAAACCCACCTATGGCTACTGCTAAAAATGAAGCAAGTTGTGAAAAGAACATGAACTCCGGAAAGGGTTGTCAAGGCATAAAGATTAATGAGGCTGGTAGTATCTGTAGACCTTCTCTTCTAGGTACTAAAAGGAAAGAGTTCGGTGGCGTGTGTAGGCCTGCCAGTGAACATGATTTGTACATTGACACACAAAAGACTTGGACTTCATTGGCATATAAGTCGGCTAAAGTTCAGGTAAGTGATGGAAATCACAAGAGAGAAGTAAAATGCTCTTGCATTGAAGAGTTGATAACCACAGAGAGCCAAGAAAAAAGACCATATGGGACAAAGCGACCAATTGAGGATATACAGGAACAAGAACAAGAACAAGAAAAGAAAATGAAAACTAATCTTGATCAAACTGTTTCCGAAAGTACAGAAACGAATGGGGAAGGGAAGAAAATTAAGGATAGCAATGGTATCTTCAACAATAAAAAGTCCCGTGTTGTTTGGACTCCAGAGCTGCATTTCAAGTTCACAGCAGCCCTGAGTGCCTTAGGAGATAAAAGTAATTCTTCTTTCTCAGAAAGAAGTGTGATGTTTTTATGTAGTTTTCCCTTCTTTCCCTCTTTATAATGAGATTGTAGTGCTTTATGCTTGCTTAAAAAGTACTAATTATCATTGTTTACTTGTTTGCGTTCTGTCTGCAGATGCTCGTCCGAAACTAATTCACCAGGTGATGAATGCTACTGATGTAACTGTGCGTCAGGTTGCAAGCCATCTGCAGGTTCTCTCTAACTTATATCTCAGGAAACTAAGTACTATTTTCCCAATTTAATGTTGATTGTTTCTGTATGCATATGGTCATTGTCATAATACCATCTGGTTGTTGAATCATACTGAAGCAAAGTCTTTAGTGTGTAAGCACGCACTGAAGGATATGACCTAAATTCATAACTGGTTTAAGTTTATAGAGATGCGTTCTTAGTGTCGTGTGGTTTGAACATGAGTTGTTAGGTCTGCTCGCGTAATCCTTCATGGCTCTCGTGGTTCTCGTTAAACAAAAATAACATTGCCTGATCATTTAGCTGAAATCTAGATCTACTTCTTTTTGCTTCATCTCTTTTTCCAAGTTCACAACTTGCTTGCTTTACTACCAACAGTCTTTGCTGTCGCCGTAAGAAAGATTTATGCTTTTTTTTTTTATCAGAAGTACAAGAATCAAGTCAACCGAATGCTTGAAACTGACAAAACCAGACCTTCATTAAGCAAACCATCCAGCTTCAACATCAGAAATGAGTTTCCGCCAGCAAAGCTGAGTTCTCTAGTTTCACAATATGAAAAGAGGATGTCAAGGTTTGGAGTCCAAGGTAATATTACGCGATTAAACACTCCAAATTCTTTGATGAGACCTCATCTCTCTTCAGCCAGCTTCAACAATCATGACTACAAAAGGCAGAATCCATATTCAGGACACACAGTCATAACTCGCTTCACAAGTCATCATACCAGTTACCCCAATAAACTTTCTTTGGGAAACCATGTGCAGTTTCAGAATTTGAACCTAATGAGAGAAAAGAGCAGGTTTTCATATGGCGTTGAGATGAATGGCATTCTGAAGAAAAACCGACCGCTTGGATTGAGTGAAATGGACTTACCAAGTGTGAACTACATGAATTCAGAATTTGCTTCTTCCAACATACCAACAAATACCATATTTCAGCTCCCAAGTGAACCTCCTGCCATGAATGAAGAGAAATATTACACTCCAGCTTGGAATGCTCCCTTCAATTCCCAAAATCTGAACCAGTTTTCGACAGATTTTGCAGGACCAACTGAAGTACTTGACTTTATGACAGAACAGACATTTTTTGGCAATGCAACCAATCCCGAAAAGCTTCCAGCAGGTTTCAACGAGACTACAGCTAGTGAGGCATATGTTGATCTGTTGAAACTGCTTGAAGAAAAACAGATGGAGTCCAACTGTTTTCGCCCTGCAACAAATGCAGGTGAGGCAGATCTGTTGAAACTGCTTGAAGAAAAACCGATGGAGTCCAAATGTTTTGACCCTGCAACAAATGCAGGTGAGCCTCATCTGTTGAAACTGCTTGAAGAAAATCGGATGGATTCCAACTGTTTTGGCCAAGCGACAAATGCAGGTGAGGCTGATCTACTGAAACTGCTTGAAGAAAATCCGATGGATTCCAACTGTTTTGGCCCAGCAACAAATGCAGGTGAGGCTGATTTGTTGAAACTGCTTGAAGAAAATCCGATGGATTCCAACTGTTTTGGCCCTGCAATAAATGCAGGTCAGGCTGATCTGCTGAAACTGCGTGAAAAAGATCATCCGCTGGAATCCTGTTTTGGAATTAAAACAAATGCAGGTTATGTTGATCATTACTGCGAATGGCTAACGGAAACTTTGTTCGAAAATAGCGCAGACCCCCTATAGGTTATATAATATATATGATCATGAGTATGCAGATGAAGACTCATGTCAAAAAGTTCTCCCAAATAAAATTCAGTAACAATGAAACTGGATATTAAAGTTGAACTATAAGTCTTGAATCTTTTACTTGTATAATATTTTTGATAAATCTTTGAGCTGCAGCAATATCAGATTTCGCTTCTTATGGAGCACTCAGAACTCACGCTTCTTTAAGGATTGATTCAATTCTTCCCTCCTTGAGAGTTTGAGCTTACAAGTGATAAATCTAATTATCTTGATTGAGGACGGAACATTTTATTCTTCGCAGAACTCTAAAAATGATCACATATCATTTTAGCATGTTATCCCCACAAAGCTCTTGAATATTGTGACCATTTCTATGAGCTGAAACTTTACCATACAATGAGTAATTTGTACAAATTAAGCCATCAGCTTTTACTGAAGATGTAAATTACATGAGATCCTTTCCTTGAACAATAATCCTATTCTAAGTGATTACAAGCAATGAGAATCAATCACTGAACACGTACACTAGTTCATTCATCTATGTTCGTTATAGGACCTTTAAACCAGTGCCGAGCACTCCAGATCCAAGATGAAACTGTGATGATCAACAAACCACCAACGGCAACAGGAGTATAGTTGAGTGTCTCATTGGTAACTGGATAAGCCACAGGCAATGAGAAGAGAACCGAAATGGTTGCCACCCAAAGAACTGAAATCCAACCAACTAGGACTCCATAGCGTCCCAAGTTGAAAGGTCCCGGGACAAAGGATTTGCGTGCCAAGGTCACCCTAAAGAAGATGGGTAGGGCATAGGCAATGTACAGTCCAATGGTTGCTATAGACACCATGGCATTAAATGCCACGAGGCTTCCAAGAGACTGCAAATATGTGAACACAGACGGTTAGCAGTTGCAGAGAAACCAGAGACAAATGTGTTGCAAATTTGCAAGTGATGTGCTTACTGTCAATGCCATGCAAAATGATATAAAAGCCGAAAGCCAAACTGCATTGATGGGGACTTCATGCTTGTTCACTTTATGCCAAAATGACGAAAATGGCATGGCTCCATCTCTAGAGAATGCATAGGCCATTCTGAAAAGAAATTAAACACTGAGCAGATAAGAGAATTTAATCTACCCATAGACTTGTATGAGATAAATAAAAAAGATGCTTACCTGGAGTTGCTAGTAACTGAGCTCATACCACAGAAGAATATGGCAACACCAACCACTCCCAAGCATACAATTCCTCCTACCCCACTGCCAAATCTACTCTTAAATGCTAAGTAAAATATTTCAGCAATGGCATAGCCACCAGCATCGTTATTCTCATCCAAGAGGTATGGGATGTTAGTAACTGCAAAGGTGATGCCGAGTATGTAGCCCCATCCAACGATAATAGATACCACGATGGAACTAATTATTCCTTTTGGTCCATTCGTATCAGCATTCTTGGTTTCCTCTGTCTAGAAACAGAAGTTGAAGGAAACAAAAAGGTTTAGTGGCAATTATAGGTTCTAGAATAACTTGTGTTTGACTCGTGCATTAAATCACCACATTAGGGAAAAAGTAGTATTATGCAAAAAATAACAAGCTGCATGAGGTTGGCAACCTTGGAGTTTAGATGACATTAACTGAACTCGATGAAATTATGTTGAAATATACTTATTGAGCAACAGGAAAACTACAACTTCATAATCACAAAGATTGTGTTGCATTAGACAATCACAAAATTTGCACCTCCACAAATAGGATGCATCTGATTGAGATCTTAGGACTCATCCTTACAGAATGCATATTAAGAGATCTGATTTGAAAGAGATGAAAAATCAACTTACCATATGAGCAGACGCGTCGTAACCAGTTAAGGTATATTGACTCATTAAAAGTCCCAGAATAAAAATGTAAAACTTGTTGTTGACTCCTTCCCCGTTATCACTGTTGAAGTGAGTGAATACAAACTCGGGACTAGCCCTCTTCGTTGCAACACAGGGAATAAGAACCATAAGGACAAAGACACCTAAATTCCAAAAATAGATAAGAAATCCAATATGCAGATGGCCTCTAGCAACAAATTGAAAACTAGGAAAGTAAAAGAGTGCTTGTAAATATGTTATACCTACAATATTCCATGCAGCAGCCAGCTGTCCAAAGAAAGACAAGTACGAGATTGGAAGACTGTTTATGAGAGCATGTGTAAACAAAATTCCTCCATGGATACCAATGACTCCATATTTATTTGCTGAAGCGCCATCGCCATTATTTCCACCTGTGCTAAGCAGAATCATCACGTTAATCAGCTGTGCTAGTGAAAAATCCACACTAGTTGTGACTGCCCACTGCAATTGAAAGGTAGAAATGCAGTTAGTGCGTGTAATGGATCATATCACAACCATAACAAGCGTGACCTCACGGTTTGTCTTGAAGAATATTGAACTCCAGATGATGAGAATCAGGAAGTACCTGACCAACTATGTTGAACCTGCAAAACATAAAACCATTTATTGTCAGCAGAGAACAGTATCGAAGAAAGACTAACTCGGAAGTTTACAACTGTCTTATGATCAAAGTTGCAGGCAATACACATTTCAGTTTTAGACTCAGAAAATCAAGGTAATTGCATCACCATTCTAGTCCATGTCTTTCGAGAACATGACTAGACAAACACAACTTATGCGTCAAGAGCAGTTTTAAAGATGACGACTTCAATAGTTCAAGCTTCAGATGGAGCATTGAACAACAGGTGACCATATTAGTCATATATAGTTCATCTACACACATAGCTATTCATGTCGACCAGGTCTGAAATTTAGTGAGCAACCAAATCAGCCTAATTGGAAGATCTAAACATCAATCAACGCTAAACCAAGTACTTCTATACAGCTTTCGAACTGGATAAGTCGAAAAGTTGTTGTACAAGAATGAAAGATTACTTTTCTAACTCGTGAAAATAGCTGCAAATGTTAAACATACTGTGAAAGCTAGTGCACAGTGAGGTACAAAGCCCAACAAAACTCCAAAAGTTACAAAGTCCTTTTTCAGGCAAACAAATTCTTTTGACACATTAGGAAAGGAGGGATCGCGGACCTCGAATGCACGAATGAATGCTTTATAAACTAATCAAATTTCCAAAAGTAGTAAGATTTTTTCAGTAAAAGAGATCACCAATGAGAGGAAAGTACCAGCCGGTGAGCCAAGAAGCAAAAGGAGCCCATTTTGGGCCAGCAAGCTTGGCACTCCAATAATACAGCCCACCGGAAGTTGGGTACGAAGAGCAAATTTCACCCATTGACGAGCCAACAAAGATGGTGAAAAAACCAGCTATGAACCACCCGTAAACAATGGACACCGGACCGCCGTATCTCAGCCCGGTGTTGTAGGTAGTGGTCACTCCGGTGAGCACCGATATGATCGAAAACGAAAACGCAAAGTTCGAAAGCAACCTGAAAAGCCAAAACCGAGCTTAACCCATCAACGAAATGAGCTCAAAAATTGAAAAAGTTGAGAGCTTTGAGGATCAAAATGAAGATGGAAAAATGGGTTTTTGGAGAAATTACGAGAGGTCACGCTTGAGCTCCTGTTTGTAGCCGAGTTCATGGAGGCGGGCATGGCCGGAATCCTGTGAAACGGCGCCGTTTGGTGCCGCCATTTTTCTGGAATTTAAATAAAACAGAAAAAGAGAGAAATTGGGTTTGGCTTATTTTGGCTCAATGACGTCCTGAGTTTAAATGGAAGAAGATCCAACTAGTAAACTAAAGACAAGCGCATCAATGACAGCTTGAACAATTGTAGCAATAAGTCGATCTTGGTGGCGATAAATACACTGATAAATTCTCATATGTCTATTAGAAGTTAAATTCGGATATCATGTACTCAGTCGAATGATAAATCAAACCGTTTAATAAGTCAAACAAAGGGACCAGTGTAGGGCAATGGACCTTGACGTGCGGAGAAGAAGAAGGGTACTGCGTGGCATTGGACGTAGACTTTGGACTTTCCCCAGTAAACAATGTTCATTTTGATTTTTGGTTATTTATGGCTTTTCATGGTTGGATTTTTCTTCTGTTTAGTGAAGTTTTGTGTTTACAATGTGAAAAAATTCAAATTTCAGCATTGCTGCTGCCGATCTTAGGTGTGGACACTGAATTTTCTTCTGTAAAAAAAGAGACGTGACATATATGTGTCATGGAATTTGCTTCAAAGTTGAAGCAGCACGTAACTAAAACTAGGATCACATCACAACTTGGAAAGAAAATGCTAAGAAAATGGAAAACGGGAGATGACATTTCATAGTTGCAAACGAGCATGTGACAAAATCCATGTGCAATTTCATGGAAAGGTGTGTAATCATGTGACGACATAATCAAATGTATTGATACATAATTAATAACATTATTTAATCGTGTGATATTTGAACATAAAAGTCATCTGTGATTTGCCTTCGTAAACATGGGATGCCAGCTTACATAGAGCAGATCCATTAATTACTGGCTACTGGCAGGACAAAATAGTGCCATACCCTGGAGATAAGATATTACTCATAGACTTATCAAGTTTTTATTTTTGGTTGGTGCTTCATAAGGTGTGTCTGATCTCAACATATTACGCAAAGTCATTTAGGTATCAAATTTAAAATTGGATCTTGAATATTCATCACCAGAAAGAATCTGAACATTTGACCAAGTCGACCATGTGCTTGAATATTCATCAACATAATGAAGAATCTGAACATATGATCAAGTGGACCATGTGCTAACTGTCCAATAATTAGACTAAACTAATCAATTATCATTATTGATTGATATTAAACTTTTGAAAAATTACACAAATACTATATGAACTTTTTCATTTTTGTGCTTTTATCAACGAGACTAATTTTTTTACAATTAACCACCTAGACTCTAATAAGTTCACAAAAACATTACCTTCATCTATTTTTCATCTAAGTTGATGTTAAGCCTACCACTTGACAGCACACAAACGCCATTGTTTGATGTTATACCATAGGAGCTTTCGCACTCTCCGTTCAAGTCAAATCCTTCAGGGATCTCGTAATCTCTCTGTCAAGTCTGTTGTAACGATCCCACATCGGCCAACAGAGAGGGGGTGATGTGCCTTATATGTACATACCTACCTCTATCTAGCATGAGGCCTTTTGAGAGCTCACCGACTGCGGAGGGGATAGGAACTCCGCAGTTGAGCGAGTTGGGCTTAGGGCAATCTCAGGATGGGTGACCTCCTGGGAAGTTGCTCGTGAGTTCTCAGAAACAAAACCGTAAGGGCCAGAGAGGAGAGTGCCCAAAGCGGACAATATCGTGCTACGACGGAGCGATCCCGGGGATATGACAATTTGGTATCAGAGCCACTCTGCCGTGTGGTGCGAGTGTGCCGACGAGGACGTCGGGCCCTTGAGGGGGGTGGATTGTAACGATCTCACATCAGCCAACGGAGAGGGGGTGATGTGTTTTATATGTACATACCCACCTCTATCTAGCATGAGGCCTTTTGGGAGCTCACCGGCTGCGGAGGGGATAGGAACTCCGCAGTTAAGCGAGTTGGGCTCAGGGCAATCTCAGGATGGGTGAACTCCTGAGAAGTTGCTCGTGAGTTCCCAGAAACAAAACCGTGAGGGTCAGAGAGGAGAGTGCTCAAAGCGGACAACTCGGGATGTGACATCTGTCGTATTCTTAATTGACAGCAACTTTAGTAGCGAGCACATCGCCTTTTTGTCAAGCTCTTATCCAATTGCATTGCAATTTGCAAATCCCACAAAATTGGTTCATCTTAAGCAATATGAGCCTCTAGCACTTGGACTTGAGAACTTCCAACGCCAGCCCATTGTCCCAAGTTTTTGTAGATGTTCGAAACCATCTACCACAACAACCACAACCTGATGAAGAAATAGATCAGAGATGTGTAACCAATCTAAACGTCCTTGGTGATGTATCCATCGTCGTTTGGATCATCGCAGGGGTTGGCCAACGGTGACATATCTATCAGGTGAACGACTCTCAGCTTCGGGCAATTAGAGTAGATTGACATCAATTTTGGCTATATGTGGGCAACGATCTGGAAGGTGAAGGGAGATCGGGAGTAGACGGTGAGGGAGGTGATGACGGAGAAGGTGTCACATTGGGTTTAATGTCAAACAATTGCCCTCACGTGGTGGGTTTAAATCCAACTTGACATCAAAACAAATGGAGGTTGTGGTTTCTCAACTTATAAGAGTGGTGGTTAATTGTAAAAAAATTAATCTGGTTGATCAATGCACAAAGTGAAAAAATTACGGTGATATTTGTGCAATTTTCTCCAAATTTTTTAAAGCAAAAGGCTTGCCTACTCAATATTGTTGAGTAGGAGGTCTTTCTCAATTTTCTTTTTTTTGGCCATTCTACGTTGTTATACCATGATTGATACTATTTATTTTGTAACTTATCTAGTATAGATCATTTTCTCACATTAGAATGATGGTCCAATAAATTGATAATTTTCGAAGCAAAAAACATACCAGCCTGTTAGCCAAGAAGCAAAAGGGCCCCATCTTTTACCGGCGAGTCTAGAGCTCCAGAAGTAGAGCCCACCAGAAGTTGGATAAGCAGAGCAAATTTCAGCCATTGATAGGCCCACTAGGAGCGTGAGCAGGCCAACGACGGGCCATCCGTAAACCATTGTCACCGGCCCACCATATCTGAGGCCCATACTAAATGTTGTTGTGAGACCAGTCAAAACCGATATGATGGAGAAAGTCATAGAAAAGTTTGCTATTGCCCTACACAACAAGAAGAAGAAACTTTTCTGATACAAGCAATGGTAATGCGAAAAGGAGAACTCGAACTAGATATAAAAGTGACACATTGGCATGCCTAACTTGGCTACTGAAAAATGAACCTGTATGGTATGAAACATTGAACTCACTATTATTATGTACCACTTGTGATAAACATTGAACCCTTTATTAATTTTACTCTTGGTTGTTTGGCACTCTATTTGGCTACCCAACTTTTTCTAATGTGAGATTCTGAACTGAATCAATGATATACAAGAACAAAGAAATGTGATTTAAGTATTCAAATCTTTCTAATTAAGGTCATGTTTTCTAATTAATGTCATGCATAATCAGAAAGCAATGTGATCACCTAAAAACTTAGCTAGCTTGTCAAAAAAAAAAAAATAGCTCGGGAAAATATTTTATGAGTTACTGTCTGGGATAGGGAAAGATCAAAGGTGGTCTTGATTGACTAATAAAAGTCCGAAGCTGTGAAAATAAGATATTCATCTAGACCAGAACGATAATCTGCACGCAATGAAAAGAGCTTTTGCATAAACAGAGGACCACAAAATAGTCAAAAAAACTACTTGAACAAACTAACTATAGCAAAATCAAACTCAAAAAGAAGGGATAAGAGTTTCATACGAGAGATTCCGGCCAAGTTCTTGCTTGTAACCGAGCTGTTTCAGGAGAGCATCGTCGGAAGTAATGGCGTCGCCGCCGTGATCCTGAACAAGCTGATCATAGGGGCCTCTTTCTTCCTCTTCCATGTTCTTGTAATTGCTGCCTTCTCAATGTCAAAAGAACTATGCTTCTCCAGGTGAATTTACTTCTCGCAAGTGAAGTTATTTGAAGAAGACAAAGTTAGGCAGCTAACAGTCAAACACTTTTATAGAGCATAAAGCATATCAACAAAATTGGTGGGTGAAATTAATATGGGCACATCCCAATGGGAGCCAACCAACTCACCAGAAAGTACAAATTCTGATGCTTTTTAGGCTGTACATTAGCTTGTAGGGAAGGGAAGTGACAATTCTGGATCTAATTTTATGCATTCAGGTCTCTGCAGTTTTTCTTTTCTTTGGTCTTCAATTCACTCCATATTTGTTCGCTGGCATCTGTACTGTTCTGCTTTCTTTCATGGTGACATGTAGGAAAATCAATCTATTGCTTCATAGTACATTAATTTTACAAATGTATGTTAAGATCGTTGCTTAAGCAACTACAGAACAAAATGGGTTGGTAAAAGTTTGTAAGTTAATACAGATTAGGATTGTGATTGCAAAAGTCTTACCATTTGGCTTATGATAAATTCAAGTTTATGCGTTTGATATTAATTACCATTAGTGAATTTGAGTTATTTGGCCAGTTTTCACAGCAATCCAATTATAGCATGTAGCACCAAAGCATCACTTTCCTCGTTTCGCAGTTTATTGCTAATCGGAAATAACCTGCATGCTCTCCCGATGATCTGTTTCCGGTGTCCTTTGCTACTTGAAGAAACAGAAAGAACAAGTGAAGACATAAAATGTAGGCACTGAAGAAGAATTTCACTTATTTTGAGTACTTGAATTGAAGGATCCGATCAGTGCAAAATTTATACAATTCCAAACTTTTCAGTTACAACAGAGAATGAAGAAACAACTAGATACATAAAAGATAGCATTCCAAATGAAACTAGCACATAATTTGGAGTTGCATTTTGTGCTAGCTTCAATATCTTCATCAATCAACAGGTAGCTGCTAATTGGCCAGAAGCTGCCAACCTCTTGTAAATCTCCAAGGCCAATCTACCATCAACTTCCTCACCACCACAAGAAGCCACTGAAATCTGATCTCGAGCTTTTGCTACCTTCTTCAGTAAACATCCCAACCTTTCCAGCATTCCCGGCAATCCGGTACATCATGTCAACATAAGCATCATGGAACTTCATCAAGAACTTAATTGGGGAAACAAATTTCAACAACTGCAACTTTGGTACACCATTTCTGAGCTTTCGTACACCACTTCTCAGTTTCCAAATCCTTCTAGGACTACTACTGGGACTCTTGCCATCACCATTTCTGGTACCTTCTCCTCCTCCAATACCTCTTTAAGTTGCGGTAGTATGTGGCGGGAACAATCTCCATATCTTAAATTTATCGGAAGGACAACAACTAAGATAATAGAGGATTAGCTGAGCAGAACAATTTATGAGAGATGCGTGAAGAGAGGAGGTAAGAGGGGGCATAAGTAGGGGGGAGAAGAATTGGGTGCCAAGTCAAAACTGGTGTGGGATTAAGGAATTGTTTTATGGGTACTATGGAAATGAGAATCAGGGGATACATGATACATTATTCATGAGATCAGTGAGTTTTGTAGTGTACTTGGTCAATTTTGCCTATAAATCGTTATTAATAAATGAATAACTAGCTTTGATTCAGTATGCTAGTACTAAAATGAATGCTATTAAATCCAATCTATACAATATTATGCTATCGTCGATTGCAAACACAAAACATCAAAATAAGTTATCTATTCTATACGTACTACAGCATTTCATCCAATTAACTAAACCATGAAGCAGTACCAAGTCCTACAATTAACTAGCTAAAAATTATCGTAGTACAGGTTCTGGAACAGGAAAATCCATTTGAAATTAATGGCTAACAGTTAACTTTAACTCGTACGAGTAATCTTCACACATGCTATGCAAGCAAATCAGTTATTACAGAGATGTGTTTCGAGTAGCAGGCAACAAATGGCATGTTTTCTTTAATCCTTAGCATACACCAGTAGACATGGTTGTATTCTTATGTCTGCTTCTAGTTTGATTAAAATCATGATGATATCAGTACATCCAGCCGGAGTTTTAGGTTCCAGAAAACCTTGACTTAATTTCCCCTTTCAAAACATGGCCGAATACAGAGATATTCTGTTTCCGGACTTAGACATTTTGCCAAGAAAGCTCAGGTTTTGTCTGTACAGTCCTTGCTCGATGAGCAAACTACTGAGCACTTTCGTATAAGCAATTTAGACAAGAAAACACGGAATTTTGTAGATTTGAAGTGTAACTTGCGACACAAGAGATCAACCGAAAGAGGCATAGAGATACACGAAATCTGATTCATTTTAGTTGAAATGGTCCCATGACCATGGTCACATAATCTTACAATTCCAAACTTCATATTTCAGAGAAGGATGGAACAATAAATGGGAAGAATAATTCCAATGGTAACATTGAAAACGAACTGAATTTTTGTTTAACATTGATCAATCAATAAGCAGCGAATTGGCGAGAAGCTGCCAACCTCTTGTAAATCTCCAAAACCAATCTCCCATCAACTTCCTCACCACCACAAGAAGCCATTGAAATCTGATCTCGTGCTTTCGTAACCTTCTTCCCCACCGAAAACCTCCCAACCTTTCCAGCATTCCCCGCAATCCGGTACATCATGTCAACATAAGCATCATGGAACTTGATCAAGAGCCTAACTGGGGAAACAAATTTCAACAACTTCAACTTTGGTACACCATTTCTGAGCTTCCAAATCCTTCTAGTTCCACTGGTCTTCCCATTAGCTCCACCAAGCCTTGCTACCCTCATCTTCTTTTTGGTGTCCCCATTCAGCCTCTGGTACCTTCTTCTCCTCCAATACCTCTTCAAGTTGCCGCAGTATGTAGCCGAGACAATTTCCATCTTAATTTTTTCTTTTAACGACAACAACGAGAGTAATATAGGATTAGACGAGCAGAACTGTTTATGATTTGTCTAGTGCACTCAATGCTTCCTTGGTAATTGAGAAAAAGGTGTTTTGGTGTGTGAGGAGAGGAAGTAAGAGGGGGTATAAATATGAGGCAGAAGAATTGGTTTTGATTTGAGGTCAGTGAAGGTTTGGTATTAACTCCAAAACTGAGAATCAGGGGAATCTTGATTTATGAGAGATGAGTGAGTTTTTTTCGTAGCGTACTTGGTCAAGACTCAAATGTTGTCTGTCTGTGTCTGACCAGGCAAAGGCTAATTCTTATTAGAATAGAATAATGAACTTTGATTAAGTATGTAAGCTTATAGTAAATTGATTAATAGTAAAACCAATTGTTGGCATAATCAATATATCCATTACAAAACCAGACAAAGAAAAGTTATAAAACTTCAACAGATTTCCACATTCCAATGAATAACTTGACAAACCTATATAAATAATGCAGCAAAAACAACTGTACAAGTATAACCTGGTCAAGATTATGAACGAATGGGGTGCAGAATCTGTAACAGGGCAAATCCTTTTGTAATACATGTAACTTTGAGTTATAAACAAGACAGAAGACAATTCCAACAGGTAGAAATTGTACATAATTGTTGAAGACTAACTAGATGTACCATCGAAACGTTTGAAATTCATAGTATCGAATCGTTTGAAATTCATAGTTGTTCTGTCTCTCTGATCGTAGCCAGTCAATAAATTGATCCATCACCCCCATCTACATGTTGTTTGACTCGCAAGTCAGAAACCCAGAGGTAAACAAGTTAAAGTTCATTGCTTGATCAATGAATGAGCAGTCAAAACTCAAAAAGATTCTTCAAGATGAGTTGCAGAGTTTATATGCAGGACGTTGCCAAACCATTACATTGCATTGTGGAAAATCCAAGTACATTTGTGGGATTGACTTTCACTTGAAAAATGATGTGATGTTTCTTGTATTCTTTGCCATGTATCTACCTTTTGAATGTTTTATTCTTGGTCAATTTGGGTGTGCTTCTAGCCAGTTTGATTAACATTTTGAATGTGTGATGGCATATGTATGCTACAGAATATTACCCTGCATGGACATCCTGGAATTCTGGATTCCTGTAATCCTTACTTTGTATAAACTTTTCCAAGATAATCCAATTGACACACTGTTGTTAGTTACGAGAAATGTTATTGAAACTTCAGTGAGTGAATTCTGAAAACATAAAAAGTATAGGTGCATAATAGAACAGAGTTTCAATTATTTTACTTGAAATGATCCAATCAGAATGAGTACAAAACTTTACAATTCCAAACTTTCTTCTTCAGAGAATGAAGAAACAACTGGACCAGAGGGAAGGAATCAATTAAATGAATTCACTGAACTGTGGTCAATTGAAAATTGTAACTACCACACAAATTGAAGTTGCTTTTGTTTCAAGTCTTTTATCTATCAGTATTCAGTACGCAGCTAATTGGCGAGAGGCTGCCAAGCTCTTGTAAATCTCGAAAACCAATCTGCTGTCATATTCCTCACCACCACAAGTAGCCATCGAATCTTCAGCTTTCGCAACCTTCTTCCCTGTCAATTTCCCAACACTTGCCATATTCCCAGTCATCCGATACATCATGTCAACATAAGCATCATGGAACTTTGTTAAGAGCTTGATTGGGGAAATAAACTTCATAAACCTCAGCTTTGGTATCGCGCTTCTGAGCTTCCAAATCCGTCTAGGACTAACTCCTCCGAGCCTTGCAACCCTCATCTTCTTCTTCGTGTCGCTGTTCAGCCTCTGGTACCGTCTCCTCCTCCAGTACCTCTTCAAGTTCTTGTAGTATGTAGCCGGTACAATCTCCATCGATCTTAATTAATGAACTTTTCTTCTGAACAAAAAGCAGTTGGAGCAACAGAGGATTAAGCGAGCAGAATTGTGTTACGAGTTTTCTAGTACTGTGTCTGCACTCTGTAGAAATTGGATGTTTGAGTTTTGAGAATTTGTGCCTAGAAATGAAGTGCATAGGGGTTTATGTAGGAGGTGGGAAGTCAAAATTGGTTGATAATGTGGTTGGTCAATATTGTCCGTCTCACAAAATACTTAACTTCGATGAAGGATGCTTATAAATTGATTAAACAATCCAATGCATGGTATCTAAATATGACAGTAAAGATCTCTACCGGTCGGTCCGGTAGAACCTTAAAACCGGACTGCCCAATTGAAGCAAATTGATGGGCCACACCAAAAAAACTTCTTTTTCTCCTAGCCATTAGATCAAAATCCAATGGCTGTAAATCAAGGTTTGGTTCTAAGGACTCGTTTTTAAGTCCTGCAGAGAAAATTCGCTAAATATGATACGCTGCTACGAACAATTCTCATGCTTGAATTGATTTGATTAATAAGTCCAGTTAAGCCGTATAATCCGTGGTCTAACAATTCGAACTCTGACTTGAATAGGACTCTTCCGTACACTTACCAACAAAAAGATGCTTTCCAGGAAATTAGTTGCTCTTCTAGACTCTTTGACCAATTTTTTTGACCAATTTTGTGCTCTAAGGTAGCAGTAAATCTAATCTAAATGCACTTCATGTATGGGGAGGACAAACAAGGATTAAAGTTTCGATAACCCACATTTATGGAAATTTTGGAAAAAAAATTTTGATTTCGTTGGAAATATCGGTAAAAAAAAATAAATGATGAAAAATAAGTTAAAAAACCTATAAATTAATATCTCTACTTTCCATAGCTCTAAAATTAATAGATAATGCAATTTAATATTTAAGCTATGTAATATTGTTCATATGAATTAACTTTTATATACAGAAGGGAGAATAATTCGTGTTTTGCATTCCACTAAGTTATTAATTAGCACAATATCTTAAATGATATTGTTTATCAAAGAAAATAGGGAAATGTTATTGGCACTCCACATTTTTCATTTTGCACTCCACTTCTTCTTTATATTTTACATGAAAATGGAGTGTGCATAATGAAAAAAGTGGAGCGCTAATAACAATTCCCAAGAAAATAATTTCATTAATAAAACATACTTACCCTTGGCATGGATAACTATAGGCTTTAAAATCAATAGATAATGCAATTTAACATTTAAGTTATGTAATATTGTTTATATAGATTAAGTTTTATATACATAAGAGCATCTTCACCCACGTAGGTGCAGACGCAGGCACCTGCAGTTGATGAATAGTGAATGCTCTCGCCTTTCGTAAAAAAAAATAAAAAATATTCCACCCACGTAGGCGTAGGGGCATGCAGTCACTATTCACATATATTTTTAATATTTTTTTTTTTCAAAAACATGTATAATAATTATGAGATGTTTCTCTTTTGTTGTCAAATAAATTTTACATACTAATAATTATCATAAAAAACATGTAGAATTATCATATGTTAAATTATTTTTGTGCTTAAAATTTAATATTACATACTTGAAAATTTTGATATAAAAAAATTGTATTTTTTATAGAAAACATCAAAATTGAATACTTCTTCACACAAAATTGAATATTACATACTAATAATTATCATAAAAAACATGTAGAATTATCATATGTTAAATTGAATATTTGTGCTTCAAATTTAATATTACATACTTAAAAAATTTGATATAAAAAAATTGTGATTTTTTATAGAAAATAAAATGTTGATTTTATAATAAAAATAATAAAAAAAAATTTGTTTTTAAGTGTTCGGCAGCCATTGCCGAACACTCATTTCAGCCCAACAAGAGCCTCCCCTCTAGAACACGAAAGCCCCTTCACTCGCCCCCACTCGTGCGTGAATTGCACGCGCCCGAATAAAAAAAATGAGTGCGTTTTGACGTCAGCGGGGCCCACACCGCACTACCCGCCTGCAGGCGCGGGCAACACCCGCCTTCGCCCTCGCCTTCCGACCTCTCCCCAACCGAGATTTCTGCCGCTGGAGCGTGAACAGTCACCGCCGCAGGCGAGCCTGCACCCTCGCCTGCCGTTTCGCCCTCCCGGTGGAGGTGCTCTAAGGGATAAGAATTTGTGTTTTGCGTTCCACTAAGCTATTAATTAGGACAATATCTTAAATGATATTGTTTATCAAAGAAAATAATTTCATTAATAAAACATACTTACCCTTGGCAAGGATAATCAAAGTATTGTGAAATACTTAAGGTGAACCTCATGAAACATACACTAACCATTACATTAACATTACAATATAATATAAGAGCTTTAAGGAAAAAGAGTGTGATGTTTTTGGTAGGTACATAATTGAGGGTAGAGGTGGTGGTGGGATGTCAGAAGAAAAATATATGTATAATGCATAAAGCAATTTCATCTTATGTCTTTGTTGCTTATTAGTTATATAATTGAGAGTGTGGAGATGGTGGTGGGATGTCAGAAGATTGAATTGAAGTAAAAAAAAAACAAAAGATTGACTTGAATTGAAGTGACAAAAAACAACATTTTCACCAAAGATTACATCGAACTTTCACTAATTATGGTAATATCGGTCATTTTTAAAAATTCAGCACCATATTTCCGAAATTATCGAGATTTTCGGTGAAATTTTGGTCTTTTTCAGATGATATGGATATGTAAGTCGATTCAAAATCCCAAAAACAAAAAAAAAAAAAAATCCAAAGAATAAAAAGAAAAATTTTAATGGGGAATGTAATAAAATATACCCTTTGCATACGGGTTCTAAAAATCTGACCCCAAATAGCAAAACGTTCAAATTTTATTCCTTTTGGCACCTGAAAAGTCTGGATTACCCTTTCATTTTGGCTGACCACGAATTTTCATCGTAAAGGGATGTTATGCGAGTCACTGTTCAGCACAGTACTAGGTGAACCAATATAAAATACTATAATACCCCTAAGTTTTGTTGTTGGTTTGGGAGCATATGAAAGCGAGGACTTCCCCTTTCTTCAGGATTCGCGTCTCTCTATCAATCTCTCTGCCTCTCTATGTGAAGACGAAAGAGAACCCAATTCCTTCTCGCTTGGTCTTCTCCAGTCTCCCTATCCTTCTTCAACCATGGCGACAAGGCTTGCCGTTGCCTCATAAATAGAGCTCGACCTCCCTCATTCATCCTCCGAACGGCAGATCAAAGAAATCGACAACCGTGGCATCGACAGCCATGAGCACCTCCTCCGATGAATTTCACAGAGTTTGGTAATTTCTGATCTTGAGTAGTATTGGGTCATACTTCAAAATCTTATTTTGATATTTGGGTCTTTTCAATTTGAATTTTCGTGCTTGTTGTTTGTTGAGTTGGATACATGAAATGAATGTGCATAGAAAGCAAACTAGAAAGTGAGAACTTTGTTGAATCCCATTTTCTAAAAATTGAATATGGATTGTAGTATACCAAAAGCTTGGTTTGATTCGATTGCCACCGACCTGAATTCCAGTAAGTTTTATGTTGTTAGCTTTTTCTCTGAACTGCAGATGTCCATATGAATTCGGAGGGTTTCGCATACCCCAGTAAGTACAACATACGAAAAATTGTGGGACTACTCATTCCAAAAGTGGTAACGAAAGATGGTCTCTACAGAAATATTTCTATCTTCTGATGTTGCTCTATATGTTTGGCTTTTTTGGAAACATGATTCTAACTCCAAGATATCGTGGCATTGTCTAACGCATGCTTTTCTGGAAACAGTAGAAACTGTTGTTCTTTGTCTCAGTGCGATGTTGTATGACATGGTATTTGAGTTTCTTCTCAGTTTCTTTCCCCCTGTTGTAAAAAATAAGCAAAGGAATTGTGGGGCTTCCTTAAAATGCCTCCACAAGAAGTGCTTCCCTGACAACGTCTAATGTAATGGGTAGTCCATTGAAGGATTTGCAAAGCTTACAGATGAAATTATGAGAAAGCAGAACAAGCATCAGAGCGCCAATTATGATATAGAATTGTTCTCTGGCTGAAATGAAAGCAATAATGTGAAATTGACCTTTATGGTGTGTGTGGGTGAGGGATTTTCAAGTGCCAAACAATTTGGGTTAATTTTGTTAGCTAGAAAGCAATGCATCGACCGTATAGGTAATAGGAGTTTTGGAAATGAGAGGGATTTGTAAACGACTAGTAGATTTGTGTCTTTTGGAGGTTAGGCATAATTGTCTTATGGTCTTTTGGCTTGATATAGGTCACTTGAATGTTCTATTCTATCTCCTGCCTTCTTATATGTCCCCATCTATTCGTCATTTTGGAAAGTCTTTTTTGAATATCGATGAAAAGAAAGTTGCTTTGGCTAATTGTTCGATTCATGCTTGGATTATAATTTGCAGCCTTTTGATGGAATTCTGTTTGGTGTCAGTTTATGTGTTTCTTTGCTGAAGTCTTCGTGAAAATAAATGTTCGTCGTACCTATTGCGCTGTAAAGCTCACACTTTTCCTTTCTCTTGTTTTTCAGGAAAAGAAACTACATGTGAGGCTATTGTTGTGCTTGAACTCTCTTACAAAGCAGATGTTTTTTTTGTGGCGTCTTTTTGCTAAAGATCATGGTTTGCTCGCTGCCTGTTTTATTTATGTTATGTAAATATCGCACTGATCTTTGGGTATGTAAAGACCCTATATGTAAATGGGCAGTGGAATGATGTGTAAACCTGTTTAGATGTGAAACTGATATGGTGGATTGTATTTGGTAGAATTCAAAAACTTTTTCTAAATGCTAAAGGTGTACATTGGTGTAAATGAAATAACAAATGCCCCCATAACGACTTTAACATTCTATTGAAATCATGCATGATATTAGCACTCCTGATGTTTTGTCATGAATACTCTTAGTTTTAAATGACAGAGAAATTACTCATTGTATATGGCACTCCTTATGTTTTATCATAAATACTCTAGTTTAAATGACAGAGAAGTTACTCTTTGTATATAGTCCAAGATGAGATGGTTGTCCATATATGATTTGTATACATCGTAAATTGTATACATCTTAACTGAGGTATTGTGATATAACGAGCATCCAATTGGCTTCTCTATTTATTGCTTGCAATTACTAGCTAGTTTGAATTATGTTATTATTGTATTAGTCCTCACTTGGTGCTGTGTAGTTCCTTAGCAGTACCATCTTAATCGTGAGAACACGCCTCTAAATATAGGGACAAAACTCGCTTGAATTTGACCACACAGTGAATACACTATGACTGCATTAAACGTGTATTATAAAACTAACGTGGTTTCTTTGTGACCTCGTGAACACCATGGTTACTATATGCATCGCCCACTATGACCACTATCTGAATACGCTATGACTACACTATAAGTGCACTACGCTCTACACTATAAGTGCACTACGCTTACACTATAAAACTAACATGGTTTCTTTGTGACCACTATGGTTCCTATATGCATCGATAAGTTCACTATGACTCCACTGTCAATACACTATGACTACACTATACGTGCACTACGCTTACACTATAAAACAAACATGGTTTCTTTGTGAACACTATGGTTCCTATATGCATCGACAAGTTCACTATGACTACACTGTGAATACACTATGACTACACTATACGCACACTACGCTTACACTATAAAACTAACATGGTTCTTTGTGACCACTATGGTTCCTATATGCATTGACAAGTTCACTATGACTACACTGTGAATACACTATGACTACACTATACGTGCACTAGGCTTACACTATAAACCTAACATGGTGTCTTTGTGGCCTCCTAAACACTATGGTTCCTATATGCATCGACAAGTACACTATGACTACACTGTTATTACACTATGACTACACTATACGTGCACTACACTTACACTATAAAACAAACATGGTTTCTTTGTGAACACTATGGTTCCTATATGCATCGACAAGTTCACTAGGCCCACACTGTGAATACACTATGACTACACTATACATACAATACGCTTACACTATAAAACAAACATGGTTTCTTTGTGACCACTATGGTTCCTATATGCATGGACAAGTTCACTATGACTACACTGTGAATACACTATGACTACACTATACGCACACTACGCTTACACTATAAAACTAACATGGTTCTTTGTGACCACTATAGTTCCTATATGCATCGACAAGTTCACTATGACTACACTATGAATACACTATGACTACACTATACGTGCACTAGGCTTACACTATAAACCTAACATGGTGTCTTTGTGACCTCCTGAACACTGGTTCCTATATGAATCGACAAGTACACTATGACTACACTGTTATTACACTATGACTACACTATACGTGCACTACACTTACACTATAAAACTAATATGGTTTCTTTGTGAACACTATGGTTCCTATATGCATCGACAAGTTCACTATGACCACAGTGTCAATACACTATGACTACACTGTACGTGCACCACGCTTACACTATAAAACTAACATGGTTTCTTTGTGACCACTATGGTTCCTATATGCATCGACAAGTTCACTATGACTACACTGTCATTACACTATGACTACACTATACGTGCACTACGCTTACACTATAAAATTAACATGGTTTCTTTGTGACCACTATGGTTCCTATATGCATCGACAAGTTCCTATGACCACCTTCACTATGACACATCCTCACTATGACCACACTGTCAATACACTATGACTACACTATACGTACACTATGACTACACTATACGTGCACTACGCTTACACTATAAAACTAACATGGTGTCTTTGTGACCTCCTCAACACCGTAGTTCCTATATGCATCGACAAGTTCACAATGACACACGTGAATACACTATGACTACACTATGAATACACTATACGTACACTACGCTTACACTATAAAACCAACATGGTTTCTTTGTGAAACACTATAGTTCCTATATGCATCGACAAGTTCACTATGACTACACTGTGAATACACTATTACTGCACTATACGTGCACTAGGCTTACACTATTACTGCACTATACGTGCACTAAGCTTACACTAAAAAACAAACATGGTTAATTTGTGACCTCATTAACTTGTGGTGTTGTATGAATCGACTAGTTCACTATGAGCTCTCCATGACTACACTATGTATACACTATAAGACACTATGCTCAGACTATAAAACTAACTTGGTTATTTTGTGACCTCATTAACTTTATAAATAGAATAGTTCACTATCAGCACTCTATGAATACACTATGGTCAAACTATAAGCGCACTATGCTTACACTATAAAACTAACATGGTTATTCTGTGTCCTCATTAACCTGTGGTGTTGTATAAATCGACTAGTTCACTATGAGCATTCTATGACTACACTATGTATACACTATAAGCACACTATGCTCACACTATAAAACTAACTTGGTTATTTTGTGACCTCATTAACTTGTGTTGTATGAATCGACGTGTTCACTATGAGCACTCTATGGACACACTATGGTTACACTATAAGCGCACTATGCTTACACTATAAAACAAACATGGTTAATTTGTGACCTCATTAACTTGTGGTGTTGTATGAATCTGACTAGTTCACTATGACCACTCTATGACTACACTATGTAAACACTACAAGCACACTATTCTCACACTATAAAACTAACATGGTTATTTTGTGTCCTCATTAAGTGTGTCCTCATCCAATACACACCTTCAGCCTTTACAAAAGCTTTTGAAATCTTCCAAATACAATCCACCATATTAGTTCACATCTAAATAGGTTTACACATCATTCCACTGCCCATTTACATCCAATGTACAACTTCAGCCTTTACAAAAGCTTTTGAAATCTTCCAAATACAATTCACCATATTAGTTTCTCATCTAAACAAGTTTACACATCATTCCACTGCCCATTTACATATAGGGTCTTTACATACACAAAAGATCAGTGAAATATTTATATAACATAAATACAACTGGCAGCAAGCAAAACATGATCTTTAGAAATAGGCCAAACATATAGAGCCACAGCAAAAGATAGAAATATCTCTGTAGAGGAGAAATCATGATGAAGATGGCATTGACGCCTATGATGAAGTGTACCACTCTGTCAAATATGTTGTCATCAAACTGCCTGGAGTGACTACAACATTAAAATAAAGAAGAACATATCCTAGGCTTGAAGTACTGGTTGTTGCACGTATTCCTTCCATTCAAGTTTAATATTCCTGGTAAAAGCACAAAAACAAGATATGAGTTGAGACCTCTTGAACACTATGTTTACTATATGCATCCACAAGTTCACTATGACTACACTTTGAATACACTATGACTACTCAATGATTGTTATTATTGATTCTGAACTCAATCAAACTAGACATTATATAAGTGCCACATCTTTTTCCCATTTGTGTAATCTAACAAAAAAAACAGCATGTGCTTCCATCTTTCAAGCGGTCTCCTATAGTAAACTTATATTATCTCCTTACAAAAGAGGGAATTGTGGAAAAGAAAAGAAAAGAAAGTACATCCGTTTTATGCATGGAGATGAAACTTCACATCAGATAAAGGTCAAATGGAGAAAAAGGAAATTATACCTACCTTCTAATGGAAATTGTACACGCAAATGGTGACTGTAAACACTACCAGAAGACCATCTTTCATTTCAGACCTATTAAATGAAAACACATTCGAAAATACACTAAGGGGACATATTTATTGAGTTTGAAGAGTGACAAACATAGTCACGAACCTTCTAAATTCACCATATAACATTTATTTCCACATCTAGCATCAAGGAAAATGGAATTAAATCCAAACACAATCATAGGAGTCTGATGTTCATGTTAGTAGTCATGATGCTATATCTTGACCGTGGACAGTGCACACGTGCCCACCTTTCAAACCCAACGTCCACTCTCAAGTAAGTCTGAATGTCTCGTCGAAGCAGTGAGAATTTCCACTCAAAATTATATAAATCATATGCATTTGCTGCCTGCATAAAAACTTGCAAGTTCAAATCACTCTCTCCTAATTTAAATCTATTATGATCATTGTCGCGAAGGTGATTGATGCAATTTTCATACGAAGCATCAGGGAAGACAGTTAGGCATGCATTCCGAATGCTATCATGTCGATCAGACACAATCACAAGATCTTGGAAATTTCCAATGGCACTGTGGAGTTTCTGAAAGAACCACAACCACGATGCATTGTTTTCAGAGTCACATATACCCCAAGCAAGCGGATAGCATTTACTGTTTCCATCAAGGCATGTGGTGACCAGAAGATTCCTGCGGTACTTTCCTGTGAGGAATGTGGCATCTACCGCAATGACAGGACGGATGTAGGAGAGAAACCCTCGAATGCACTGTCCCAGAGCCATGAAGAAATACAAGAACCGATCGTTCCCTGGCTCCGTTTCAATGGCAGTTATTGTACCAGGATTCTTCTCTTCCAAAACGTAGGAGTAACTAGGCAGCATTGAATACCCTGCTTCATGAGTCCCAAAAACCTCCTCAAGAGCTGCATTTTTTGCTAACCAAGCCATCTGGTAAGATAAACTGATGCCATATTCTCTTCGGATATCATTGATTATATCAGCAGGCGTATAAACACATTTAGGATCAACGTATTTATGCCTTATGATGCTTGCAACCGCAGATGCACTAGCATTCCGATGGTCTTTCCCCATATTTATCACATCCTTGCATGAATGTTGTTCTTTGTAGCGTCTGATAACGAATGAGGTGTTCCCAGCAGGTACTATAGCACGAACACGCCAATTGGAACGACCGGTCGCACAGATAGCCACAAACAATGAAGGCGTGGACTTTTTCATTCGAAACTCCCACTTCTCACGCATAGCTTTTAGCTGCAAACACTCTTGTAGACTTTTCTTGTCCTTGAAAATCGCCCCCAACTGAACCACAACTTCTTCACATAAACTTGTATTTACCACAAATTGTGCGGAATTGCCTGATGACATACCAAAACTTCCACACTGGCCATCACGTGCAGCATGCTTAGCAGCCGTATCAGCTACTATATCGGGGCTGAAGATAGGGACTTCACATTCCGGATTCACCTCTTCTTCCATAGGAGTCTCAGATACATTCTCAACATGCAAATTTTCGGGTGCAGCACTATGAAATGATGGTTTCACAGCATCACCATTACACCTGCAACTTGTTGGAGATATGGAAATAAAGACTGGTACCATTGATGGTCCATGATTCAGTAAACAATCCACACAGTCATCGGTGAGAACCCTTAGGTATTTAAGTGAACCAATTGATGTTGTAGCAGCATATTTAATCTCTACAGAGCTAGGTTCTGTATCTTCATTCAATAACTGCAAAGCTCTATCCCGAAATTGCTGGAAAGAGCTATTTCGTGGTATCCTTATTGCCAATTCATCCCCTCCAACATATGCTGGCCCGCTATCCCCTGTGATCCACGCACCACCATAGCAAAATACAACAGCAACCTTCTCCAACTCTGGTTTCACAATTACAAAACAACATTAGAAAATCTACATTTATATTAAGATGATGCACTAACATATGCCGTCCCTCACTTGATTCTAATATAAAGTTCATTTAAAATTCATGTCCATATCATGGGTTTTGCAAGTGTACCTGAAGTTGACATGTTAGGGCAAGCTTGGACTGACTAGTCATTCTTTGTACCTGAGATCAAGCAAAAATATATGAGGAAGTAATTTGGTCTTGACTGACACTGCTAGTAGATTATTAGTTCCAATATAAAAGTCACCATGTTGCTACCAGTAGCTGTACCAAACCCTCAATATCATAGCATTGTGTTTGAAACAGAATGTGTAAATCGATATAGAAATAATGGCATACTGAAGTAAATGCAATTTAATTAAATGCCAAAAATGAAAAAGTGCTAATTTCTCCAATATTACTGTTTCCAGGAAACACAGAAATGAAGAACTGAATTGAATTGATGTAACAAACAATATTGCAACTGAAAAACCAAGAGACGGATTGTATTCTTTAATTGACATGCATGGACTTTACTAATTACCATTAAGAATTTCACCTCAGAAAAAAAAATCCTAACATATATGTAGTAAGAAATTCAACGCATGCCTCTGTCAAGAACTCTTGCACTTACTATAGAAGAAAGATACGTCAATAAGTATAACAAAGTCACTGCCAGGAGATTGTTAACAGGAAAATATGCGGAGAATTACAACATAATCTATTTGTGCAAGAAATTTAGTCACCTGAAAGATATCGTATGACTCTTCCAATCTTCTTATAAATGCCAATTGAAACAAAGCACCTGCAATGACCACACCAAAGGGAGCAAGTCCATCAGAAAAAGCTACCTTAGCAGAATATATGATAGAATGTAAAACTGCATGAAGCTTCCATCAAGTCATATAATTCATAAGTAAAAGCCTTTCCCTGCATCCCAGGTCACGCATTTAACAATTCGGTCTTACTTGCAGATTTGGCTACTGAAGTTATCATAAATTTTTCACTGTGAAATACTACATTAAAATAAGGAAAATTTTAGGCTGCTCATGCTAGAGCAGCCTCAAGCTGCTTGAATTGTCACTATGACTACAGTGTGAATACACTATGACTACACTATACATGTACTATGCGTACACTACGGTGACATCGATCGGTTCCGTGACTTATAGTGTTCCCGCCCGAGGTCACAGAGATTTATAGTGTACGCATAGTACACTTATAGTGTAGTCATAGTGTATTCACAGTATAGTCATAGTGACAATTCAAGCAGCGTGAGGCTGCTCTAGCGTGAGCAGCGTAAAGTTGTCCTTTAAAAAAATCCAAAAGAATTGGCTACAATTTTGTAAATGCAGAAATATGAATGTCAAATTCAATGTGGACTTCGAATGAATTCGCCGATAACGCAAGGCTACCATACTTAGAAACAAACTTACCCAGCAACACCTTGGGCTTATATGCAACATGAGCATTCCATGTCTGCTTATCAAAAGCACAAATTGAATCTATAACACAAACCATTCCATCACGCAAAACATTCGAAAGAAGACTAGGGAGTCGAGTCCCACTTAACTCACCCTTGTTGTTTGAGAATATCTAATGAAAGGAAGCGCTTTTTTCTTATTTGCTGCCCCAAACCACACCACAGAAGATAAGAGCTGTTGTCCTAAAGTAAATAAATAATTGCAATGATGAAGGGAAGCAGTGTTGGCAAATCCAAGATGTGGTGGTGAACTGAAACCCAGAAATGAATTGAAACTATAAACTTTCTTAATGAATTGAAATACCCACAAAAATTTACATACTGGGTAGTGACTGCAATCCAGATATAGATCATAATTCAAGTTCTACAAGTATAACAACCCAGATTTTGTTCATGAAAAAGACAAAATTGAAAGGGAAAAAAAAACTAAATCCCAGCTAAGTAGAACCCATCTCTATTCGATCGAGATCTAAACCTTTCATCAATCCAATCTACGAAATTGAAATACAATAACGAGCAGATGCAAATAACCAATCAAAACAATCATGAAAATCTGTGAAAATCATAATTCAAGCTCAGGCAAAATGCTTCTCAAATTTCTTCAAGGGTTCAGTTGAAACCTTTTCCTTTTTCATGCACTTTATTTCTCCTCACCTTTTGCTACTATGTAGCATTACACCAACGCACCCCCTAAACCTTCACAACAGGCCACACCCAAATTTCAATGTACACCCAATAGCACAGAATTTAGAAATTGAAAGACTGCAGCAACCAATTAACCCAAAAACCCAATCAATTTCGGTGGGGGAGGAGTTACCTTAAGAGAGTTTCATCAGCAGCTGCCCGGTTTTTTGCCTTATTCCACCGTCTTCCTCTTTCTAGCAGGCCTTCCAATCACCTCTATATCAGAAAAGACGACTTTGATACTCTTACTGGAGAGAAGGAACACGCCGGTCCTTTTAGAAAGGAGGGAAATTTCCCTCCAAAACAAATTTGGAATGAGCAAATGAGGAGCAAGCCCCCCCATTTCAGACGATTTTGAGCTGATTTTGGAGGGGCATTCCGGTCCTTTTCAATAGATGGTTCCTTTGTAATTTTGTCAACTTTGAAAGGACTGATTCGTACTGTCAAGCATGCCAAAAGGAATTTTAGTTCGTATTTTGCCGGGTCAGAATTTTAGAAGCCCTATACAAAAGGTATTTTTATTTAAAAACCCCAATTTTAATCCGACAAGGAGAGAGATCGAGCTGGTAACCAATTGTGTAGCTGTGATTTCTGGCTTAAAATTCTGTGACCGTTGCTAATTTGTTTCTTCTGTTTGGTTTGGCCATAAAGCCCAAAACAAATTCAGCTGTGAAGATTATTATTATAAATCCTTAATTCGCGGTCTTATTGAGAGCGACTTTGCACTTGGGCCACCATTTGTACTCCAGGAGATCCTGGGTTGTCTTTGGTTTCTTCTCCTTTGTCTGAGCCCTCAGGTTTCTGAAACTTCTTGTGTCCCATTGGATAATGACGTATTCTTTTTGTCAAGGTTGAACTACTCACATGAATTCTTAATACCTGATGAATTTCTGATGTCTACTTATTGGACAACTGCGAGAAAAAAAAGAAGAAGAGGGCCTTCCTCTAAACAAAAAAAAAACTCTCAACACACACAACACCAGCCCCCCAAAAATAGTAAAAAAAGAAAAATTCATCATCACAGAGCCAAAAAAAAACAAACACACACCCCCACACAAAACAAAAAAAAAAAAAAAAGAAAAAAAAAAAAAAAAAAAAAAAAAAAAACAAAAAAAAAAAAAAAAAAAAAAAAAAAAAAAAAGAAGAAAGACAATACACCACAACAAAAAAAAAAAAAAAGAAAAAAAAAAAAAAACAAACAGAGGGGGGGGGGCGGCACCACCAAAAACAACAAAAAACGGAAAAAAATATTCTTCTTTACATTCAGACTATAGTCAGGTGTCCTCTCCCGCTTTCATGTTCATTTCTGTCTCCAGTTCCACCATTGGCTCGTGAGTCACCATGCTGGATGTAGATGCTCTGAAGCTCTGCCTGTTGAGTAGTAAGATTATTGGCATTGGTTGAGGAGGACTGGTCACGACTTTGAGTTTCTGCCAGCATCTGAAAGTACGCATGAGGTCCCCAACCTGCGCATCCAACATGAGCACAAACCGTGCAAAAATTTAATTCCGTTCCGATCCTTATACATAATAACTGGAAAACATAAGAAAGAATGCTCGAGGACAATCCATGGAATTCAAAACCCTTAGCAAGGAAGAGACAAATTAACATAACAAGAAGAGCCATGTGTGGAAAGAATTAAGAAAGGAACTCATAACTACATACCATCCGTGTCATATGGAGGTGGAAAGAATTGCAGGTAACAAAATGAAGCAATAGTAATTCCTGCACAAAAAATCCATACACAACAGAAAATGAGAAACTTGGCAAACATCATTTTCTCAACAGAATAATGGAGTTGATGCCATGAGTGGACTAGGTACCTATAAGGCCCCCAGCAAAAACATCTTGCCAGTGATGCCAATAGTCATCAACTCGAGAAACTGCTATCATTGCAGCAATAAGTAGCGGCAGGAGGACAATACAGAGCTTTGCAACATGTCCCCTACGATCAAACACCCTAACTTTCCCTGATAAATACCAAGCAAGGTAACCAAGACCAGCAAAGGACCCTGCATGTTGACAACCAGAATATCTTTTGAGCTAATGCTCTGATTCTATAGAGAACTGAAGGTAAAGTGCAGATGAGAAAAGAATCAAAAGTTGAACATAAAGATGGTAGTAAAAGAAAATGGATTACAGTAACAAAAGGAAAATAAAAGATGAACTATTAAAAATAGATAGGTAACCTATAACCCTTAAGAAAGACGTTAAACAAATCCTATAACATCAGTAATCTCTACTCCTTCCATGTACAGCTTCCGAAAAGTATCAAACTGCTTACATGAAGTATGCCCACTTGGGAAGCTTTTGTGTCCTTCCTTGATGACACTCTTGATTCCGGTACACATGACATCCTTTGTCACAGGATCAAATATCTGGACATGGATCAATTGCATGTTAATGTCTGTATACAAGTGGAAAGAATCAAGAACAAAACAAAGAAAATTTTATGTCAATAAAAGATCAAAAGGTATAAGAATATTATGCACGAAAAAGCCCACCCCCGTTCCATTAGGGAAACAACGCCAAAAGAAGTCTGGACGAGGTCGACCAACACCATCTTTGATTGCATCAGTTAATACAGCGGTTATAAAGACAGAGAATAGAAGGCCTGAATGAGCAGACAATGTAAGTGTTAGCGAAATAGTACTACATGCCAAAACCATCCAACAATGCAAGTCATCACAAACAACAAGAAAACACGCAGAGAACGTTATTATTACCTAAAATGGCATGGTGCAGATCATAGACATCCTTTCTGATGAAGTAGTAGACAAGAATGACAACAAGTGGCACCAGTACTGCAATAATCTGTTAACAGGCGTGAGAGCTAAAGTTTGTGCCTTAAAGTACTATTACAAAACGAAAGTGATGCAAATTTGCGCAGCAGGACGGCATTGCTTTCTTAAAACCGAAACTTACTGGAACACCCCAGAAGGGAATGGTATTGCCTTTCAAAGGGTATCTCAGGTCTGTCAACATTCCCTCTCCCACAAAGCGGTGAAAAGGTTCTATCAAGTTCAAACCGAGATCTATGAACGCGAGAACCAGTAGAATCAGCCAATCGTGCATATGAAACCTAGCCAGCTTGACTCCATGAGACCTTACGGTGTGGCAACCCAACAGAACTTCTGGCATCTTTTTACCAACTGCAAAAGCCAAAAAAACATAAGCTCTGTAAGTTGACAGAAACAATGCTAGAAATTGAGGCAAAAAAAAAACACAACACAATAATTACAGAAAGTTTAACAAGACCACCTAGTAAGTTCAACAAGATCTTCTAAAGCCAACCACGAAAATATGTTCATTCGACCTATAAATGAACCAAAACAATTAACTCAAGACTTGGGCTTTGCGTGAATACAAACTTTCCCAATTTTCATTTCACAAAACCTACGACATGGGTTTCTAGTTTCTTAAAACTTTCCATCATTTTCTAGGAAACCGAACAGAGGCTTAGGACAAAACAACAGAAACGAATGAACACTTCGAAGACAAAAGCACCACACAAATCACAGTGTCCGTACGAAAACATTTACAGAAGGTGACGTACCTGTAAATTCGCAGGTGACCAAATTACAACAGCAAACCTTCGATCTTGGGTTCGATTTTAAAGCGAAATACAGAAATCCGAAATGGAAAAAGCGCGTGCAGTGAAAGGAGGAAAAGAGAAGAAGAAAGAAGAATTGGGTTTTTTGTAATTTCGGCTCTTATTAATAATCCCCTCTTTTGGAGATATTAACGAAAATGAGACAAACGGCGGCGTCTGATTAGTGGCTGAGGACGGCGGCGGAGATGGCGACAGAAAGAGGCAGCTAAAATTCAAATTTTCCAAAACTTGAAGTGAAGATTAGGGGGATTGTTTATCTGGCGAAAGAAATTGATAATCTCAGCTTACGCGGCAAATTAGGCTCGTAACATGCAGTTCATTGAGATCTCATCTACTTGCTGACCCAAAAAAAAATTACTTGAAAGTAGAAAATCACATTCAAAATATTTGTAATAAAAAAAGGAAATCACCACATTCAAAATAATCTGAACTTGTCTTGTACTGCCAGCAATAAACAAAAGCGACACGGCTAAAATATCAGGCGGCTTGGACAAGTCTTGGCTGCAACTGCACCGAGTAATCATTATTTTCGGACTTTTTCATTGATACGTGTTGTAATCTGAATATTTTTTTGATTTATTATTTAATAAATATCATATATATGAACTTCCCATATATATATATATATAGATATATATTAAAAATAATAATTAAATTTAATACCATTTGAGTTATTAAATTTCACTGAATATATAAAGGACTAGTTTGATGTATAATTGCATCATTTATATGTTTTCATAAAGTTTCTTAAATTAAGTGATCTCAAATTTAATTTTTTTTATATGAACATTTTTTACTAAATAATTAATTAAATAAATAATTTAGTTTATTACACACATCAAAGAGAAAGCAAAAAATGATGATTTTAGCATCCAAGAATGGTGCGCTAAAATATTAACATACATGATACAACACATTCCATTTCAGGAAATAAATAGAAAGGACCATAGACATTGTACTGGGTTGGTGGACCAACTCACAACGGACATCCAAGTTAACAAACACTCACTTTACGAATAATATAATTGGAACTATTTATTTTTTGAATTATTATTAAATGTAGTCAATGTAATATACATTTTAATTGTCGATCATTTACCTCGTCCATATGTGTCTAGCACATGAACAATCTGTTATGAGATCTTAAACTAACGTACTTTTTACAGAGACAATCCATAACGATTAATTAAGAAAACAAATAGCCTAATTAGGTCATTTGTACAGTGAAGTTTCATGAACTAATAGTTGAACCACCATAGGGATTGGATGCAAGTATTTGGATAGTTTTCATGGCTCGTGGGACCGAACTCGAATGTCTCTCGTTTACTATAGTACTTTATAATTTCATCTTCTCGAAGAAAGAACATACTTGCAAATTACTTGGTCCTTCAAAAAAAAAAAAATTGCTTGACCACTTTCTTAGCTTTGCTTTTTGCCATTTTGAAGTGGTTGGCCACAAAGGGGGTTATATGAGTTTAAGGACTTTGTCTCCTTTTTTGATTAGTAACTTATGCCAAATTGCAACCCAAATGCCAAGTGGATCATTCAATTTCAAACTTCCCAAATAGCAATGTATTTTTTCAAGATGAGGAGCTTCTTTTAGTGCATAATTGTTCCTTAAACTATAATCTAACGTGCACTTCAATTACTTAAGTAATGGTCCCCCCATATACCATAGCAAAATTACAAAGCTATAATCTCTAAAGTGAAGATTTTTTGTCAACAATCTCTTTGTCTTCAGATTCGTTTCTTGTTGGTATAGTATGGATGCAATATCTTTGTGCTTTTCTTTTTCAAATTTTAGACCGTTAAAACAAAAGGAAGGTGATGGCAACAATACCATTTTTGGAGGAGAAGATAAACAAGATTAAATTACAATTTACAAGAGAAGCTAGTGAACCCCCGCCACCCGCACCTAACACAGCTAGTTCTTAATTGGTGATCAACCTTTTAATTAATAATAAGATGGATTATGGAGATGTTAATTGACAGTTGGTTGAACAGCTCAGAAAGCAACCAAAATGTGGAAATAATTGAAATCTAATCAGAGCATACCGGCTAGGATGGAGTCAAGGGTCTGTAGGTCTTAAAGAAAACCAAAAATACAAACAAACCCATCTTTGGCCATGATATCCATGTGGCTTTGTTAAGATGATTACAAGTTTACGTTTGTTTTTTTAAATTCCATTACCGTCAACAATCTGCAGATACCAGCAGCTAACTTAAATAGTTGGCGCTCCATACGTAGAAGGTAAATTTTCTCAGGTTTGGAGGTCAAGAAACCTGCAATGCCACTTTGCACATTGACTCTGGGTGAAACTTCAATTTTCCTTCGAAAAATAACGTATGGTATTAGACTCCATTGTTTCATACTTCTATTGCCTTGCGTGATATTTACAAGAAAATGAATAGTTTAGTCCAAGGAAGCAATCTTAACCAGTCAAAAAAAAAGGAAGCAATCTTAAGGCCAACAATAGACTATTGTCAATCAAAATCATGGTTGAAAACCAGGGCATTCCCACTGCAGATTTACAATTGATCAAAGGAATGTTATGTGTTCATGTATTCGTGGTTCCAGGCATTCATGAATTCAGGCATAATAACCAATCCTTAAGCATTCCAAAAAGAATTCACAAAACTGTCGTTGCAAAACTAGAGTAATATATATATATGGTGCTAAAATTACCATTCAATCTACGAAGGTGTCTTGAACTGGTGGTATCTACATAAGCCAAGCAACAAACAGTAATTTACGTGAACCTAAACATAGCACGAGATGTACAAAATTACTTCTCCCCTGATTCCACATCATTCAGCCGAATGCTTGTATATCGGTCTGTAGCAAATGCATCACCATTTTGCCCATGTTGGTTATTCACATTTTGAGCCCCCATCACCTGAACACTGAGTGCATTCATAGGATTGGCCCCGTGTGTATTGCTACGCGTCTCCTCCAATGCTCGGAAATATGCATAGGGGCCCCATCCTGAATTTGCAAGAATAATTAGGAAAACTGATAACAAAATTTACTTTCTAATTGAGTTCTGATAGAAAAGCAGCACGCAGAACAAACAGAAGGAAATGAGATGTGACCTTCATCTTCATAGGGGTTAGGGAAGAATTGCCGATAGCAAAATGTAGCAACGACAATTCCTGCAAAACAGAAATCATATATGAAGCTCCAACATTCTTATGTTAAAATATTAAACAGAAGAGATTAAGAATGTCTGACCTAAAAGGCCTCCCGCAAACACATCTTGCCAATGGTGCCAATAGTCATCTACTCTAGAAACGGCAACAAGAGATGCAGCAAGTAAAGGAAGGAAGACGATACATAGTTTTGCCACATGCCCTCTCCGATCAAATGCCTTAATCTTTCCGCATAAGTACAATGAGAGAAAGCTTAAACCAGCAAAGGACCCTGCACCGCGATGCCGAGATGCATCAGATGAATGGAATGACTTAAATGTTGCCATTTGCAGAACTTATTGGAAAAACAGCAGAAAACATTTCTTACATGAAGCATGACCACTCGGGAAACTCTTATGTCCTTCCTTTATGTCACTAGCCTTACCATGGCATATTACATCTCCCAACTGATCGTAATTCTACCAACAGTGAAAAAATAGATAAAGATCAAGATTTACACATTTCACAAGAGATTTCCATGACACCATCACAAATATTTAGTATTTAGTTGGCTCAGCATCACACGACATGCCAGCTGCCCAATGTATGACTAAGTTGCCAAAACTTTCAACTTCCTAGAGATTAAACCTCTTCAAAGATCAATTAAAAGCATTGAACGATAATCAAACAGAAAAAATAGTATCAAGATCCCAAGAGTCTAAGATGGTTCAACTATAGAAAATGGACCCTCTCGAATATGATGCTAACAAGAATTTGGAGTCAAAGCAAGCATACATCTTTTCCATCAGGAAAGCAGCGCCAGAAGAAATCTGGCCGAGGCCGTCCAACTCCATCTTTTATTGCATCCGTGATAACACCAGTGATCAGCACAGCAAATAAGAGGCCTGCTCTTGCAGATTAATACATAACCAGATTAATGCGCATAAAATTAAGCAACCAAAAGGGCTTCCAGTTGAATAACTATTAAATGAAAACAAAAGGCATCAGTTACCTAGAATGCTGTGGTGAAGATCATAGACGTCTTTCCTACGTGAATAGAACATCAGGAAAATGGCAATCGGCAACAAGACTGCATACATCTAATGTCAATAGAAAAATCAGCCCAGCTAATTTGAGTACTACTTGCTAGCTGCTATGAAATTCCTATAGCCTAAATGCAAGAATGATCAGACAGATAAACAATCGACATAAAATCTTAAGCCGGTTCTCTCTTCTAAACTGGAATTCAGGCAGTACTAACATATGGAAGGCAAGTGAAACTTACAGGGACAGCCCATACAGGCACCGTGTTCTCTTTCATGGGATACCTAAGATCTGTCATCATATCCTTCCCCACGAACCGGTGGAATGGATGAATGACATTCAAAATGACTTCTATCACCACAAGCAGCAGCAGTATAAGCCAATCATGCAAGTGGTTCTTTGCAACTGCAGCTCCATGGGATTTGATTGTGTGCCTTCCCAATTCGATCTCCGTGGTCCTGCCCTGCTCCAACAAACCAAATCATGACTTCAACTGGTGCACCACCAACATCACTTCTCAACACAAACGCATTGTGGAAAATTTTGGTAAAAATATATTTCCCAATGCATTCCAAAAATTCATGATAAAGAGTAAAACTTGACGATGCACAAACTTTATAAAGTAACAATTCTACAAAAAGGGTCATGTGAGAGTGATGACTGGGTAAATTAAAACAATACAATATGCAGCAAAAGCAAAAGCGAAAGTGAATTCAATTTACCAACCTGAAAGATACTCCGGAAATTAAAAAAGGAACCCAGATTCCTCCACGCCATAATCAACAAAACCCAGAAATCTAACCTTCCAGTTGTCAAGTTCCAAGCGCAAAAAACACAGATTTGAACAACTCAAGTGAACAAAAACAGCCGCAGTTCAAATACCCAAAAAGCGGAACCTTATCACAAACACGAAACAAAGAGACAAAGAAAAAAGTTGTGAATCGAATTCAAAACGTGATGATATAATCAATGTGGTTATAATTAGAAAAAAATTCCAGAGTGGGAAAAGTCGTGACAACAACTCGGTCGCTGATTTACCTTTTAAAAAATACACGAAGACCCAGCACTCACAGTGGCAAAGATTTTCTGGTTGGTTTGGTGGTGCCAAATGACTTTTAGATGAGATTCCGGGATTGAAAAGGTGGAGTTGGCGCCGGACGGTTAAGATTTTGTTGGATTAACGTTAACAACAATGTAGGAAGGTGGTCGAAGCATGAGATAACGTCCTTTAGTTGTTTTGGAATTATTGTCTTTTGAACCTGCAAACTGATTAATCATGATTGATCACTCCTGGTTGGTGCCGTCGGATCTGTCGACTTTTATAGTCAACCTTCTTGTTGCTGTCGTATGTAGGCGCGTTCTGTATTTGTACTTGTCGTGCCGCGTGGACCC
The DNA here is from genome assembly GCA_033992175.1 of Spiraea crenata. NCBI lineage: Eukaryota > Viridiplantae > Streptophyta > Magnoliopsida > Rosales > Rosaceae > Spiraea > Spiraea crenata. The sequence goes on from JAVBHV010000066.1 coordinate 2,753,729, forward strand.
ACATAAGGTGAATTGTACTTTGTATTATGTTTTGATGATTGTTTAGGATCACATGGTCGTTGTAAACAATTGAAAGATGAACGGCAGTCTGCTCGTCATTTTAAACGAGGAGGTAATTAGTTCTTGACCTCAACCAATGCCCGACACTTGTGAATTCTCAAGTCGTTTTTTAATCATTGTTTTGGCTACTTCTTCGCTGTTGATCTCATTGATGGGACTCTGTCCACAAGCCTATGAAGTGTAGACAGGTTGGCTCCGAAGCGGAACATGGCATGTACAATGGGACTTCGAGTAGTTTATATAAGCTTGATTCCCGTTCCTTTCTTGTATAATCTTTGGCTATTCTAGTTTTATTTCTATAACATTATCGTCTTAGTGATGTGAGTTTGATTCAAATTGTACCCAACGAAAACTAACTGATTGTGGAAGACCCAATGAAAACAGTAACCACATAGTTGTACTAAACGTTAAACATGATAAGTAATAGACCCAATACAATATTAATAACACTATTGGCACTAAGATGTTTACCAAATTTTCAATATCAAGTGATGTGCCAAATGATGTGGCACGACATGTCACTTGCTACATCATACAATTTTAATTTTCTTTTCTACATTTTCATTTTGAATCTAATTAATTGATTTTATCATGTTTAACCTAACCATATTAAACAAAAGTAAAACCTAATCCAAGCCTCCACCATAACACAACACCGCCACCGACATGCCACAACACTGCCACCACCATATCCATTAACGACATAAGATGGAAATTGGATCATGATTCTAGGTGTCTCATCATTTTTGACAATCACAACCAAGTGCTGTGTCAAAACATTGATTATTCAATTGCTTGGGCTTTAATGATGGTAACGCCATCTAAAGGTATCTCCATTCTTTATCAAGTGGAAAAGAATCTTATCTCAGATAATCCTATAATCGCTGTCATTATTGCAGCGATGAAGGTTGGTGGGATGCGCGAGTGAATCTTCAATGGAGAAGAGGTGTTTAATTAGGGTTCTAGGGATCTAAGTGTTTCTTTGCATGAGGGAGGCAAGGAGAGTTGTTTTTGGGTTGATGGTTATATGTGAATTGAATTCTTATTTGTTTGATGCTTTATTTTTATTTAATGATTAATTGATTTCATTTGAGATTGGATTGAAATATGCAATTGATAACTAAATATAACCTATAATTAGAAAGATGATGTGGCACTTGCTACATGGCATGCCATATACGTTGGTATAAAAAACTTGGTAAATTACTTGGTACCAATAGTGTTATTCATACAATATGACGAGATTGAAATAAATTGAAGTTATATATATACATAATTTGCCACATTACACACATATGTGGTCTCCATAATGTATGATTTGGATACATACATTATGCGTATACGTGTTTTTTATGTTTGTTATGCTCATGAATTAAAGTTGTGTATGAATGTGCAAAATGTAATAAGAAATTTTAATGACTTCGAAGAAATTTGATTATCACCTGATTACCAATCAAATTTGACATTAAAATCTCAATCATTTGTGATATCAGAATACTTACCCCTAGGGAGGGAGCCAACAACAACAACCACCGTATTAAGCCTTAGCTATTACAGTTTTCTTTTTGTTTACGTACCTTAACTATAAATAGGTTTTGCTTTAGCAGAACTTCCTAGGACTCCTTTCTCCCCACTATGTGGAAGTGACTTATCTAGTTGACTTCTTGGTCAACTCTCCGCTAGGCACTACCGCACTAGCAAAAGATAGGATTTGCCCCACATTTTGGTTCACAAATTCAGATTAGACACCACGACAACTTGCTTCCATTATTTCCCAGTTACAATGCGGAAAGACCAATCAAACCGTTTGGGCCGAATAACTTTCAGCAAGTTGCCCCAAATCATTCGATCCTTTCAATGGGCCTTTCAACGTTGGCAAAAGATGGCCCGCTCCAAGCCTATGACGCAATTTGGAATGGCTCTTTTAAGTAGTGGCCTATATACTAGTCCCAATTCATGTATATTCGTCCCAATTGATGTCATCGTAACCCACCGTACCATTACATCGACATCAATTTCATACGACTTTTTTGCAAAAATGGATCACGGAAGAGACATGTGACGACCATCTTGAAGATCTTTAGGCTTCCTCTCAGAAGCCCTTTTTCATTGCAAAAAAGCTGGTCACGACTCTAATAATGATTCAAACTAATAGAAAATTGAATTTATTGGCGTTAGAATGACATTTAAAATGTTACAGAAAAGAATATAAGAAAGAGATTGAACGAAGAATCAAAATAATGACGTGGAGTATGCGTCATGAGTAGCAAGACCGATACGAGAAGGGTTGTGCAGAGAATTTGTGTGAAAAAAGTGAGAGTGCTGCTGGTGAGTTTGCAAACTTGCGACATGGAAATCGAGGTGGCCTTTTGCAAACTTTGACGACATCTCGGGTTCCCAAAACGAATGACAGAGGATATACAGATAGTGCTTCAGGCTGTTGAGCACTTGAGCTGGAGTGGTGTTTCCTAAAGTGGTCCCCAATCTCCTACGTTTCGGATTATTTGTCTCTTAAAAGACCACACAAATCCATCATACTCTTCTCGATTTCGAGATAAGTGTTTCTACAATGCAATGCACCAATGTATAATATGTATGTGAATTGTAAATGAGACGATATATTAAATTTTCTAAGTGAGAAAGGTGAATTCGTATATTGTAAATGAGACGATTTCATATGTTAAATTTTCTAAGTGTGAAAGGTGAATTCGTATATTCTATGATCATAAATTTCAAATACACTGTAATATTCTAAATATTTTAGCTTTTGTTCTTGTACACTAGCAAATCAGTGAAGTTGATTTCAACAACTTACCGATCTGATGATGTCCCTTTCTCAGAATATTATAGAAAGTCTCTGAGTTCAAAATTTCGTATTCCTTGTGATAAAGACATAAATGTTGTCATGTAGATAGATCCACTAGGTTTTTTTATCCTCCTATTTTGGGGATTTGTTGCTCACATCACTAACCACCTTATCGATCTAGCAACCTGTTGCTCCGCTTGGGATAGACACATACAAGTTCCTAACCCCAAATAACATGATCCACATCTCTGTTTATGCGTCAATGTGCTGATTTTCTTAAACACCTATTTCTTTATTTCCTTGATATTTTGTGCACGACCGCATCGTGCTATTCCAAATTATGAGTCATCTACGCGTTTATAAGCAGTTTATTATATTCATAACTCATCTACATCAGATTCTAATAATTACGTTAATGACTTACACTAGTAAAGTTTTTCGTTACATACATTATATTCATGCAATCATTCACCAAAACGTAATATTATTTGTATAAACATGATGATCATATTGAAAAAAGTTCAAGGTTAGCTCAATGATACACAATATTTAGGTAAGCGAAATAATAGTGACTAGAGGTAAACGCCAAAAGGATACGAATTTGTTTATCTTTTTCTATAGGTAATCAGCGAATTGAGTCGAATTACTTCATTTCATGTAAGCTCAGCAAACTTCTCAATGACTTTTTGTGTGTGTCAAGCCTAAATTATTAGTCTACCTTATCCCTTAGCAATTAGCACAAACAAAAAGAGAAGAAAACAAAAGGTACAATAACATGGTTTGAGACTTAATGTAGCATATGTCATCCAATATCGTTTGAGAGAGCTTATCTAGATCTATTTTCAAACCACATAAAAGAAATTTTGAAATTTGATTACAACTGAACCTTTAAGTATACAAAATTTCATTTTAAAAAGGTTCGATGCAACCATTGAAATCAACAGTGCCTCTGTGACATGTAAGATTTTTTCATAACTGGTATCGAGCTAAGTACGATAATAAGTAGGTAGCTTTCGTCACAATCACATACAAAAGTTGAACACTCCACATTGTCAATCTTGGAGGTTTTGAATTAAAAAAAACTCACCATAACACTTCAAATCTTGCTACCTTCAATTTCATAATAAAGAAATGGGGCTGTTATTTCCACCCCCCAACTCTCTTTCCCCACCCCCCATTTTAAAATTAATTCCAATTAAAAATCTATTATTATGTAAAATTACTAAATAACCCCACTCTTTCTTCAACATCTGGGTTTCTGCAAACCAAAAAGCTTCGAGGCGCTGAACTCACTCTTCTCCCACATCGCCGCCGAGTCGAACTCAGCACAACTCGCCCCGCCGTTCGTCGATTGCGACCCGTAGCTGAGAAAAAGCTTTGATAAAGCTGAAATTTTAGCTTGCTTTCAATTTTGGTTCGGTTTTTATGAGCTGAGGAGAGAAATATTTGGTTTTCCATTTGTTGTTTGCGTTCCATGGTTAAAGATTGGTTCTTCAATTCTTCTTTTTGTTTATTCTTGATGCATATGTTGGATCTTAATAATTTAGCAAGTGGATCTTAAAAATTTAGCAGGCCGCTTGAGGGGCTACTGACTTCTCGGGGCTTCAAATTATTGATCTTGAAAAGGGGTTTGTGAAGGAGACTCTGAATGTGACTAGGTCTGGGTCAACAGTACAAGGACTCGGGTCTTCACCTGAGTTTTTATTTGCTAGTTTCGACTCGGTTTGGAGGAATTCAAATTCGATTATGATATATGATTTGAATAGATTGAGGGCTGTGAATGAGATTGCTGATTATGATATATAATTTTCCCAACTGTAGTTTCAAAGCTCGAAGCTTTTTGGTTTGCAGAAACCACCAGAGGTTGAAGAAAGAGTGAGGTTATTTAGTAATTTTACATAATAATAAATTTTTAATTGGAATTAATTTTAAAATGGGGGGTGGGGAAAGAGAGTTGGGGGTGGAAATAACAGCCCCCTAATTGTCATCTTATAAAGTTATTATAACAACAAATAGTCAATAAATTAAGATGGGTACTCTTATGAGCTAGAGAGCGGTGCGATGCGCCACGTTATTCTTCATCATATGCCACATTGATTCTATTAGTTGTTTATTTGAGGAGCAAGGCTAGGCACATCTACTAAAATATATATAGTTTGAGTACACAATAATGTCACATAGTACAAAGAAAAAGGAGAAAAAAAAAAGAAAAAGTATGGGTAGACATCTTCATTTTTATTGATTGAATATAATGCCGCATAAATGTATATTTAAATTGTATATACCTTCTGTATGTCTCTAGTATTTTTCTTATTTGAGATGACATCAGCTGAAATTGGTATGTGAACTGCTCCGGAAGGTTAGTTGCTTGCCATTCAGCAGCGGCAGCCATACAAAGTACAAGGTGAGGTCTGTCTTTTCTTTGGTCTTTCGTATGTCTCTTAATTACATTTTTCTTATACTATTACGACATGAATTAAGCATCATCATTATCTAAAATACTCAATTTATTAGTCAATGCATATACTACGGTGATGGAAGTTCCTCCAATGAATAAGAAACTGCAATAGAGTAATTATACGCGAAAACCATATGGTTAGATTGTTACCATATGAGAATATTCTATTTTGTATTCTTTTACAGTTTTACCCGCGCAAATGGCTAGCACAGATCAACTCCAAAAAAGGAAGGAAACACCGGATTCAGGCCCCTGGCAGTTCCAAAACATCGTCGCTTTACAGCAGGAAGTTCGTGGCCGCCTTTGGTCAAATGAACCATCACGCGCCTAAAACTTATTCGCCCAGTACTTCTTCATTTGCACAATCTAAGGGGGGGAATTGCAGAAAGCGTTTTCGCGCGTGGAATGTTGAGAAGCGTGGTTCTCTCATTTCGGCTGAGGTTTCTCCGTCGGCGGTTCTTTTTTCTATTTTAAGTAAAGAAAAGGTTGCGTGAGCCGAGGATGCGTTATCAGAATTGCGGCTAACAAGACGTTGTTTGGCTGGAGGGAAAATGGAAGCTCATTTTCTTTCTTTTAATTCATTTCTAATTGGGATTATGCCCTACATAATTCAAGGTTTCCATACACATTTTAGCAAATTGGTTTCCCTATGTGATTTTGTGACTTTATGGTAGGATTTGATGCCCCAAAAAAAAAGCTTTCCAAGATTCTACTTCTGCAATTGCAAAGAATTTAAGTTTACGATATAATTCTATTTGCATTTGCCTTTTAGAGACCTCAAACTTAAATTTGCAATAACCTAACCACACATGTTCGGTTCATAGTTTGCTCATCATGATATTTGTGTCATTGTTACCAACTTTGTGTTTGTTTCCTTCTATTATATTCTTTATAAACGTAATCAAACGGCTAATTTAGTTGTTTAGTTTGTAGTTAACTATAGTCTTATTGGCTGGTATTTATTTCAATCCTAAACATAATTCAATTAGCAAGAATACTAAGATGGCCATATTTTTTTAAACCATCCTACGTGTCAAGTGATGATTGCATATAGTTTTTATTAATAGTTCTCTTATTAAATATTGAATAGTTAGATGATTGTCACATCAGATGGCTTAAAACCTGATTTGAAATAAGTTGGTAATTCGAGCACTACTCATAAATTAGGATAATTATCCCAATCTTCTTTTACCTATCCCACAAAAAATGAAATTATCTCAATCTTGCAAATCTTTTTATTCAATTTTCGAATGAAGAAGAGCAGTAGATAATCATGGCAATGAAAATTAAAAAAAAAAAAAAATGATTATAAGAGAACTACTGTGAACATGGGTGTAGCATATGAGAGCATGCTTCTGCAGAGTTTCACCCAACTGGAGCCAATGAGTAAACTAGCTGTCAACCCATCTGGACTTGGTACACACACTTTCATTTCTAACTCGGCCTTTTCCCCACGATTTCCTCCCTGTCTGTGTTTCCCTTTCCCCCATAAAAATCCTAATTAAGCTCACAATTCCGTACTTAAGAATATTAAATCAAAACATCCGAATCATTTAAGGATGCTATCTATTTTCTCTTTTCAGGCATTTCCTTTCTTTTTATTGTCAATGCAACGTTGTGTTGTGTGGTGAACTTGTGATTACAAGTTCTAGCTAATATGTTTTCTACGCTACCTCACTATTAGTTTTAGGCTCGATTTACATCCCTGGCGTTATAGATCGAAATTCATCCATATCATCATCTATTTATAATTTCTTAACTGTACAATTGGTGCTATTTCATCATTTGTAAATACTTTTCAAAAATACCATTTAAAAATTACTTTTGTTGAGAAATAGCAACTTTATTACCAAAAGTTGATGACAAATACAAACACCAAAAATTCAAATTAAACAAAACTATTGTTTAGAATAAAAGCGGAATATTAACCTATGCAAACACCGTTAGAAGATTATTAACTTAGGTAATAGTGATCAAAACGAGTGACATACGTGTTAGTACAAAGAGAACTTGAATAAAAGAAAAAAGAAAAAAGAAAAACCGAAAAAGAAAAACAGCTGGCGCCTAGAAGAGAGCAGTCCAGGTGTGAAGTAACTATAAGAGCACCCAACTCCCCATTCTCCACCTCCTCTGTTTTTTTCTCTCTCCTCCCCGCCATACTCACTCCACTCCCCTCCGCCGCCTTCGCCGCCATGGACCCACCGCCGGCGGCACCTCCACTGCAGCCCTACCCTGACTCCGTCGACTCCTCCCCGACCTCCCGCAACACCGACTCCTGGGACGATCCCCTCCCCCCAACCTCCCGCCTCCGCCTCATGTGCAGCTACGGCGGCCACATCGTCCCCCGGCCACACGACAAGTCGTTGTGCTACGTCGGCGGCGACACCCGAATCGTCGTCGTCGACCGCCAGACCTCCCTCGCCGACCTCTCCAACCGCCTCGCCAAGACGCTCCTCAACGGCCGGCAGTTCAATCTCAAATACCAGCTCCCGAGCGAGGACCTCGACTCCTTGATCTCCGTCACCACCGACGAGGACCTCGACAACATGATCGAAGAGTACGACCGCACCACCGCCGGCGGTGGTGCCAACGCCGGCAAACCATCGCGCCTCCGCCTCTTCTTGTTCCCGCTGAAGCCGGAATCCACGCAGTCGTTGGGGCCGACCCTCGATATTCCGGCCAGCAAGACGGAGGATTGGTTCCTCTCCGCGCTCAACGGCGCGGCGGCGGGGATGCTCAATCGCGGGTTCTCGGACTCCGCCTCCGTCGATTGCTTGTTAGGTCTCGACGATGATTCGATTTCCGGCCGACGCGCGGCGAATAATCTGGATTCCAATTCCGGAGACGCCGATAATTCATCGGTTCCGGCCAATTGTAAAAATGACAAGCAGGGCGGTGGTGGCGGCGGCGCTGGGCAGGACGTTCATTCGGTTCCCGACTCGCCGATGATGGAAAACTCGTCGTCGTTCGGGTCCACGTCGTCCTCGCCGTCGCTGGCGAATTTGCCGCCGATTCGGGTCCACGTGGAGGATGGTAACGGCGGTAACGGCGTGATGAGACCGCATGATCAGAAGATGGGGATCGAGGAGCAGTTTGCTCAGATGACTGTTGGCGGCGGCGGCGGAGTTGGGCAGCAGCAGAAGCAAGACGACGGCGGTGGCTTTATGGCGCTCTCGTCGCCGCTGCCTCCGATGCCCATTACCATCGTGGCCCCCGCCGCGCCGATCGCTAGCACCCCCGCGGATTACATGAATCGTGTTATATCGGACGACGAGCGATCCGATCACGGCGCGCCGATCATGTACCGGAAAACTCCTCCGCCGCAGGCGCTGCCGCAGCTCCAGGTTCAGATTGGGCCTCCGGTCGCCACTCAGCCCAAATCCACCGCCGTCAGCGATATTCCTTCCCCAGATTCAGTTTCAAGGTACGCCTTATTGCCCAATTGTACTCAATTTAATTTGATCAATAATTAGATTGCTTTTTTAAATTACTGTGATCATCAAGTTATTAATTAGGGTTTTTTTTTTCTTTTCTCTGTTTGAATGCTATGTTGGATTCAATTTTTACAGTGATAGTAGTTTATCAAATTCCATGTCTCGCCCAAAACCAGTGATTTATCAAGACCAAGTAGTTCAAATGCCCTCTGGGGCAGCAAGATACCCTGCAAACATTATTGATCCGAAAGCGAATTTGGGTGATCCGAATACCCGGGCTCAGATGCAACAACAGGTTCATGATTCCGGGTATATAATGCAACCCCAATTCGATCATCAACAGCAGCAACAGCAAGCACAACAGCAACAACAAGCACAGCAGCAACAACAAGCACAACAGCAACAACAATTTATACATGCCGGTACACATTATATCCAGCATCACCCTGGTTCCGTCCCAGTCCCGGCATACTACCCTGTATATCCACCTCAGCCACAGCACCACCTGCACCATCAACCCCAGCTTGATCAGCAACAGCAACAGCAACAGCCGCAGCCGCAGCAGCAGTATGTGTATTATATGCCGGCTAGGCAAGCGCAACCTTATGCGAACTTGCCTGTGCAGCAATCGAATATCAGTGAGTCTGCTAGTACTATGGCTAGTACCCGATCCCAGGCACCCGCCATTGCCCCGATGGTCGCTCCATCAGCGGGATATAACCAAATGAGGAATACCCAAATTGCCAAACAAGAAATGGCTGCTGCTGCTGCTGCTGCTGCTGCTGGTGTGTACAGAACAGCTGCCACAGCTGCTGCTCCACCACTGGCTCAAGGTTCTTCTCCTCAGCAGCGACAGCAATATGCCGGTTACTCCCAGGTTCATCACCCGTCTCAATCCGGTGTTCCACCTTCTGGAGGCAGTCCCACTTATGCCTATGAATATGCTGATCCTTCTCACGCCCAGATATACTACAGTCAGCCTATGGCACCGACAATGCCTTCTCAGTATCAAACAATGACAGCCGCAGCTGCCATGGGGATCCCGGAAGTTTCTGCTCAGCTTCCCACTGACAACCTCAAACAGCAGAGATAGAGGAATGAACATAACAGCCTTTGTCAAACTCAGGTTTGAGGAGAAGGAAACAATTTTGGAAAAAAAAGTGGTGCTTGGTTTTTATGTTTAAATTATGGGTTTTTAGCGTCTGCTTATTATTGGTAATTGGTTGTGGTATGTATTTGTGATATAGATAATAAGGAACTTTGATTGTCTCTTCAAACTCTTTCTAGACTGGATAGGAAATGGAAAGGTGGTCTGAGATTATACTGTAAAAGCTGGGAAACTCAACATCATATATATTGTGTGCTTGTGCAGATCGGTTTCCGATTATATGTTCTATAGGTAGCAAGAGTTTTGAGCTTTTATCATCCGTTCGCGTTTGTGTATTGTTCTTTTTGAATCTGTTCCAAGGTTTTCTCGGCCACAGTTGTGCATTCTGTACATGAACTTTCTAGCCTGTGTTCTTCATAAGCTTTCCTGGCCTTTTAGGCAAGAGATGTTAGCTGTTTACATGACGTTTGGTGTCGATATGAAGTTGACAACCATCGTCGCTACCAGCATGTTAGCAGTAAAATCATTGGCAGGCAGTTCCAGAGGAATCTGCAGAAGACCCTTCAACTAGAGTTACAAAAAGTAAGATAAAAGTTGATAGCTGAGTAGGCGAATCTACTTAGGGCTTGGTAAACAAGGTTTTAATTGTAATCTATGGAATAGATTTAAAGACAATCCTACCTAATGTGTAGCTTTGCCTTCAAACTTGGTAATGGAATTTCAATGGATGGGGACACTAATCTTAGGTGGGTATTGAGTAATATCAAACGATAGGGACATTTTTGATGTTGGGTATCTTTGAAAACTTTTGCTCCCAAAAGAAACAAAACAAACACAGTAATCAACCACAATCGGCACTCTTCACATCAGATCCAAATTGACCCGTAGCATCGATAAATCCAAAAATTTACACAGTAAAGTGCATAGTAGTCGTCTCACTTGATTCTCATGTGAGTAAGCAGTGACAAAGAGTGCTTTAGATTCTTTGTTTCATTAACAAAAGTAATTACTGTACTTGTTACTAGTAAAACTATGTGCAGAAGTACGAGGTTTTCAGTTTCATTATTGGGACAGGAGACAATAGTACACAATCTGTTGTATAGCTTTGCTTTTTTGTTTTTAAGCTATCATGTGACGTATTTAAATACTGTTCAATTGGCATAATATATTACTAATTTACGAGTCTTATTATAACAAACACTTCAATCAATAAACGCTTTGCTCGCGTGTTGGGTGAGCTTAGCACTAATCTTTAAGTAATTCGCTTGACCGATGATTTGATGTGACTTTGGTAAACTGATTGGGGATGCGGACGCTCCCTTTGCCTTCAAATTCAAGCATCCTTCCCCATATGAAAATAGTTCATTCTAGACTGTCGTTTTTATTAAAAAGAAAAAGAAGCAATCCGATTTGCGACCGTGATCAACATGGCCAAATAGGAGTGGACCCTCTAACTTGACGCTTCCAATGTTGAATGTTGAATGTGCTGAATATTGTGAGATGTCGCATTTTGATCCCAAGTTTGGCATATGCCTACAGCTGCTGAAGTAAGAAATTGGCGCCATCAATTCTCATCGCATGTCATATTCAAACACAAGAATCCATTTCTACGGTTGGAGATTTGGGATTGGATTCGATACGATCTGCAGATGAGAATCAAATTTCATGCCAAATGTAAAGCAGAACTTTCAAAATTGCATGGCGGCCGAGTTGTCAACGACTCAAATAGATAGCGTTTGGGTCCACTGAAGGGGATTGATTTATAAGGTCTCAATTCGTATAATACAAATGACTACTACAAAATTGCTAACAACTGCTAATTTAGAATTACAAAATTAATTTTACATGGGAAAACCACATAATCTGGTCAGTTGTCAGTTCATGTTTACCTCGAACAATCTCACGCACTGATCGGCTCCACAAGAAGCGAGCTGAATACTAGTCAAATCTTCATTGGTGCGCTTTCGCCATGCCAGACGGTTTACAGCAGAAACATGGCACATAAATGGATCAAGCCGTACTACCAAGGCAGCAATCGCACCTGCTACTCCATCATCGGTTCTCTTGATAGCTAGGCTCCACAATTCAATGAGGCCGTTTTCCATTCCAATTGCTAAGAGCCCATAATTACTCTTGTAATCTAGGCCGATCCAAGATAGGGCTGTGACACTACTACTGAAGTGCGGTAGAGTGGTGAGATGCTTAACTGAAGACTCATTTTCCACAGTCCAGATCTTCACTGTCTTGTCCCTGGAGCCTGTGGCAAACTCGTAGCCATATGGATTCCAAGAACATGTCCATATGATTCTTTTGTGTGCCTCCTGCTTTGATACAAGCTGATGACTGAGTTCATCAGAGCCTAAACAAACATCAGAAGAAGTATGTGTCAACCATAGTTTAAAAATGAGCTCAAATGGTAGCCAGCAATGTCCGCCTTTGATAAGTGACAGTGAACAACTGGTCTGTTAGACACCAGTTCTGCAGCAACCATATAAGCATGAACGAAGTATTTCCACAGTACTTCAAATAAAGAATACCTGTCTTATCGATTGAAAATACAGAGAACTGGCGATCCCTTGATACAGCCAAGAGGAATCTGTCATCGTGAGAGAATTCCATTTGTGTCACTGTCAAACTATGAGACTGTAAGCGATCAACTGCTTTCCATGAACCAACTAGCCATAGCCAGATTTCTGCTACTGCTGCTGATTGTGCCTGCAATGGGTAATATATTACTCCAAACATAACTTACGACTTCATGTATAATACAATAAAACAAATCCAGCACGTTTCTTGAAGCATACGAAGCAAGCTGTTATGGTTTATCTCTTACTTTTAGATGATTTGCACTTCTTTATATTGTGAAATAATCTCTTCTACATTGTGAAGCATACAAAGCAAGTTGTTATGGTTTATCATCTGTCAACAGCTGCCTTCTCCCATAGTGAATAACTTTAATAGAAAATTGAAGTTTTCACAAAGTATAACAGCAGTACATATACCTTACATGATGAAGCAACAAGCTTCCCGTCATGATCACTGCAGAGAGCAAAGAGCTCATTCCCATGACCGTAAAGTTTGTGTGACTCTGGCCATAGCGTATGCCATGCCAGTTGATCTTCAATGGGAGGTTCAGTCAACTCAACTGGAACTGCATCAGGAAGAGCTTCGAGGGTGTCAAGGCCATCATTTACATTCCTGTCTGGGGTCTGCTGCTCAGCTGGCAAAAATGAAAAGTAAAAGAACAATATAAATGAAAAAGCCCATAAAATATTCAAACTGTAAAGTCTATTTTCATAGAACAATACTTTAACACAACAAAAAGTTAGAAAAGAACATGACAAAGCATGAGGCTAACTTATAAAAGTAATCAAGCCCGATTGTCTATTGTCCCGTCTACCAGTGTGTAAAAGGAGACAAACGACTGAATGCTTTAATTTATCGAGATTCAAATTCATTATTAAGCAGAAAAGAAGCAATTAAAAATCATCACTTAAGTTAACAGTAAAAGAGAGGAGACACACCATGAACATAAATAGGCTTCTGTGACAGCCCAAGAGCAGACATATTCGCACCCAAAATCTGAACATCTACTTGAATATCATCAGAAACGCTAGACTTTTCTAAAATGGCATGACCCAATGTCTTCAAGAAAGACAATGGAGCTTCAAATACCCTGGCAACTTTCTCATCAGCTCCTCCAACAAATCGATGGTTACCCTTTCCTTGGATGATGGCCACACAGTTAATATCATGACCATGAACTTGAGGACGGGCAATTTCATGCCAAGAGTCCTCTCCCCTCAGAGACGCCTCATTTTGCCAAGGAGCAAATATTCGAGTTGTCTGCATAGTATAAAAGGATTCTAGTCATAAATTTGACTTCAAAAAAAATGAAAAGGCCACAGAATTTGTTCTAGTTCTGGCATTCTCTTGAATTAGATGTCATGTAACACAGCTATTACACAAATCCAATAGAAAGGGAAGAGTCAGAAACAAAACTATCAAACTCCAACATTTTATGATAGCAACATGGGCAACATATCACCTGGTCATGACTGACTGATAGCAAGTATTGACCAGATCTTCCCCATGCAATATCTGTTATTGCTGCAAAATGCCCAGATGGAACTTTTTGTGGTTGCCAATTTTCAAAGTCAGCACCGACATTTTTCCACAGGTGGAAAGCTCCACCATACCCATGTGCTAAAATTGAGTCTCCATTGGGGCTCCAGTGGCCACCATAAAACCCCAGAGCACAATGACTTAACTCCCCCACAGTAACAACATTCATCCAGATACCAGAGGTCTTCTCTGGTTTCCAAATCATCATTGTCTTGTCCATAGATGCAGACAAGATGCTCTGAGGTTGATAGGGTTTCCCTTCAGAAGAGGCAGTTGATGGGGGCTGCCACTCCACTGAATACACCCAATCCTCGTGTCCAATTAGAAGAGATTCCAATGATATCTGATATGAGCTTGTGCCTGCTACAAGTATAGGGCCTTCGATATAAGATGCTAAGCTTATTTTTTCCTTCCTGTATGCACTCTGGTTGCTGTCCAAAGAATCCCTTGAAGCCATCTTCCATATCCGTATGCCTTTGTCTTGAGATGAACTAACAAGTAGAACATCATTTGCCTCACCATTGGTTCCTACAGGTAGTGAAAAATCCAAACTTCTGATCCAATCTGAATGCCCTTTCAACTCACAACCTCGAACAAACTTGGTGAACATACAAAACAGTAAAAACTGTAAGCACCAAAATGTCTGATATGAATCAGAAGCTAATATTGGCAAATCTAACGCTCAATACCTTTCCTTTCCTATTCCCACTGTAAAGGTGAATTTTGTTATCCAATCCTCCCATTGCCAGGACCAAATGCCCAGAATTTCCAGGCAACTCTGATAATGAAAGTGCTACCATAGGTTTTGCACCAACAGAGAGAGAATCCAGATGCAGCAATTTACAGTCACCTACAACAACTCATAGAAGTCAGATTTTTCAATCGATATGCATGTGATTTGCGTAGCCCTATTAGTAGATTAATTGATTACAAACACATAATATTTCATGCCTGAAAACAGTTGCTAAAACTTTTAACTAATGGTTGTTTTAATGTAAAACATGAATTTATGTAGATAGTTCTAGTAGTAAAGATTTTGGAGGTAATGTGTTGCAACATTAGTAAATTGTCTTGTACCAATGTATTCAACGATGTAGCAATAAGCACAATGTGTATAACAAATGATGCCAATGATATTGAATCTTTATAAAGAATGAAAGTGAAACAATTTTGATTTAATCAAGAGGACTTCGCGCTCACCTCCACTAGCAGATGGAAAAACAGCCTCCCATAAATGAACTGTACTATCGGAAGAAGTAGAGGCAAAGACAGCCTCAGTTTGAGAAACCATGATTCCAGTAATGCATGTGACACCCTTCTTGTGCAACTGAGGTACTTCTTGTACATACCTCCACTATAAACAAAAGCACCGCTAGAACATTAAGATAACGCATTTCACCAGGAAACCAGTCTTTCAAGCATATTAGTAAACAAAATACAACTAGTTAGAAACCAGAACTACTGATCATTCAACTAACTCAGAAATAAATGAGAGGCGATGCCATGAAACCGAAAATTACAACTTTGCTCACTCAACTTCAGCTAAAAATCCAATGTAACCTCACTCTACTGACACTTTCAGAGGGAAAATTGAAGTAAACACAAAAGACCAATGCAACAAGATTTCACCTTTCCTTCAAGAACAGAATACTCCCACAAAATGATGACACCACCAGCATCGCCGGAGAGCAAATAATGCCGGTCCAAGTGCTTAGCTGTGCAAACCCAACAAAGCAATACTCATCAGAAACCCAATAACAACTTCAAACACCAAATTTGAACCCAACTAAAAAACACTAAAAAAACAAAACATATTTTCCATTCCGAAGAAGTTACCTTTGAATGCAAACTTATTACTTGGGAGCCACTGGGTACAATTTACAGTAGCCTTGTGACCCGGAAGCGTAGTCAAAATTTGAGCACTCTGCAGCCATTTTTTTTTTTTTCAAAAACAAAAACGAATTAGCTTAAATGGAAAACTGGGTTATTAAAGTAATTACAAGGAAAGGCATAAAAGAATAAAAAGATTGGACCTTTGGATTGAACACGGCGACGGCGTTTTGGGCGCCAAAAGCGACCAAATCACAAGCACCCCATGAGACGTTGTTCACTATTCTGTTGCAGCCTGCTCCTATGAAGACACTCTTCACTCCGGCGGAACTGCCGCCGGCGTCTCCGCCGGACATGGTGGAATGAGCGACGGAAAGAGATGGAGTTTGTCGCGGTGGCGGGGGTTTTAGCAGAGGGCGGCTTTCAGGTGTTGGAGAAGCTCGTTTTCTGGTTTTGCTCGCTTCGGAGGAAAGAAGATGGGGTATTTGGGCCTAGTTATGGGGCCAAGGCCCAGAACTTACTTTTTGCCTTCAAGGCCCATTTAACGGGAAAGAAAAAAGTCGAATATATATTTCGCCAATGGTTGATGTGAGTCTAATTCTTGTATATATAATTATGTGAGTTGATACTAAACCTTCCTAACTATGTCGGAAATTTTGAATTAAATAAATATGGATGGATGAGCTCAAATGAGCTCAACAAGTAAGTGTAATACATGGTGGTCATAAGTTTGATTCTTACAAAAACATTTTTTACGAACCAAACATTTTTTATGAGAATTATTATGAGAATCAAATCTATATGAACAACTATCTAACGTCGTGTAACATTATTGTTGCTTTGATTGTAATAACACCATGTAATAAGAATTAAAGTCATAAATGCATCAACTAGCAAGGATGTCGTCTTATGTAATCAAAAAATTGAGATTAATTTTGTGAGTTTGACTTATAAATGAAAACATAACTTTGTCAATATCGAACTCTTGGATTTCATTTTTTTCAGTGAAATTCATTAATAAGATATACAGGATAGCGGGAAATGAGAAACACGCATTGAACACGCAAGAATTTGTTCCACCCAGAATACCAAAAGCGCAATGAAAAACGTGGTCATTTTGGGCATCTCAAGTTGGGTGATTTGACCGTTGTTCTTATCCAATCAACTTCCCCTCATGTTTGAATCTAAATCCTCCAATATAAAACCTTGAAAATAAAATAATTGAATCTTAACTTGTAAACACCGGAATCATCACCAGAAGTTTCCACTACCGGACAATACCATTTTCATCAGAAAAATCGAAAGCCAAATATTTAAATTTCGCCCGAAAAACCGGAAAAACAATTTGCTGTCGCCACGAGCAAAAACCGCAGCAAAAACGAATCAGATTCAACCGCCTCGACAGAATTAATCAGATGTCGTCGGCAATCCAATACGACATTCGTTGCGCTCTTCTTCTTCACTCGGCAGCTTCATCCCCGCCGTCCACGTCATCATCGCCGACGTCTTTATCCACGATGCGGTCGCTCGGCCCGCACATGATGGCCTCGCGCGCCTCCGCGGCCCGGCGGGTCCTCTCGCTGTCGACCTCGTGCTGGACGACGTCATTTCGGGTAAGAGCTTTCTCCACCGGCACGGGCACGGGCACCGGCGCGGCGGCCGAAGAGGCGGTTAAGCTCCCGGAGAAGCCGTCGATATGCACCGCCGACGAGCTACACTACGTGACGGTTCCGAACTCCGACTGGAAGCTCGCCCTCTGGCGATACCGTCCCTGCCCAAAGGTTCTAGATTTACTCTTCAAAAATTCTCATTTATTTTAAGTTTTGAATTTTATTTTATTTTTTACTCCGTGATATAACTGGATCTATTTTTAGGAGGTTAATAAATTTTACGAGTAATTGAGCTTGAAATTTATTTACTGATTGATTAGTGGATAATTTACTGAAACCAGGCGCCTCCGAGGAATCATCCATTGTTGTTGTTGTCGGGAGTGGGGACCAATGCCATTGGATATGATCTTTCACCCGAGGTAAAAAAAAAATTCATGATTTGATTCAGTTTCAGTTCGTTTTACTCATAAAGTTTTAATCTTTGTTTCGTTTTACTGCATAAAGTTTTAATCTTTGTAGATATGAAATACGAGTCGATTTCATTTATCGTGTTATGGCATTAACTAGGAGTTTTGTGAGGCCTCAGCTTGTTAGAATGTTGTTAATTTATATGGCTTTGGCACCATGCTGATTGGTAGTGGATTATGTTAATATCTGCAGTCTTCGTTTGCACGTTATATGTCTCAGCAAGGATTTGAGACTTGGATTCTCGAAGTTCGTGGTGCTGGATTGAGTTTGCAGGAATCAGATCGCAAGGAAATCCAGCAGTCTGCCCATAAGAGGTCGGAACAGATGGAAGCTACTTCTAGTGGTGCCGCTAATGCAGCTTTTTTGGCGGAGAAACAGTCTAATGGTGTTCCTAGTGCCTCAGCACCTGAAGCACCTGTCCAAGAAGAGAAATGTGAGAGTTCAGCTAATGTTAAAGTGGAATCCGATACTGTTAACGGGAATGCTTCTGCTGTTGTAGAGAATTCTGCTGCTGGCGGAGACATTACAAATATAATAACTGTAGGGGAAGAATCAAAATCAGTGACAATGTTGACTGAAACTTTTACACAGTTGTCAGAGAGGTTCTCTGGCTTTCTCAGTGAAGGTCAATCCAAAATTTTGTCTGCTAAATTGCTCGACCAAATTTCAAACCTTTTCGCTGATTCTACGCTAGCTGAGCGTTTTAATGAGGTAAGCGACAAGCTTTCAGGCCTGTTAGAGTCGAGACAGAACTCAACTATCGCTAGCCAGATCAGGGACATCAGTCAAAGGCTTGCAAATATCATTGAAGAAGGCCAGCGATCTGTTACACCTCCATTATTTGACTTGCAAGAGCGTTTTGTTTCCACACTGGATGATTTTCAGAAACAACTTGACTTGATAGTGAAGTATAATTGGGACTTTGATCATTACTTGGAAGAGGATATACCTGCCGTGGTGAGGTGACAATTTATGATATGATTGTCTGTTTTGATTTAGGCTTCATTATAAACATTCACTTCAATTACACATGGTGCCTTTTTTCTATATTGAAATCAATTTGCTTTTCCTTCGTTTGCATGATGAATTTATGGTCTTCAATGTTAATCATACAGATGGAATATATAATGGCAGAAAGTAAGCCAAAGGATGGGAAATTGTTAGCTATTGGACACTCAATGGGAGGTATCTTGCTTTACGCAATGCTTTCACGATCTGGTGAGATTCCATTCCTTCCCAAGTATGCATTTGTTTCTCCTACTTTGCCTTTGCCTTTGAGGGGTTGGAGTGCAGCTCTAACAGATTGGCCTCTGAAGCAGTACCCAATATAATTGGCAACTGGGGTTTATAGGTCCAGTTCAGCATCCTTGATCTACGTGCAAATTGGTTCACTGAATTTTGATATTTTAGAAACCAACGAATAAAATTCTTTTACTTGGCTAACTATAGTTACCAAAGGAAGTATGCAGTTAGTAGAATTGTGGAAAGATTTGAAAGCACTATTGTGTTCCTTTGACCTCACTTTAAAATTATGTTGGTAATGTAACCTCTTTCTAAATGTCTGACTTTGGAATAAAGTTACACAGATTCAAAAAAGACTGATAGTGTTGTTATATTTGTTTTTGGTGTAATTACCATTATGTTCTGCTTCTCAAAAGTGATAATGTATTATACTTAATGGCCAACTATTCAGGATGTCATGTGATCTGGACTACCTTCAGCTGGTATGGAGTTACCTGGCTTTTAGTTTGGAGAAGTTCGTGATGTCTTTGAAGTCTTTTTGTCTTTGCTTGCGGTCTATTGTCATAAATTTTATTAAGAGGGAGTTTAAAACGACGTGTTTAGTCGTCTTATTATAGAGTTTATGCAGACTCTTTGGTTTCCTTGAATTTTGTAGACGAACTCGACGAATTCTTGGTCATATTCGTTGAATGTTTCTGGTTTTTGTTCTATCATATGTTTGGGTACTATTTTCATTTCGCAGGAATTTGAAAGAAATGCTTTGGCATATGAGTTTGATGTCTTCATTTGTTTAATCTTACAAGGTTTTCATGGAAGAGAGTCTCAGTTAGCAGCTGTTGTAACATTGGCGTCATCCCTTGATTACACGTCTTCAAAATCCACTCTTAAATTGCTCACACCCCTAGTAAGTGGATGCAGATAAGCGGTGATAGATCATCTATATATTAACTACAGTTCTGATTGTAACAACAGCTTAGACAATGTGTCAAAATTAATGCTGAGGAATTTGTCATACAGGCCGATCCTGCCCAGGCTCTCAATGTGCCAGCTGTTCCTTTAGGGACATTATTGGCAGCAACTTATCCTCTCTCAGCTCGTCCTCCTTATGTTATGTCTTGGCTCAATAATCTGATTTCGGCGGAGGACATGATGCATCCAGAGTTGTTAAGGAAGCTTGTTTTGAATAACTTTTGTAAGTATAACCTACTGGCATGATATTCACATCTATTTAGAACTTTTATCAGTACTACCTACTGACATAATATTCAGATTTACTTTGCCAATTTCAAACGCAATATGCAATACGGTAAGAAATAATGACTCGATATCTAAATATCAATTATTGGAATTTGTTCATGCGAACAATTATAGTAGCCACAGAAAGTGTTGCATATGGTTCTTTGGCCTCATTAACGGAAGAAAACTTAAGGTTATTTGTTCTTTCGTATGTTTGGTTGACCCCTAATGTTTACCTTAAGACCTTAAGTAGTTAAGATGGGAAAACTGCCCTAAGATATTAAGGCCAGTGGTACCAATTGGATAATGCAAATATATGATTTTCAACCTTATCTTGTTTCTTCTTTGTTGGTTGAATACTTTATATACTGAATTATTAATAAATAAATAAATCCAATAACTGGCAGGCACCATACCTGCAAAACTTCTGATACAGCTGACCACAGCTTTTCGGGAGGGTGGATTACGCGACAGGAGCGGTACCTATTTGTACAAGGATCATATTCACAAAAGCAATGTGCCTATTTTGGCACTGGCTGGAGACCAGGATCTAATATGCCCACCTGAAGCTGTAGAGGGTAAAATCATGTGAATGGCTTGTGTTTATTAGTAATTTCTGTGTGCTTCATCTTATGATAATTTTTTGGACCAGAAACTGTAAAGCTGATTCCACAGCACCTGGTTACGTATAAAGTTTTTGGAGAATCCGGGGGAGCACACTACGCTCATTATGATTTGGTGGGAGGCAGACTGGTATGAAATATTCTTCTTTCTCCCTCAATCTTATGGTGCAATGGATTAATTTTTTGTGCTTTTGATACATATTTCACTGCCACTTGTTTATAGCTACATATATTTTGATGTGCAGGCAGTGGAGCAGATATATCCCTGTATAATCAAATTTCTCATTCAGCACGACTCACTGTGATTACAAAACCTTGAAACTTAACTGCTTTTATTCATCGTTGGAGGAATATTGCTTCCAGAACCATCTTCAAAAGCCTCTGTTATCGTTATTGGTGCACACTCCTGATCATGTGGGGAGTACAGGCGCATTGAAGCAGTCCATACAGGGAGAACTCTACCCCAACTATACGCTTTTACACAGGCCTTGTTGTCTGTGTTTTGTTTAGGGCAAACAAACAGGAGAGTTGTTTTGAACATGTTGAACAGAATTCATCACCGCTTGTAAATCGAACTTAGTCATATATAACAACCACAAATGAATGTGTTCTCTGAATAGAGTTCTCAAGTTTGTCTATGAGCAAATGGGGGTGCAATCATGTAACTATTTGCTGCTACTTGCTTTATTTTCTTGTCTTGTAGTATAGAGGACATGCTGGAGTGGGACGTAGGGTCTTTGACCGGAATGTCTCTTTCTTTTAGGAGTGGCAGGCAATACTGTGATAAGAGAAGTTAATCCAACAAACAGAACCAGAGGTTTCTCTGCCTTAAGTTGATTATTTTGGTGTTTGACAGTTGTAGATGGGGTATACTCTTTACTGCCGGTGTTAGAACATCGGGTTAATAATATGCACTACTTGTGGGGAAGTTCTTGTTCCGTTGGTTCCGGCTGCTGTCTTGAACCACGTGGCGAAGACTCAGCCGTCCTCTCTCACTAACAAGGAGTCCCGCTTCCTTGTGAGGGTCATATGTCCGTTCTCATGAAGAAGCGGGATTCTCTGTATTCGAGTTACTTGAGCATTATGCGAAGAGTCCTCGCTTGCTTGTGATCGCGGCCAGGCCGCCAACTCCCAGCTCTTTCTCCTCTTTCTTTTTTAGTTTAGTGACAGTTCACTTTGCTACGTTGGGCAACTGTCATAACCCTAGCGGAATTTGGAGATCGAACTAAGAGGTTCGGTTGAATGATTATGTTGTACTTTAAAGAGCTTTACATACTACTATAACTGTTGGTGCAAAAAGCGATGTATGGTAATTAAAGGTAGCCACTACACAAGTATAAAACAGAAAGTACACTTGATATACTGTGGCATTGAAATGACCACGTACACATACATGTTTTCTAAGTGCAGATAGGTCATCGTAATGAGCTCATCAATCCACATTATCGCGTGCTTATTGATCTCTACCCGTTGAATGGGAAACCCTTAACTTGTAGCAGCCTTGGGTTGCAAGAATCTAACCAACTACTGTCAAAATCCCCTTCACCATCCCTTGTCCTCCTGATGTTTTGTTCTTAACTTCTTGTAATTGCATGTATGTAGTAGCAGAAGAAGATAAGCAAACAACACTAAATGATTGGATATGGAACCCCCGTCTTTTCTATGTCTTCCATGTTAAATGTCTTGGCCCACTTCGGGAGAAGGACTTGTATGGACTTACTATTCACATGCTTGGCCAATCGGGTATCGCCATATGGCAAGTTATGCTTATGTGGCTACATTTGATTAACCCAAAAAATAAATAGTAAGTCCATACAACCACTTCGGGCCACTGACATGCACACACACACACATACATATATATATATATATATATATATATATATATATTAACTTAAAGCATTCATCATCACGAAATTAATTCATAAAAAGCTGAGATATATCCCTGGTTGAACCATAGTTTTCATGAAGAGGCCCCACTTATTCTTTTTTGGCATTTTGTCAGTCGAAACTCAGTACTTTCTGCTAATATAAATAGACATAGCTGCAGCTACAACTAGTTAGCTTCCAAAGAGGATCGAAACCTTCAAGTTAATTTCAGGTTCAGTATCTTATAATGGATCCAAATGCATCAAGCTTTCTTTTCAATCCCTCAACCTTCCACTCAGTTTTCTATGAAACTAAACAGAATGATGGCATAATTGATCTTGGTCTTAGCCTCAGGGCCCTGCAACCTGAAACTTACCACCCATCTGGACATTGTAAATTACTTCTTCTTCTGTTTCCTATCTTTACATTATTACATTCTACCATTTTTTTTTCTCCACTTTTCTGCTTGGTGACATGTGGTAATTTGCACTTTTTCTTGTGTAGTGGTGAGCTTGGAGGGATATGATGATCTAATAGACTGGCCCCGGGCAAACCTGAATTCCACAAGTTCAAGCTTCATGCATCCAAAGAATGTTCCAGAAGCTGGTGATGAAGAAGCAGAGGGAGTTCAAAGTAAGCAGAGGTGGGCTTATGTAAAAGTTAACATGGATGGTACTGTTATTGGCAGGAAAGTTTCTATACTTGATCATAGCGGTTACTCAAGTCTGGCATTTCAACTGGAAGACATGTTTGGTAAGTACATATAGGATGACTGGTCCTTACTCAAAATGTTGATATGTGTATCCATATTTAATTGATGTATGTTTGTTTGGCGATAATATTATCAACACATTGTCGATGTTAATGGTGACAAGGTTGTAGACACATTATCAATGAAATATTGACAGTTCGGTTAAAGACCTGGTCTACAGAGCCGGATGTGAGGATTTGAAACTCAGAATGTTGACAATTGGCTTAAATGTTTTCAGGTAGACAATGTTCATCTGGGTTAAGGTTGTTCCACGCAGGGTCTGAATTTTCTCTTTACTACAAGGACAGAGATGACAACTGGAGAACTGTTGGCGATGTTCCATGGAAGTATGTTCATTACCTATCTATTTAATCAATCTTTTTCATTCTTCGATTACGGTTCCAGGTTTCATGAAAATTTTCCTTTGTAATTGCTACAGGGAATTCGTAGAATGTGTGAAGCGGCTGAGGATTGCAAGAAACTGAGAAAGAAAATATAAAGCTCTTCTCCTTATGTTGTTCAAAGTTTTAACAAAGTTGTATTCCAGTTTTATTTCGTACGTGCTTAGAGCATCTCTGACTTGGAGACTGTTTAGCATTGGTAGTCCGATTACCCAGCTCTTGTTTGTAGTTTTGCTCGTCTAAACCTCTGTCGTCTTTCTTATTCTTGTTTTAAGTTACACTTCAAACAGTAGAATCATATATTTAGTTTGAGAAAGACATTCTTGTGCATGTTAATAAAGGCCCCAGAAGATAACACCTTACATTTGACACAGGGTAAGCATCTGTTTAGTTTGAGAAAGACATTCTTAAGCATGTTAATAAAGGCCCCCAGAAAATAACACTTCACATTTTGAAACAGTGTAAGCATCTGTTTAGTTCGAGAAAGACATTCTTGTGCATGTTATTAAGGGCCCGGGAAAAAGACACTAAAAGATGAAGCTCTGAACTTTTGTTAGTTTACTGAGAAAATGAAACTGCGTGAAATACTAGTAAATAGTTTGCAGAGGTGGACAGAATGGACCAAAATGCATTCCGACAAAGAAGCTCTGTTTGAAGTCAATTAAACAAACAAGAACATTAGTTATCAAATAAGTTCCAAAATTGACAGCTAGAATCTTGTTGCTGATTGACTAAGTAGGTTGGTGGAGTCCACTATCCCTATATTCGCGCTAGATGGTTTGCTAGTTACAAAATCAACGATCCTAATCTACTGTTTTACAATGTGATAGGCACATGCATTCCTGAAACACTTTCGGGAGTGATTCTAGAGAACTACTGTTTCGGGGATGAGCACAACAACTCCCATTTGCTTCTCCTAAGTGATTTCATGGATCACTTAGGAGAAGCCATAGTTCCAGAATCACTCTGAAACAAGCCTTGTCACATGCTTATATATAAAGATTGAGAAGAGACGAGATTAAGAGATCAAATAAACAGGTTCAATTTGAAAACATTCACGTAAAGAAGAAGAAACAAATCATAACCTACAAGAACAAAAGATACAAAAGCTATGCAATAAGAGCATGATAATATCTTTCACATTATACACTAATTAAGGGCCAAAATCATGCACATCTCCAGTTAGCAAAGCTCTTGTAACAGACCTACCTCAACCTGACTCTATCAAATGACAGTAAAAAAACTAGAGAACCTCATTGCCAAATACACAAATACACCACTTCACTAATCGAATCATAACCGGGTCAATATTCACTAAGATTGAATTTGAACTAACCCAAACATCAAGCTTCACAAGTGGATTGAACTCACCACCGTCTAGATATCATTTCAAGCTGCAGAGGTGGTCAGGCGGTCCAAAGCATCGGAAATATGCCTCATGATTGGTCTCCTTTCTGGGCTGCTATGAACGCAAGCCATCGCAACCTTCAAAACTGCAATAATCTCTTCTTCCTTATCTACATCTTGCATTAGATTTGGATCTAGCACATCTAAAAGAGGCTTCTTGTCATCAATGCAGAGCTGAATCCAATGAACCAGGTCCATTTCTGAGGAACCGACTTGGACTATTGGCAGCCTTCCTGTGATCATTTCAAGTAAGATTACCCCATAAGAATAAACATCCCACTTCTGTGATGGTTTCACCACTTTCAGAGCTTCCGGAGCCTGATAACAAGATCCTGGATTACTGGATGAACTAATTACTGTACTTTCAGTGGGTGCACTCTTTGGTTGCCTTTCTTGTGGCTTTTCTGTGAACATCCGATTGGATTGCAGCGTTGGGGTCCCTCCAGCTATATTTGCAAGGCGTCCAAGTCCAAAATCAGAAATATGAGGTTCCATGTTATGTCCAAGCAGTACGTTATTGGGCTTCAAATCTCCATGGACGTATTTTTTGGGGCTAAACTCATGCAGATAGACCAAACCTTTTGCAATACCTTTCATGATATTGAACCGAACGGACCATGATAGAGGTGTAAATGATATCATTCCTGGTTTCCCTGATAACATACCAAAACAATCAAATCACCAAAGGTATAATCTTAGTCCCAAATCTGGGGTAAACGCAACAACCATTAGTAAAGAGGAAACCATGAGATGAGTACAACTACCACTAACCAACAGTACAAACAGCAAAATTACGGAAGAAGAGAAGGTTAGTAAGCTTACCATGAATGGCGGTGGCAAGGCTGCCATTAGGTATGTAATCATATATGAGCAGCTTTTCATCTACAGACCAGTAATAAGCCCTCAGAGTAACAATATTAGGATGCCTTATCTTCCCAATTGCTTCCACTTCCGTCTGAAATTCCTTGAATCTCTGAGAACCCCCTTCGCCCAATCTTCGCACCGCTAGGTTAAGTCCTTCTTCGAGCACTACCTTGTAAACAATTCCAATGCCACTTTTTCCAAGAACAAAAGCAGATGCCTTAAGAAGCTCATCTAGATCAAATGCCACATGTGCATCCAATGCCACTAAATCATACTGCTCCATATTTTCCGATAAGGTCTCCGATTCATCTTTCCTAAAACACAAGCACTCCTTCCTCCCCTTACCCCTCTTTCCGAGACCGTGCCCGCTTTCATCCTTACTAACCTTACTACAAGACCAAATCCTGGTATAACAATATGAGAAAAGCAGACCAACAAGGCAAATACCAACAATGTCACTCACTACGATTGCAATCAAAGCTCTGTTACTCAACCCTCTTTCTTTCCCACTCTTTCCATCATCAGAATCCCCAGGGGGGAAGTTATCCGGCAGAAACGGGATTGAAGACGGTGGAGTAGCACCGGTATTTTCCGAAGAACACGGATTCTTCAACGGAGGGCCGCAAAGACCAGGATTCCCAATAAAAGCAGTTGGCCCTCTATTCGTCAGAGCACCATTCTGGGGTATTGGACCACTCAAATTGTTATAAGTTAGATCAATGTAAACCTTCTCAGGTAAGTTTCCAAGGCTAGCCGGAATCGAACCCGAAAACAGATTATGAGACAAATCCACAGTCCCTTGCAAGCTAGACAAGTTCCCCATATCACTAGGAATCACCCCACTGAAATTATTGAATGAAAGATCAAGTTTTTCCAGAGAAACAAAACCAACACCAAACCCATCTGGTAAAGCACCAGTAAAATTATTCTTACTAAGACCAAGGGTCCTGAGCCTCTTGCATTGCACAATCGAACCCGGCATTGACCCATTTAACAAATTTTCAGATAAATCTAAAGTTTGCAAGTACTTAAGCTTACCAATCACATTTGGAACCGACCCAGATAAGGAATTTCCATAAAGCACCAAACTTTGAAGCCCCCGAGCTCCAAAGAGCTCAGTGGGCAAAGACCCATGTAGCTTATTGTTCCTCAGATTGACATGCCGGAGGTCGGAGAGCGACCCCACGGCGGCCGGAATAAACCCAGAAAGCTTCTTCTTTGGGATGCTGAGGGAAACAACTCTCGATTCTTTGCATGTGATTCCATTCCACGAACAAGGCGTTTCGTCGGAGGAGTTCCAGTTGCGTAAAGAGCCTTCTGGGTCCTCTGCTATGGCTTTTTTGAACGACAGAAGGGCATAGCCTTCGTCGTTCAAAGCGCCCGCCATGAAGTTCGAGGAGTTGCAGAGCAGCAGAAGCAGCAAAAGCAAATAGAACATGTTTTTATTTTTCCGGCAAGAAATGTTACCGTTGAAATGAAATCTGAACGGTGAAGTTGGAGTTCTCAAAGGTGGTACCTTTCTGTGATGGAACCCCAAGTGGAAATGTGAAAGCTTCGATGGAGATGGAGAGGAGAGAGAGGCTCAGCAAGCAAGAAGAAGAAGACCTTGGGAAAGTAGAAAAATTTTGGAGAAAACCAAAAGAAAATGGCAAAAGAGAAAGATGGTGTGGGAATCAATATGCTAGTGTAGTGTCAAGTCCATCCACAGCAAATTTATCGTGATATTTTGCTGGAAATATATGGGGACATTGTGGTTTAGTTGCTAATTAAGAAATATCAATTAGAAAAAAAATAACATTATGAATGTAATAATTTTATCTTTAGATTATATATAGAATGATAACGGCACTCAGTTATATAAGTTTATTGTTACTTCATAATTTCTTCTAAAAGATATTATGATGGACCTACTTTACACACACAAAATATAAACAACAAATTATTATTAAAAAATAGTTGTAACAAGTTATGTTACCACTTCTTATTTTCAATTAAAAGGGCTGCATAACAATTAGGCTAAAGCCAGCACAGGCATTAGACAGTGATGATTGTGCCACATAGGTTATAAGCCGTTAGAGGGGACATGGTATGATTAGGGTCACTAAGCTGCAGCTCTGCTCCTCCGACGAAATTATTGAATTCATTGGCAAAAATCAACACAAACTTTTTGTTATTAGTATAATGAACTGGATAGCTTCCCAATGTTTACTGTAATGCAGACACTTTGACAGGTTGAACTAAACACAGAACAGAACAAAACACTTTTGCTGACAGGGCATTGAACGAAAACGGAAGCGATCAGTTGTAAATGTCGTGATATTATGAATGGAATAAGTAAAGAGTGGGGAGAAATTGACATGTGAATTGCAGAGAGCATACTACAAAGCTACTACAGTGTAGAGAGAGTAGTCGTTTGTCAGTGGTGAACCCCACTCTATTACTTTGTATAGACTTTGTAGGGGCATTCATACTAAGCCAAGTTGTCCCATTTTCTTCTATTTTTGATAAGTTGTCCCATTTTATTCTCTTTTATCTCTTTTATGAACTTTCTCAGTTTTAAAACTAAACAAAGTAGAAAAAAAAAAGAAAAAGCAATGTAGGAATATCTAAGGTTGCACCTGTCATTGAAGTTAATAAGTGATGTTGATGTGTTGGAGAATGAAGCACAGTTGACCGATGAAGCTGCGAATTTCGTTTTCAGAATTATATGTGATCATGGAAAATCACTCTTGAGCAGGCTGTGAGATGAGAGATAATTTCTCCATGTATACATAGCAGTTGAGTTGTTTGTCTTCATGTAAGGAACAGTCCCTGGCTGATGGTGTCGTCACAATCACAAGAATGAAAGGTCTTGCATCAAGCACAGCCTCCACCAAAATGTTGTCACCATGCAATTGTAAAATGTACAATTTGTGCCATAGTTTCAGGAGGAAACTAACCATAAGTTTCACCTTATTTCACTAATGCTGTCCCCGACTATAATTGGATTATGTTATTCTTTACTTTAGAGAAAGACGATCAAACAATTCTCAATAATAATCATTGCAGATCCAATTAAATTCCATACACAACTTATTACATAATCAATTATGAACATTTTTCTCTACAGTCGAAGTCAAAACTCGCAAGTTAATTCGAGCAATACGCAGTTGCTATATTTGGTTCACTATCAGGTTCATTAAATTGCAGTCTCTAGAGTAAAGAATTTTGGCTCCATGCTCTCAAGGCCCACCAGGCTCCCTGCAGCCTCCGCCAAATTTTTATACAAAACGACAGAGGGGTACGTTTGAGCTTTACAGCAGAAAGTTGCTTTAATCAAAGGTGCCTTTTCTATGCGCCATATCTGTCCGTTACTGCGTTGCAAATACTCCGTCCGTGATTGCAGTGTGGAAAATTCTACCTTACAATAATGAGTTTGTTGTTGAACTTTGGTTTGGACTAAAACCAGTAAACCTTTGAAGCTGAAATTATAGGCGGCAAAGACCGTCGTCAAATGCGTAATTACTTAATCCAAAATTGACAATTGCAACGAACCTCCGTCTGTCACGGTTGAAAATCGAATGAATCAAACGTGTAAAGCACGGAGATGAGTGCAGGCCTCGGCCCAAACGATGTATCTTTGCTCGGATTGGGCTTCTATCTCAGATACTCAGAATTCTACTGGCCAAAACCCATTATGAATCTTGGGCCTTGGGCAATTAGAATGTGGCAGAAAGTGCGGACCCGTACTCAAATGGTCGCGTAGGCATTTCCGACTTGTAACGCTTGGCCTTTATATTCAGGTTATTTGTTAATTTCCTGTGTTAGGGACTCTTACTTCAAGTTCAACAAGCTATATTTACAAACCCACATACAAACTCCTCGAAAACCTACAAATTGACCCCCAAATCGACCCACCATCAGCTAATTTATTAGATAATCAGACGTTACTGCCGTAACGTAAATATTAACATGACTTCATGAGTGAAAAAATATCTGAAATGCAAATTTTGAATTTCGCAATTTGAACAAAAGCAATCACTCTAGCGTAGCATAGTTTCGTTAGCATTAACCTCTAATAACATAGCAGGGTTGCGTATTGTGGGAACAAATTGCTACGTTTTTGCATGTATCGTTACAATAAAAACGGTGTATGCAAAATGACCGAGTGGTTTCATACGGCGCCGTTTAAAACCGCGGACCTGCGGACAAAAGAAACGACCGAAAAAAAGAGAGAGAAGAAAGCGATGAACGAAAGCACGATGAATTCGGGAATCAGAACGCTAGTGGAGGCCATCCACTCGACCCCGGCGCAGTCCGTCCTCTACCTCTCCGGCGGCGCCGCCCACGCCGTGGCCTGGCTGCTCTCCGTTCCCGGCGCCTCCGCCACCGTCCTCGAAGCCGCCGTGCCTTACTCCCGCATGTCCATGATCCAATTGCTCGGCAAGGTCCGTCCCTTCTCTTTTATATAGTCTTCAATTTTTCGGTCGCAATTTCGTAATTTTCATCTGAATTGAGTATAAATTTGTGTTCTGTTTAGATTCCGAGCCAGTTTTGCAGCTCGCACACAGCTGAAGAAATGGCCTTGCTGGCCTACAATCGAGCTCTGAAGCTCTCTTCACCAGGTAATGATGTAAATATTCATACAATTATGCCTAATCCTGACTAATTACACATTAACATCGGAATTCGGAGTGATAATTTAGCAGGACTTAGCACTGTGGTGTGGTGTGATTTATTTACTTGATTGTGTGGCTACATTTGTAAATTCTAAATCGAATGTACGCAATGTGTGGATGCAAACTGTGATTTGATATGGCATTTTGTTTGATACAATAGGTTGCCCGGTTGTTGGTGTGGGTTTCACTGGTACGTTGGCTACTTCGCGTCCGAAGCTCGGTGAGCACAGGTATGGTTTGAATGCATACATAAACTTTCTCTATGCAATCTGCAAAGTCCAGGGACTTTCTTAAACCTTCATGCAATGATGTAAGTAACTCATCATGGGTTTTAAGCCATGAGTGACTAGAACTCTTGCCGCGGTTATTATTTTTAAAGCTGCGCATTCTTTTGGTGTTCTTGTGATGGGAATTACTTCAGAACTTTGCCTATTTCAGAAGGCAGGTGCTAAATAATCGGGAGAAACGAAAGACACGAATTTTTATATTTTCCTTGACATAAGCAATGTATTCAGCTAAGAAACTGCATGTTGATACATGCTGAGTTTTCCAATATCCGATTGGTTCATGCCACTGTATTAATATACTTTCCTTTCGTGGTTTATATAGTTTGAAATGTTTTACAGTGGCTTGTTAACTGACATCACTTTTTTTTCTTTCTTGGTCAAGTTGGGCCAGCTTCGCTTCATGCTTTCTACTTCATGTACAGGTTTCACGTATCAACAAGGACATCCGACAGACTTTGGGTATCAACGGTGACCCTTTCTAAGGTGTTTCTCATTGGTTTTGGTCTTGGCTATCATCTTCTATTTTTTTCAGTTTCTTATAACGTGTTTTGTTCATTCTAGGGTTTACGAAATCGGGAAGAAGAAGATATGGTTGCAAGTCACGTGCTACTCAAGGTCTGAGAAAATTTTCACAAGTTACTAGGGACACCCTGCATCCATGTATTGCTTCGTATTTTTCCGAAATATGCCTTGCTTAAACTCATTTAAACTTGTTTCTTATGCAGCCTTTTTATCAATTTGGTTACAGGCAATTGCAAATGCATGCAAAGTTCCTGGAACATTTGTTTCAGAGCTCACTGAATCTGAAGTACCTGATGAATGTGAAAAGCAGTTCAGTGAAGATGAAGAGTTAGAGCAACTTATAAATGGGCAAATATGCTATAAGATTTATCCCTTTTCAAGTGGTATGATTTACCGGACAAACTTTAGTTATACGCGTGTTGGTCTTGTCATGTGTTCTGTGCTTCATGCTTTATTTTCATCAACTGTCTTGTAGAGCCACACATGTCAACTGCAGAAAGGAAGATAATACTGCCTGGTTCTTTTAATCCATTGCATGAAGCTCACTTGAAGCTCTTGGAGGTTGCTACTAGGTACAACAGCTTGCTTTAATTTCAAATATTCATTCTATTATTTTCGGAAAGTTCCATCGAAATTTTGTTTTCCCGGGCTTCTAAACTGCAAGTGTGTTTCATTTCATTGACTGCTGAAACTCATCATTCACTATTTATATTCAGCTTATGTGGCAATAGCTATCCATGCTTTGAAATTTCAGCGGTCAATGCTGACAAACCTCCACTTTCAATATCGGAAATCAAAGATCGTGTCAAGCAGTTTGAAAAAGTTGGTGAGGCTGGTTATCTGTTTCCATTTCTTTTCTATTTCTTTTCCTGGATGTGGAGGGAATGTTTATATGCGTGCACCTTGGAGGAAATTGTGACTTTCTGCCCATCCGGTGCATGGGTATACTGACCCCTTACTAGCATTATTTAACCTGAAAGTTTTTTCATTCATGTTAAAGAGCTTTTCCTGCATAGTGGTAGCAGGTCCTTGTTAATTTAAATTCAGAAATTTTCTCTGTGTGACAGGAAAAACAGTAATTGTATCCAATCAGCCATATTTTTATAAGAAAGCTGAACTATTCCCAGGCAGTGCTTTTGTGATTGGTGCAGATACAGCAGCAAGGCTGATTAATGTATGATACTTTAGTACATATACTTCAAAGTACATGTAAAAATAGCTGTCACGTAATGAGAAGTCTTAAGCAAGTTAGTTTTCTTCCTTTGCAGCCCAAATACTATGATGGGAGTTACAAGAAGATGCTGGAGATACTTATTGGATGCAAAGAAACAGGGACCACTTTTCTTGTGGGTGGTCGTAATGTAGACGGTGTTTTCAAGGCATGTTCGCATATTAGAAGCTTGACAAACTATCTGCTCATTTCGGACTATTCATATTGCCCTTTACAAAAGTAATTAATTCTGTTTTGTAAAACCTTTATCAGGTTCTCGAAGATTTTGAAATTCCAGAGGAGTTAAGAGATATGTTCATCCCAATACCAGAAGAAAAGTTCCGGGTCGATCTATCCTCCACTGAAATCAGGCAAAGACTTGGAAAGTAAATGCTGCCGTGGCTTACACCAAAATACCAGCTTCTGCGTTCACAGTATATGATTCTGGACAGCACTTCTGATTCACCCGAGTTAATAATAAAGGCGATTCAAGAACTATAGTGTCCGTGTTTATCGTTTACTTGTAAAAATGCAAGTGTGTTTATAATGTACAATGGTGATAAGTGTAGTAGCCTATTGTGCTGGTTGTAGATGTTTAATGGAGTTTGGAAGCGGTCCCTTTCAACAGAAAATTTTTCTCAACTCTTGGTTGATAAATTCACATGAAATTTGTTGAATGGAGCAAACACAACCCCATACATATGTTGTGGTGGTCAGAGGTTTCTGAAATGAGTTAAAATGTTGATGTATGGGTCAGCATGTCAGTTTCCCCCCCAAAACCAACCAAATGCCCATGGCAGCATGACAGCCACTGAAATGAAAAACCCAGATAAGAACGCTTTCATAAAGGTATCAACTCTTTTTCTTTTTCTTTTTTCCTTTTTATCTTGGAAACGATGAATTCAAACAGAACCGGAAAAATAGAAAATTTATCTTCACAACGGTTGTTCGATTGATCAAGGTAACAATTTGTACTACGAAGAATAATATTATACATGAATGAGTGAACCCATTTTTCTTCAATATGAGAGCTGTTTCTGACCAAGCGGCGCAGGCTGCGACAACGAATGAGATTTTACATGAATGATTCAAGCGATTTTTCTCCAATATCTGAGCTGTTTCTGATCAAGCACCGCAGCCGGCCCCGCAGCCTGCGCCGCAAGTAGTGCCGTAAGTATCGGTCTGTGTTTTGTCGTCCTTGGACATGCCACCTGCACAGGAGAATATGATGGCCGAAACAAGAGCAAAAGTGAGTAAAGCTGCCCACAAGATGAAAACAACTGCACTGCTGCTGCTGCTGCCTCCACCTACTATTGCTAAATCTCTCGCCATAGAGCTAGCTAGCTTCTCTCTGTCTGTCTTTCCGTGTAGAAATGGCTGATAAGGCTTTGATACGCAGGGTGTTTTATCGATGCGACGTCTTTTCTTTCGTAATACGGCAAAGGAAAGAATCGTATCAAAAGGCCCTTATATAATGCCACCAATCGATACACCTTCACCGTGTTGGAAATGTGTCTAAACGCTGTACACAAATGCAGTGTAGTCAACCCAATCTGAATTCCGAGTGGATTTATTCATTCATTCCAACAGTGGACCACATATACAAGCTTTACATATTCTTTATGAAGCCGGCATTCTTTACTAAAAGTTGACAAAAAACTAAGAAATGGAGACTACTAATTAGAGATAAGAGGAAGAGTAACAGCAAATTATAAAGCTAGCACAATGGAATAATGGCAAATTGTACTTATCAAGTTGTTGACGAACGGGGAGTAGGTCTTCGGCATGCTCTCATCTCATCTCATCTCGTCTCTCATGTGATGTGTCATTGGCAACCTGGTCTTATATAATTTCTTATTTCTTGTTGTGAGATCATAGATGTAACAATGTTGCCGATATTATATAAAAAGCTATCAGCAAGCAAGCTCAACAAAACTCGTTGTCAATGTCATCATACTTTGACTCAACTCTAATCTATGATGTATTGAGGCCCACATGAAGTATTCTGATTCTTTGATTCCAAGCATGTACTTACTAGGAATTTGGTATTTTGATATTTTGGGGAAGTCTCCGATTGGGCCGTACTGATCATTTATGGTTCATCATGAATCAGTCCTTAGGCCTCAGAGTGCCGCATAACTTTCGTCTGGGTGAATGTCCACCACAAATTTATCATTTGCCTGAATAGATTATAAATTGTAGCCGGAAGAGAGCTGCGAAACACCGGCTGCAGCACATGGGGGAGCAAGATCACAGCCCACAAGACAACCTTTGAATTTTCGATAAAAACAACAAACAATAAGCAAATGACAATACAGATAAAGATGCATGCCCCCTGGACAGACAGCAAGCGCAAATCAAAACCATCAGGAACATGAGATATCCATTCGCGGTCATTCCTCGGAATTGGTCAACGTTGGCAGCAGTTGTATTTAATTTTCGGTTGCCGATCGAGTTCATCATCCAAGAACAAAAGGTTAAGGAACAGGGTTCATTGAATGGCCTAATGTATCATGTATGTGACCTTTAAGGTCTGTACTTTGCAATGGTGAGGTGCCCAAATTGCGGGAGTTGTGGTTGTCTTGTTTTGCTTCTATTTTAGACTATTTGGCATTCTCGTGATAAGGTGCGTATTGATAATTGCCAATTGATATTTCGAGTGTTTGCAGTCATATTGTTGGGTCCGTTAGTGTTTGCAGTTACATTGTTATTTTGCGGTCTTCTTGCTTGTGGCTAGTGCCGGACCCAGGTTGGAGAGCCTGAAAGAGCCCAAGCCTCCCCAACATTCTTCCAATCTTTGCCGATTAAGAAGTGTAGTAAATTCTTACTAAATATAATTTATTTAAGTGTTATACTAAAAATAGTAAGTGATTAATACTTATTGTTTGAAGTGTGCATAAAATACGATGCTACTAATTAAAGATTCAAAGTTGTTTCTTTGGAAACAAGGAATCTACGAACACAACTTTGAAGAAAAAGAGAATTGAATTAGGATTTTTAGAGTGAAGTCAGGCGCTAGGATCTTTTTGATGTCGGAGCTCCCTCAGTTTGACATGCGTCACTGGACATAGATCTCTTTGGTATCGGACCTCCTCTGACTGACACGTGTCATTAGACATTTACGTGTGACGAGCTACACTTGATAGGTGGATAATATAAAACCAACGGACGAGTTTATTCACAGAAATCAGAAGTGAGAGGACCCTAAAAATACGTTGAAGACAAATGGGATAAACAAATATGGATTCATTCGACAAACATGCAAACTCATTTTTTGGTC
The DNA here is from genome assembly GCA_033992175.1 of Spiraea crenata. Lineage (NCBI taxonomy): Eukaryota > Viridiplantae > Streptophyta > Magnoliopsida > Rosales > Rosaceae > Spiraea > Spiraea crenata. The sequence continues at coordinate 2,789,978 of JAVBHV010000066.1, forward strand.
GATGCATATGTATCTGTTGATCATAAGATAAATTGATATCACATTGAAAAGCCACAATCACCCATCCAAGCATTCATGTTAAATCATAAACAATACTTACATCCTAACTCAATATTTGTTCTTTAGACATTGTCTATAGAAAATACATAAATGGGAAGCTCTTTATGATGATTCTCTATTGAGTCATTCATTTGTGATATGGATGGGTACTGACTAAATAGTCTTTAATTGAATTGATCGGCTCTACGAATTCTTTGCACAGTAAAAGTTTGTAAACATAGAGTGTGACATTCTCACTTTATTGTCGTTAACGATTCTTCCCCATTTTGACAACATAATCGAAAGCCATTTAATTAATTTCTGAAATATTTTTGAAAGATAAGTCATAAATGAAAGCCTTTTGGTCATTTATATGTATTGCAAGCGCAGTGACAACTCCATATCATATTGATATAAATTTATTTGATTCAGTTTCAAGAGACGTGATCGTGTATGTCATGTGTCATAATAAACAGCAACAAGGTATGTTGTGGTGAATGGCATGTGTTGATTATAACTAAACATTCTCTAATATTGGATTGATATTCTCTACGGATTATCCATAAGTGATTGTTTTGAAAACGAACGAATTTTGCATAGCAAAAGAGCGTGAAGTTCCATCGAGGGGGGCGGATGTTTGTAAGTTTTATCCTTGCACAATACTATCGCCTCGCTCTATTGCATCTTCCAGTTCACTTGTTTGTAGTTAACTATTATTCCTTATATAGACGACTAATAGAATTTCATATTCAATACATTTCTAAAACACCTTTAAAAGATCCGTCATGCAAAATAAGTCATTTAGTCATATATATGTATCGCAAGTACAGTAACATACATATATCATGTAACTGATGCACAAATATATTTGATTTTTTTTTTCAAGAGACTGTGATCGTATATGTCATGTGTAGCGAAAAGTAGCTGCACCACGAGAGTGAATGCAAGCCAAGGGTCGCTCATTTCCAATATAAATAGCAACAAGCAAAGCAGGCTGTAGTGAGTTACAAAACTTTACTACTTGTCGTTATTTCTGTTGATTCACCAATTCCTTCCCGCTACGTCTCTCTCATGCATTCGAAACTTGAGCTGTGCCCCCACAACACATGCTATATGATGTCCACCTAGAAGATGAGGCCGCACCACCGCCAAGTTCCCGATTGGGAGATTACCACCACCGCCACCCGTACCACCACGACAGCCACCACAGATGAGGGTGATTTTCGGAATTTTGGTGTACAACTCCCAATTGATTCGAATCTTGTCCCTGATCCTCAAAGAAGTACTTGTTGGAACAATATCAGTACTAGTGGGGGAACTGCCGGCGGAGATAATGATCGGAGTTTTCTCGATATATTTGAGGGCTTATCTAGTTTTCAATTTGAACCAACATTACAAATGCAAATGGCCATGGCCACACCAAATAGTACTTTTCCTTCCCATCAGCTGAGAGATTTTCCATCTAGTGGTGACTTGGAGGAGTGGGGATCCACTGGAAGAAAAGCGACATCGCGTTCTAAGGTCAGTTTATTTTAAATCCAATGTTGTTAATGCGAGATAAGGGGAAGTAGATATGTATGTAGGGAAAATTATCAATAAAATTAGGGAGGATATGAGACAACAGCTTGAAAAGCTTTCCAATTTTGGTTCTTTTGAACTCAGTTGCAGATGAAGCAGTACACTTGCTATAATTGGTAAGTTTTTTCTTGTTAATATGGGTGTTTTGTGTTCTTTTAACTTTCGTTTAGGAGACTGAATCAGTGTCTAGAGAGTTTAAGCAAAGGCAAGACGAACGGCCCAAAAGAACGCGTGCTGCTGAGCTACATAATATATCCGAGAGGGTAATTGTCATTGGCACTGCAAAATAGTCATCTCACTTGGTAGCTAAACTATTGTTAAACTAATTACAATTAGATTTGTTTTGAGCACAGAAGCGTAGGAACAGAATCAGCGAGAAGTTGAAAGAGCTGCAAGAACTTATCCCCAACTGTAATAAGGTAATGGTCTTGGACCTTTTGGGAACATAATTTTGTGCAATTGAAAAGTAGAAAATGAAAAAAAGTGTCAACAAAAGTAGTATTTTGTATCAATCTTCAGTGATCTACTGTATATAATGTACATCCGATAGCACGAATTAGACTCTGCTGTCTTGTGGTTATGACAGAACAAAAGATTTTTCAGCAGTCCCTCTAGTTTACTGTGATTTTCGCTTTTATTTGTCTTTTTCTCTTGTTGCAATTAGTATTTTCTAAATGAGAAGATTTGCACAGAATTGGAAGAGAACAATCAAATTAGTTGACAGATTGGAATAAAAAAAAAAACTGAACGAAACATATACTGCCTAAGCAATTATATCAGTTATGTAACTAATCTTAACAGAGATAACAGCTTTGCTGACACTTCAATCATAATCTGACATAAAGCTGTTGACTCAGGCTGCTGATTCTGCAGATCATGCTGCTGACTATGATCATGAGCAACCTGAGATTAATCTGTTACATGAAATCTTTTGTTTAGCCTTAAATTGCTTTCTTCAAGCCCTTGAGGCGGCTGTTACAAATTTGTTTGCTCATTGATGCATTGTTTCCTTATCTCATGGTTACTGAACTAACGGTGCTTCTCGAATTTTAGTCAGACCGAGCATCGATTCTGGACGATGCCATTAAGTATATAAAGTTCCTGCAGCTTCAAGTACAAGTAAGCAGTCCCCCTCTCCCTGAATCTGTGTAATGTGCATAGACCTGGACTTTTAGTAAGCGAGCTCCTATTGGCAGTCCGAAATAGTCAATATGCCAGCAATAGCAGCTCAACTTCATTAATTGCCCCCTCATTTATACTGCTAGTACTGCTTGTATGCATATCAGATGATGTCCATGTGGGGAGGGGCTGTTTATCACCCTTCAATGCCCTTAGCTGGAATGTCAAGCACACAAATACTGCACTACATACCGTATTTGCCCATGGCACCAGAAATTGGAGCAAGCCGGGTGTATGGAATGGGGATGGGAAGGGTGAATATGTGCTATCCGACTACACCAGGTTTTACCATGATGCCGGTGCCCTCAACAGGCCTCCAGCAATCACATTCAGCAACTGCAGGGTTGCCTCTAGTGTATGCACCAGGAGTTCTTCCGGTTAATCCTCAATTGCAAATGCCATTGCCATTCCTTGCTTCACAAGGAATGCCAACTGCAACTACCACGACACCACAAATCGCTAAAGATTTCTGTCCCAAACTCAAATATGCATGTCAAGGAGAGTCTAGTTCTCAGCACAATGCAACAAATGCAACTAATGACAACCAGCAAGTGCCAAATATTACTATTAGCCAGGTTCGTTTCATTGTGTTCTCTGGTTTTGTTCTGTTATCTTCGGTTCAAAATGGTATACATTCTTTTCTGGTCCATGGTTTCCGATTTGATTCTGAGAAAATTCAATCCCTGTAGAAATATAATGCGCCGGCTAGTCATATAGTATCACCCTCTCCACCAATCAGTCAGACTCCCTATTACTACAGTTAATCTGGCTCTGGTACTACAAGTTAGTATAAGAATTGCCATTTTTATTTGTTGGTAACTTGACGTTAGAGTTTGCATAATGATGGGCGCTTGCGTTTAATGTTTTCAGAATGAAAGAAGACAATCCCTGAACTAAGCAGCGAGGAAACATCTGATATGTCTTTGTAGCTTCAAGTTTAATAGCTCTTCTGCATTTCCCCTTCCTCCAGATTAGTACTAACATAGTAAAGTGTAGCATAGCAATGTGTAATTAAATAGCAAAAGATCCTTGCTTTCATTTGTCCCCTCGGAATCTTGTCAAGAACATCGATCTCAAACTTTCTCTACAATATCCTCGTCTCTTGAATTTCCGGAGCAACAAATGCATCCATCAGAGCACCATATTTCGCATACAAAGCTGACGCTGTTCCTACAAACAGAATACCCTTCATGCCAATAAACCGAATGGGGTTAGGCTCAAGTACGGAAATTACAGCTATCTCAATATGTATTTGTCTTCTTCTGGGATCTTACTCAGGGGAGATGCACCTTGGGACCAGGAGGGGCACGTGATCCCCCCTCAATTTTTTTTTTATCTATTTAGATAGCTTTGCTCTTGTTGAGTTTTAGGTAAAATATATACCAAGAAGGTTTAAGATGAGGACTCCCCTCAAATCACTGGCACATCATTGATCGCCGGAAAATTCTTCTCCTAGGAGTGAATTTGATTGATCCATCCTACTTCCATGAACGGCAGTGCATGCAGGAAGAAGACGACTCCTTTGCTTCTAATTTAAGGCCAAAGCATTTGTTTAATCAATGCCATTTTAATCAGGAGTAGGGATGGCAGAAATACCCAACGAGGTGGGTATCCTGTGGGGACCCGCCCCAAACGGGGGGAAAATCCCCGGTGCAACGGGAAACGGGGATGGGAGAGTGCTCGCCGGTGGGGACGGAGATGGGGAATCCCCAAATCATACAAATAGGGGATGGGGACGGGGATGGGGGAGGGGATGGGTATCGGGGACGGGGATGTTATTATCATCCCCATCCCCAACCAGCCCCGTTACCATCCCTAATCAGGACACCTTAGTGCTTTCTTTTATGCGTCTTTATATGGGCTTTTTGTTAGATTATAAGAATTTGGCAAAATAATATGTGTTAAAATAAAATTCTAGCCAACTACTGTTTTAATAATCTTTTAATTTTGGCCACTGTCTCATAAATATGTAATTATTACCCACACTAGACATAACATTACTTATTTGTCTTTACAAAGAGATACCAAGAAATGATGCCTCATCACGGATGATTTTAAAGAAAATCAAATAATTTTTCTTTCTTTTTGGCAAATATAAGCGAGCGGTTTTGTCTTTTTGGGCTATGTAATTCAACAATTCTTCCTTTTTGGACAAGGTAATTGATTGATATATGAACAAATTACAGAATTTGTGGTATGAGATCAATTTTTTTCCTTCATCTTGTTACATTAAAAGCGTTTCCGCTGAATTGATTTTTAAAATCCGTTACTGATCTTACTGATATATAAAAGAGTCAAAGGGCTGAAATAATTTCCTGACAGCATCCACAGACCATCTCATTATGCATACTGAGAATTTCACATTAGTGCCAATATGTAGACAATCACTAAGGAGCGTTCCTACTAACCTGTCTGTTTTGTTTTTAGATGTTTATTGGAATATACAGGTGGTTTATTTCACAAGAAATTTTTCTCTTTCAGTACATATATGGCTTTGCAAATCTCTTGTTTGCACTTTGCACTTTGCACTTTGCACTTTGCACATAGGCTGTAGCTATACGTGCTTGAGAATCTTCCTTTTTATGGTTACAAGGATGCATGTGCCCAAACAGCCATCTCATGGGCTTTATCCTAATAATCTGCTAAGATAGTAGGGCCCAAATTAACGGGCATAGCCTCTAGCGAATGAACCCCAATCTGGCAAAGAAATCCGCCCCAGAATTAGACTCACCATACACATGACCAATTCGACAATTCCACGTAGCGCTTAACAACTCGCGGCAAAAAGTAAACTTGCGAATTTTCTTAGAAACTAAAAGCGAGAGAAACATAGTTTTGGGGAGTTTCTAATTCATAAAGCCCAAAGGCCAACATTTATGGTCCAGTCGAGAAACAGGCAATGTTGAAGAGTTTCTAATTTATGAAGGAGAGGTAGCCATGTAGGTCCTGATTAATACCCTTGTGGTAGATAAATAATAGCACTTCACTTTTATGAACCTCATACTTATACCCATTTGATGGATTTTTGCTAGTAATTGTAACCCAAGTTCCATGATGTAGGCTGCTTGTTTTTTGGGTGTGGGTGTTTAAAAACTTTCTTAATAAGTTTGTGTAATTTTTTGAAAGTTTGTCAAGGACTCTAGTGTAGATTTATATTTATAAAGCCCAATGGCAGACATTTATGATCCAAACTAAGTGGTGTGGTAGGAGTCCTACATTGGCTAATGAAAAGGTGGAATCTCAACTTCATTGAGTAAGAGCATTTCTACAAGACACTACAAACATATAAGGAAAATAAGTACTTTGATGGCTGATATGATATGTCACTATTCTGATTTATATGCTTAGTCATTAAAGTTGATCACTCTAAGATAATAGAATAAGTTAATGCAACTAGTATTATATTGTATATGATACATTTCTAATTCATGTAAAGTCTTAATTTGTTATGAGAAATGAGAGAACTCAACATTTTATATTCTCTAACAATAATGCTAGAATGATCATATTTTTGTAAACTATTTATTCAACCACTTTATGTGGCAAGTGATGATTGCATTTGATTTTAATTAATAGTTCTTTTACTAAATATTGAATTATTTGATATATTACCACATCAGATGATTTAAAAATTTATTTAAAATAATGTGGTCATTCGAGCATTACTCATTATCTAATGCCAATTTTTACATCATCTATTAAAGTCTATAAATATACAAATTTTATTAAATTTTGTATAATTAGCAGAATTACATATTTTTAAGGATTTTTTGCTGACGTGACATGTCTAAAACGTGTGGAAAACTGAGCCATAGAGCGCAAATACAGCGCACAACAAGGAACAACAATACGTGCTCTCTTTTGGTTAAGAGTAACATGATAGGTTCTTGGAATTTGATATGCCAAGGGTACGTCACCTGATATTGCCGTCACACAAACGACAACAAGCGAGATTTGCTCTGATTGGACCGTATTGAGGAGTGCTCAGGCCTATCTCTCAGATCAGACCAGCTGCCACACAACACAACACTATCTTTTTCTGGGTATCAATATTTTCCTTTTTTGGAAAAAAGAGATACCAATAATGTTGTTCACCTCAGGCAGGGACGGATCTAGAATTTGGAAATGAGGTGGGCTAGAAGGTAATTGGATAGTGTTGGGGGGGCTATAGAGTGATTTATGAGCTATATTGAGTGATTTATGAGCTATTCTACATAGTACGTAAGAGGAATTTAAAAAAATTACCCGGGCTGAAGCCTACTTAGCCCTTGCCGTGGATCCGTCCCTGACCTCAGGCATCAGCACATGGGAAAGTCCATCGATCCGGCTCGAATCATAGACCAAGAGATAACCTTGTATTTCCGAAGCAACTGTCAATTATTGCAGATGCCTGCGCCCCGGGTACACAGCAATGAGAGAATTGGTTTAGGTTGGTTTGTCATGTTACTAAGATCCCTACAAACTTAGCTACCTAAACTAACTTAGAGAAGGTTGTTGTTTGATATTCATTTCCTTTTTGTTTTGGATCTTTTAAGTAAGCTTGATCATTCGTATATATGCATATTTATATGTATCAAGTAAGTGATAATTGGTCCTTTAAGTTTATAGATAATCCACATATAATCATTCAAATTGAAAATCGTTTAGTCATGTATATATGTATTATACGTGTCATCTTCTAAATTGTCAATCAATCTCATAATTAAATTTTATACATGATCCATTACTTAATCTTTAATTCGACCAAATTTCAATAAAGAGAATCTTCAAAGAGAAATTCATAAAAATAGTTGAATTCGATCATAGATCCACTTATTCGTAGAGATATTTACCTTTACCGTAGACAACCCATGAAATGGGGTTTCTTGTAACACTTGGCAGTGCAGTGAAAAGTGTGTTAAGTGCAAATATATGGTTTTGTTTTTTCAGAGAAGGAAATATATGTGGCGGGGTATTTGATATCAGTAATTGACCATCTTCTCATCTTCTCACACATACCATAAATGGTAAAAGTTGACCCAAAATAGATTGATTGTGACCAAAAACGGAGTGATGATGTGGAAAACTGCCATGAAGCATTAAGCCCATGATTTATAAAACTGCCGATCGACGAGATACAGCGGCATCCACAAATTCAGTTTGTCTTTTTGCCCTTGTCTTCGGCGCTTCTCCTGCCTGATCCTCTGCACCGTCCCTAGTGTATTGATCCACATGTTGGTCGGAGGTCGTCACACGTATATGGTTCGTGCCAAACAAAAATATCCTATGAGGTTTGGGACCTCTCTTCTCTTCGCTACTCTGCATACTAGGATAGTAGTATCTTGCCACCCGTACATGTTGATCTATTTTTGATAGGTTTTTATAGATATAGTATTTTCGTGGATGATATTTTTGGAATTTTTAATATGAAATGAGGCTATCTTTGGTTAGGGTTTTCAGAGTTTAGCCCAACATATTGGAAAGTTTTTATGTTAAGTTCTTTTTAAACATCATAACTAGAATCAATGACATACTAGTCAATAAATTTAGACTTCTTTCTTTTATAGGACATGAAATTTAAATCTTTCCATGGGAGGACAAAAAGACAGGTGTCAAGAGTATAATGTGGTTTAGTAGAGATCGTCTACGACAATGGAGAAGGTCTCCAGCTGTTGCGGGAGAGAGGTGAAGGAGGCGACAAATTGAGTTTTGGCGACGATTGCCTCAATTAGTCGTAGATGCTGCTAGATGGCGACGACGAACTACCGGCAGTGGCCACCACAACAACGAACGAAGGGAATGAGAAATTGGATTAAGGATGTGGGATGGAGACGACTACCCATCTTTGCCTTGTGCTCTTTGGTTTTTATTTTGGTTTTGATTTTTAGGGCAAGAGAGTTAATTTGTTGATTGGTTGGCTTTTGATTTTTTAAGATAAACATAATTACCCTTCTTTGTAAAACCAGATAAAGCCAAAAATGTTTATGTGTTGGTACGAACTGTTTATGTATTGACATAAATTGTTTTGTGTTCAAAAATTATTTTTGTGTTGGTATAAGCTATTTTTGTGTTGGTAAGAATTATTTTTCCCTATGTTGCTTGATGTTTGAGTTGGGGGGCGCTAGAAATGGACCGGACCATTGGAGGGACCTGATTGTCTAAAAATATTGAGTGAATTTAAGATATGATAATAAATAATGTCATGGACCTATAAATGTCATATCCTTGTTTAATAAGGATGTACGTTTTTGGCTATAAATAGCACCACCTCTCCTACTCTTGCACTTGTAACTACCTCTCAACCACTCACTATGTCCAAGCCTACCACACTATGTACTAGTCGTTTTTTAGCTGGCTCATAACTCTAGGTCTTTTTCTTTCTCTGTCGTGTGCACATTTTTTTGAAACCTGAGCAGCGGGCACACCACATCAACCACACTCAAGCTACTTTAAAAATGTGGTCTGACCAAGTTCCCGATTGGGAAACTACCACCGCCACGGCAGCAGCCACCACAGAAGAGGGCAATTCTCGAAGTTTTAGGTTCGACGCTTTTGGTGTACAACTTCCAAAGGATTCAGTTGTGCCGGATGATCATTCTAATTGTTGGAATAATATCATTAATGCAACTAATAGTCCTGCCGGTGGAGATTATCATGATCGGAACCTTCTTAATATATTTGAGGGTTTATACAATTTTGAATATGAACCAACAACATTGCAAATGCAGCTGGCCACACCAAACTCTAGAGACTTGGAAAAGGGGGATTCCTGTGCAATTGAAACGACGTCGCCTCACAAGGTCTTTCTAAATTAATTTATGTTTGTCTCTGTCTCTGATAATAACTATTTCATTACTACTCAGAAAAAGGCTTAGTAGCCACAGTAAATCCGTGGCCACAAAATGTGTCACTATTGGTATTTACTGTGAATATCTGTGGCAAAACTATGGCTATCGAGATTTAGGCCCCCGCCAGTCTGTATTCGTTGAGTTATTTGTCACAGTTATTGCTACAGATATGTACAACAAATACCAAGAGCAACACCTTTTGTGGCTATTCATTCACTGTGGCTACTAAGCCTTTTTCTAGTAGTGTTCTTATGCTTTTATGCTTTGTAGTAGTGTATGGAAATTATCTGGATGTGACTATCACAAACACCTTCTCATTTTGTGCACATCATTGTTTAATCATGATTATTAATTTTTCTTTTATTATTCAATTCAACGATTGAAAATTAACAAGAGTTAGTATAGGACAGGAGCAAAAGTTTGCGAAAATCAGTTCCCAACAAATATATGCATATCTGCCCTATCCTCTCACTATTCTTCCTCCACTAGTAAGCTTTGATTTGAACATATTTATTATCCACTTAATTAGTATTTTCACTGGTCACTTTCTGTAGCTAGTTAACGTGGGTGTATTTCCTCTTAATTAAATGTTGTTTAGGAGACTCAATCTGTGTCTGAAGAGTCCAAGAAAGACGTACGACCCAAAAGAATGCGTGATGCTGAGCTACATAATATATGCGAGAGGGTACGTATTGCTAATGATACTATAAGTACTATACTTCAATTTAGTGATGCACCTAATTATTTTCGTTTTTGAGTAGAAGCGCAGAAACAAAATCAAGGGAAAGTTGAAAGAGTTGCAAGAACTTATCCCCAATGCTAATAAGGTACTGGTCCTTTTGGGAACTTAATTATGTCTGGATAACTTATTACTTATTTGTATTAATTTTTATTAATCCACATATATTGGACTCGCAATATATAACTTATTATATGTTATGATGAATTTGTACTTGTGTATGCTAGAGTATATCTTTGATTCTCTCGGGATCAAACCAAGATTAAAGATTGTATTCGAAATAGCTTGAATTGGAACTTTGTTCTCTTGTCGTTACGGCACGGTCAACATGGTAATGGCATCATATGTTGACTGAAAGAGGACAGAAGATCCATCTTTAGTTTACGGATTCCAAAACTCTACATTTAAAAAATGGGTATATTTTCCCGCGATTAATTAATCTTAAACCATTCAAACGATTCAATTAGTTATAATAAGCCATATCAGCTACATGATAAATTTGTAAATTTCTTTCAAAGTTTACACCAACAGACCTTCATCTGCATCCTCTTCACAAACGGAAACAAGGACCTTCTCATCTTTTCTTCTGCTGAACTTCTATTTCTTTTCTGAGAAAGTTCACCAATATCCACTACTAGGCGTTTTATATATACTCAGATTTTAGGAATTACAGATGGAAAATTCTACACCTTTGTACCACTTTTCGGAAGATAACAGCTTAATGAGTTAACAACTTAACCTCAGCTTAATTACATTATAAGGTGTGTCATGTCATAAACCATTGGATCATTCGAATGATTAAAGATTTGATGAAATGCTGGAAAATGCGGGAATCCCCAAATGTAGAGGCACCGGTATGATTTTCACGATTGTTTGCCCTATTTCCAATAATGCAAAATATTTTTCAAGTAGGGTTTCCTATATAAGAACAAGTGCATTAAATTGAACGAAAAGGATCAATTTAGCTGACATAATGGAATCAGGAGCTTGTTTGGTGGTTTTAGTCTCCATGCAGCCTAAGTGTTCTGCTTTGCTTCTTTTATGTGCTTTGTGCTTTTGGCTATGGGTACACTACTGTTATGTGAAAAACAGTGAGCTTTCTTTCTCACTAACTAGGCAAATACTGGTAAATCAATTAGATCAGCTGCGTAACAAAGCGTAACGGACTTGCTGAAGCATCGATGATAACCTAACATCAAGCTGTTGGCTCTGTTGATTAGGCTGCTGGTTCTGCAGATTGATCTGCTACATTGTTTTCTTTTGTATGGCTTTGAGGTTTCTGTTACAAATTTCTTTACTGATTGATGCATATTGTTTCATTATTTCCATGTGGTTACTGAACCGATGGTGCTTCTCGAATTGATCCAGTCAGACCGAGCTTCAATGCTGGATGATGCCATTAAGTATATTAAATCCCTGCAGCTCCAACCACAAGTATGTAGTCCCTTCTCTCCATGTCTAATGTGCGTTGAATTAGACTTTTATTAAGCAATATGTCATTTGCACTTCAGAATTCTGCTACTGATAGCCCCCTCTCATTTGGTGTGTTACTGTTTGTATGTATATCAGATGATGTCCATGGGGGAAGGACCTGTGTACCACCCTTCAATGTCCTTGGCTGGAATGCCAAGCACGCAAATGCCCCACTACGTGCCCTATTTGCCCATGGCGCCAGGAATGGGAGGGAGCCAAGCGTATGCAATGGGGATGGGAATGGGAATGGGAATGTTTAATATGTGCTATTCAACATCACCAGGCCTTTCCATCATTCCTGTAACATCAGCCGGCCTCCATCAATTACCGTCAGCAACTGCTGGTTTACCTCTGTTGTCTGCATCAAGAGATCCGGCGGTTAATCCTCAATTGCTTATGCCAGTGCCATTTCTTGCATCAGAAGTGTGTCCAGCCACTACCGCATCTAATATGACTCAGCCCCAATTTTCGACAACTTTATCCAATGCATTCAACTATGCGAACCAAGGACAGTCTCCAAAAAATGTAACAAATGCAGCTATTGACACTTAGAAAGTGCCAGCAGTAAGCCAGGTTCATTTCGTTTTATTCTCTATTTCGTTCTGTTATCTTCTGTACAAAGTGATATACATTTAATTCTTGTTCCATGGTTTCACATTGGATTCTGAGAATGTTTAATCCTTGTAGAAGTACAATGTGCCGGCTATTCTAATAACACCCTCTTCATCAATCTGTGTCAGTAAAGAAGCCGAGACTCCCTATCTCGGCAGTTATCTGGCTCTGGTACTTCAAGTAAGTTGAAGAATTGCCAATTTTTTTTTGTTGGTAGCTTTACATCAGAGTTTTTGATAATGATGGAAACTTCTGTTTGATGTTTGCAGCATGAAAGAAGACATGCCATAAATTAAGCAGCAAGGAGACATCTGATGTGTCGCATTTCCATATTCGTAGCTTCCAGTTTAATAACTCTTCTGCATTTTCTCTTCCACAGTAAAGTACATTTTAAAATGTGTAACAGAATACCAGAAAATACTTGTTTGGTTTACTCTGAAACTATAAGACTAATGCTGCTATTCTACCTAATGAATTCTTGCTTTCATTAATCCCCTTGGAATCTTGTCAAGAACGTTGATCTGAAACTTTTGGTACAACATCCTCGCCTCCTCAATTCCCGGAGCAATCAATGCATCCACTGGAGCACCATATTCCGCATACAAAGCTGGCACTGTTGCTACAAACAGAATGCCTTCATGCCAATAAACCGAAAAATGGGGTTAGGCTCAAGTAGATCACAATTATCTCGAATTTTCAATATGTATTTGTGTTGTTCTGGGATCTTACATATGTATAAAAGAGTCAGAGGGCTGAAATAGTTTCCTATAGCTGCCAACATATAAAGACCAGCCATTGCCTGCATAATGAGCATTTCATATTAGTGCCAATCTTTAGACAATCACTAAGGAGTCGCACCTGATCGTCGATTTACTAAAGAAAGAGCAAAATATTGACAATATAAGAATTCCATACCACAACTAGGAGTTTCAAGTCTTTCCCAGATGAAATGTCAAAGAACTTCCCCAGGTACAAGTTAGTCTGTTCAAACAAGTATCGACAAGTTGATTCTGGCAGTCTGAGGTCAGTGGCACGAGGTGGACAAAACCTAAACAATGATTGTAGGCGAAATAAGAACAATGTTATACAAATTAGAACTGAAACAGAAAAACCGTAACTTGCTAGACAAGTGATCCAACGCGTTACCGGTTCATCAGTTCTGCCCCTTTGTGCCAGAGGAACATAGCAGCCATAGTGATCATGATGCTGTAAGAGAGAAGAGGTACTAGGTTGTATTCCAGTACTTGTAATGGAAACCATATTAGGGTCAGCAAGATTGCAGCCACTGCAAAAACCGAAACCGAAATAACATAAAAATCTGCAGATAATCATGGTATAATTAACCAAACCCGATTAGATTTTAATATCGGATTTCACCTGTTGCTCCTTCAAAACTGGCCATGGTTCTGTAACTTTTGTTGAATGTTACTGCTTGTTAGCTTGCAACTGTGTTGCTGTGTTTGCTTTCTACTTGGGGCCTATTTATGAAAGAAGTTTGCTCCTAAACTTGGTAGCAAGAAGAAAATCATTTCAATGGAGAAAGGAATGGCATTGGCATGGATGGATTAGAAGATTGCTTCACATGCCAAATTCCGATGGTGTAATAAATCTCTAGTCATGCTGTAAATCTTCAATACACGTGCAAGGGAATATAGTAACTGCAACGTTAATATGGACAGGACTTGATATATACCACCCGTTCTCTATCTATGTCCTCAAGTGATTGGGCCTTCCCCAGCCATTATTCACGGGCTTAGGGTTTGCAGAGTATTCTACGTGTAATGAGATTGCGTATCAAGCCCAATTTGATGTCGCAGAGCAAACGATGCTATGTGTGAGAGAAACTGAATTCAAGACACAATAACGGTAATAATTAAGCAATAAGCTCAAGACGCTATAGTAGTAACGTACATAGGTTAAATCGTGACGATTGAAACTATAGGGATTAACATGAACCTCTGCTCAAACTACAGTGATGAAATCAATACCTTAGTTCCTTTGTCATAAATCCAAAAACTGGGAAATGAGTCATGCTAGTGCTTGATAGTACCAGGAAATGAGGAAGAACGAAACAACCAACAAAGCAAAAGCGGGGTATATAATTGGATTAGTTCCACTTGTTCTAAGTTAACATACATGATGACATAGCATATACAAGTCTTTGGATCATCAAGGAAAATTTCATATGGTCCTCCAAAAAGAAATCTAAATAGCAGAATTACACCTTCTGAAATCCAGAGGTTTGCTCTTGCTGCTGCTCCTGATTTGCGTAATTAGAACTGCTCATGCCAAGGCCTTCATTTCGGTGCTTCTCCCATCCCCCAGTATCAGCTTTTGAATGCGCCCAGTAGTAAAGAATTGACCCTACCAGCGACAACAGTGTGAGGGCAGCGGCCGCAGCAAACACACCCTTACGCAGAGTGGCACAGGACAAGTTGTCTAACTTAAAAGTTCCCCTGTACTTGGTGTGGTATGCATTCTTTGCCGACCCTGCCAGTAAGCATGCCTCGGCTCCCAAAAAGGTTGTCCTGATTTCATAGTTGAGACGAAGAAAATGTCATTGCCATTTGCGCAAACACAATGGCTACAGGCACAGAACAACATCTACTCAAGGCTCAAACACACTTACAAACAAAAAAAAGAGAGGCAAACTTCATATACAATAGAGGAGAAGCTGCAGACCAATGTGGTTTACCGTTTCCATTCTCAACCAATGTCGTTTAATGGTGTGACAGTGTTTCATTTGTTTGCATCAATCTCAATTAGACCTCTCACTTAATACCATATCATCTACACCATTGACGAAGAACCAGAATTTTGAAATAGTTTTGGGCATAGAGTATCACCACTAATTTCTACAATGTATACAAATGCCAAAGATACAGAAACTAAAGTCGTGTGCTTGATTGATAGAGCGGGAAAAGGATAAGTAAAGGTAGGCCAAAAGTAATTCTAATTGCGCCTTAATCATGACTTTAGCTACTTTTAACTTTTCTTTACCAGATTCCAGCCAGACAGATGTAAGAAGATAAGTGCACTTGCAGGTTGTAACAACTCCAATCAAAACCTTAAGCAAGTGCAATCCAGTCGGACCACCAATTCAACGAACAATTACAAAGCATCACAAGACTAAGACTACGCGGCATAACTCGTCCATGTAATTTTATACCTAACACACTCACAAGATAACCTGTAGCCGTGTTTCGTTACAACTAATCAAACCGTTGATTTGACTCCTTCTAACAAGTAACAAAGGCTTATGACCGTTGATCAAAATCATCAAAGTTTAGATGTCCAGTGGAACCAGTATACTAGTAAGACTGTAAGAACATGAAAATAATAGGATAGGCAGGGGACAGGATGGTAAATTTTACCAGGAGAAGACGAAGAAGAAGACAGTCCAAGTGGTGGAGCTACCGGTGACCAAGCCTTTGCCGCAGCAGAGGCACCTGGTGACGCCGTTGAGCACCGCCTGGCTCACCAACAGCAGCCCGAACGCCGACAGTCCGTACACCGTCGACGCGTCCGTTCCGTACGCACAGTAGGTTCTCTCATCGTACTCATCCGGCATAACCTTAGCCTTCACGAACAACAACAAAAGTTATTATCGAGGTCTTTAATTAAGTAATTAATTTCAGTTCGAACAAAAACAGACAGAAATTGAGAGAATCGAGAGAGATGTTGTTGGGCACCGTGCTGCGGCGGCGCTCGGCGCCGACGGCGAAGATGAAGGCCATGAGGTGGAGAGAGGTGACGACGACGACTATGGGTATTGAGACCGCCATTGTTGTGCTCTTCACTCTCTGCAAATGTGTGTGGGGTTTGGTTCACTGAAATATCTCTCTGCTTTTGATGGAAAAGGCAAATAAAAAATGGGCAACTTTCTTTTTTTCCTTTTCTTTTTCTTTTCTTTTTTTCTCTCGGGGAAGAAAATCGGGAATTTGTCGCTGCTTGCTTTTAGGTTTCCTACGTTTGGAAGCTTTTTCGGATTATCGGTCGAAAATGATAGTGAAGTCACATTCTTTTATGTGATGGATGCAACTAAATTGAATAATAATCTTATGATAAAATTTAGTTAATTAAAGAGTAATAAAATTATACTTTTATTAAACAAAATAACATGTATACATCACTTAAGAAATAGTGATTTTTTACTTAAAATTTTTTGGTTAGCCAATTACTTGACATATTCATTTTTCAAATAGTTCATATAACCACATCCAAATTTTTAGTGGTGAAATTAAATTGTCCTATTGAATTAGATGGTCTATTTTATACTTAAAGATCATTATCTTTAAATTAAATTATTGTTACTTTGTTCTTTGTTATTTAGAGTAAAAAGAAGCCTTAATTTTTTAGGCCAAAAGGAGCCAGCTAAAGCTTTGTCTTCTTGTGTGGTGGTGATGTGGCGTTGAGCTTATTGGGTTTGGACAACTAGCAGATGTTATGATGAGAGCACTGTTGGATTGTCTGTCGGAACGCTTATCTCTGGGTTGTGTTCAAACTCTCATCAAAGAAAATATACATCTATATCCTAATTTGAATCCTCTCCACTCATATAATGTGTACTTAGAACTGCATTTTATCTATATTGGATGCTTGTATCATTCAATGATATATTGACCGTTTGCTAAATGACCAGTGTAATCTTCTCAAATTATTCTTCATTCACATAATTAACAAATTTTCTGTCATTTATTAAAAGGTTTATCCTAAAAATCTCTATCGATTAATCTCTCCAATCTCTATATGTGTACACTTGATCCTTGTGTAGTGCTATGTTGCATTAACATTCCATGGCTAATTTAGATCTCTCGACTGTTTTGCCTAGGGTTCTTATCGTTTCCCAGTAAAGGGTACGCAATAACAAGTTCGTAGATTTCGTGGGTCAATTTCACTACTCCGGCAATTAATTTCTTGTTACATTTTTGTTTTTCTATTAGTATGTTTGGCTATCATATCAACTTACAAATATGATGTTACAGACATGACATAGGCTACTTGATTATGACAGATGTACAGTTTAGATTATCACTTGTATGTACCAAACATGAACACAGTATACATAATGATAGGCGCCCCATAATGTATTGGCCAATTAAGTCAATCAGACAGATAAACTCCAGAGTGAAGCAATGTTGATGATTAACAACCAGTTTTTCTATACATATGGGACGGGTAAATATCATTTGGATCTAATTGTAAGCTATGGAGCAGTACCTGTGATTGTGCCGAGACTCACTGGAGTCCACATGCTACTTCAAAGCTTTGAGCCAGTACATGGAGTTTATCTCTGTGAAGGTGAAAACATCGATCCTTCGCATTACGAAGAGCAGATCTCTGGCTTCTCTCCCGAAGAACTGGAAGAAATCAGGAAGCTACACGCGAGTAATACTGCCATTGATAAAGAGAGAGACTCAATTGAACTAGGCCTTGCAAAGTTATGCCTTGAAAGGAACATACCATACTCGGGAATATGCAGGGGGTCACAAGTACTAAATGTGGCATGTGGGGGTACACTTTATCAAGATGAAAGAACTGTCAAAAGAATGCCTAGAGGATCAAAAAGTTGCTCGACTTCGACAATTATGATAGGCATCGGCACAGGGTGAAGGTGATGCAGAATACTTCTTTTGTATCAATGGTTTAGAGACTCTTTGGATGACCAAAAGATGGAGATGTTGGTGAATAGCTACCACCATCAGGGGGTTAAGCGATTGGCATAACGTTTCGTGCCAATGGCTTTTGCCCTTGATGGTTTGATTGAAGGGTTTTATGATCCCCATCCTTATAATCCTGATCAGGGTAAGTTCACCATGGTACTTCAATTCCACCCGGAGATAATGCGGCAACCTTATTCGGACAATTTTGAGTATCCAGGATGTCCATCTGCATACCAGGCAAAGATCATGATCTGTTCATGTTTTGTCATATGTTTACTTTTTATTATGTTGAAGGAGTTGAAGCAGCAAGAGCTTATGAAAAGAAACTCAGTCAAACCTTGTCGTCTGTGTCTGTGCCAAGGGCTCCAGAGCTTAATCATGAACAAGAGGTGAAAAGAGTATTGTAAGGAGCTTTTCGATCGCGAAAGACCTGTACTCTAGGCGAGGAGTTGTCTCAGGTAAAGAATCGGATGATCAACTCGGTGCCCGGGCCGAGTTACTGGAGACAAATACAGCATTGAGTTTGCAGGAAGAGAAGCGGCTGCAGCAGATGGGGGCAACAGTAAGAAATGCTTCCGCATACATGGAACGATTGAAGCTCAGTGGAGAGAGGGAGAGAGTCGCAAGGGCCATAATTGGGAAGATGTCCAGAGCAGCTTTCTGATCTCATGTCTTTCTACTAAATTATGAGAGTAAGATGTGCTCACAAGCTTTCGAAGCAAAGTTTGATGACCTACTGCGCGAAGTTGACTCCTGGCTTTCATTTGCTGTTACATTTCGTTTCCCGGAGCCCTCAATTTAAGAATTGTTTTGGTGTTCTGCAGTCTTCTGCGTTCTTTATGATCTTTGTAGCCAACAAACAGGCCACTGGAGCACTTAAAACACGTACCAAAGTTCACAAAGACGATCGTCGCATTCACGATCCAATCATATCCAATCAGTCTTAGTATCAAGATCCAATCATATCCAATCAATCACTAAGAAGATTAGAAAACACCAGCCATCTCTTTAATCATTAGTCAACTGCAACCCGAAACTCTAACACGGTTCCGTTGATACAGTTATAAAAACCAACTGTAGTGAGTCAATACACTTCTGGGGAAGCTCAAGCTAACACTTACAAATATCTATAACAAAATCCCCATAGAGATAACATTACATACTAACATCATCACGGCATAAAAAAGGAGCCTCGTTTTCTTTTATAATATACCCTTACTAAGAACAAATACCGAAAAGAAGCAAAGCTAAACCTCACTTACATCAACAGGAACTTTCATTTAGCTAGACCTTCTATAGCTTATCTAACTAAATTTTCTCTATTCACTTTCACTGGGCGTTATTACAGCCTTCGGTCTCATGCCAAAGCTTTCACTTTTCTGTAGGTTAAGTTCATCCTTTCCTTTTCTTTTCCTTTTTTCTTTCTGCCTGTAGTAAATAACAGAAAACCAAACGAGATAATCACTGCAAACCAACTTGCCACCCTCTATTCCACAGAATAAAGGGATTTTTTCACAACTAATCCATGCAAACAGGCATCACTTCTAGCACGGCGGAAGCATCACAGTTAGTACATCTTGATAATTGAGATCACCTACGGCTGAAAAACAGAAAATCTGGGTGATTGACCTGGAGCAGTCTTAGAAAGTCATCAGCAGCCTGCAAGAGGGAGCTAGATAACTGGCGTTCAAATCCTCCATTAGGAGTCCACAAGGGCCCTCTGAATTTGTATGAAGCAAGGCCAAAGACAGGTAAGGACATCTTAGGGATACCATCTATATCACTAGGAAATGTCACCACAGGAGCGCGGTCATCTTGTACACCTGAAAGATAACCCTATGGAAATTAGAAAGCGACTATGAAAGAAATGAGTTTAACTTGAGGACAACACAGTACTGGTCAGAAGATACAAGCTTATAGGAGACAATTGTATAACACTCAGAATAAATACAACTCACTCAATGATTTCAACAAATATAACTCAGCATTTGGAAAATTATCCAATTTTCTTGTGACCCTAAAGAGTCTTAAGACAGTTAAACTTCAGTTCTTCACACCTAATGATATCATATCCTCATTATATCTGTTTGCCATTTGTCTGTAACAAGAAGGAACATTCAGGCTTGTACTTGGGGTAAGAGTTAAATCAATTGGGGGTTGTACAGGTATACCCTAAAATAAATAAAAGATTTCTCTAATCAATGACCAAAACATCCAACTTGTAAATGCCTATAAAATCAGACTCATGCAGCAAATGAACCTGGCATCTCAAGAGGATATGAACGTCATGGAACATATTTCATCATCAGGCATACAACCATACACTTAAATTTGGAAAACTAGCAATAAAATAAACTATTACCTCCCATCGGTGTATATAGTGAATGGTATGTCAAAAAACACGCGTCAAGGTCCTTCAAAGTTGGTCCTGTTGGAATCCTGTAAATCGGATACCTGAGAGGATACCAACACCAATTAGTCACATGACCATGTGTAATCCACGAAACAAGTGCAGGGTTTGATAGTACCATGCAACGGAAATCCAACTGGAAGACAGTAGGTCACAACTTCTCAGTGTCTTCAGCTCAGGAAAATGAAAGGCCAAATCCAATAACTGTGAAAGTAGACAGTACAGAACAAAGAGTAAGAAATGGGAAGGAAACTTATCATTACAAAATATAGTTGCTATTTTGCTCTAACTAAGGTCAGTACTAGAGAAATAGATGCAATTATAACCTTGTCAGCTAAAGGCTCCCGACAGTAAGGAAGATCGCCCTCAAAATACTCAAATAGTAAGCGACCTTGAGAATTTAACGATTCACCCTCATCACTAGAGCAGTCTTCATGAGGTGGAAAATGTGGGCCTCCCAGAGATAAACACTGTATCCTACAAGGAAGTTGACTCGACAGATTTTGGTGATTCCACTGTTCCCTCAAGTATTTTAATCTCTCAGTCTCGTAATCACAGCTACCATCACTACTAGAATCCCTGAAATCACTGTCACTGTCTTCATCTGGTCGCCTATCACACAACCACCATCAAATTTTTAATAGAACACACAATTTGCAACATATGGGAAGGGCAGGCACGATTATTATGTAAAACATTAACAGCCAATTCCATTGTAAGTACGAAGTCTTAACCAACAAGTGCAAACACTAATCCTAAAACCTATCTACCATCCATGCTCAAACAACATATAGATGAATGTGGGAGGCGAGCACAACAGTCATCTTGAACAGAAGAACCAGAAGACATTTTTTGTAATAACATAAAACTACAATCAGCATAATGAACACAATACAAACACCAGCATGCATAGAACTAAATACAGCAGCACTCTATACACAAACGACTAGTTCAACAGACAACATTTGGAACAATTCCAAAATACGAAATTCTGATACAAGTAATAACAAAAAAGCAACCATGGAATCTACTGACCATCCACTCAAACAACGTATGGATACATGGAGGAGACGCAAACAATAATCATCTTGGAGAAAGCTAGAACACATTTGTTCGTAATGACATAGTACCCTATGGGGTGATCAGTTCATTGATTCAAAAACAAATACCAGCATGCAGGAAACTATACAAAACCTATACCACACATTTCTTTTCACAAGGACCAAATACTGCGGCACTCTAACTGACTAGTTCAACAGGCGACATTCGCAGCAAATACTAGCAAGCATGAAACTTTAAAAGAAAAACCTACATTTATTTTCGCAAGGACCAACTACAGCATCACTCTATACATAAATGACTAGTTGAACATGCAGCATCACTCTATACACAAATGGCTAGTCCAAAAGGCGGCTTTCGGAGCATTTTTAATCAATCAAGGAACAAAATGTATATACACCTACCTAGTCTTAGAAGACAATTTGATAGAGTTCCCATATATTTGAATACCGGACAAATATGGAACATAGTACTGAACCACAGAATCACTGTCGTTCAAGATCAGAGGCACTCCTGCGCCATAAGCACTCCACTCCTTGAACGACTCCCACAAATCGCCAAGCAAAAAGTAGTGCTGAAATTCAACGTTGCATTGACTCAATCCCCTCATCGTCGTCTTCAAAAAACCACCACAACCACACAAAAAAATTCAAAATTACAAACTAAACAATAAAAACCCAGAAAAAATTCATACAAATTGGGTTCAAAATTGGACCTTGGAGAGGGACTGGGCCGGTACGGACGGCGTGATCGACTGCAAGAACCGCTCGAGATTGCTCATAGGCCTCGCCGCGACGCTGGGCTCGAAGGCGGGGACGGCGACGGGCTTGGGGGACTCCGACCCGACCCGGTTCTCGGGCTCGCGGGTCGGGTTGTTGTTGTTGTTATTACCCTTGACGGGGGAGGAGGCAGTATGTTGTTGATGGTGTTGCGACGGCGATGGGCCGGGGGTGACGTCGCTCTGAGCTCGCCTGAGTTGCTCCGCCTTCTGGCTCTGGTGGGCCCGATGAGCCCTCGCCGAGTTGTAGAACCGATCCTCGCCGCGGCAGCGCGTGACTTGCAATCCCGTCCCCAGCATCGCTAGAAAATCGCCCGAATCAGACTACCGGGAAAACCGAGGCGGCGGAGAGGAACCCTAAAAACCCTTGAGACGAAGTCAACGGCGAATCGAACGAACGGAATTCCGGGATCGGAGCTTCGGCTAGGGTTATGCGAAAACGAACCCTAATCGGAAAACAATGGAGGAAATCGGATCGGAGGGAAAAGTGCTGCAGTCGCAGGCGGTATACGGAATTAGTAAAACCCTAGCAATAGAGGCGGAAACTCGTATTGGATCTGGAGGAGGAAGAAGGCGTGGGTAGGTGGTCAGGGGCAGTTTCGTAAAATCAGTTGCGCGGAAGGGTTGGCGATGGAAGAAGAACAGCGAGGGAAACGAAATGGCGAAGCAGCGGCTCTGAATAAATGGATGGGCACTGCGTAGGGGCAGGAGAAGAACCAAATTTTATTTATTTTTTTTAATAATTTGCAACTACAGAAAAAAAAATTGGAAAATTGCCATTAACTTTGGGGCGCCCACGACTTGGGGCACTGTCTCTACCACATTACAATCTTGCCCTCCATTGGGCTGCCATTGACGGAAATGATGGTAAACACGTTAATCATATCATAGGTTGTTCTAATGGTCCCTTAAGTATATCATATTTGTTTATACATTTAGTAAGT
Organism: Spiraea crenata; assembly: GCA_033992175.1. Taxonomy (NCBI): domain Eukaryota; kingdom Viridiplantae; phylum Streptophyta; class Magnoliopsida; order Rosales; family Rosaceae; genus Spiraea; species Spiraea crenata. The sequence continues at coordinate 2,813,279 of JAVBHV010000066.1, forward strand.
TCGGATAACCTAACGTCGTCTAATTTAGTAAATGCTACGTATGGAATATCTTTAAGAGTCATTACCAAGTTCAAAAGGATCTGATAGTCAAAGATAAGACCTAATTAATGTTGAATTTGCATTGGGAGCCTTAGCCACAAAATTAAAGAATTCCAAGTTTGATTGAATTTTGGTTTGGAATGAACTTTTTAAATGGATTAGCCGCAATATCTGCGATACTCGCAAACGAATATGAATCAAATTTGAGGAAATGGATAAACTATTTATGTATGTCAATTTTTTTTGTCAAATTGAAAAGTAGTTTTGGTTATGATATGTTGTGTTTAGAAAAGCTATATTACCCTTCTTCCTATAATGTAAGATGAATTTAATTGGTTGGTTTGTCAAAGTACAATATTATACGTGGCAAGGATGAACATATTTTATTAGTAGTTTATGTTTTATAGATTTGTTTTCACTCAATGCTTTATGAAGCTTTTTTCATTGGACTGAAACTTTTGAATTAAAGATTAATAAAACTTGATTTTTTTTTAAATTATAATATTTTATAGGGGTATTTTGAACAAATTTAATAACAGCCAAAAAAACTCAATTTATCTTATAATAGTAATCTCTATAAAATGAACCATTTCAATTGTGCCATCACATTGTAAGAGCAATCAAATCAGTGTGTAAAAAGTTGGTGAGATTGCATGGTTTGAGAAGGGCAGTTACGTAAAAGTGTAGAGGTTTATCAGTGTGGGAGTGGAGTGGATGTATTCATTGCCCAGGGAGTTTGAGCGTTACCTAATGACTAAATGGAAAAAGATCTCAAAAGCTTTACTCAACTGGGTCGCGATTGGTGGCATTCAGGCCACTCGGATTTGTCATTAAGGTGAGGATCTGAACTGCTGACACGTGTACTGAAGGCTGGTGTTGTACACGTGTATGGAGAGATTCGCTCGACTAAGGGAAGATGTCTTTTTCCTCCTTATCCCAAAATCGATTTTATCGAGAAAATGAATAGGCTTTTGACTTTATTAATTTTCTCAACTTTAACCGTCACGTCCGTTTGATTGCGTGTGGCAACGCGCCTTTTGGGCTTTTTGGGCCGCAAACAGTTCCCCACGTTTTTGATTGATTAATCAAACTCCACGGTCAGGATCTAATTGTACTGCTTTTACCCACAATTGATTAACATATTCATCTTTTTTACTTTTTACACCATATTAGATCGTTACACGAACGTATCTCTATTGTATTATTGTACGTAATTAATGCTCATACTTTTTTTTCCCAAATTAATGCTCATACTTTGCTGCATGAAAAACTTTGATTTCGGTTAGTTAAGATTCACTTTCATCCTCTTTGGCTTCCAAATTTATAACTTCCCTAATTCTGATTAAGTAGACATTCAACTATATTTTCTTACAAGTAAAAGAAACAGCAATGATATTACCTAATTACCTACTCTCTTCAAAATTGGTAAAGCTCGAAATTATTGCCAAACTGATATGTGTCGTAACTTTATTATGCCCATTTACTGTTTTCATATTGGTTAAACATCAAGCATCATTAACCTCAAAGGGGGGACATTCATTATTTTACACAAGAATGCCATTGGCCCATGCTGTTTATTTGTTTTTCATTTTGGAAGATTTTTTAAAATTTATTTTGTTATATTCACGCCCATTCTTTCTTTTTGCCACGACCAACCAACTACTTGAGAAAGTAATTGCCGCCGTGAGGTACAAAAGGAGGGCACAACACAAGTGTCGGTCACATGACCAAATATATAAGACCAGAGATGCTTCACATGCTTGCTCAAAGTGCCATTAAAAAGCAACTCGTGAACAACTTCATAATTTTGTATCTTTGGATTATGCTTTTAAATCCTATTTGGGGAGTTTGACATTCCAACTTTTCAATTGAATTAAATACACGTAGAATGTGTAAGAGTTTAAGAATATGCTAATTGTATATGATTTACTTCTTTAATCAATAGTTTCGATTATAAAATTTGAATTAAGATATTTTTTCAACGAAGTGAATAAGGTGAATGAATTCATCTCTTCATTTGAATTATAGTCATAGAGCCGGAGATTGAGAGTAGCTTCAAGGTTTATGCTGTGCCTATGACTAAACTATTAGTTGTAACTTGTAACAAAACAACTAACCTTATTCAAAATTTTCTTTAGTCTTTATGCTTGGTCAATCACATCCACATTGTTTAACTAGTTTGTGCACATTTTGTTATCGATATTGTTTTGCTCAACTCCTCCATAAAATTGAATTTTTCAAAAGTTACATATTGAGTATCGAGTATTTATAATAGTTTGTAAACCGGACAATGACAAATAAACTTCCCAACACACCAACAACGACCAGAACTAATGCGCTTTACATAGTTTGTGTACTTGGGAAAACATAATTGCATTGTTTGTTTTTGTAACAAGGAGCCAATACTTTGCCTATTAAATTCAATCTTGAAGGTATTATTGACTTTTTCCTTATAGGCCTACTATCCCTTTTTGTCTCGAGTCTAAATTATGCAATTATAATATAGATTATTTTTAGAGTACTGACATTTTCTTAGATAATTTTGTTAAGATTTGAACATTGGTGCAAGGAGAGCATATTGTACCAACTTATCAACGCTCAAAAAATTCATTATGCAGTCATCTATATATAAAAATTTTAAAAATAAAATTTATAATGATGATTTTAAAGAGTCAATAAAAGCACCCTAATTAAATGGCTTAATTTCCCTTTAGGAAGATAGGTAGTCATTGTCGTTTCTCTACAAAATGATATCCTCAACGTGTCAACAACATAGTAGTCATCTGGAAAAAAAAAAACAACATAGTAGTCAATTTCATGGAATTCTGTATCACCTGGTGCTCTGTCTTGAACCACATGATGGACAGATAATGCTTTCAATCTTTCCTTCCTCTCAAAATAAAAGTCTTCTCAATCAACAGGATAATTACTGCAAACCAGCACCGACTACGCAGGGATTTAAAATTAAGTTCACTACGATAATATAGATTAGAGTGCTCTGTCTGATATTTTTCACTTAGGAAGTTAGAATAACATTTTTCTATAGCAAATGAGAACGTGCATTTCATGGCGCAATCACAAGGGAGACCAGCAAACTTACTGATTACTACCAGCCAAGCAACAAATTCCTCCAGCATCACCATTGGGGTGTAGTGAACCAAAGAGGTCCCAAACAGTTCCAGCGGAAGCAAAACTTCTCATGAACCTCATTGCTAAACCTGAAAATGCCCCAATTCCTTCTCTCTGGATTTGTTTGATCAAAACCAGTTGAAATTCCATAAATATGATCATAATCCCATGCATTGGGATGGCTCAACATCACCATTACATATGATTGTTCATTTGAAAGCCAAGTTCTCAAGAAGAAATAGACCGCCAACAACATTTGCCCATAATTAATCTCTGCTCCTCCAAATCATGAACCCATGATGTTTGGCCAAAGAGACAGAGAAGGCCTTGCATTAGCATACTACCACAACAAAAGACTGGGAGATGGTGTCCCCAAGCTTGTGGAAGATCTTGCTGTTGAAAATTTGAATGTTAATCCCATATTGGGAAAGGAAGAGTTATTGCTAGTGTTTATAAGAAGTTGGACTACTTTCACATTGCCTTGTGAAAAATACTGCTATTGAGAATGTGGATGTTTATTCCACATTAGAAAAGTAAATGACCTTGCAAGTGTTTATAAAAAATTGGGTTACTCTCTCATTACCAATTGGTTTTTGGGATGAAATCTCAACCACCTTCATCATAGGCATCAAAGTGGGTTCATCCAAGTGTGAAGTTCAAAGGCTCACACGTGCTCCACGTCACCCAAAAAGGCCAAAGCCAAATTCTCAAGTGTATGATGCCAAAAAGACGCCAAACTTGAGGGAGGCATGTTGAGAATGTGAATATATATCTCATATTGGAAAAATAAAGGACATTGCAAGTGCTTATAAGAAGCTGGGCTATTCTCCCAATGGTAATTGATTTTGGGGAATTATCCAAAATGGCCAAGTGGCCAAATTCCTTTCCAAAATGGCCATAGGGCAGCGGGCAATTCTTCCCTACCAAATTTATACAGTGAATTTGCATTTAAATCCCTGGGTATATAGTGCGGCCATAGTGCCTCATAGTCTTTCGAGTACATGATCGTTGTAATTCATCAACACGTTCATAGTCCATCATAGTGCGCCCATGGTGCGGCCATAGTTTCTCATAGTCCCCCATAGTCTCTTATAGTATGTTCATAGTCTCTTATGGCTCGTTCGGCACACCCCGCCCCAATTTTCATAACTTCTTCAATTCTCAACCAAATTCCACGAATTTTATATCAAAATCTATCTACGCAATCCAACGAATTCAATGGTACAAGTTTTGGGACTTACTTTGGCCTGAGTTGGCCGGAATTTGCTTCCAAAAGTTCGGCTTAATGTTTTGCTTCGCCGGCGACAATCCACGGTGAGTTTGGAGCTGAAACCTTGCGGGGGCTGAGCTCGGGAACGTTGGGAAGCCGGTGCAGGTGGTGGCGTTCAGAGAAAGTTGCCAGAAAAAGAGCGACGGCGGCGAGAGCTTCCAAAAGGTTCGGCTTTCCGTTTTGCTACGCCGACGACAATCCACGGCGAGTTTGGAGCTGAAACCTCGTGGGGGTGAGCTCGGGAAAGTTAGGAAGCCAGTGTAAGTGGTGGCGTTCAAAGAAAGTTGCCGGAAAAAGAGCGACGACGGTGAGAGCTTCGGCAACCTTGTTTTGAGATGGAGGGGCTTCCAGTGTAAATAGCATGAGGGGCTTGTTGTGTAAATAGACAATAATTTTGACAATTTGGAATGAATTGTGCTGACCAAAACAATTTGGAATACAATTTGGCCACTTGGGCCATTTTGGATAATTCCCCATTGATTTTGGGGTGAAATCTCAATCATTTTCATCAACTGCTAGGCCCATATCATTGGTTATTTTTAGTTAAAGATCTTCGCTATTTCCATCTTCATATTATCTTGTTCAATCCATTCCATAGTTTCCCAAAACATGGAATTTTTATCACAAGATGTTCTCTCGAAGCTTTCCTATTCAGGCTTAGCAATGAGGACCATGAGAAGTTTGCTTCCACGATAACCATAATAGAGATGGCAGAAACACCCAACGGGGTGGGTACCCTGTGGGGACCCGCCCCAAACGGGGGGAAATACCCAGTGCAACGGGGAACGGGGATCCCCGTCCCCGAAAAGTGAAATTCCTCAGTGGGGATGGGGCGGGAATGGTATTGTCATTCCCATCCTCGAACTCGCCCCGATATTATATAATAATTATTAATAAATAACTATATACTATTTTAAGCTAATAAATATTAATATAAAAAGATAAGATGTACTATAATTTAACTACAAAACAAAACCTAATTGAATACTTCTTCTATCCTTACGTGCGGTGCCTCTTCTTCTTCAAATTTCTTTCAATCTTCAAAGATTGAGATGATAAAGTTTTTCTTTTGTAGGTTTTGATTTCATGATTAAATAATACGATTGAACTTCTTTTGATTAAGTTTACATATTTCTTTAATTTTATTAATTTTACTTATATGAAAATAAAAAAACATGGGGATGGGCGCGGGGATGAGAGAGTGCTCCCCGGCGAGGACGGGGATGAGGAATCCCCGAATCATACAAATAGGGGATGGGGACAGGGACGTGGGAGGGTAGGGATGGCAGAATTATTCAACAGGGTGGGTACCCTGTGGCGACCAGCCCGGGGGGAGGGGAGGGGAGGGAATCCCCAGTGTAACGGGGAACGGGGATCCCCGTCCTTGAAAAGGAAAATTTCCCGACGAGGATGGGACGGGCGGGGATGGTATTGTCATCCCCATCCCCGAACCCGCCCCGATATTATAGAATAGTTATTAATCAATAAATATATATTATTTTAAGCTAATAAATAATAATATAAAAGATAAGTTTTACTATAACCTAACTACAAAACAAAACCTAATTAAAGACTTCTTCTATTCTTACGTGCGTCTGCCTCCTCTTCTTCAAATTTCTTTCAATCTTCAAAGATTGGGTGGATAAAATTTTTCTCTTGTAGGCTTTGATTTCATGATTAAATAGTATGATTGAACCTCTTTTAATTAAGTTTACATGTTTCTTTAATTTTGTTAATTTTACTTATATGAAAATAAAAAATAAAAAATAAAAAACATGGGGATGAGGATGGGGATGGGGGATCCCCGAATTATACAAATAGGGGATGGAGACAAGGACGGGGGGAGGGGATGGGTATCGGGGACGGGAATGGTATTGTCATCCTCATCCCTAACCCGCCCTGTTGCCGTCCCTAGGGGAGAGGATGGCTATCGGGGACGGGGATGGTATTGTCATCCCCATCCCCAACCCGCCCCGTTGCCATCCCTAAACCAGAACTATTGAGGACTTCTGGTTGGGCCCAATGGTAGTGAGTGGGGTGCAATAAGAATTCTATGCTTGGGCCCTTGGGTGTAAGTTTACTGATCTCCTTTGTTATTGTCCCATTACCATGACATTGCATTGCATGTTCTCTTTTGCTGTAGAAAAGGTTATTCTAGCTTCCGAGTGAAGATACCATTTCAAGACATCTGGTTAAAGTTCAGTGAAATTGAATATACTTTGAAGTCATGCGTTTCACGTTTAGCATCTGCCTTAAGTGTTGTAAAACCTGCCGACATGCAGAATATTGACCCAACATTCCACAAGATGCTTGAACACATTTTCATGATCATCTGGTATTATTATTTCATGGCAATCTGTTCCATCTTATGGTAGCATCGACAAATGGCTCACCATCAAGTTTATGTTTAAGCCACGATTTTGTCCCAAAAAGCCAGCTCCGTTTCACAAAGGGAAGCCTGGAGAGAACCATCTTTTGATAAAATTTTCATGTTTTGGGAAGATCATTTTTCTTACTAATGAATGGATTCAACGAGGTAATCTGAAGACAGGAACAACTAAGGTCTTTTACTAGAAAGAACCAATCTTGATATGAGCCCTGCCAGTATCTTCTGCAAGCTGCAGGGAGCACTCTCTCTCTCAATTTAGTTTTCTGTAATCCCCTAACCATGTGTACCCTAGTGACATTTCATCTTATCAGTTAAAATCAAACTAGAAATAACTTGCTGCATAACCATTTAGTCTTAAAACGGGTATGGACTCAAAAATGGTATGGCCATTGTTTTGTAAAAGAGCTGTACTTGTTCCTAGGAGTCTATACTTCGTAAGGAGGCCAAATGCAATGAAAGCACAAACACATTACAAAACCTGAATAACAATTATAAAGTGAAGCCAACTCAATGATATTCTTCCAGTGAACCACACTCAGGAATATCAACTTCATTAGTCAGTGCATTTTACTCTTCTCCAATTCATGCGTCAAAGATTTCAATCTAAAGAAACCACATGAAAGGTATAGACTTTTGGCAATATTAGCACTCCAATATGCCAAACATTCACTAAAAACCCGATCATCTGTGCTTTAATTCAGAACACTCCATAATTTTTTACCAGCATATATGGAACATGCGGATAGCTTCAAAAGATAAATCTCAAGTAAAAGAAGTAAAAATGCATTTACTTCTGGTGATTGTAAGAAAGAAATTCAAGAAAAATAATAAAGAAATAGAGCACAAGATTCACTTTACCAAATGAGCTTCGAGAGAGAATGAAGACGACTGCTAAGCACACATGTGCTTTATATTATACGAGTGAAACGACAATCGTTCACCGAAATCTGCTCGAGAAGAAAGAGAAGTCTCTCGAAGCTAGACGAAGCGACTTGTCGTCACTCCTCCTTCCTAGTTCTTGCACTTTGTGATCCGTCATTGATTAAACGGGCATGGGCTGAGGCAGAGGTGTGGCCTAGACTCAATATATCATTATTGATTGAAGGAAAGTTAGAATCATATTCAAGTGGAATACATTTTTTCAAAATGAGAACAGAAGTAATTGTAGCAAGCAGGTCGTGGCTAGGTTGGTTAAGAATAATTATCTATGCAATTGAGATTTTGAGTTCGATTCCTCACTACCTCATCTCTTTATGAGCTAATATTCATCGAATCCAACTGTCCAATGAATTCATAAGAGCATCCATGGCTTTCAAAATACCCATTTCCTTTCAAGAATGTGGACTTAGCTTTAACATGATCAAGATATTTCATGGTGATTACCTTATCCAATTGTCATGGTGAGCTAAAGATTTTCAGCTATAATTTATCTCGGCTTGCTATATTGGTCTGGTTTATAAACATAATGCTTTCGGTTTGAAATTTTTCCTTTCTCCGTTTTATGTAAAGTTAGTGTATGAAGTTCCTAAGACTTCCTCGCAGAACTAAAATTGGCCAATAACGCTTGGACACCACCAAACATTTGAAGAAAATATAGAGAAGAGGCAAAATGAAATCTTAGGCAATATTCTCAAATATTTGATTCTTTCTTGAGTGGCTTGTTGTGAGTTGTGTCCGTTTATTCCAAGTGGTCGGTTTGAAATTCAGCTGCTTTTTTCTATCTTGAATTTAACAGTGACAGATTGGTGAGGTCACAATATATTGACAAGTTCCATAATTTTACAATTTTTACTTCATATAGAGAAAAATAAGGTCTCAGCTAGCTTCAATTCCGGAACGTCGTGGAAGAAGACGTTATATATGGAAGTAGCACTTTGATCTTCAAAAGTTTCGAAATGATTACAAACCATATGCAAGCTTTTTTTTTCTAATTGAATGACTTTGATCTTCACATAGTTGGGAAAATGCATGCATCATGTGACTGTTCATATGCGTGTGTAGTACAAATATGACCAAGCTCCTCTTTGCTAGTGGCTACTTTTTCATTCATTTTCAGATACCATTCAGATATGCACTCTGCATAATCAACTTCTTTGTTTTACTGATAGCTAAATTCTACAAAAAAATAGGTTACCCCAGTTTATGCTCTTGAATAAATGAAGGGTAGTTAGAGCATGTCCTCCCCAAAGGTACAAATTGTCTTTGCCTTAAGGCAATTTGTACCAATTTGTACAAATTGCCTTAGGGCAATTTGGAAGGCAATTGGATTGCCTTTGGTATCTCCACCCATGTTTTCTCAATTGCCTTAAGGCAAGGGTAATTGAAACAAAATGTGGGTATTTTATATGAAAAAAATAAAATTTAGAGTTTTTTTTAAAAAAAAAAATAAAAATAATAAAAAAATAAAAAGGAAAACAATTACAAAATAACAGATGGCCAAGATCTGGCCAAGCTTTGAAAGCAACGGCCCAGACCAGCCTAGACCAGTTCTCAAAATTACAAAACAAACCCAAAAAGAAAATAATTACAAAATGACCCCCAAAAGTTATTTACAAAAGATCCCAAAAATAAAAAGGAAAACAATTACAAAATAACAGATGGCCAAGATCTGGCCAAGCTTTGAAAGCAACGGCCCAGATCAGCCTAGACCAGTTCTCAAAATTACAAAACAAACCCAAAATGAAAATAATTACAAAATGACCCCCAAAAGTTATTTACAAAAGATCCCAAAAATCAACGGTCCAGATCTGTTTTCTCTTTCAATCTAACGGTCTAGATCAAATCTAATGGTGCAGATCTGTTGACTGTTGATACAACCAACGCTCCAAATTGCTAGCCAAATCAATCCAACTGCCCAGATCAAGCCCCGGTTGAGTGCGCTAACGTCAGCATCGCACTCAAATTTATTTTTTTTTAAAAAAGGAAAAACGTAGTGCGCTGACGTCAGCTCGATCGATTTCCGCCTTCGCCCTCACCTGACTGGCCAATCGACCCTGCCGATTTGGCTGCGCTGGAGGCCGCGTGACTCCACCCGAGGTTGAAAACCCCGATCGAGCCCACCGATCGAGCTTGCGGTGGATTTGCTCTTACGATTCCATTTTGTAGTAAGAGTCTATATGATAGTGCGGAGGAACCTTGAGTGATGGAGATGTATCCCCTTCTTCTATCATACTCATCACGTGATTTCATAAATCATATATCTCTTTTTATTTTATTTATTACGTGATGATGAATGAGATATAAATAAAAGATAAGTCACGTAATTAATGAGATAAAAAAACATAAATCACGTTATCATTATATGTTACACTAATGAAGACATCTAATAAAAAGGGCAAGTTGAATTATGGGATATGGGTCAAGACGTTTGACTTTCTAAGAACACTACCCCATTTAGGCAAGACTGCCTTGAAATTCAAAGAGTCTAAGATATGAGGCAGATCATCATGGACCCGCCTTCTTCAACTCAAAACGGTGTCAACTATCACAGGAGCCAAAGAAACTCCAAACTTTCAAGTCAAATCTCTCCTCCTTTAAAACACAAAAGGCAACTCTCAACACATATTATATACTCAACTTATCACAATAAATAAACTAGATAAAAATTCTCTCTCTGTCCATATTATATTACCATCTCCACAGTTTCCTCCCTCAATTTTCACAAGATCCCAGATGATTCATCAAAACCTCTGCATTTTCCTCATTTTAATGCTTCTTCTTCTTCAATCAAAACCCTCCTTTTCTCTGGACTATTACTACCAAAACTGCAGTGCCCCCACAACCTGTGGCCACCAAAACATCAACTATCCATTCATCATTCAAGGCAAGCAAGAAAGCTTTTGTGGGTACCCTGGTTTCAACATCTCCTGCTATAAAGATGATGAAGATGAATTCCCAATTCTTCAGCTGTCTGGAAATGATTACATAATCCACCACATCGATTACGAAAAGCAATCTCTTCTCGTGTCAAATTCTCTGCTTTCGAACTTGTTAAACAGAACTTCTTGCATTAACAACATTTCTTCCGTCAGTAACTTGACTCTTCCAAATCAGTTCAAGTTGGGCGGAAATCAAGATGAGATCTTTTTGCTCTACAACTGCAACAGTTCTACTGTTGAGTCGTTTTCTGAGTATAGAGTTGGCTGCTTTGATCTGGGAATCAACCAAAATGGTGTTAATACTTCTCAAGTTTTGGCCCTGCCATCGGACGAATATAAAAAATTCGGAGATGTTGAGGTTGAGAAATGTGGAGGAGAAATGGTGGTAGCACATGTTGAAGGAGATAATGGCAATTATGGGGTAAGGGAGGAGCTGAAGAGAGGGTTTGTGCTGGACTGGATAGCCGGAAACTGCAGCCGGTGCCAGAATAGCGGAGGGCTTTGTGGGTTCAATTACACGACATACCAGTTCAGGTGCCTCTGTCCAGACAGGACTCATTCTGGGAAATGTTCTGATAAAGGTTAGTTCATTTTTCTTCCCTATTCTTCGTTTTTCAATTAGTAAATAGAAGATTACGCGAGATTAGTTACTGAAAAACGAAAGTAATGAGATTATGAACTTGTAGATAATTAGTGGCAGGGGATAATATTGCCCACTGGCCAAGTAGTCTCTTTTGTGTGGTGTAGTTCCTCCCTACCACACGTTTGATTTCAACAAAAGAGGCGGTTGTTGGTATAGAGAAGAGTTGAGTGGGCACTGCTGGTATACACAGCATTGAATATGCCAGCTAAAGCAATTTGGAATCAAATCTTGAACATCTAACCAAAAAAGTAATGCAGCTTCTTTATTCTATAATAATCTGTTTCTAAGCTAAATTACGTGGAGGGGAATTGTTCATCGTTCATCGGTGTAGAATCTATATACAAATGATGCACTAAGTTTCACAATATGAAAAAGAAAGAACCATAGTTATTTATCAATTACTTAAGACTCGAAAAGTACACCAGCTGGTGAAAAGGACAGAAATTTAGAGTAAGAAATTGAGATCCCACAGTTGGTAGGCCTTTTACATTAATAACTTTTCATGGGATGTTTGTTTTGTAGAAAGTTTAGCTCTTGAGTGTTTCTGTAGTCAGTCTTCTAAAGTTAAAATAATTTACTGCTATAAACAATCTTGTTTAGAGCAAGGATATTGTAGAATTACCATGATTTAAGTCTTTTGACCCAAAAAAACATGATTCAAGTCTGCAAGTCCACCTCAGCTTTAAGATTTTTCTTCCTTACCAGCCGTTCTTGACTAAAAAATCACCAAAGACCTCCTCGGCCAGTTGTTTATACAACCCCGTTTTTTGCCACCCCTTCTGTCCTTGGAGATCGTCGATGTTCATCTGAATTGTACCCTCAAAAAGTGAAAATTCCATGCAAAGATTTACCATCCTTAGTGTACAGGGACTCTGGCAACATTTTGAGTGCTAGAATTGACCCAAAATGTGCAGTATTGCTGCAACACTGGAATGTCTAATAGGCATGCGCTAAATCATATACTGCACTTCGTTCAGACTCTTTCCATTAGTTGAAAGGTGCTATAGACTTTAGCATTTTTTCTGTCTGATAACTCACGTTGATACAATATGTTTACAAAAGCAATACTTGTCAAAACGACCTCTATATGTGGTGGAATATATGGCTTTAGGAGCTGCTCTACATTATCAAATACAAGATGAGTTCGAGATGTTATAAAGCTTCATCGAGGACAGGAGAAGATGGATTTGTTTTGCACCAAGAACTAGCAACCAATTAACAATGAAAGGTCGGTTGTATGTGATTTTAGTTGTCATTCTAAGTGACAGAGACAATTGTGGAGTCATGTCGTGCACCTGTTTAGGATTTCTGAGGTGGTGGTGGTGGTGGTGGTGGTAGTAATCGCTTAGAATGCAGTAAAACCACTAGGCATGCACCTAGTCGCCTTATGAACCGTATAATCTTCCGTAGCTAAAGACTTCTGCCAATCCAATATAAATGATTGCTTGACTCCTGGGAGTCTGAGGCTCTTCAACTCTAGGATAGTTTTAACTAGATTGATGGATTGTTTGCCTGTTCATATTAGTTATAAGCTACAGAAAATTTAGGTTTTCCAAGCCAAGAGTTTACAAAACCAAGCCTTTTGTGACCTAAAGCCATTTAGCATTTGAGTTTGAAAGTTTAACAAAGCTGGTAACAGATCCAATTTAAATTGCTTGGTGAAGGAAATCTTGTGCTTCAAATTCTGCTGTCTGGTAATTTATTGCTTTAGTTTGTGAGCATTGCGTTTGGATTAGAATACAACAGATTCTGCGAATTCGGATTTGCGTTATTGGTATGAACGGTGGGTGGTCCAATCAAGCCATGTCATACAGCCTACGATCAGTGTCCTAATAGTAATAGTTTGGTTTCAACTTTGAATTCTTCTTTACTGATCTGATTTTGGAGGACCAAAGAAACCCATCAGAACTTTAAGCTTGAAGAAATCATATAGGACACGGATCCAATCCCTGTATAGTGAAGAAGGGTACCCATTGAAGAAATCTTAGAGGAGGATGAAACAGAGAACTCAATTGATAGCTTATAATGAACAAAACCAAGAAAGTCCTGCTTCTTTCTGTAGCCAGAATTGTTTTCTCCAATAGAAACGTCCATAGGTACTCATCATCTCTGACTCTAACGCCACAGAAGTCTAAGGAGTTAGTTGCCCTTTGGAATACGTGTTCCTTTTACCCCTTCTTGTACTTAAACCTTCAAGACCGCCGGAAAATGACAGTCCGACAATGACTTATGTACTAATGTACTCCTCAAATTCTTTCTTAAATTCCTGGAAATGATAATGGTCACCATTATACATCAATGCCTTTTAGTAAGTTATAGGATATTATGTGACCAAATAATATGAAAGATTTGTTTTCTTCTTCTCATCTGACAAGATGATAAACTACTCCAATTTAAGAAGAAGAATATCTACAAACTGAATGCGAAGTGCTCTGACCAGTCAGCCTAACCCTCAAGAAAAGCCTTGCTTCTCTTCACACCCCTTAACTAATACTGGTTTTTATTAAGTGCTGGTTTGTGAATGATCCAGAAAAGCCATAATCACTTTTAGAGAGAAGCATTTCTTTGTAAGGGACTTTTAAGTGATTTCGTGAAGAAGCTCATCGAAATCCTTCTCTTGGGAAAGTGATTATATTCCTCCCAGAATTCACTGATAGAGAAAGACCTTATAGCATTTTCTGCTCTCAACCGTGTAAACAACCGGGATGCCTCATAGCTATGCAGACTATTCGTTTACACATTGCCTCATCAATCGGTCATGCTCTAAATTCGCCCAAGAACCGAAAGATGGTTCACAAGTGAGGACCACAAGATGTTATCTTTCCTGCCGGCCGGAATTTGTGTGGTTCGTAGGAGACGCAAGGACCTCTTTCCTTCTTCAAGACTAACATCACAATCATGGGAATTTGAAGAGTCAAAGGGTCAAGTCTTTCTACTGGTCAATGGGGAAGATGAGAAGGAAACTCCCTCATGTGGAAATCTTAATATCTGCCAGCCAATCAACAAGCATTTTTTTTTTTTTTTTTCCAAATCAACAAGCATAATATTACTATAGCTTACCTGGTGGCACCCCACCTTTGCTCTTCTTTCAACTTAGTTAGTTCTTCAAGTCTTCCCTCCCCAATTTTCAAGTCAACTACCGTGTTAAACACAACATGAATAACTTGATATATTGAGAAGAAGGAAAGGAACTAAATAATTCAACACTTTTTTCTGAATTACAGAAGCAGAAAATCTTTTGTACTTGTAGTTCAGCTGTGACTTTTCGGATGGATCCAGTGGCTTTGTTCATTTTCTTTCTTCTCGTTCATGTTCTGGTTCTTCATTCCGCTGAAGAAGTGCGTTGTCCACCCTATTTCTATAACGACGGAGGAAACTGTACCCACTTCCCCTTCAGATGCACGAATCAGCCTCCTGAATGCGGTTTGTACACGCTAAATTGCACCGACAGCTCTGACCCAAGGATCCAACTGAAGGAGGGAGGATACTGGCATCAATTCGAGAATTTTGTGCCAACTAGTCCATTTGGTCCAATTGATGTTGGTATCAATGACAGAGATCTTGATTCCAGGCGCCCCAGAAATGATTTCTGCGATGATGAATTTTTCAACAACTTGAGTCTACCCATCGCTTCTCCAACCCTGGATGTACTTTTATCCACTCACAATCTGACCCTGTTCAAATGCAACAACACAGTAGACAACATTTCCCTTACGGATCTTCACGACGCCGCCTGCAACAATACTGACCATACTTACTACTATACTCCACCTACAAATAGTTTACCAAGGCCCCCACCCCCACACTGTTCAATCATTCAGCTGCCCTTGAAGGAGGATCCGCCCTACACCCTCTCTGATTTGGTTACCAAGTTCAACCTGCAAATAGAAATGCCAGCATGCCATGAATGTCGTCAAAAAAAAGGCAAATGCCTCGTTGTCATGGGAAAGTTTAAATGCGACGGAGCAAAAGGTATATACAGAAAATTAGATGCTTGCAGTATTTCCATATTCCTTTCTTCCAAGGATATATAACTCTTAGAACGAGGAAATAGTTTGTTGAAAACACTCTGTATTAGGACACATACATTCTCGCGCTTAAGCACATAGAGAATTTAGATAACCATTGTGCATTATGTTGTCTTTGCCGAATGCAAAATTTCAAATTATATTTGACCCTTAATCGCTTAGCCTAACAACATTTTTTTTCTTTTCCAATTTGTGTTGCAGGAGATCAATTGGCATTGAAGCTAGGATTAGGTAAGATTCGATATATCAGAAATATTTATAATTGATATTGTTACTCATCTAGGACAGATGTTAGAATGCTGGGAAGTCAAATCATTCACAAGTGCTTCAACATTGGATTAAAGTATCATTCCCACAGAGTAAACAACATTGCCTAATCAAAAGTTGACCTCTCTCACTTGTATGCTATAGGTATTGGGATCGGAGGCGGAGGTGCAGCAATTCTAGCAGCGATCTTGTTTATCCTGTGGCGTCACAAAAAAGTTCGTTTGAATTTCCTTTCGAGGAACATTTCTTCTCAGCCCTACACAAATTCAGACATAGAAGGGTGCGGCGCCTACTTTGGCGTCCCAGTCTTCACTTACAATGAACTTGAAGAAGCCACTGATCATTTTAACAGTGAAAAAGAACTTGGAGATGGAGGTTTTGGAACTGTATACCATGGTAAGAGTTAAACATCCTATGCTTGTGTTATTTAAAGAACGAAAATAAAACCATAACAGTTCATGGCACTTCTAGGCGGAATGAAGTTACATACTATATGTGCAACAGCTTACTGAATGGCCTTTCTTTGATCAATCTAATATAGGAAAACTGAAAGATGGCCGAGAAGTTGCAGTCAAGCGCTTATATGAACACAATTACAAGCGGGTGGAACAGTTTATGAATGAAATAGATATTCTCACCCGGCTGCGCCACCACAATTTAGTCCTCCTTTATGGCTGCACTTCACGCCGCAGCCGTGAACTCCTCCTTGTATATGAATACATTCCCAATGGAACTGTTGCTGATCATCTCCATGGCGACCGAGCAGCGCCTGGCTCACTCACTTGGCCTATTCGGATGAGCATTGCTATAGAAACTGCCAGCGCATTGTCCTACCTCCATGCTTCTGAAATCGTACATCGTGATGTGAAGACCACCAACATTCTCCTTGATAACAACTTCTGTGTAAAAGTTGCAGACTTTGGGCTCTCCCGGCTTTTCCCCATTGATGTCACCCATGTATCAACTGCTCCACAAGGGACCCCTGGTTATGTTGACCCAGAGTATCATCAATGTTACCAGCTAACTAGTAAGAGTGATGTATATAGTTTCGGGGTTGTTCTCATTGAGCTCATATCATCTATGCCAGCAGTTGACATAACTAGGCATAGGCATGAGATCAATTTGGCTAACTTAGCCATAAACAAGATTCAGAGAGGTCTATTCAATGAGTTGGTAGATCCAAATCTCGGGTTTGAGTCAGACGAAGAAGTTAGAAGGATGGTAATCGTAGTGGCGGAGTTGGCTTTCCAATGTTTGCAGCAGGACAACGACATGAGGCCTACCATGAATGAGGTTTTGGACGCTTTGAAGATAATAGAAAGTGGGAACGACTTGCCAGATAATTTAAAGCCAGCATTTGATGAAGGTGGGATGAAAACAAGTACACAGCCACCACCTTCACCAGAATGCGATGAGGCTGGATTATTGAACAATGTCAGACCACCACTTTCACCAATTTCAGTGACACAAAAATGGCCTAGCACTAGGTCGATTACACCTAATGGCAGTGTCCGATAGTTTTTGTTTTCTGGAATTTCGATATAAAAGTATGATAGTATTTTCCAATTTGATTAGGTGGGTTGAGGTCGGCTCATCCCCCTGATTTCTTGCTAATATAAATACAGATCCAATTAGGCATGAGGCATTGTACATACATACTAAAGTCCATATTTTACACACATTTCATATCATGACTGCCCCCTTTAGATCTCCTAGCGTTTTGGCTTCATGTTTCTTTCTGTCCTTTCCTCCTGTCTTCCACTTCCTCTGGCGTTCTTTATTAACCAAGTTTTGGACTGTATGATACAGTTGAGCACCTCCTATCTACCGGAAAGAACCGGAAAGAAAGCCAAAATACTTACGCAACTCTTGTTTCTATATTAGGACTAATCTTTCACTAAAACTTTTTATATAACTCTTCCGGAATTGGATTTTTCTTAGGCTTTTTTTTTTCCAAATGTCCATCACACTGCTATGGAGAGGGTAAAGACAACATTGCTGCTCAAGAATATTGGAGTTCAGACTCTTAACTTAAAAAATCGAATCTAGAAATGCAGGCTGGCTAACCTCAATGGACAATCTAGTCTTTTATCTTTACTAAAGGGAACTGTTTTTAGTTTTTATACCCGAGAGTCCGAGACCAAGCCGAGTGTATAATGACTATTTTGGGAATGCTAATAACAAAAAACTTCGCCAAAGGAAATAGTCTTCTAGCGCCCTACTCCCTTTCTGAATTCTAGACATCCTGATATGGTTAAACTGACATTTCAACTGTCTCCAGTCAAAAAGAATGAGTTTTACCTCTTTTTCAGAACCCCATAGATTTTATAGATTCTGGATTTAGAATTCTACTTGGAAAATGCACCACTTTCTCTCCTTTTTCTACCCAACCCTATTGAAAATGTGTCAAAAGAGAGAGAACCCAATCACTATTTAGTCTTCATAATAGTGTACCAAAAAAGATGCATCCACTTCCCAACAACAATTATCCTTTTCTCCATTTCTGAAGCAATCAATCCATTGTCTCCACACCAAGCAATCATTCCCAAAAAAATTTAAATTCAAATTCACCACCACCAAAAAAAAAGCCCACATCAAAATTCACATGTATATATTCACATCATCAACTATATATAGAGATGGCAGTTAGCAGAAAACCTTCAAAGATGGGGACTTTACAGAAATTCAAGCTGCTCGCGAGCCAGTGCGGCGTGGCCCAGAGCCCGACGCGGAGCCCAAGAACCAGCCCGTTGATCCAGCTCCGCCGCCGCAAGCCCACCTTGCTGATGCTTCTGACCCGGAGCAGCAGCAACAGCAGCAATCGCCGCCGAGACCCACCGGTTCCGCCGCTGCCGGAGAAGGCTGCTCCGGCCGCTCAGAGGCGGAGCAGCCTGATGGACCTGTTTGTATCGTCGTCGCCGCCGCCGTTCGAATTGGACGGCGAAGGGAAGAAGAGCGAGAGCATTGGGCGGCGAGAGTTGGGTAGTTTTTTGGTGGTTGGGCCGGGTTCGCCCAGACCCGGGTGGACGGGTTTTCGTTACAAGTCGTTATTGAGGAGGGCTTGGCGCCCTGTGCTGGTTGCAATTCCCGAGTAAAAATAATTAAATAATTGTTTTTAATCTTGAGGAAATAAATATTAGGTTATTTTATGTGTTATACTATGTGATTGTCTCTCATGATCTTGGTCCAAAATTTTTGTAAGTCTAAGGTACCAATACCAATCTATCATGTTGCATTGTCAAATTTGTGCCTCTTCTTCTTCTTGTCCATTCATTTACAACATGTCTCGACTGAATCAATCAAATATCTTCGGTTTTTAAAAATAAATTTAACATTAAATGTAGACATGGTTCAGATTGAATCAATATAGTTTTGTCATTAAAAATCGAACCAATTTTTAAGAATATAGTTAACATCAAATACAGACATAGTTCAGATTGAATCAGTGTAGTTTTGTAATTAAAAAATCGAACTAATTTTTAAGAATATATTTAACATTAAATGTAGACACACTTCATATTGAATTAGTGCAGTTTTATAATTAAAAATCGAACCAATTAGGACTAGCCCTTCCTTGTCAAGGGCTGAGGTTACTCGACTTTCTCATGTAGGTATAACTAAAATATTATAGTTTGGTAAAACCAAACCAAACATCAATTTGCGTGGTTCAGTTGCTTCAACAGGATTGATGCCGACCGCTACAGTTTTCACATTTGAGGTCATCGGAAAAATCCAACTTTGGATGAAATCCATGGCCATGCATGCCATTACCTTTTTGAGTCATCTTTGCAAAAGTTAAAGTTGCATGGACCAGGTCCATGGCTGGTCGGACACCAATGAAAACTGCATAGGCTAAAGCAACAACTCATAGCTTGTGGCAAAAGAAAAAGGCAAAGAATAATAAGGCATGCCTTTAGACCACTAAAGCTCAAGCTTCGCCATTTGAGAGAAAGCACAAACTTTTGAAATTCCCTGTCTTCCTGTCCAACTCAAAGCCAATGGCAATCCAATTTCGGAGGTCACAGCGGGCACAGCATAGTTTGTGCCGTAGTTCAGAATGCTACAGTCGGCTTATTAGATGAAGAACACACGAAAGAACCAAGTATACAGAGAAGAGTACGATTCTTAAGGCAAATAAAAAATTTTTTTTTTTTGCTTTCCTTCTTCAAATGGGCTTACATTCATCTATCATGTTATTATATTCCATTATTACATAAAAATTTCTTACAATCGAATCAAATGTAATTTCAAAAAGGAGACAGTCAGTGTCTTGCTGTTAGCTGCTCTTTGCTTCCAAGAGGAACTGTAGTACTCTGATTTCTTTGGCCTTGAGATTGCAGAGAAGAGGAGCTGCTCTCCCCAGTCTCTTGGCCTCGACTTCCCTGTTGAGCGCCGGCATGGCCATCAGACTTAGGGCGGCCATTTGGATGTTCTCTCCCTGGAAGTACAACCCTCCGCAAGAACCTATCTATCATCTCATAACTGGTAAATGTAATAACAGCAGAGGGAGTTGTTCGTAATAAATTAGTCGCACAACCATTATAAAAACCACGAAGGCCTTCCTTTCGGAACACCTTCTTCGTACAATCAATAACCCCTGCATACTTGGGTTCCGTATGTCTGGCCTGCCCTTGCTCTTGCAGTCTGGAACGCACAACCTGCAGACAGGATAACAGACACCAAATATGAGAAAGAGCAAAATGAGGATTCTTAAGTAGTACGCAACTCCAAGCACCAATGTGTCCTAATAAGAGATCCAGCTGAACATACCTCATGAGGGTAAGTTATTACAGAAGCAAGTACTTTGGATATCGATGAGGCAATGGCAACACTACCAGGTTTTAACTTATCAACAGTTGTATTATCTGAAAAGTTCAATTTCATGCATTTAGCTATAATGGACCATAAGAAACCACTTAACATTCCTTAAAGACAATCCTTCAAAAAGTAAAAATATCACGTTAACCTCTTTTTGCCATGAAGGATTTTATCTTCTCGTAGGCAGGAAACTGAATTGCAACATGACTTACACCAGCCAAAGAAGGCAAGATCCCACTGTTCGAAACCATAAAAACAACAAAAAGGTATCAGAAATGGAAACCCAAGAATAAATTTTCAACCCATTACTTATGTGAGAATCAAGCTATGGAATGCAAGGAGAATTTTGATAAGTAATTAAAGCAACATCGCTATTAATAAAGGGAAATCTGGGGTGCACATAAGGCTAAGTTTACCCACGGTTAAATTTGTAGTTTTCAAATGTGCCCCTATTAAATAATAAGGTTAACCTACTCCAACTTAACTAATAACTGTAAATTTGTAAAAACAAAATTTTACATTTAAAACAGAAAATCCAATATATAATGAAAAATCAAACCACCAAATAGGAAAA
This sequence comes from Spiraea crenata, assembly GCA_033992175.1. Classification (NCBI taxonomy): domain Eukaryota; kingdom Viridiplantae; phylum Streptophyta; class Magnoliopsida; order Rosales; family Rosaceae; genus Spiraea; species Spiraea crenata. Next base: position 2,834,314 of record JAVBHV010000066.1, read on the forward strand.
GCAAATTGGCACCTGCTAAAATATAAAATTCCCAGTTTGATGCCATATTTATGTGCTATCTATAATTCAAGAACAGAAAAATGACCTATATAAACCTCGCATGCCTTCTTCATTTGCAATTCTTGCAAAAGCAGATCTCATGCTTTTGTAAGGGATCACATCAGGCCTCATTCCTTGTGTCTAAAATAAAGACCACAAAGAACAATGTATTAGTATAGAAAACCAAGAGAATTTCAAACATAAAACTTTAATCAATCTGAAGTCAATGAATTTTCTAGCACCATAAGGCAATATGTTATAGTGGAAGAGATTTGTTAGCCAGCAAATTTATTCAATCTGAAGTCATTGAATTTCTAACACCATAAGATAACAATATGTCCGCATATTTCTCAGAAAACTATAAGAATAGCACTCTAGAACCATCTCTACAACCTACTAAAGTACAATGTCTTTCCGAAGCAACTACAAAAGAAGACCTTGCTTAACGAAGGCGGGAGAACCTAGTAAAGTTCAACGGCTTTCTGAAACCAAGCCATATATGTCTCTCTGTAGTTGAACTAGACCGTTCTATATTTCCCTTTTCATGCATAGTTTACTTACTCCTAACTTATCAAACTGAGTTTGTGTACCCACAAGAAAAAACACTGAAATAAACAGTAATATAGTTTCCAACTAAAAATCTTCAATCCCAAATGCACAAAAATATGTCACAAAAGTAGAAGAGAAAAGAAATTTAAACTTCTAGAATTCAGGACTCCAGAGGTACAGGAAGTCTTCTCTTTCTTAAATATGCAGATATTTTCTTGTGTTTCAAACATGAAAAGACAACATAAGCGCGAGATATAGACTACCAACAAACTTAAAGAGAAGTAATGTTACTTTCAAAACAGAAACTTCTAAAAAAGTCAGGAGCTATATAGTATCGAACTCATATTTCTTCATATCCACTTCCCACAGACCATACTTTTCATAGTTCAAAATCTATGCCTCCTTGGCCAATGCACCATCTTAGCAGATAATGGATAACTTTTGATCCTCTGAAATCCACCCATTTCCAGTTAAAGGTCCAGTTTAGGTACTTCTGTGAGACTGCAACACAGAGAAGCATTTGCCATTGCAAACAAAAGCAAACTCCCGTAACTAAAATTAACTAGAGCTACAAATCCCAGATTTAAATAAGCACACACAGACAACAGGTTGCTTGAGAAGGCGCGTCTATGTAAAATACTGACAATTCCACCAAGATTATGAGAAAAATCAACATGAAATAAGCATGCGATGTAGCAGAAAAATGAGATAGAGTCTTATCAAGAACAGTAAACTTACTTGAAGTCTGGTCTTAACAACCCACAATGGATTTGTTGTGATTGCTGTGGCAGCCCCGGCACCAGCAGCGGCTATCATATTTTCCCCAATTGTGAGTTCGCCAGTGCCTTCAACACAGTATGACAATAATGAATGTTCAAAAACCAGCTAACTGAATTCTATTGAATAGCGTCCATAGCTCATAACAGGACCAAGAATGTAGGGATACTATCTGTTTATCATATTTCATGAAAGACACAAATCTAAACGTGGAAAACCAACCATGAGAGTGCAGTAGGCCTTTGAGTTGCTCATAAACTGTGAAGTACACCTGCATATGAATTATGACCACAGTACTTAGGGCACCAACTATAAAAAGTACATATTGACATTCGCATCTGAAAAGAGGGCTCTATATCCTTCAGAACGAAAGTTTCCACAATAGTGGGTTTGCAAAGATTTGTTTCGTATTAAGGCAGGAACACTCACTGCCCAGTTTGGAAGTAGCGCTAGAATTGTTGGTGAAAGGCCACGATACATCCCCTTCAAACCTTCAGTCTTAAATATGTTTCTTAGGCTTGTGACAATGACACTACCTAAACATAGGCCAAAAGGAAAACAAAGAATAACAGTCAAACATCAATAACAATAAGCTGTATTGCCGTTATGAACTACATGCCACAAGAACAGATTTACTCTATTTATTTTTGAACTGGTTATGCCCCGGGCTTCAATTCTACGGAAACTTTGTACAGCAACTAACACAGTATGTGGCATACTTCTTCTTAATGCATAGTTTCTTAGGATTACTCCACATTGCAAAAATATCGAAACTCTAGTCCAACTACGGTTCCATTTCCACCCAGACATGTGTTCCACCATAGTTCCAGTCCATGAACTAGTGAATCTAGTATGCTTAAAGATCGAAACTTTCACCGAATTTGGCAACTTCCTTCATAAAAACAAAAGCCCGAAATCCAGAACTCCCTATTTCCTCTAACAACTAATAAAACTGCAACATAATTAGTTCAAAGAAATGAAGAAAGTTCACCTCTTTGACCAGAAGGCAGACCATGGACCTGCAACCTAGTCTTGATGACATCCAAAGGGCACACAAACGTGGCCGCCATAGCACCTGCAAAGCTCTCCAATTCAATCAATTTCGCAAAACAAAAAACCCCAAAAGTTAAATTCTTTTCAGATTTCCAATGCGTGCCCAAATGAGCGAAACCCTAGAAATCGACATTGAAATCGAAAACAACAGCAAAGGTCAAAGCTTTACCGGCAGTGCCGCCTGCGCCGGCGTGGCAGATTATATCCCTGATGGTTTGGTGGTCAGAAGATCCGGCGCCGCCGCCCATCGTCGGAGCTGCCGCTACCATCTCTAGAGTTGGCTCAATTTCAAACCCAAAGCAGCAAATGCAATTCCACCAAAATTCATAGCCAAATCCAAACTGTATTAACTAATTTCTGTATTGAAAATCTATACGTATATATAGGTGGTGGTTGCAGCGCTATTACATTGATTTCATTGGAGACCAAAGATTCAGCTATGGCGAGCAGAGAATCTAATCGTGTTTGAAGGGTTTAAGCGGTGAAGAAGACGGACGTGTGAGGTGAGGTGAGCTGCTTTGATTTGGAAATGGGAAATGACCTGGATTTCGTCAAGGAAACTCAACCCACTATTTTCTTTCTTGAACAAGTAAGAGGTAATTGCCAAATGGATTGGTCTCTTTTAGCAGAATTTCTCTGATTTTGAAAGATTTATGGCTGTGTTGTTGAGAGAGAACAAATGTGGTTGGATTGTATCTACCAATTCTTGAGTTTGAGTAGTACCGTCTTACAGTCTCGAGGTAAATATTAACGAATATTTATTGATCTGTAAATGAAATCACAAGTTATATAATCTATTTATATTATAATATGTTAATAGAATATATCATATGTACATATAAAAATAGTAGTTCATAAATTTTATCGCATCAGATTATATGGTTACTTATTTATTATTTTATGATAGATACAATTTTATTGTTCAAATATCCTAATTGAAACAATCTACTTTCTTAGTCATTCATGTATTGCCGAATTAAAGAAGAAGATTCATGGTAAATGAAGTACAATTTTTCAAGGAAATTTCTCAAAAAGGTAAAGAGGTAAAGGGGTAGTGCTTTTGGGAGTAGCACCATGAAAGTGAAAGCTTCATACTGTGACCGAATTTCTGCGTGAATAACAGCCAATCGATCTGATATTTTGCAGCTTTTGCAGACCTTTTTAATTCAGGTTGAATTTTAGAGGTCGTGAGAGAACAATTAAAAGAACCAACATTGTGGTTTTTCTTGTTTGTTTTTTGTGATGTTGATGTAACCCATTAATGGATTTCATCGCTGAAACAAACTCTTGTGTCTAGCTAGTGTCATTGGCCTGCCTGACGAGGAATACACCACTTAATATGACTTTAAAATGAGTATTGACATCGAGCATGACATGTTCATTTCCTAAATCTACATCACTTTTTTAAGCATCAATTATCATTATGAAATAGATAGTTGTGTTATACGTTACAATATGTCAAAGAGGTACATTTTTACTTTAACTGATACGAAAGATAATAGGACTCGAATGCCAAATGCTATAGTTCTCTAACCATACACTATTGTAGAGCTCAAAAGGCTTTACTCAATGATTTTGAATGTTTGGGAAATGCTTATAGAGACCTAAAAACGCTTTTAAATGTAAGGAAATCACACTCCTTTTGCTTTAATCAGAAACGAACCACATTCCCCTTAAACTGCATGCGCATTGAAGCCAGCCTCGGTGCGGGCTGAACTCAACCCCGAAGGAGCATGAAGGTCATGAGTTTGTTGGTGGGCTCAAAATGGTTACCCAATCACCATCACATCCGGAGATAAAGCTCTGCAAGAGGAGTTCATTTCTTGGGGCTAACATGGCAAGGGCGTAGGGCCCAGAGAGGCCCATTAAAATCTCTACCAGCCTATCCTTCCAGCTACAACTTTCTCATCTGCAAATTATGTACTCAAATTAAATGGTATACTTGCAGTGTCACTCACAATTTCAATTTGTTAGTAAGGGAGGCTTCCCTACATGGAGATATAGTGATCATGTGACATGATATCTAAATAACTGAAAGGATGCGTATATATATTCGTTGCTCCAAAGTATTTATGATAAATAGCAGCTGCAGAGACAGCCCTCTTTTCCTACAGATATATTGATGTTGATCCCAGTCCAATCTCTTGATCACTGATCTTCCAGCTTTTTTTTTTTTTTTTTTTTTTAACTTTTCTTACAAAAGGAAGTGAATTTTGTCTTGTATTTATAGTATATTGAAAGTGTAATTTCTTAGAATCACTTCAGTACGTCATAGCAATAAGAAGTTTATGTATGTTGGCCATTTTTATCGAATGAGTATGCTATTATTGTATATATTGGCTTCAACTCATTAAATTGTGTTCTTGTTAAATACAAATTCGTATACTATGTATAATAGTCTCTATATCCATATATCATGAAACATAGGATACCCCATATTATATTTGAGATTTTGATTTACCCCAATGGGGGCTACTAGTCTGCAACCTGCAACCCTACCCTGCATATGTACATACAGTATTTGGCCACTTAATTATTCCACAACCACATGGTGTTGTACCTAATCACTAAATTAATCATAGTTAGTCTGAAAAACAACAAGGCTGAAAGAATGAAGCCAAGATAATCACTAAATATCCAGGTTAAACACATATGCAAGTCGACAGTGACTACATCCATGCTCACTAAGGTACCATTTCAAATGACCAACTGACTATGATGGGTGGGGGCTTCCGGAATGTATAGGCTCTTTCTGTTTTGAAATTGAGAATTGGTAGTTACTTGCATCTTTCAGATCTTCACTGAGGTTAGAGCTAATCTCACATAATCTTTCTCGCATAATCTTCTTATTAAAAAAACAATGATTAGTTACTTATCATTTACAAATATGAGTCCCAAATAACATAATCCTACATATTAAGTGTGTAGTCGTTGGATTGTTATGCAGTAATATGAAATTCGTGCTTTGTACTTCGTACTTCAAACGAATGCAATTGTGACCTTTTGCCCAACGACTCCACTCTTTATAGCTCAATTTTAAGCCATTGAATTGTGTTCATAAACATTCCCAAACCAAAAATGCACTCTAGAGTTTATCCACACATGATGTGAGTATATAAATCATGAGAAACACTTATATAGACTCATTTTATAGCCATATAAGTGTTATAAATCAATTAAAAAGGGTCACATATGTAAAAATTGTTATAAATTTGCTATGTGTCAATTTTTTTAGTGACCGGAATAAAAAAATAAAATTTTGATGCAAAGCAGTGTTTATTCTTATATAAAGTTGAATTGAGATAATCGAGAGCACCATACGAATTTCCTCTCTACCACATAATTCGACAGAAAATTTTACCAAATTTGACTTTATAGTCATTGAATCCAAATTATCATCTTAATCCAACAATCTTAAAGCTAAGGCCGGTGGAGAGAAAGACTTGAGCACCCACACTTAAACATACACAAGAGAGAAGGTGGTCCTCTTCCGTGGATCACCACCATCATCGGCATTGACAAACCCTACAGGGCTACACAGTGAGCAGCAGGAAGGACAAACAACTCCTGCCTGCAGCTGCAACGCAGACTCCCACCATTTTTAACCACAGACGACGTGCACATTGGGCACCTTGTCCACATCATTGCCATCCAAACACGTCCACACCCCTCGGCACGCGTCAGCTTTTTCCCAGTCTCTCTAATCTTCAAATTATTGTCCAAATCCACCTTGTAATTTGTATGAAATTCCTTATGCCTGACTCTCTCTAAACTCGATTATTAATTTAACGGTTAGTATCCATATACTTAGACTGTATTCACCCACCGAACACGACACGACACCTATGTTGCTAGAAACTATAGAAGCTACTGATCAATTTTGACGTAGTAATCTAGGAACTAGTTGCAAGACAGATATTTGTGCACACGGGTGAAATTAAGAAGAGAATCTGAATAAACTACAGTGTATTGAAAGTGAAGAAGAAATGGAATAAGTTATCGTGATTATTAGCACAACATACTTTTTCTTCACGATTTAAATACATGATATTATTTTCAGTTGTTATTAGAGTTGAAAATAGTATCTTGTATTTTACTAACAGAGATTAAAAAGAATTGATTTTAACACGCTCTTTTGATCTGTAAAATGCTTTTTTATTAATTTTAATTGTTGAATTAAATAATTTAAAACAAAATGAACAAATATAATGAAAAAAAATGGTGTGTTTATTAGAAGTGAAAGACGGTCCTAGGCCTCACCTCTGTAGTGAACTTTTCCCGGGAAAAAAAAAAATAAAGCAATAAAAACGGAGCTTTTTGCTTTTGAGAAAGAAACCGACTTTTTGCAGAAGCAAGAATGTGGGTTTTATGGGTTGGATCGCCTTACCCACTTTTCTGAATTTCCTTTCCATTTCCGATCAAAAAGATTACAGCTTTTCCGCCACCAATTTTATCTACCATTTTTCATTTTAAATTTGGATTATTTAAAAATTTTTCTTTCTCTAATGGTGGGTGTTTGGTGGAGGAAAACGTTGTGAAGCTGCTGACGACGACTCCAGGAATTCAAAGGGTCTTTTCTCTTTTTTTAAATTGAAAAGATTTAAGGAATTTTTTTTGGGGGTGTTTTGATTGATTGGGTTTACAGTTCATACCTCGTCACGAAAACGCGTTTCGTGTCCGTGTTGATTTTCTTTATCTTGTGCTTCTTCTTTGGTCGCATCGGCGTTGATTTGCTTGTTGCTGTCGCAATCGGATCTGTGGGTTTCTGCAGTTTCGGACATTCTCTCTCGGGTACTGCTCGCTTTCTCTCATTTTCTTGTTCTGTCGGAATCTTTGTGTTTCTGTTTGGTTGGTTGCTGAGAAAACAAAACAAGAGAAGAAGAAAACTGAGAATAGATAGGAAAGTTTGTGTCTTTGTCTTGTGGGTAGGTCGAGTACATTGGTTGACAGTGGAATCTTACCTCTGTTTTGTATGTTTATGTTTTTTTATCTGTTTGGTTCCTGAGAAAACAAAGAAGAAAGGGGAGAAAAACTAAGAAGAATATAACGACAGTTTGTGTTTTTGTTCTGTGGGTAAGCTAAATGCATTGTTTCATAGTATTGGCATCTTAACTCTGTTTTATATGGTTTTGAATTTCTATGTTGGGTTTTGTTTTGTTTGCTGTTTTAGATTTTTGTCTGCCAAATAGTGGAATATCCAAGATGCAGTCTTTCGGAGCATATGGATAATGATATGATCAATTTGTGGAATGTTAGGGATGCATAGGTGTTTTCAGGACATGTTCCTGACGTTGTTCTTTGTTTCGTTGATGATATATGCAGATCAGCTGGAGTTGGTTGTTAGACGGTTGGTTTTTCGTTTGTTAAGATAAGGAGTTTGTGCTAACTGCATCAACAAGGCCGTGAAGTTGTGATACACTGAGAGGTGCTAACTGCATCAACAAGGCCGTGAAGTTGTGATACACTGAGAGGCTATTGGTTAGGGAAGTTGGTAGGTTCTTTTAGGTGTTAATAATTAGTATGCTTTTGAGGCATAAAGTTAGATAGTTTGAAGGTCTTAGGCCTCCGGTGAAGACAGTGTGAGGTAGTTATGGCGTCCGGAGAAGGGCGGCGTCACCAGCATGATCTGGTGCCTCTGGCTGCATTGATTAGCAGAGAGCTGAAAAGTGAGAAGATGGAGAAGCCAACTGTCAGATATGGGCATGCAGCTCAATCCAGAAAAGGGGAGGACTATTTCCTGATCAAGACTGATGGTCAGCGAGTACCTGGAAATTCTTCGTCTGCATTTTCTGCATTTGCGGTAATCCTAAGTCTCTTATTTTCGATTAGATTCTAGAACCAGGTCGGGCAGTTCAGGTCTGTTATATTGTTGAAACGCTAGATTTGTCCAAAATGTATGAACTTGGTGTGTGGAGTGCAATATATCAGTGCTCAATCTTAGCTCCACCATTTGGTTACTCATTTTCTGCTCCAACATAGATAGTGTATCTCTTGGACACTATTATGTGCTATTGCTTGTATACTCTGGGGGTGAAGCAGTGTGCTCAAACTAACCAACTTTGGTTGGCTATCAATTTTACTGTTTACGAAAATGATAGGCAGTGCTTTCTTATTGATTCAGATCTTTGATGGGCACAATGGAAATGCAGCAGCTGTATATACGAGGGAGAATTTGTTAAAGCATGTCTTGGGTGCTATTCCCCGTGGGTTAGGCAGGGAGGAGTGGCTCCAAGCTTTACCTCGGGCCTTGGTTGCAGGGTTTGTAAAGACCGATAAGGATTTCCAGAGCAGAGGCATGTAATCTGAAACTTTTATCATCTCTCTCCTTTCTGTTTTTCCTTTAATTGTTCATGCACCAACACAGAGTAATTCTTTTTGCCCTTGTAACTTTCTCCAGGAGAAACTTCTGGAACAACAGCTACCTTTGTAATAGTTGATGGATGGACTGTGACAGTTGCATCAGTAGGAGACTCCCGCTGTATCTTAGATACTCAGGGTGGTGCTGTTTCCACCTTAACTGTCGATCATAGACTTGAAGACAATGTAGATGAGTAAGCACCCACTATAAACTCTGCAAATCTGCTTTCTTGTTACTCTTCCCTGGATTTAATAACTGAATAATTGCTTTGTAATCATAGGAGGGAGCGCGTTGCTGCAAGTGGTGGGGAAGTTGGGAGGTTGAGCATTTTTGGTGGTGCTGAGGTGCGGGCTTTTGAAACTTACTGATTTCTAATATATATTTTTTTATTGTGAAATAAAAAAAAAACTTTTTCTGTTAACATTATAATTCTTTGATTTTCCTTAAATCCTATCTTTATTTGTGGTTTGTTTTTCATTGTGTAATATATGGTGTTTAACATTGACAGATTGGTCCCCTCCGTTGTTGGCCAGGGGGTTTATGCCTTTCTAGGTCTATTGGAGACATGGATGTTGGGGAGTTTATAGTTCCAATACCACATGTGAAACAAGTTAAGGTATATATCTCCTTGCGGAAGATAAATTATCATTTTGGTTTTGTTCAATCAAATGTGAAGTCTTCTTTAGCATGACAGCTAACATTCTTATATTGATATAAAAGCTGTCAAAAGCTGGTGGTAGGCTTATAATTGCTTCTGATGGCATCTGGGATGCCCTCTCCTCGGAAATGGCAGCAGAGTCATGCCGTGGGTTGCCTGCCGAACTTGCTGCTAGACAAGTTGTGAAGGTGGTTTTAAAAACTTCTGCCTTTTTCTTGCAATGTGCATGTATGCTCAAAGTCAAGATCTTTTTCTGATTGCAATTGATGGAATGTTTTTTAGGAGGCTTTAAGGTCACGGGGTCTAAAGGATGATACAACCTGTGTAGTTGTTGACATTATTCCACCTGATAATTCAGTTCAGCCTCCAACACCCCCGAAAAAGCAGAATAAGCTAAGGAGCCTGTTCTTCAGGAGAAAGTCACGCGATTCTGGTAACAAACTATCTAAGAAGCTATCAGCTGTCGGTATTGTGGAGGAACTATTTGAAGAAGGGTCTGCGATGCTTGCTGAAAGGTTACTTTTTTTTCCCCTTGATTGATTGATTTTTATGAGTTGAAAGTTCAATTTGTGGCTGTGCTTCTCGTGAAAAGTGATGTTCTGGTGGAAATTTTCTAATCATGTTACCAGGTTGCATTGAAAATGATTATTGTATAAATTTGTTGATGTTGCAGGCTGGGCAGTGATGAGTGCACAGTGCAATCAACAACATCTGGGCTGTTTATGTGTGCTGTATGCCAAGTAGACCTTGCACCGAGCGAGGGCATATCTGTTCATGCAGGTTCTATCTTCTCGACCAGTTCAAAGCCATGGCAAGGGCCTTTCCTTTGCTCTGATTGTCGGAACAAGAAGGATGCAATGGAAGGAAAACGCCCTAGCGGAGTCAGAGTAGCATAACTTCTGTGTACTATTCGCCACCATTCTTTTAACTCTTCATAGGCTTCATTCTCATTTTTTGTAATCCGTCTTTGTAGGGCAGGTAATATTGTTTGAATTTTACTTTTAAGTATGCATGAAATGTATATGTGAATGTGAATGTGATAAATAATATGAAATGAGTTGTAGGAATTGAGGAAGGTCTGGTCTGGTGTAAACAACCAGGATGCCTTTCATAGCTATGCAGACTATTCGTTTACACATTGCCTCATCAATCGGTCATGCTCTAAATTCGCCCAAGAACCGAAAGATGGTTCACAAGTGAGGACCACAAGATGTTATCTTTCCTGCCGGCCGGAATTTGTGTGGTTCGTAGGAGACGCAAGGACCTCTTTCCTTCTTCAAGACTAACATCACAATCATGGGAATTTGAAGAGTCAAAGGGTCAAGTCTTTCTACTGGTCAATGGGGAAGATGAGAAGGAAACTCCCTCATGTGGAAATCTTAATATCTGCCAGCCAATCAACAAGCATATTTTTTATTTTTTTTTTCCAAATCAACAAGCATATTATTACTGTAGCTTACCTGGTGGCACCCCACCTTTGCTCTTCTTTCAACTTAGTTAGTTCTTCAAGTCTTCCCTCCCCAATTTCCAAGTCAACTACCGTGTTAAACACAACATTAATAACTTGATATATTGAGAAGCAGGAAAGGAACTAAATAATTCAACACTTTGTTCTGAATTACAGAGGTAGAAAAATCTTTTGTTCTTGTAGTTCAGCAGTGAATTTTCGGATGGATCCAGTGGCTTTGTTCATTTTCTTTCTTCTCGTTCACGTTCTGGTTCTTCATTCCGCTGAAGAAGTGCGTTGTCCACCCGATTTCTGTAATGACGTAGGAAACTTTGCACACTTCCCCTTCAGAAGTACACACTTCCCCTTCCGAAGCACGAAGCAGTCTCCTGAGTGCGGTTTGTACAAGCTAGACTGCACCGACAACTCTCGCCCACGGATCCAACTGAAGGAGGGAGGATACTGGCATCAAATCGAGAATTTTTTGCGAAGTCCATTTCCTCCAGGGATTGCTATCAATGACACAGATCTTGATCCCAGGCGCCCCAGAAATGATTTCTGCGATGATGAATTTTTCGACATCTTGAGTCTTCCCATCGCTTCTCCAACCCAGGATGTACTTTTATTCACTCAGAGTCTGACCCTGTTCAAATGCAACAACCCAGTAGACAAAATTTCTTTTACGGATCTTAACCCCGCCTGCAAAAATGCAAAGCATACTTACTACTTTCAATCTAGTCCACCAAGTCCCCTACCATGTCCAATGATTCAGCTGCCCGTGAACCCAAATTCACCCTACGACCTCTCTGCCTTGAATACCAAGTTCTCCCTGTGGGTAAATATGTCAGCATGCCATGAATGTCTTGGAAAGAAAGGCGAATGCTTGGTTGATAAGGGGAAGTTTAAATGCAACGGAGCAAAAGGTACATACATGAAATTAATGCTTGCAGCATTTCCATATCCCTTTCTTCCAAGGATATAACTCTCAGAATGCGGAAATAATTTGTTGAAAACACTCTGTATTAGGTGCAAAAGGACACATACATTCGCGCGCTTAAGTACATAGAGGATTTAGATAACCATTGTGCATTATGTTGTCTTTGCTGAATGCAAAATTGCAAATTATATTTGACCCTTCTTTGCTTAGCCTAACAACAATTTTTTTTTTCTTTCCAATTTGTGTTGCAGGAGATCAATTGGCATGGAAGCTAGGATTAGGTAAGATTCGATATATCAGAAATATTTATAATTGATATTGTTACTCATCTAGGACAGATGTTAGAATGCTGGGAAGTCAAATCATTCACAAGTGCTTCAACATTGGATTAAATTTAGATGGCCCTTGCTCTTTCTTTGCTATGCCAACTCACATGGCCCAATATATGGTTATGAATGTTACGGAAAGAATGGGGCATGCCTGGTTGGTTGGCAAGGGATAAATTTAGATGCATCGAAGCAAAAAGGTTTCTTTGAAAATAAGAGGCTTGCAGTATTTGCATGACCCTTCGTTCTTTCTCAGTCATGTCAAAATCCGGTTTCTTTCTTCCAAGGATATAATTCTCAGAATAAGGAAATAGTTCTTTGAAAATACTTCGTAATAGCTACAAATCTTATATGGAGCTTTCAGATGATCGTTAGGCATTTTCTTGTCTTTGTTGAATGGTAATTATATTCAATCTTCTCTGCTTTAGCTAACGACACGTACTTTTCCAATTTATGTTGCAAGAAATAAGTTGGGATTGAAGCTAGGATTAGGTAAGATCGACATCTGACAAATTATCTAATTGATAATTTCTTAAGTATATCATTCCCAAGTGCGTCCAACATAACAACAAGTTCTTAAATTTATCATTTCCAAACAATAAATATTACCGGATCAAACGTAAATCTCCTTTGAAGCAACGCCTGCTATAAACTGCTTTATAACTCTTTTGTGATAATACTACAAGCAGTCCTTTGGCTAAAACTTGACCTCTCTCACTTCACTTATATGCTTTAGGTATTGGCCTGGCAGCGATCTTGTTTATGTGCTGCTTAGCAATGAAGTTATCGTCTTGTAGATATACTTTCTTTTGGAACAAGCAAAGCCAAAGTCGTCAAGTAGTTGAGGCCTTTCTGAGGAGCTACGGGCCACTTCAAGTTAGAAGATACAGCTATTCGGAGGTGAAGAAAATGACCAACTCCTTCAAAGAAAAGTTAGGACAAGGCGGATATGGCAGTGTGTACAAAGGAAAACTAAACGACGGCTGTCCTGTAGCAGTGAAGGTTCTGAGCAAGTTAAAAGGTAACGGAGAAGAATTTATGAATGAAGTGGCAGCCATTAGCAGAACTTCACATGTCAACATTGTCACCTTTTTGGGCTTCTGCTTTGAGGGCTCCGAAAGAGCTCTTATCTACGAATTCATGCCTAATGGATCACTCGAAAAGTTCATATTTGATGCCAAAAGCCCCCAACAAAAACACCACTTGGGATGGGAAGCATTGGAACGAATTTCACTTGGCATTGCTCGAGGATTGGAGTACTTACACCGCGGTTGCAACACAAGAATTTTGCATTTCGACATCAAGCCTCACAACATTCTCCTAGACGAAAACTTCACCCCAAAAATTGCAGATTTTGGCCTTGCCAAAATATGTAACATGAAGGAGAGTATTGTGTCTATGTTGTGTGCAAGAGGCACTGCTGGATACATTGCTCCGGAAGTATTTTCTAGACAGTTTGGCGGAGTGTCACATAAGTCGGATGTGTATAGCTACGGAATGATGCTATCAGAGATGGTTGGAGGAAGAAGGAACATTGACGTTGGAGTTGAGAATACTAGTGAGATTTATTTCCCACATTGGATTTACAAGCGAATTGAACTCGGCGAAGAACTTGGTCTGCATAGTATTTTGAATGATGAAGACAGAGTAAGAGCGAGGAAGATGATCATAGTGAGCTTGTGGTGCATACAAACTGACCCTTCAAACCGGCCTGCGATGAAACAAGTAATTGAAATGCTGGAAGGTAGCGCTGATGCCTTGCAGATACCGCCTAGGCCTTACTTGTCTTCTCCTCCCAAATCCGCGGCAGATTGGTCTGCTACATTGGTATCAATAGAATAGAACAAGCCCTGTAGTTTGCTAGAACGCATCTGAATGATTAGCAACATAATAGTGATCTGTACATTAGCAACATCTGACTAATATTGATCCATAGACTTCATTCCAGTAAATACTTATAAATCTCACTGTATTATGGACTCTGTGAGTGCGTGTGAGTGTGTTTTCCTCTCTTTCGCTGCATCCCTCAGAGAGCTTATGATAGAGAACTCAGTACTTATCTTCCTTGTCATCTCAGGATATAGCTTTTAGATGACTATTGAGTGTTAGCTTTGATAAAGTTTGTCTCCTAAGTAATTAATGTTATCAGCTCTCTGATAATTCTTGCATATATTGAATCTGAATTGGCCAGTACAGTGAAGATAATGAGAAAAGCAAGTTCAACTGCATAATTGGCCTTATTGATTGAGACCATGTTGATGAGCAAATCAACCTATACACAAGGATTAAAGTTTCGGTTTCAATGGAAATTTCGATAGTGAAAATTGTGGAAATTTTGATGGAAATTTCGGTAGATTTCAATAAATTTCGATATTTATTTCAAAAATCTTCCAAAATTTCGATAGAAATTTTATTCCTTGCCTATAGAATGAATTCCGCAGTACTGTAGCAACACTGTTCACACTAATTACAAGTTCGCCATCCAGCGTTTTGTTCAGTTCCTCATGCGTTTTGGAGGGCTTTCCTACAGCTGCCGCGTGTTTGTCAACGTGTCTTCGCCAGGAGAGATGTTCAGTGGCTTTGGTCGGGGTTTTGGTTTGCGTCATCGCTTCTCCTACTGCTCATCGCTTTCTCCAATATCTCCCCAGCTTCAAGAGTAGCTTGCGGACTGAATAACAAGATAAGAGATAAAGCTTGCAAAGGTGAAACCCAGATTAAACTTAGAGAAATTAAATCAAGAGCATGATCCACACCCACTGAAATACTCCACAAATCAGATGCCTTCCAAGATTGGGACTGGAAGAGTTAAGCCATCTCTAATTGCTTAATTTGATTGGATCAGGGACAAATTGAAAAACCCATAATAGGATTCCTGGTTGAATTTTGTCCAAACAGTAACAATTACCGCTAAGTGAAGCCAAATCACAAACCAATTCAGATAAGAAACAAAAAACAAAATAGTTTGCTTAAACGATTGCTTAAACCAGAGAAACCAGGAGGTGCTTCTCGCTAAACCAAAGCTAGTAGAAGGCAGCAAAAGGATTAACAACAAGAAATGGTAACTAGGATATAGACCAATTAGCGTTATCAACAAGGAGGTAAATAGAGCACTTACTAATACCCAAGCTTGAGGAGAAACTTGAAAGCGAGGAAATCGCCAGCGCAACCCAAAGCGACTAAAACACTTAAAAAGAGAAACCCAACCGAGGGTGATTAAACAAGCACTAGCTTCCGGATTGAACTCCATCCAAATCGGACGTGATTTCTCAGCAGATTTGCTTGGATTCGGCGCAACATCGCAAAGCGGCGGGACGAAAACCCTAGGTTTTTCCATTCGCCGCGCGTGTAAGGCGCGTACCATTTTTGATAATTCTAACTAGTTTTCTCCGCAACAATTCACTTTCGGTCAGTTTCTACAATTATATGCATATGGATTTCCAAGTCAACTAGCGTGTGTAGTGAAAAGTCTTTGAATTTATATATTTAGGAGCAATGGAAGCAAGTCGTCGGAACCCCTTGATATTTGTGTTGACAAAGAATGAAAGCAATTAGTCCTGCTTCTGTTTGTTCTCTGTTTTCACTCGTCTTCTGTTTGAAGAAGATGAACTCTTGGAACACCGTCCAGCCATCTTCTGTAATGGATAAATAGGCAATATCAGCTTTCCCCGTCAAAAGTGTCGCACTTCCGCCCGAAGGCGCCAGATTACATGGGCACTTACAATATATATCACTACTGTATCTTTAACTTGAGCATCAATGCTCCTTCTTCCTCCTGCCATCTCCGAAAGCATCATTCCGTAGCTATATACGTCCGACTTGTGTGACACCCCGCCAAAGTTTCTACAAAATACTGCCGGTGCAATGTATCCAGCAGTCCCCCTTGCACTGACCATTGACACAATACTCTCTTCTTTATGTTACATATCTTGGCTTAGAGATTTTGGGCGTAAGTTCTAATCAAGAAGAATGTCGTGAGGATTGATAGAAATGCAAAAATCTTGTCTTGCAACAGCGATGCAAGTACTCTAGTCCACGATGCCATTGCCAAGTGAAATTCGATCCAAGCTTTTCCATCCCAAATGATGATCTTTTTGGGGATTATTTGCATCGAATATGAACTTCTCGAGGGATCCATTAGGTATGAACTCCTAGACGAGACGAGAGCTCTTTTTTAACCCTCAAAACAAAAACCCAACAAAGTGACAAGGTTGATGTGGGAAGTTCTATTGATGGATGCAACCTCATTCATATATTCTTCTCCATCACCTTTCAATTTGTTCAAGACCGCTTTTGTTTAATTTTCCGTTGAATACACAACCATGGCAGTTGTCTTGTAGCAGTGAAGTTTCTGAGCAACTTAATTTAAAAGGTAATGGAGAAGAATTAATTTATGAACGAAGTGTTGGACTATTGACATGTACGGCACACTATCACGTGGCCATAGTAGATCAATGAGTTGTATGGAGTGTAGATGTGTATTGCTGATGTGTAGATTGAGGCCGCTTGCGTCTTAGACCAACTGTTCGTGAGAAAAATATTGGTCCATTCGTAGCAAAATACTTCATTAGAGTAAGCAATCAAGTCAATGCTAGAGCTTTGGTCCCCCAAGGCATTTTTTCATAGATGGTTCCCTAACCTTTTTATTCTGATTATTATACGTAGTTTTCTTTATTCCGTATTTATTTCCAAGTATCTGTAGAATGCTGTGAACGTAGCCTTGAAGGAGGTAAAAAAAGCTAAAAAAAAAAAAAAAAAAAAAAAGAACAATGCTTGCTTCGCCCATTTGTGATTAACCAAATTCAGCATACAAATGATATAATCAAAACACTTCACATTCACAATATTGCTACCACTGGTAAATGCAGCTGAAATTCCTGATACACATCACGTGGAGAAGTCTTGGATAAGGAATTGCCAAGTCAACTAGCGTGTGTACAGAAAGTCTTAACACATATATGGTGGAGAAGAAATGTACTACGCTTGCTTGGTCATTGTTTAGCTTTCCATTCATAAAATAATGATTTCATATACTCCTGCTCAGGCTGCTCTGTTCATTTTCTTTCTTCTCGTTTGTGTTCTGGTTCTTCATTCCGCTGAAGAACTGCGTTGTCCACCTGTTTTCTGTAATGACGCAGTACGCCGTACACTTTTCCCCTTCAGAAGTGTGGGACAGCCTCCTGAATGCGGTTTATACACACTAGATTGCCTCAACATATCTCGCCCGCCAAGAGTCCAACTCAAGGAGGGAGGATACTGGCATCAACTTGAGAAATTTTCGCTAAAAAGTCCAATTGGTCCAATTGATGTTGGTATCAATGACGGAGATCTTGATTTCAGGCGCCCCGAAATTGGTTCCTGCAATGATGAATTTTTCGACAAGTTAAGTCTTCCCATCGCTTCTCCAATCCAGGGTGTACTTTTATCCACTCACAATCAGACCCTGTTCAAATGCAACAACACAGTAGACAATACTTCTTTTACGGAGCATAACTATACCTGCAGCAATGATAACCATACTTACCATATTCCACCTACAAATAGTTTCCCAAGGCCCTCACAATGTTCAATCATTCAGCTGCCCTTGAAGGAGGATCCGCCCTACACCCTCTCTGCTTTGATACCAAGTTCTACCTGCAAATAGATATGCCAGCATGCTTTGGATGTCTTGGTAAGAAAGGCGAATGCTTGGTTGATAAGGGGAAGTTTAAATGCAACATAGCAAAAGGTATATACATGAAATTAGATGCTTGCAGCATTTCCATATTCCTTTCTTCCAAGGATATAACTCTCAGAATCAGGAAATAGTTTGTTGAAAACATTATGTATTAGGTACAAAAGGACACATACATTCCCGCGCTTAAGTATATAGAGGATTTAGATAACCATTGTGCATTATGTTGTCTTTGCTGAATGCAAAATTGCAAATTATTTTTGACCCTTCATTGCTTAGCCTAACAACATTTTTTTTTTCTTTTCCAATTTTGTGTTGCAGGAGATCAATTGGCAGGAAATCAATTGGCAGGACATCAATTGGCATTGAAGCTAGGATTCGGTAAGATTCAATATATCAGAATTAGTTATAATTGATATTGTTATTCATCTAGGACAGATGTTAGAATGCTGGGAAGTCAATTCATTCACAAGTCCTTCAACATTGGATTAAATTTAGATGGCCCTTGCTCTTTCTTTGCTATGCCAACTCACATGGTTATGAATGTTACGGAAAGAATGGTAATATATACACATGGCCCAATATATGGTTATGAATGTTATGAATGTTATGGAAAGAATGGGGCATGCCTGGTTGACATGAAATAAGAGGTTTGCAGCATTTACATGACCCTTCGTTCTTTCTCAGTCATATCATAATCCAATTTCTTTCTTCCAAGGATATAACTCTCAGAATAAGGAAATAGTTGAATCGTAATAGCTACAAAAGGAAGCACACGCAAACATTAGCATATGGAGCTTTTAGATGATCATTAAGCATTTCTCTTGTCTTTGTTGAATTGTAATTATATTCAATTTTCTCTGCTTTAGCTAACGACACGTACTTTTCCAATTTATGTTGCCGGAAATAAGTTGGGATTGAAGCTAGGATTAGGTAAGATCGACATCTGACAAATTATCTAATTGATAATTTCTTAAGTATATCATTCCCATGTGCTTCCAACATAACAACAAGTTCTTAAGTTTTTCGTTTCCAAACAATAAATATTATCAGATCAAACGTATCTCTCCTTTAAAGCAACGCCTGCTACAGACTGCTTTATAACTCTTTTGTGATAATACTACATGCAGTCGTTTGGCTAAAACTTGACCTCTCTCACTTCACTTATATGCTTTAGGTATTGGCCAGCTGGCTGCGATCTTGTTTATGTGCTACTTAGCAATGAAGTTATCGTCTCGTAGATATACTTTCTTCTGGAACAAGCAAAGCCAAAGTCGTCAAGTAGTTGAGGCCTTTCTGAGGAGCTACGGGCCACTTCAAGTTAGAAGATACAGCTATTTAGAGGTGAAAAACATGACCAACTCCTTCAAAGAAAAGTTAGGACTGTTAGCGTTTGCAGTGTTGTATTTTTGGTTATATTTCTGAAAAATTGTATTTGATAGGTAGATTTTGATGATGTATTTGAACTTGGAGGAGAAGAAATGTAAAGAAGAGAGGAGAGATATTTTCTGTAAAAATGTTCTCACACTCATGTAGTGTGTGTGTTCTCTTCATATATTGAATATTCTCAGCAGCTGCTGTGACAGCTACTCTTTTACAAAGTTAGAGCCTTTGAGCTCCACGTTGCTTTGTGGTCCAAGCATTCTAATGATCCTATGAGATCATTCATCCCTATTACAACTGTGTTCCAATTACAAAGAGCTCTTACAACCAACCACCTCATCCTATTACAAACTACTCAAGCTAATAACATAAATCAAATACTCGGTTACAAGCTTACAAACTAACACTCCCTTCTAAGCTTTTAACTGAGATCACACCTAGCTTGAGTATTAAGTAATTGAACCGGTCCTTGGCCAGTGGCTTGGTAAAGATATCTGCAAGCTGTTCTTCACTCTTGCAGTATTTCAGCTCAATTGTCCCATCTTGGATTGCATCCCTGATAAAATGAAACTTCCTCTTGATGTGTTTGGACCTCTGATGAAACACAGGGTTCTTTGCCATAGCAATGGCAGATGTGTTATCACACAATAGAGTTGTAGGCTCTATTAACTCTTCTCCAAAATCTTGTAAGACAAATCGAAGCCAGCAGCTTGAGTAGTTGCCTCTGCTGCACTCATATACTCAGCTTATGCAGTAGAGAGAGCAACATTCTGCTGCTTTACTGGGGCCCAGGAGAAAACCCCACTGCCAAAACTGAAAGCATAGCCAGATGTGGATTTCATGTCCTCTTCATCTCCACTCCAATCACTGTCACAGAAGCCTATGAGCAGTGCAGAACCCCCTTTCTTGTAGTGCAAGCCATAGTCAATAGTTCCTTGAATGTATCTTAGAACCCTCATTGATGTTCCAAGATGCTTCTGTGATGGATTGTGCATGAATCTGGCCAATACACATGCTGAGAACATGATGTCTGGCCTTGTTGCAGTCAAATACAGAAGACTTCCAACTATCTTCCTGTATTTCTCTTCATCCGCAGGCTCACTCCCATCTTCTCTTCTTAACTTGTCAGTAGGGGTTCAGGGTATAGACACAGGTTTGCAGTCTTTGAGTCCAAATTTATCCAGTAGACTCAATGCATACTTTTTCTGGTGCAGAAAGATGCTTCCTTCTTTCTGAATCACTCCAATTCCCAGAAAGTGATGAAGCAGCCCTAGATCAGACATCTCATATCTCCTCATCATGTCTATCTTGAATTCTTCAATCATCTCAGTAGAATTCCCTGTATACACTATGTCATCTACATAGATGGACACAATAAGTGTTCCAAAACCTTCTCTGTGCTTGACATACAGTGTAGCTTCACTGGGACTCTTCTCAAACTCACAGCTTAGTAAATAGGTGTCAATATTTGAGTACCAAGCCCTAAGAGCTTGTTTTAAACCATAGAGGGCATTCTTCAATCTGTAAACTTTATCTTCTTCATTTGGCTTAACAAAACCATCTGGTTGATCAACATACACTTCCTCCTCTAGAACACCATTTAAGAAGGCTGACTTGACATCAAGTTGAAACAATCTCCAACCTCTCTGAGCTGCAAAGGCAATCAGAGTCCTTATAGTATCCAAACGAGCAACTGGTGCAAAGGTTTCATTGAAATCAACACCAGGTTTCTGTGTATACCCCTTTGCCACCAGCCTTGCCTTCAGTTTCTGTATGGTGCCATCCAGATTCAGCTTAGTTTTGAAAACCCATTTAACCCCCACTACTGGTTTATCACTTGGTCTTTTAACCAACTCCCAAGTCTGGTTCTTCTCTATCATCTGAATTTCCTTATTCATTGCCACCTTCCATGCTTCATCCTTTGCTGCCTCAGTGTAGCTCTCAGGATCAATTATGCTCATCCTGCAGTGAGCAAATACTTTGTTCAGGCTTTTCCACTTCTTCGGTGTGTTATCATAGGTCTCAGAAAGCTTGAGACCTCCTTCTGTTGTCCCAGTAGGTCTAGAACTTGTACTTGGGATATCTGTGTCTACAACTGGGGTTGCTGGACTAGCTGCAGTAATTGCTGGACTAACTGCAGTGGCTGCTGGGCTTGCTGCAGTTGCTTCTTCAACCTCAGTGATCATAGATGGTTCACTGGACTCAATCCAGGGTACTGGTATTGACTGAGTTTCCATTGTTTCCCAATTCACCAGTGATCCCTCATCAAATATAACACTCCTTGCAACCACAATCTTGTTTTTCTTCAAATCAAACACCCTGTAGCCTTTCTCCCTAGTCCCATAGCCCATAAATACTCCCTTCTGACCAGTTTCATCCAGTTTTTGCCTCAATTGAGTTGGTATGTGTATATAACACACACAACCAAAGATCCTCAGGTGCTTTACACCTGGTTTTCTTCCACTGAAGGCCTCAAAAGGTGTCTTGTTCTCCAAGCTCTTCGTTGGACACCTGTTCAACAAGTACACTGCAGTGTTAACTGCTTCCCCCCAGAACTTCAGTGGCAGCTTCTTCTCATATAAGAGAGTTCTTGCCATCTCAACTATAGTCCTGTTCTTCCTCTCAGCAACTCCATTTTTCTGTGGAGAGTAGGCCACTGTAAGTTGCTTCTGTATGCCAACATCATCACAGAATTTTTCAAATTCGTGTGATGTATGCTCACCTCCTCTATCACTTCTCAGTTTCTTCAGCTGGAAACCAGATTGCAGTTCAACCATGGCCTTGAACATCTTGAATACTCCAAACACATCTGACTTGTTTCTGAGAAAATAGACCCAGCACATCCTTGACTTGTCATCAATAAATGTGAGAAAGTACTTGTTTCCTCCAATAGTTTCTGTCATTGGTCCACATACATCAGTGTGTACCAATTCCAGCAACTGTGATGCTCTCCAGGTCTTTTCTCTGCTGAATGCTTCTCTGTGAGCTTTCCCAGTAGCACATCCTTCACACACATGATCACATTCTGATAAATGTGGCAAGCCATACACCATTTCTTTGTCTTGCAGCATTTTCAGGCTAGAGTAGTTTAAATGGCCAAACCTTCTATGCCATTTCCAGGCACTGTCAGACACAGTAGCCTTATTTGCTATCATGTGGTCCACAGATATGAACTCTAGTGGAAAACACCTATTACCCTTCATTTTTATTGTAGCTACATGATCTTGCAGAGCTCTATCAGTGAATATACTGGCCATAAAGTCACCAAATAGTAGCCAATAACCATGCTCGATCATCTGTCCCACACTCAACAAATTTTCATCCAGACCTGGCACTATCATCACTTCTGGTATGTTCTCGTCCCTCTTTTAGTCTCCACAACCAGTATGCCCTTCCCAATTGACTCCACAAGACTCCCATTTCCCATTTTAACTTTGCATCTCACTGACTTGTCAATTTTGACAAGTTGAGGTATTGCTGGTCATATGGTTGCTGCAGGCACTATCAAGGTACCAAGTACCTGTATTCTTGTTTGGACCTAATTTTGCAATTCTACTTAGTAAGTAAGTATACCATCACGGCTTACCAAGCCGTGAACATACTTGCAATACAGCCTACCAAGCGCGAACTTCAAATCCTGGTCAGAATAGGAATACATGACCGCGCGAACTTCAATTCCTGGTCGGCATAGAAATATATGACCGCGCGAACTTCAAATTCCTGGTCGGCATAGGAATACATGACCGCGCGAACATCAAATCCTGGTCGCCATAGGAATACATGACCGCGCGAACTTCAATTCCTGGTCGGCATAGGAACACATGACCGCGCGAACATCAAATCCTGGTCAGCATAGGAATACATGACCGCGCGAACTTCAAATCCTGGTCCGAATGGGAATACATGACCGCGCGAACTTCGAATCCTGGTCGGCATAGGAATACATGCTCGGTATGCTATGACATTGCCGTGACTAAAGTCATTGTTTGAGCGTGAAAAAACATGGGTTTGATAAATGACCAAGTTTAGACATTGCCGCGACTAGGGAATGGTTATGCCAACCGAAAGCCCAAAAGACAATTCGGCGAGACCGTCTCTACGGCACCAGATCGGCCCATCAAGGCCAAGCCAACGTGAGCCTGACCATCTAGACCTCCAAAGTCAATTCTCGGCGTAATCAATCAAATTAATTGACGAATCAAGCGATACTAAGAAGTCTCGTTGCCCCAGAAGGAAACAATTTTCAAAGCTTCAATTAGAGAACATCAAGATAGAAAGTGAAGGTGCAACGGAGAGAATCAAGGCTCCAAAAAATATGCGATCGTAGGAAATCAAGGCTGAAGAAGAACGGGAACGCCGTTCATTAGAATCAGTATAAATAGGACCATCTAGACCATTTGTTAGAGGCCCGAACCAATTACACACTTTCACACATTATCATCGTTCTTTACTCTACCCTAGGTAGGATTTATCTTTTTAGTTCTTAGTCATGTAGTCTAGTTCTCTTAGGCGATTCAGTTCGCAAATTTGTCTTTCAATTCCTTTTCTTACAAACGACAATTTCAAGTTCATGTTCTTTGTTTCTTCACTTTAATTGTCGTTTTTACTTTTTGCTCTTTAAGTTCTTCGCACTTTCATTGTCGCACCTTTAATTTTATGCAACTCCTATCCCTTTTCGTCTATCCCAAACTCTTTATTTTATGCACTTTTATCCTTGTCTCTTTAATTTTGCGTAATCTTTAGTTTCAGCTAAGTTTTTTGTTTTTGCATCGATTTTAACCTTTGCGAATTGTTTCGTCAAAGTTTGATGAGATTCACAGCTCATACGCACATCATTTACCACATCAATCACCAAATTGACCACACATCCACCTTCACCACACCACCACTCACCCGAACTCTTGAGTTCACGCTCGACATCGAATAACGCCGTCTTTAAAGTCCTTGCAGCCAAGGCACGGTGAACCTTTGACCGAGACGTGTTCCTTCCTCGGTCGACAGTCGTTTGAAAGAAGTCAGATCCACGCGCAACACTCACACATCAACATTACTCGCTAGCCCCCAGGCCGTGAGTTGGCACGCCCGCGCTCACAAACAAGAAGGACGAAAAAGGAGTCCGAAATCCTAGCGACGGATTTTGAGACCAACAATTCTGTTGCAGAGTTGCCTTGTGACATGCATAAAACATCACTGCAGTATCTGGTTCTTGGTTTGCATAGTTGGCAAGCTGATTCTTCTTTGGTTGACTACATTCCCTTGCAATGTGGCCAAATCTGCTGCAGTTTCTACATTTCACTTTCCCTTTGAACCAGCATTCTCCATAATGTAACTTCTCACAGTGTTTGCATTTCTGCTTGTTTCCATCTGAGTTTTCATGCTGTTTCTCATTCTGTTGAGGTTTATTTTCCCACTTCTTAGGCTTCCATCCCTTCTTAGATTTGCTAGAGCTTCCCTGTGACTGAGTCTTGTTTTCATTCAAGTGCATATTGCTAAATGCTTTTTCAGTTTCCTCAGAGTGTCTGTCTAGCCTCTACTCATAGCATTTCAGAGAGCCTACAACTTCTTGCACAGTAACAATGTTCATATTCGATGTACTTTCAATAATCACACATATTGGATCATAAATCCTTGACAAACTAATTAGTAGGGGTCACCAAAAAGCCCACGGCCCGATGGGCTCATGGGCGGCCCGTCGGCCCACCAGGCCCAAGCCCGACCCGGCCCACCATGGGCCTTGGGCCGGCCCGGCCCACCCTTACTTGGGCTGGGCTTGGGCTTAGGGGTGTAAAGTGTTGGAAAATTTGGGATTATGGATGCTAATATTCCTGCAAACATCACACAAGATAATAATTAAAAAATAGTTCATTACAAATAACATAACAAGGATGAAATACTTAGCTTTGGGGACGAGTAAAACGGTCTTCACGCATCCTAGAATAGAACAAGATTTTGGTTGAGGCATGTCAAAGACATTGTCCTTAAGAGTAGATTTCGCCCCTCGGAGACAATGTCTCGGTGTAGCTAGGTTTGTATGGCGCCCTACCCTCCAGGATACAACAACCGGACCCTCGTAAGCGTACACTCGCAATACTTGGATCATGAACAACTCGATTCTTTCCTTTGGTACGAAAGAGACACTAAAGAATTATCCCAAGGATTGGAAACATGCTTGACGAAATGGAGAACACCAAATGAATATTTAGAGGGCAGAAGAAGAAGATGATTTTGGTGGAGAAATCATAGAAGAACTATATGGAGATGTTGTAGACAAAAGCCACCGAAGGTCTTCTCTAAAGCCATGGACTCAAAACCATTTTTATATCTCAAAATTTTTGGTAATATGTGTAACCTTCCAACAATGAAGGTCAGCATAAGTCTTATGGGAAAACGGCAACCAAACCCATTTAAGGGAATATTAACAACTGAAAACAAATGTTATGACTCATTCAAGGGTATTTAAGATGGTAATTATACTCTATATTATGGTGACACTTTAATTGGAAATCTTAAGTCACCAACAAGGTAGTAAAGGCACTATTAAACCCTCAAATGAATGTATTTTGAAATACCACAAAATTCCAACAATCCCCCACATATTTCAAAATACAAGAAGACTCAAAAGTATACAAAAAGATAGGAAAGTGTACCAAAGGAAGATGAGAATCCAACGCATCTGAACTGGTGTCTTTTGGACTATGAACCAGCCATAGAACGGGCAGTCGTGATCCACAGAAACTTGGTGAAAATTAAAATTTTCTATGAACCAAAATTTCATATGTGAACTAGAGGACTAACCGCTCACATTGAATTCCTGGAATCAAGTTTGTTCGCGGGGTGGCACGAATAGGCCATGCGCCGACCTGGATATTCATGAGTGCTCTAGAGAACCTGCCTAAGCTCTCATAGGAAGCGGCCCCACTTCCACACTCATATAGGTGAATCCATCAAGTGTGCACTGCAATCAAGCACACCACCCAATTTTATGGGCTATGGTATTCATTAAGAACATTCGTTCAACCTCAACGTTGCAGTCTTGCACTATCTGCACCATAGGGATAGACTCTCATACATAGTAATTGATAGTGCACACCCGATCAACAAGTGACTTGTTCTTACCCATATGAACCTACTTCCTGGGATCTCCATTCACATAGGTTGGGTTACCATCACTCTTGATCGCTGTTGTAGGCAATTGTCTTATCCCCCTCAATGCATTGCCACTAGTTTTGAAATAGTGGTTTTGTTAGAGAATTGGCCAAAATTAACTCTAACACATCACCAACTGTGGGATATATCCCAATCTCAAGAAGCTTCTTCACATTATGTCATAGGCGTATACGCTTTCTGGGCTTTGTAACATGACTTTCACACATTAGATATAAACCACCAAAGACAAGATTAGTCCCATCCATAAAAGGCTATAGCCAAGAAGTCAAGCCACAGAATAAAGATCATTGTGTACTTTGTAGACCATCAAATAGTTAGAGGACTTAATCTCAAAATAGTTTTAAAGCTCAAGTGCATTGGCTTACACACAGATATAACATAAAGTCCACTAAATTATAGCTCATATATAACCTGATGGACTTCTCGCGTTTTGGCAATCAGAGATGCCCTGCAATGGTCTAGGAAACTCGGAAGTGTACCTACTCAATCATCAACAGCAAAGGTAATTGGTTAATACAAACTTAGCTATAATCAATTATTCATGGTACACTTACTCCTTTATCTCCCACTTCACTTGGGTGCAAGTAGCAATC
Source organism: Spiraea crenata (assembly GCA_033992175.1). Classification (NCBI taxonomy): domain Eukaryota; kingdom Viridiplantae; phylum Streptophyta; class Magnoliopsida; order Rosales; family Rosaceae; genus Spiraea; species Spiraea crenata. The sequence goes on from JAVBHV010000066.1 coordinate 2,861,272, forward strand.
ATCGATTTCTTTGCATATACCATCTACTGGTGTCTCAAAAATTACTAAATTAAGGCTCTTCAAAACAAAGAATCTTCATCAAAATTTTCAGCACCAAGTCATTAGTCACAATTAAATTTTATCATGACAAAAATTGAATGACAAATGATTCCAAGACTGTCTGCACTTAATTCTCATGATTAGAGTACATATAGTACGTAAGAGATCAAAATTCCACACATGAGGTGCTATATGTATAATTCTATCTCTTTATACAAAAGCCAGCAAGTGATAGCACATGAACCTATGGGCACACAAGAGATGCTATGCGTATGTGAACAAGAATTTCATAAACAAGGCAGAGAGGACAACCCCCACAGTTTAAGAATATGCAACATTTCCAAAATATCTAACTCCCACAACGACCCCCACAAATCCTAGTAAATTTACGAGATAAGCCTTTGAAATATAAGCACACAAACAGTTAGTGAACATCATCCCAAAAGAAGAGGATGTCTCATATGCATCGATATACATCAAGTATAGCGATAAAGTTCACTATATTATATAGTACCTCATATAACCAAAGTACGTCTCTAGTTTTGACATAGGAGACTGCCTACAATAGTCCAGGAAGCTATTAAGTGTACCTGCTCAAGTCCTCAATCGAAAATGTTAGTTAACTCATTACATAACTTAAAGACATGAAAAGCAGATACACTTACTCCATGTCGTGTAATTCACTTAATTATTAACAAAATAAGACTGTTCAAGTGAGACCGTATATCTCCCTCTAATTTTTCAGCACCAACTCAAATTTAAATTTTCCAATGACTACCAAGTGAATGACTAATGACCTTCAACGTTATTCTCATGATACGCAGCATATACAGTAAGCAAGAAAACAAAATTTCACACATGAGGCGTTAAAAGTAGCGTTCTAGAAAATTAGGCAACCTCCACAGTTTAGGCATAGTTAACAACATAGTGATATCAATAGATTAAGAAATATAGCATTTTTGAAACTACAAACCCCATAGCGATATTGAGTCACAGAGTGCACACACATGCTCTTCCCCGGGGGATGCTAAGCGCACCGCGATCTAATACCTGAAGGTACTCAATAATGTAGTTAGTGGAAACTATAACATCATTAATGGTAATACCAACAACGAATTAGTCTCAAAGCTATCCCAACATAACTATGATGAAAGGAATATGCAATAGGCAGATAAACAAAATCTTAGAACAATGAGACAAGTGACTTGTCAGTAACTAATATCACATTGGCATATATATAAAGGATCACATTAGTAGGCAAGAATCCACCCCCACAATTGAAGTAAACTCAAAGGCACAACAAATTAATACTTCTCAATCTAAACCAATGAGACCACTGAGTTATCAGCAAATCATACAACATTAGAATAGATATAAAGATCTTACTAATCGGCACGTCAACACCCCCACAATTGAAAGGTACTATAAATTGACATGCAGACACTAAAGTAAGTTTTAGAGTTGTTCCATACCTGAACACTACCACCAACGGATTGTCCATTAAATTTAGGAAGGAAACAGTAGCAGCTTATAATAACAACTACCAAAGGGAAGTTAAGGATTCATGGCATGAGTAGATAGGAAACCCCCACAAGTTAATTTATTGTGGTTCCATTTAAGAGAAAATTAAAATTCTCAAACATGTTTAAACAAATGATTATAAAGAAAGAACATTATACAAGGAACTAGCCATAAAGAGATGTAAATTGATCAAGTGGGGCAAAGTGAACGGTAATATTGGGAAAGCTAATTCATTTCAAATCCTCCGGTACAAACTGTAAACAAATATCCTAATGAATAAATATTTCCTATATTATCAAGAAGTGTCAAGAATAGGACTCCAACTTTCTAGGAAGGTAACTTCTAATAACATTGATCATTTTAATAATCATATAATTGAATCAACGAGTGTGGCATGAAAATAACATACTGAGACATAGTAATAAACATCAGAAGAAAAAACCATAGAAGAATGTGGAGAGGTTTTATCTAGAATATGATGGAAAGCATGGAGAAAGTTAGACCACGGCTAATCAACAACAACAGCCTTTTAAGACCAAAACTCAAAGATCTTATATATAATCAACACCTTTTGTGGCAGTGGACCCTCCTAGCAATTAAGGTCAATATAAGTAACGGAAGCCATTAAAATCCAAGAAATTAGTATGTTATAAATGATATAATATTGTAGTATCACAAAAGAGACACTAAAGAATATCCCAAGGATTGAAAACATGCTTGACGGTATGGAGAACACCAAATGAGTATTTAGAGGGCAGAAGAAAGAGATGATTTTGATGGAGAAATCATAGAAAAAACATAGAGAGATCATCTGGACAAAAGCCACGGAATGGTCACTATCTCAAGGCATGGACTCAAAACCATTTAGCTATATCTCAAACTTTTTTAGTATGTAGAATCTTCCAACAATGAAGGTTATCCCACATAAGACTTGTGGGAAACGGCAACCATTTAACAAGGTAGTAAAAACAAATGTTATGACTTACTCAAGGGTATTTAAGATGGTAATTATACTCTATATTATGGTGACACTTTAATTGGAAATCTTAAGTCACCAACAAGGTAGTAAAGGCAATATTAAACCCTCAAATGAATGTATTTTGAACAATGTTCAAAAAAACGCTAGGCGGTAGTCGGGCGGACAGCTACCTTCTAGCGCCCAGAGCGCCTAGGCGGTTTTACCTTTTTTAATAATATATATATATTAATAATATAATTTACAATTCTATATAAATTATTACCATTTAATCTTATTTTTAAACACTAATACACAAAAAATTCATTACATTCCTTAATTATAATTATCAATTTTCAATTGGGTGTTTTATTTGGGGTGGCTAAATAATTAACCTACGCACCCCTCACTCCACTTTCTCTCAATTTACGTTAATTACCCCCACCCCACCATTCTCTCAATTTCCATTAATTACCCCACCCCACCATTCTCTCAATTTACATTGATTACCCCGATCTCTTCATCATCCTCACGCGTCGTCTTCCGAAGTCACTTGAGCAGCCGATCTCGTCGCGCGCCTTCCCAAGTTGCTTCGAGAGTGCCAAGACGACGTAGCCCCTGGACGATGATGTGAGTGCGAGGATCTTCCGCACGTGCTTCTTGCTCGCTGCCTCGCCACACTGCTGCCAAGGAAGGCCAGAACATCTTATCGGCGGAGGCGGACGAGCGCCCAGAACCTACCCAAAACCCAATTCCGATTTTTACACCGATTTTGCAGAAATCGGGGCGGCAAGGCACCTTCTAGCGCCTAGGCGGCGCCTAGTCGGCCGCCCAGACCGTTTTTTCGAACACTGATTTTGAAATACCACAAAATTCCAACAATCCCCCACATATTTCAAAATACAAGAAAACTCAAAAGTATACAAAAAGATAAGAAAATGTACCAAAGGAAGATGAGAATCCAACGCATCTGAACTGGTGTCTTTTGGACTATGAACCAGCCATAGAGCGGACAGTCGTAATCCACAGAAACTTGGTGAAAATTAAAATTTTCTATGAACCAAAATTTCATATGTGAACCAGAGGACTAACCGCTCACATTGAATTCCCGGAATCAAGTTTGTTCGCGGGGTGGCACAAACAGGCCATGCGCCGACCTGGATATTCATGAGTGCTCTAGAGAACCTGCCTAAGCTCTCATAGGAAGCGGCCCCACTTCCACACTCATATAGGTGAATCTATCAAGTGTGCACTGCAATCAAGCACACCACCCAATTTTATGGGCTATGGTATTCATTAAGAACATTCGTTCAACCTCAACGTTGCAGTCTTGCACTATCTGCACCATAAGGATAGACTCTCATACATAGTATTTGATAGTGCACACCCGATCAACAAGTGACTTGTTCTTACCCATATGAACCTACTTCCTGGGATCTCCATTCACATAGGTTGGGTTACCATCACTCTTGATCGCTGTTGTAGGCAATAGTCTTATCCCCCTCGATGCATTGCCACTAGTTTTGAAATAGTGGTTTTGTTAGAGAATTGGCCAAAATTAACTCTAACACATCACCAACTGTGGGATATATCCCAGTCTCAATAAGCTTCTTCACATTATGTCATAGGCGTATACGCTTTCCGGGCTTTGTAACCTGGCTTTCACACATTAGATATAAACTACCAAAGGCAAGATTAGTCTCATCCATAAGAGGCTATAGCCAAGAAGTCAAGCCACAGAATAAAGATCATTATATACTCTGTACACCGTCAAATAGTTAGAGGACTTAATCTCAAAATAGTTTTAAGGCTCAAGTGCATTGGCATACGCACGGAGATATAACATAAAGCCCACTAAATAATAGCTCATATATGCAACCCGACAAACGTCTCAAGTTTTGCCATTCAGAGATGCCCTGCAATGGTCTAGGAAACTCGAAAGTGTACCTACTTAATCATCAACATCATTGGTTAATACAAACTTAGCTATAATCATATATTCATGGTACACTTACTCCTTTATCTCCCACTTCAATAGGGTGCAAGCAGCAATCATCGATCTCTCTGCATATATCGTCTTCTGGTGTCTCATTAATTATTTAAGTAAGGCTCTTCAAGACAAAGAATCTCCATCAAAATTTTCAGCATCAAATTATTAGTCACAATTAATTTTACCTTGACAGCAATTGAATGACAAATAATTGTCTACACTTGATTCTCATAATAAGAGTACAGATAGTACGTATGAGATCAAAGTTTCACACCTGAGGTGCTATATGTATAATTCTATCTCTTTATACAAAAGCCAGCAAGTGATAGCACATGAACCAATGGGCACACAAGAGATGCTATATGTATGTGAACAAGAATTCCATAAACAAGGTAGAGAGGACAACCCCCACAGTTTAAGAATATGCAACATTTCCAAAATATCTAACTCCCACAACGACCCCCACAAATCCTAGTAAATTTACGAGATAAGCCTTTGAAATATAAGCACACAAACAGTTAGTGAACATCATCCCAAAAGAAGAGGATGTCTCATATGCATCGATATACATCAAGTATAGCGATAAAGTTCACTATATTATATAGTACCTCATATAACCAAAGTACGTCTCTAGTTTTGACATAGGAGACTGCCTACAATAGTCCAGGAAGCTATTAAGTGTACCTGCTCAAGTCCTCAATCGAAAATGTTAGTTAACTCATTACATAACTTAAAGACATGAAAAGCAGATACACTTACTCCATGTCGTGTAATTCACTTAATTATTAACAAAATAAGACTGTTCAAGTGAGACCGTATATCTCCCTCTAATTTTTCAGCACCAACTCAAATTTAAATTTTCCAATGACTACCAAGTGAATGACTAATGACCTTCAACGTTATTCTCATGATACGCAGCATATACAGTAAGCAAGAAAACAAAATTTCACACATGAGGCGTTAAAAGTAGCGTTCTAGAAAATTAGGCAACCTCCACAGTTTAGGCATAGTTAACAACATAGTGATATCAATAGATTAAGAAATATAGGCATTTTTGAAACTACAAACCCCATAGCGATATTGAGTCACAGAGTGCACACACATGCTCTTCCCCGGGGGATGCTAAGCGCACCGCGATCTAACACCTGAAGGTACTCAACAATGTAGTTAGTGAAAACTATAACATCATTAGTGGAAACATTAACAACGTATTACTCTCAAAGCTATCCCACAATAACTCTGCTGAAAGGAATATGCAATAGGCAGATAAACAAAATCTTAGAACAATGAGACTAGTGGGTTTCAGTAACTACTATCACATTGGCATATATATAAAGATCACAATAGTAGGCAAGTCACCACCCCCACATTTGAAGTGTGACTCAAAGGCACAAAAATTAATAATTCTCAATCTAAACCAACCCCCACAATTTTATGTGCTACAAATTGATATGCTAGACACTCAAGTTGTCTTTCGGAGTATTGTTACGTACCTGAACACCATGACCAGCTTTCATACTTGTAAAGACTAGATAAAATTTTCGAGTGACACAAAGAAGCTTATAAAGTATAAGCTAATAACAACTAGCAGAAGAGAGTAAGATAATCATGGCATAGAAATTGGGGAACCCCCACAAGTTGAGGAAAATCTCAAAACAGTACATAAGACGAGTTGCAATCAATTAAGAGCAAACTAGATTTTTCAAAGGTTTACAGTTGAACATTAGGCAAGTAATTAGCCATATAGAGATGTACTGATCCGGTGGGGCAGAATGCAAAATAAAGTGGGAAAACTAAATCAGACTCTCAGTAACAATCTGTACCCAAAGCTCCTAAGGCAAATGAATAAAGGTTTCATGTTACCTATAACAATAACTGTCAAGTATAGGTAACTAATAAAAGTATCTACAAACCAAATTGATCAACTTATAATATTAATCAGAATGAACGCGTACCTTATACACCAATATCATACCAATAAACCGCTCTGCTTTGATCATGTACTCCTCGATCGAGTACAATTAAAAGTTAATCGACATCTCCTGGAGGATCTAAAGGTTGAAACCTTACTTCACATTTTCAATAGCATTGCTCCAACAATTACGTGATGGAGCCTTCCCCGGGAGGTAAAACAAGAATTTCCTCTAGTGCATTAATATTACACAATGGTGTAACTTATTGCTTCAAAATAAGCTTGGGGAAGTTTGAGATGTAACGCACATATGCCATAAATAATATTTGCCCATGCCTTTGACAAACACATCACTGAAACAATTAGTCTTACTTGAAACACAAAATGACAAAAATACATAAAGAATGCAATTCTTAAGTTTGAGAAATAATTATTGGAAACACTTATCCATGTCCAACACATCTGGTGTTGATGCAGACCCCGATGTAACTTTGATGGTAATAGTGAAATTAGAAAATTGCCTTGTGACAACTTGGGTGCAGGAACACATCTCCTTTTCTTCTCATGACTCAAAGAGATTAACTTTCGTCTTGAACGAGAGGCTGTGAAAGTCATGAATAACAGATCTACTCTTAAGATTGTTGGACATTTGGGATTATGGATGCTAATATTCCTGCAAACAATCACACGAGATAATAATTAGGAAATAGCTCATTACAAGTAACACTCTAAAGATGAAATACTTATCTTTGGGAACGAGTAAACGGTCTTCACTCATTCTTGAATAGAACAAGATTGTTGGAAAAGTTGGGATTAGAGATGCTAATATTCTTGCAAACATCACACAAGATAATAATTAGAAAATAGTTCATTACAAATAACATAACAAGGATGAAATACTTAGCTTTGGGGACGAGTAAAACGGTCTTCGCGCATCCTTGAATAGAACAAGATTTTGGTTGAGGCATGTCAAAGACATTGTCCTTAAGAGTAGATTTCGCCCCTCGGAGACAATGTCTCGGTGTAGCTAGGTTTGTATGGCGCCCTACCCTCCAGGATACAACAACCTGACCCTCGTAAGCGTACACTCGCAATACTTGGATCATGAACTACTTGATTCCTTCCTTTGGTACGAAAACATTCAATGAATACTCAAAAGATTCGAAATGTAAAAATATCTAGATGAGAACAAAAACTCGTGAAACAGAAAGAAAAGGAAACATTAGAAGATGGAGAGGATGAGATCATGAAGGCACGAAAAGGATTAAAAAGCCCATATATGTATGTCGCTATATATGCCAACGGCAACCTTGAAACTCCTTTATGCTCAAGAATGAAATAAAAGGTTTAGTCAACAACATAGTTGGCAACGGCTTGGGGGAAAAACAAAGCATTAAAGGTTTCAACAAAACCGACACACAACATCAAAGAATGTCATTGATTAGCTATAAATTTCAAGAAAAACGTATCTTGAAATAATCACAAATAATAAGTGTATTTTGAAATACCATAAAATTCCAACAATCCCCCACATATTTCAAAATACAGGAAACTCGAAAGTATACAATAGATAAGAAAATGTACCAAAGGAAGCTGAGAATCCAACGCATCTGAACTGGTGTCTTTTGGACTATGAACCAGTCATAGGACAGGCAATCGTAATCCACAAAAACTTGGTGAAAATTAAAATTTTCTATGAACCAAAATTTCATATGCGAACCAGAGGACTAACTGTCCACATTGAATTCCCGGAATCAAGTTTGTTCGCGGGGTGGCACGAATAGGCCCTGCGCCGACCTGGATATTCATGAGTGCTCTAGAGAACATGCCTAAGCTCTCATAGGAAGCGGCCCCACCTCCACACTCATATAGGTGAATCCATCAAGTGTGCACTGCAATCAAGCACACCACCCAATACAGGCTATGGTATTCATTAAGAACGTATGTTCAACCTCAACGTTGCAGTCTTGCACTATCTGCACCATAGGGATAGACTCTCATACATAGTATTTGATAGTGCACACCCGATCAACAAGTGACTTATTCTTACCCATATGAACCTACTTCCCTAGACCTCCATTCACATAGGTTGGGTTACCATCACTCTTGATCGCTGTTGTAGGCAATAGTCTTATCCCCCTCGATGCATTGCCACTAGTTTTGAAATAGTGGTTTTATTAGAGAATTGGCCAAAATTAACTCTAACACGTCACCAACTGTGGGATATATCCCAATCTCAAGAAGCTTCTTCACAATATTGAATCACAACCGCGTACGCTTTACTTTCACAATAGATATACACCGCCATAGACAACATTAGTCTCATCCATAAAAGGCTAATAAGTCATTAGTCTCATTCAATTTGTACTCCAATTATGTTCTCTCTATCATTGCACACAAAACAATTAGTGGATTTCATCTCAATATAGTTCTAACTCGTACAAGAATCAGTAATGACTTACATAGAAATCCATTAGATCATTAAGAATACCAGGATTACGTCTCAAACATCCGGTACTCAAATATTCATAGCTCTGCAGTGATCTATAGGAAACATTTTTGTATACCTGCACAAGCTACTAACTGCAAGACTGCTTTATTATCACAACAGAGAAGTATTGCTAGCATCACAAGTGAAGCCATTAAAGCACAACAACATTAGCTTCGGTTCAATACCAAGAAGGGTGCTCCCATTCATTTTCATACCAAAGAATGAAAAAAGTCGAATTAGTATTAAGACTATCGCTGAATACATTTTGAAGATATAGCAAAAGTGCTAGCTGTAAACCTGCTTCATGCAAGTCAATAGCAGTGTATACCAACATAGTTTAGGTAACCATGTTTAGAATAACTCCCACATGTTAATCATATACACTATTAAACAATACCAGTGGACTGAGATGATAAATGTACTTTGACCTCACCCCCACAATAAACACGTAAAGGTAGAGCAAGAAGAATACGTGAAAAGAGTTGGTAAGCTGACAAGTGTTGCTGCTTTTAAGGTAATCTAAAATGACTATGTCAAGGAATTCAAATAGCATTGTATACCATAAGTGAAATGTAAGATACAGTTCAGTGGTCTCAAATTTTGACATAATTAAAGGACCGCCTGCAATAGTCTAGGAAGCCATGAAGTGTACCTGCTCAAGTCCTCAAACGAAATTGTTAGATAGCTCGTTACATAACATAAGACATGAAAAGCAGATACACTTACTTCATCTCATTGTATTCTCTTAATTACCGAGATAAGGTTGATGATGAGAGCCAGCACCAACTCATTAGTCATTTAAATTTCACCGCGACCGCCAAATAAATGACTAGTGTCCTTCAAGTTTATACTCATGATACACAACAAATATAGAAAGCAAGAAAACAAAATTTCACACATGAGGCGTTAAAAGTAGTGTTCTGGAAAATTAGACAACCCCCACAGTTTAGGCAGAAGAGTAGTAACAAAAGTACCCATAGAATCTGACTTTTTCTACTCTTCTGAAACAAGAACCCACGGCGAAATTGAATCACAAAGTCGACATGTTCTTTTCCGGAGGATTGGAAGGTTAAACCTTCTCACATTTGAAACTCTTAGATTCCAAATTTGATTCCTCATAATTTACTCTATTCAATGAATAGAGCCTTCCCCGGAAGATACTACGAGAATTGGTACTTGTAGCAACTCAACTGTATAGATAATACCCACGAATATAGTGAGCATCCACTAGAACATCACCGGAAAAAACACTAATGGTAGAAACAAATAATAGGCACACACACAAATTCGTACATATGAGAAAGCTTATGAAGTATCAGCAAATATTAGCACATTAGCATCCATATATATATATGACGACCATGTTATTTGAGCACACCGCCATCCCCACACATCCAAGTGTTTTTAATCACAGTTCAGTCAAGTGAACGTGAATTCTTCTAGTACTCAGAAAATCTCTAGTTTATTAACATGGTACTAACCCCCACAATGACCCCCACAAATCCTAGTAAATTTACGAGATAAGCCTTTGAAATTTAAGCACACATGTTGAGTTACTCTTTAATTATAGATGAATAAAATCATGGCCTTCAAAAATTTGAGGTCTGTTACACATCAAGTTGAAGCCAGGTCAAATGAACATCAACTAGGAATTGAGAAAATCAACTAAACTAGTAGAACAAATGCTATTTATTAATTTGTATTTAAGATGGTCAAAGACTACTTGAATGCAATTTCCAGTTACAAAATCTCGCTAAGAACAAAATTCTGTATAAAAGCTAGAGATATAAATTGCAACAAATTAATCATCTTAATAATTAGATTAAACCAAAGTTCTGAGCTTGAGGTTCTTATTAATAGGCGTCCTCTGCCGCATGATTTACTTACAGAGATGTCTCAAAGCAAGAGGAAGACACATACCTTGTGGCCAATCATATCAATATGAAATATTTGGATAGTAATGAGTCAAACTGCACTTACGAGTGTCTAATAGTGCTCCATCCAATGGATAGAAGCCTTCTCTGGAAGTAACCGCTTTCAGAATCACTCTCCCATCATAGCTTCTTCTCCAGCCATTGCTCAATGACAAAGCATTAGTTATTCATAGTCAATTGGAATCATAGTCAATATGAGTAATATTTGTAAAACGTATTTCAAGAGAGCGTTCATAGGTGGTACTCATAGATATCACAACATATGAGAAATTATTTAACAAGTCCTACTTCGAACATGCATAAGAATTAATGGTCGGGCAGCAAGGTGATAGATAGGCAAGGTCTAAAAACAACTTCATAGTGAGATTGAATTAGTTCATCAAAATCCAAAACCAAATGACCGAATCAAAATATAGTGTGCTTCTAAATCAAATATCACAATCATATAAAGACAGGGACATTACCTATCTGCTTCCTTTTGCAACTAGTGTGGGAAACAAGGATGTTCGGTTCACTGCCAAGTATTAAGTCACTGTTGACCAAAAGTTCAGAATATATACCTGAACTCCACTAAGTCTCATGCGTAATACAATTTGGTTGAACAAGTGAAGGCCGCCAAATAATTCGTGCTCTTCCGATATTGATGCCAACGTTTAGATCATATGCAGATAATCAACTTTCATATTTTCTACTCGATGTGACTAAGTTGAAGATCACAGGATTTACAGAGATTAGCATCCAAATCTACTCTTAAGATTGTTGGAAAAGTTGGGATTAGAGATGCTAATATTCTTGCAAACATCACACAAGATAATAATTAGAAAATAGTTCATTACAAATAACATAACAAGGATGAAATACTTAGCTTTGGGGACGAGTAAAACGGTCTTCGCGCATCCTTGAATAGAACAAGATTTTGGTTGAGGCATGTCAAAGACATTGTCCTTAAGAGTAGATTTCGCCCCTCGGAGACAATGTCTCGGTGTAGCTAGGTTTGTATGGCGCCCTACCCTCCAGGATACAACAACCTGACCCTCGTAAGCGTACACTCGCAATACTTGGATCATGAACTACTTGATTCCTTCCTTTGGTACGAAAACATTCAATGAATACTCAAAAGATTCGAAATGTAGAAATATCTAGATGAGAACAAAAACTCGTGAAACAAAAAGAAAAGGAAACATTAGAAGATGGAGAGGATGAGATCATGAAGGCACGAAAAGGATTAAAAAGCCCATATATGTATGTCGCTATATATGCCAACGGCAACCTTGAAACTCCTTTATGCTCAAGAATGAAATAAAAGGTTTAGTCAACAACATAGTTGGCAACGGCTTGGGGGAAAAACAAAGCATTAAAGGTTTCAACAAAACCGACACACAACATCAAAGAATGTCATTGATTAGCTATAAATTTCAAGAAAAACGTATCTTGAAATAATCACAAATAATAAGTGTATTTTGAAATACCATAAAATTCCAACAATTGTAAAGCCCGGCCCGGCCCATAGGCCCGGTCCACTGAAGCCCACGCAAGCCCAGCTCGGCCCGGCCCACTCAAGCCCGGCCCATAGGCCCATATTTTTTAAATTTTTAATTAAAAGCCCCTTATTTCTTCTATCTAATAAAAAATGCTCTACATTTTTTTTACATTTCTTAATAAAACTTACTCATTTCTTTACTACAAATACCTTAAACTATCAAAAATATTTTTATTTTTATTTTTTCTCCTTTTTTTTTCCTTCTTTTTCCCTCTTTATTTTGAAAAATAGTGGGCTTTGGGCCCGGCCTATGTAGGCCCAGCCCATGGAGGCCCATCAAAGCCTGGCCCATGGAAGCCCATCAAAGCCCGGCCCATGGAGGCCCATCAAAGCCCGGGCTTGGGCTGCGCCTGGGCTTCAATTTTTCCCTAAAAACCCGGCCCGACCCGGCCCATGGATTTACATCTTTTAATGGGCCCAAGCCCAAGCCCGGCCCAAGCCCACGAAGCCCGGGCCGAGCCGGCCCGGCCCAGCCCATTGCCGACCCCTACTAATTAGTACCTTCTGTACTTCTCTTTGCAGAGTTAGTATTTCACCATATGATTTCATTTGGTTGATTAAATCAAATAGTCTAGTCAAGTAGTCAGAGAGAGATTCATTATCCTTCATCCTCATATACTCAAACTCTCTACGCTGACCTTGTAACTTGACTGACCTTGCTTGTTCATCACCTCTGAACTCTTCTTGTAGCAGATCCCAAGCTCCCTTCGCAGTTTCTTGGTTGATTAATCTGGGAAAGATCTCCCTAGAAACAGCACCTTGGATTATGCAGAGTGCCTTGGCATCCTTCATCATCAGTTCTTCCAGGCACTCATCATATTCATCATCGTCTTCTTCTGATGAAGACGCAGCTGAGTCTCCATCATACTTTGTTTTCTTCTTCTTTTCAGGAACTTTGATTCCTTTATCCACCAACTTCCAAAGTCCATGCGATCGAAAGATGGTGATCATCCTCACCTTCCAAAACTCAAAATCCGTACCATCAAATACAGGAGCCTTCAGCTCACCACCTCCAGATCCAGCCATCTAGCTCAGATCTTCAACCGAGAGTTTTCACGTTGGATTCTCTCAAGCTTCACAGATTCGACGCCCAGCTCACGGTCGAACTAGGCGTATTTTCTGTAAAAATGTTCTCACACTCATGCAGTGTGTGTGTTCTCTTCATATATTGAATATTCTCAGCAGCTGCTGTGACAGCTGCTCTTTTACAAAGTTAGAGCCTTTGAGCTCCACGTTGCTTTGTGATCCAAGCATTCTAATGATCCTATGAGATCATTCATCCCTATTACAACTATGTTCCAATTACAAAGAGCTCTTACAACCAACCACCTCATCCTATTACAAACTACTCAAGCTAATAACATAAATCAAATACTCGGTTACAAGCTTACAAACTAACAAGGACAAGGCGGATATGGCAGTGTGTAAAAAGGAAAACTAAACGATGGCTGTCCTGTAGCAGTGAAGGTTCTGAGCAAGTTAAAAGGTAATGGAGAAGAATTTATGAATGAAGTGGCAGCCATTAGCAGAACTTCACATGTCAACATTGTCACCTTGTTGGGTTTTTGCTTTGAGGGCTCCGAAAGAGCTCTCATCTACGAATTCATGCCTAATGGATCACTCGAAAAGTTCATATTTGATGCCAAAAGCCCCCAACAAAAGCACCACTTGGGATGGGAAGCATTGGATAGAATTTCACTTGGCATTGCTCGAGGATTGGAGTACTTACACCGCGGTTGCAACACAAGAATTTTGCATTTCGACATCAAGCCTCACAACATTCTTCTAGACGAAAACTTCACCCCAAAAATTGCAGATTTTGGCCTTGCCAAAATATGTAACATGAAGGAGAGTATTGTGTCAATGTTGTGTGCAAGAGGCACTACTGGATACATTGCTCCGGAAGTATTTTCTAGACACTTTGGCAGAGTGTCACATAAGTCGGATGTGTATAGCTACGGAATGATGCTATCAGAGATGGTTGGAGGAAGAAGGAACATTGACGTTGGAGTTGAAGATACTAGTGAGATTTATTTCCCACATTGGATTTACAAGCGAATTGAACTTGGCCAAGAACTTGGTCTGCATAGTATTTTGTTTTGAATGATGAAGACAGACTAAGAGCGAGGAAGATGATCATAGTGAGTGGTGCATACAAACTGACCCTTCAAACCGGCCTGCGATGAAACAAGTAATTGAAATGCTGGAAGGTAGTGCTGATGCCTTGCAGATACCGCCTAAGCCTTACTTGTCTTCTCCTCCCAAATCCACGACAGATTCGTCTGCGACATTGGTATCAATACAATAGAACAAGCCCTGTATTTTTCTAAAACATATCTGAATGATGAGCAACATATTAGTGATCTATACATTACCTCGTGTTTCAGTCATCAATTTGCTGTTTATTGAAGAGGATGAAATTGAAATGATGACAAATATTGATGTCTTCATTGTAGTAAACAATTAAGTCAATGCTAGAATTTTGGCCCCCCTTAACAAGGTTTGGGGGTCAATATCAATTCAAACCACAATGTTTTAATTTTATCAATTTAGACCACTACATTTTCTTAAGGTATCAATTTACACCTCTTTGTCTTCTCCAACCAGTTGTTATGGGCATATTCGGTATTCAACTTTTTCCCTACCACCCTTTCCTCTTCCGCAGGCCATGGTGAACCCGACGAACTGTTTCCAACCTCCAGTGAGCTCAGCCGAATCATGGCCCCAATCCGACATCGGCAAATCTAGGGCTTCCGGGTAAGTCTTCGACCATGTGTTTGGGGTCATTCAATCCAGAGCACGGTGAAGAGGGTTTTGTGGGAGGAGGGTAAGGTCGGGAACCACCGCTTCATGTAGTGGCTGAACCGCCCTAACGGTAACGTCTCCATCATGGTCAATTTTCACTATGTAAACAACGTAAAGCACCGATCTTTACGCAAATTCAACAACTGGGTTTCGCCAAAACGATTCAGAAAGTCGATTGGAGCTCGAGATTGTGCGGTTGGCCAAGTGGGTTTTTGATTGATTTTCAAAAGCATCGGCTTTTGTGGGATCTATAGTGATAAATGGTGGAATTGGTTGAGGCGTTGGTGTTGGTTTTCAAAAGCAGGTGGAGTTGGTTCGGAGGAGATTGTTGGGTGCTTTTGAAGGGAAGGGTTGTTAGAGTTAAGAAGAAGCTGAATTGATTTGATTTGGAAGCTTTGGGGTTTTGAGAACTTTTTTGATTTCAGATTTCATTCGAGGGGTGGAGTTCTGGGGGCAGTGAATAGTGTGATTCAATTCAAGTGGTAGGTTTTTTTTGTGCGAGATGATTGATCTGGTAGTAATATGCCCGCCGACCTAGGCGATCAACCCCAGTACAACCATAATCATAACCATCAGGATCATCACCACCATGATTCGGCTAAGCTCACCGAAGCTTCGAAACAGTTCGGCGAGTTCGCCATGGCCTGCGGAAGAGGAAAGGGTGGGAGGGAAAAAGTTGAATACCGAATTTGCCCATAACAACTGGTTGGAGAAGACAAAGAGGTGTAAATTGATACCTTAAGAAAATGTGGTGGTCTAAATTGATAAAATTAAAACATTGTGGTTTAAATTGATGTTGCCCCCAAATTTTGTGGGGTAAAATGTAGTTTGCCCTTATATTAGATAAATGTAGATTGTATGTACAAATATGAATACATTCACATATCAATATAAATACAAATATGTATACATAGCGAATATGTACCAAGAAAACTATTATCTATCATCATACTAGACAACATTTTAACAAGGAAATCATTGTCTATCATTATATTAGATAAATGTTCAATAAGAAAACCGTCATCTATCATCATACCAGACAACAGTTTTCCACTGTTGTCTAATAAGGGTACAATGGATTACACCGCTTTGTATAATGGTATTTTATCAATAGAGACAACGGTTTTCCACAATTGCCTATGGCTTTTGGCACCCTAGTGTTTTGAAAGGGTTGATGTTAGCAGGTCTTTACCGCCAAAGGAAAGCGGTCACCGGTGCACAAACTCCACGACCCTGGAATCATCACCGCCCAAGAAGAGCCATGTCTCTGGGCGAGGCAGCGGGGCTCCCCGGATATTCTTCTGTCCAAGTTGTGGGCTTGGGGCCTAATAAGTTGGGCTAAAAAATGAGAAGCGGTAAGCTTGGGAGGAGGATTGGGTAATGCTGGCAAGCCTAGAAAGCCCAATAAACTGAGTGTGGGTAAGGTTGCACTGAAGAAACGTGGACGCAACAAAGGCAGCAGCAACAAGAAAGGCAAGGCAAGGAAGCTCTGTCCTATGAGAAAGATTTTGGGCTAGGATGCATCCGTTGTAATGTGGCGTACTCAGATGAGTTATTGGAGGTAGCCAGCAGGAATAAATTCATATGAATAGTAAATTAGCTTCGATAGATGAGTTATTGGAGGTAGTTTAGACTTTCTTTGTCTGTATCGCGTACTCAGATGAGTCTTTATTTGTGTGAATGGAGGCTTCTCTGAACTCCTGTGTTTATTTCTAGGTCTTTTTTTCGGCTTTTATTTTTCATAATTAAAACTCTATCTTGTTTACTCTAAAAAAAAGTAAAAGTGAGAAGTTGAATTATGAGATGGGTCAAGTCGTACGACTTAAACCCAGAGTCTAAGATGTGTGGCACATTCATGATGGGCCAGCCTTCTTAAACTCAAAACGGTGTCAAAATAGGGGCCGAAGAAACTTCAAATTTGTAAGTCAAGTCTCTCCTCCAAAGGGAACTCTCACAATTATACTTTCATCTCCACAGCTCCCTCCCTCAATTTCCACAAGATCCCAAATGATTCATCAAAACCTCTGGATTTTCCTTATTTCAATGCTTCTTCTTCTTCAATCAAAACCCTCCTTTTCTCTGGGCTATCACTACCAAAACTGCATTGCCCCCACAACCTGTGGCCACCAAAACATCAGCTATCCATTCATCATTCAAGGCAAGCAAGAAAGCTTTTGTGGGTACCCTGGTTTCAACCTCTCCTGCTATAAAGACGATGAAGATGAATTCCCAATTCTTCAGCTGTCTGGAAATGATTACATAATCCACAACATCGATTACGAAAAGCAATCTCTTCTCGTGTCAAATGCTCTGCTTTCGAACTTGTTAAACAGAACTTCTTGCATTAACAACATTTCTTCCGTCAGTAACTTGACTCTTCCAAATCAGTTCAAGTTGGGCGGAAATCAAGATGAGATCTTTTTGCTCTACAACTGCAACAGTTCTATTGTTGAGTCGTTTTCTGAGTATAGAGTTGGCTGCTTTGATATGGGAATCAACCAAAATGGTGTTAATACTTCTCAAGTTTTGGCCCTGCCATCGGACGAATATAAAAAATTCGGAGATGTTGAGGTTGAGAAATGTGGAGGAGAAATGGTGGTGGCACATGTTGAAGGAGATAATGGCAATTATGGGGTAAGGGAGGAGCTGAAGAGAGGGTTTGTGCTGGACTGGATAGCCGGAAACTGCAGCCTGTGCCGGACTAGCGGAGGGCTTTGTGGGTTCAATTACACAACATACCAGTTCAGGTGCCTCTGTCCAGACATGACTCATTCTGAGAAATGTTCTGATAAAGGTTAGTTCATTTTTCTTCCCTATTCTTCGTTTTCAATAAGTAAATAGAAAGTTATGCGAGATTAGTAACGGTTATGAGATTATGAACTTGTAGATAATTAGTGGCAGGGGATAATATTGCCCACTTGCCAAGTAGTCTTTTTTGGTGGTGTAGTTTCTACCGTACATTTGATTTCAACAAAAGAGGCGGTTGTTGGAATAGAGAAGAGCAGCATTGAGGATGCCAGCTCAAGCATTTGGAATCAAATCTTGAACATTTAAACATGCAGCTTCTTTGTTCTATAATAATTTGTTTCTAATAAAAATTACGGGGATGGGTACTCTTATTCGGGTGTAGAATCTATACTAACAATGCACTAAGGTCTCAATATGAAAAAGAAAGGACCTTATCATAATTTCCATTGTGGTGTCAACCGGGACATCCTGGAAGGAAAGGCCCTGCCGCCCTAGCCATAACTTTTGTATTTGCATTCGCTAATAAGAAGTTGGGCTATTCCCCACCATCGCCAACTGGTTACATGATGGATCACCTCAACTTCCTTCAGTTTCATCCCCATTCTTTCAAGTTTGCAACCCCGATTCCATTTTTTCTAATCCATATCCGTTGGGCAGGCAATAGTGTTTAAATCATACGTAACATGATGGCTATACATGTAAATTTGAAAAGATAACGTGCAATGAGTTTTAGGAATGGAGGAAGGTCTGCAAATTCTGTGAATCTTCATTTTCTTGCGTCCACACATGGATGCAGTTGATGCACAAGTGGGAGAAGTCTTGCCGACGGAATTGCCGATGTGATAGAGGAATAATGTAGCGAGCTTGGTTATTCATTGTACTGTTTGCTACTCTCCACAAAATATGGTTGTAGTTAGTCCTGCTGTGCTCATTTTCTGTCACTCACGTTATGGTTATTCATTCCACTGAAGAACTACGAGGTAGCCTCCTGAATGCGGTTTCTACACGCTGAATTGAGCAGATCTATCGCAAGGATCCAACTGAAAGAGGAAGGAAATTGACTTCTTCGAAGACTTCCATCGAATAACCAAGACTAGTCTAAACCAAATATGCGCATGTGACAAATGCTGGTCAATTCATAGCAAAAGACTTCATCCGGGTAAATAAACAAGTCAACGCTAGAACTGTGGCTAGATTTTTCTCCGTATCATATATGTCCATCATCTGTTTTCAATGTATACACTTGATCTTAGCCAAAAGGCCGAGAAAGGTATGAGTTTTGGAGTGCCTAGCCTCTTTCTTTTGTCCTCGCCTTCCAAGTCAATCCCCGGACAGTTTTCGATTAGGGATATTTAAACCATTTTGTCCTCGCCTTCATATCCTTCTCATACCCTTTCACCACAGAAACCTCCACCTCGTTTCTACATCTGGTGCCATAAGGGGTGATGTTTTGATATTGCAGATCGTCCCTGGATCCTTGGGCCAGAGCTGCTGGATACATTGCTCCGGAAATATTTTGCCGAAACTTCAGCGGTGTATCACAAAGGAAAACTAAACTACGGCTGTGTATAGCTATGGCAGTTGTCTTGTAGCAGTGAAGTTTCGGAGCAACTTAAAAGGTAATGGAGAAGAATTAATTTATGAACGAAGTTGCAGCCATTAGCAGAACTTCCCGTCTCAACATTGTAGATTGGGGCCGCTTGCGTCCTAGACCAACTGTTCGTGAGAAAAATATTGGTCCATTCATAGCAAGAGACTTCATTCGAGTAAACAATCAAGTCAATGCTAGAATTTTGATCCCCAAAGGCATTTTTTCATAGAAGGTTCCCTAACCTTTTTACTCTGATTATACGGAATTTTCTTTATTCCTTATTTATTTCCAATTATCTGTAGAATGCTGTGACTGTAGTCTTGAAGGGAGTACAAAAAGCTAAAAAGAAAAAGAAAGAACAATGCTTGCATCGCCCATTTGTGATTAACTAAATTCAGCATACAAATGTTATAATCAAAACACTTCACATTCACAATATTGAGACCACAGGTAAATGCAGCTGAAATTCGACATATGGGAGAAGTCTTGGATAAGGAATTTCCAAGTCAACTAGCGTGTGTACTGAAAGTCTTCAACACATATATGGTGGAGAAGAAATGTACTAAGCTTGCTTGGTCATTGTTCAGCTTTCCATTCATAAAATATGATTGCATATACTCCTGCACAGGCTGCTCTCTTCATTTTCTTTCTTCTCGTTCATGGTCTGGTTCTTCATTCCGCTGAAGAAGTGCGTTGTCCACCCGATTTCATTAATGACGTAGGAAACTGTACCCACTTCCCCTTCAGAAGCACGAAGCAGCGTCCTGAATGCGGTTTGTACACGCTAAATTGCACCGACAGCTCTGGCCCAAGGATCCAACTGAAGGAGGGAGGATACTGGCATCAATTCCAGAATTTTTTGCCAACAAGTCCATTTGGTCCAATGATTGGTATCATCAATGACACAGATCTTGAACCCAGGCGCCCCGAAATTGATTCCTGCAATGATGAATTTTTCAACAACTTGAGTCTTCCCATCGCTTCTTCAACCCAGGATGTACTTTTTTTCACTCACAATCTGACCCTGTTCAAATGCAACAACACAGTACTGAGTAGACAACATTTCCCTTACGGATCTTGACTACGCCTGCAACAATGCTTATTATACTTACTACCACTTTCCATCTAGAAATAGTTTACCGAGTCCCCCACCATGTCCAATCATTCAGCTGCCCATGAAGCATGATCCACCCTACACCCTCTCTGCCTTGATTACTACTACGTTCTACCTGTCGGTAGATATGTCAGCATGCCTTGAATGTCGACAGAAAAAAGGCAAATGCCTCGTTGACAATGGAAAGTTTAAATGCGACGGAGCAAAGGTATATACAGAAATTAGATGCTTGCAGTATTTCCATATTCCTTTCTTCCAAGGATATAACTCTCAGAATGAGGAAATAGTTTGTTGAAAACACTCTGTATTAGGTGCAAAAGGACACATACATTCTCGCGCTTAAGTACAAAGAGGATTTAGATAATCATTGTGCATTATGTTGTCTTTGCTGAATGCAAAATTGCAAATTATATTTGACCCTTCTTTGCTTAGCCTAACAACATTTTTTTTTCTTTTTCCAATTTGTGTTGCAGGAGATCAATTGGCATTGAAGCTAGGATTAGGTAAGATTCAATATATCAGAATTATTTATAATTGTTACTCATCTAGGACAGATGTTAGAATGCTAGGAAGTCAAATCATTCACAAG
Organism: Spiraea crenata; assembly: GCA_033992175.1. Taxonomy (NCBI): domain Eukaryota; kingdom Viridiplantae; phylum Streptophyta; class Magnoliopsida; order Rosales; family Rosaceae; genus Spiraea; species Spiraea crenata. Next base: position 2,882,501 of record JAVBHV010000066.1, read on the forward strand.
TGCTTCAACATTGGATTAAAGTATCATTCCCACAGAGTAAACAACATTGCCTAATCAAAAGTTGACCACTCTCACTTGTATGCTATAGGTATTGGGATCGGAGGTGCAGCAATTCTAGCAGTGATCTTGTTTATGTGCTGCTTAGCAATGAAGTTATTGTCTCGTAGATATACTTTCTTCTGGAACAAGCAAAGCCGAAGTCGTCAAGTAGTTGAGGCCTTTCTGAGGAGCTACGGGCCACTTCAAGTTAGAAGATACAGCTATTCGGAGGTGAAGAAAATGACCAACTCCTTCAAAGAAAAGTTAGGACAAGGCGGATATGGCAGTGTGTACAAAGGAAAACTAAACGACGACTGTCTTGTAGCAGTGAAGGTTCTGAGCAAGTTAAAAGGTAATGGAGAAGAATTTATGAATGAAGTGGCAGCCATTAGCAGAACTTCACATGTCAACATTGTCACCTTGTTGGGTTTCTGCTTTGAGGGCTCCGAAAGAGCTCTCATCTACGAATTCATGCCAAATGGATCACTCGAAAAGTTCATATTTGATGGCAAAAGCCCCCAACAAAATCACCACTTGGGATGGGAAGCATTGGATCGAATTTCACTTGGCATTGCTCGAGGATTGGAGTACTTACACCGCGGTTGCAACACAAGAATTTTGCATTTCGACATCAAGCCTCACAACATTCTCCTAGACGAAAACTTCACCCCAAAAATTGCAGATTTTGGCCTTGCCAAAATATGTAACATGAAGGAGAGTATTGTGTCAATGTTGTGCGCAAGAGGCACTGCTGGATACATTGCTCCGGAAGTATTTTCTAGACACTTTGGCGGAGTGTCACATAAGTCGGATGTGTATAGCTACGGAATGATGCTATCAGAGATGGTTGGAGGAAGAAGGAACATTGACGTTGGAGTTGAAGATACTAGTGAGATTTATTTCCCACATTGGATTTACAAGCGAATTGAACTCGGCGAAGAACTTGGTCTGCATAGTATTTTGAATGATGAAGACAGATTAAGAGCAAGGAAGATGATCATAGTGAGCTTGTGGTGCATACAAACTGACCCTTCAAACCGGCCTGCGATGAAACAAGTAATTGAAATGCTGGAAGGTAACGCTGATGCCTTGCAGATACCGCCTAGGCCTTACTTGTCTTCTCCTCCCAAATCTGCGGCAGATTCGTCTGCTACATTGGTATCAATACAATAGAACAAGCCCTGTATTTTTCTAGAAAACACATCCGAATGATGAGCAACATATTAGTAATTTGTATCATTACCTCGTGTTTCAATCATTAATCTGCTGTTTATTGAAGAGGATGAAATTGAACTAATGACAAATATTGATCCATAGACTTCATTCCAGTAAATATTCAAGTCAATGCTAGAATTTTGGTCCCCCTAACGTTAACTCTGACTAAAATGTTGTCTGTATCATATATGTCCATCGTCTGTCTTCAATGTATCCCCATTATTGAAGAGGACGAAATTGAATTGACAACTTCTTTGACAACGAAGGCTAGTCTAGACCAGTTGTTCATGTGGAATTCTGGCGTTTCTGCCATCAGAACCCTCATTGTGTGGATTCCTACTACCAAAACTGCAGTGTGCCCAAATTGTCACATGTTACATCAGAAACTACAAGACGACCATCCCAAATGAAATAGCAACGAAATCTCAACTGTGGAAATCCTATATCCATAACAATTTCAAAAGCATGAAAAACACCGCCTGACTGACATGTAAAAGAGAACAGAGCTCGCACCACCACCCCACCCCCCACCCCACACCCCCACCCCCACAACATCTACATCTTGGTCACGGTGTTTAAGAAGTCTCCATTGTTCACCCTTCCCAATGATGTGAACGTCAAATCCCACTCCTCCAGCATCATAGATCTCATGAACATCCTCTTCTTCACGATTTTGTGCGACACTACAGCCGGACTCTCCCCAAAAAATAATCAATTTAATATCGTGTGGATCATTAATCCACGTATCTGTTATTAAATTGATCTTAGCCAAAGGCCGAGAAAGGTATGAGGATAATGATGTCTAGCCCCTTCGAAGTGTACTCCCTTTCCAACTCAGTCTCATGAAATTGTTCGATGTGGGAATGCTTGAACCTTTTTTCATCATGTATCCTCCAAACACTCTATGGACAATAAGAAGGAGAACAAAAAGCTAGCAGATTCACTTAATGATGGTCACTGATCAGCAATCATGATGATAATCTACATTAATACACTCGTTTCGTAATTCTGAAGACCTTCGTGGCTCTTGAAGGAAATTGAGGTTCACCCAAAAGCCAATTGGCAATGGGGGGGAGTAGCAGATTCTTTATGAAATACGACCAAGGTCCCTTAAGGTAGTGTTTGGTAGCGCTTAACTTATGAAATAAGCGCTTATTTCATAAGTTTTGGTGTTTGGTAAAAGCAGAAAAGCTGCTTCCAAAAGAAGTCAGCTTCATTTTGAAGCCGAATTAAAGAAGGATACGGAGAAGCGTGAAAAAGGAGCTTCTCGGGCTTCTGCTTTTTTCTCTCTCATTACTCTCGCAACATAAACAAAAGAATTGGGGGATGGGTCGCGACAGAAGAGATGACTTTCTGGAGACGATGGCGACGGGCGGCCGGAGACGATGGCTGTGGGCAGCGTCGGACGAGAGAGCGATGACCGTGGGCCGTGGGCGACGACGGGCGAGCGGGCGACGACGGCTGTGGGCAACGCCGACAGGCAACGACGACGGGCAGTGACAGCGATGGTCGATGGGCGACGGGCGGTGGGCGATGGGCGAGGAGCGACGGGCTGCAGGTTCTTTGACCGGCGCACTCCACCGGAGCGGGGTGCTTCTGTGGCGTCGAATTGGCCTTTCAGAGGGTCCCGGCGTTTCGAAGACGGAGGTCGGGTATACCCATGGGTTTCTGCACAACCCTGCTTGATCTTTTCTGGTCCCGACGACGCTCAATCGGCAGGTGGGTTGTTGTGAATTTTGGAGATTTTTTGTGGGTTTGGCTAATTTGGAGGAAATTTCATTGCTTTATGTGTTTTTGGTGATGAATTATAGCTGCTTGGTGGTGGTGGTTTCCAGGTCGATGGCGGGTTTGTCGGACGGAGATGGTGGTGGTGCTGGATATTAATCGTGCTTGGAAAAAAATAATACATAGAGATTGTTTTATATTTGCCAAATAAATAAGTAAATTCACTCTTCATATCATGTCTCTATACACATTCAGAACAATTTTTTTTGTAAAAGTTTATCAAACAGAAAACTTCTGTTTTTTTTTTTAAAGCTACTTATTTACCAAACGCTTCACAACTTATTTTTAAGCTGCTTTTTTAAGGCGCGGCAGAAGCAGCTTTTAAAATAAGTTCAGCCCTACCAAACTAGCCCTAACTAGCCAATGTGGGACTTTTCACACCACATTCTCAACACGCCCTTTAGTCTTGGTATTTTGTTTGAACTATATCGTTGTAGTGCTACAGTATATGCTAAGTGGCTAGGTAGTGCCGCTACCGCATATGGGTCATATGGGTCACATGTAATCGTTCAAGGACCAATCACAAGTTCGATGGGCCAATACGGGCCTGGAGTCAATGTAGGATTTCTTGCCAAAATGAAACAACCGAAGAAATTGAAGGTTTAACCGGGAACAGGTGCGAGTTGAAAAAGAACACTCTGGCCCAGTTTGGCATTACTGTGCTTTCGCAAAATTACTTTTGTGAAATCACTTTCGCGAAATCAGGTTTCGGGGAAATCAGTTTGACGTTTGGTAAACATTCTATCAAAACTGCTTCGGATGATCCAAAATCAGTTTTAGGTGTTTGGTAAATATTTTGGTGAAAGTGCTGTGAGATATATATAATGACCAAAACAGACATATTTTTAAATAACTATTTTAATAAACTATATACAAAATAGCATATCATATATCCATCAATTTTCAAAAAAAAAAAATCAACACAAAATTAATACTTCTCCAATAAAACTTTATTAAATTTTTATGTAGATATTTGAAATAATATAAATTTGTATGTATACTTTATTGTTATGATATTAGTATGGAACCAAATAGATATTTGTTATAATATAAACTTTTATGTAGATATTGTTATAATATATTAGTACAAACCCAAAAAAAAATTGGAACAGAACAAAAAAAAAAGGTTAAATCCAGAACCAAAAAAATTTCAGCCGCCCATCATCGATTCGTCGCTCGTCGTCGCCAGTTGTCGTCTGGTTTCTGGGTGGGTCGTCGTCGTCAGCATCTGGGCGTCTTCAAGCGTCGTCGGATCCGATGCAATTATGTCGTTGTCGGCGGCGTCTCGGTGGCGTCTGGGCGTCGTCGGCGTCGGCTTCGGGGGTCGTCGGCGTCGGCGTCGTCGTCGTCGGCTTCTGGGGGTCGTCGTCGTCGGCGTCGGCTTCTGGGGGTCGTCGGCGTCGGCGTCTGGGCGTCGTCGTCGTCGGCGTCGGCTTCTGGGGGTCGTCGGCGTCGGCATCTGGACGTCGTCGCGCCCTCGTCATTGTCCGGCCATTGTCGTCGTGGAGGTGCCAAGTGACGGGTTTTGATGGCATTTCAAGTAAATTGAAATGTTAAGGAAGGGCATAATAGGAAGACAAAAATTCATTAAAAATTTTGGTAATTCCGAGCGTGTCCCAAATGAAATAACTTTCGCGAAAGCTACTCCTGCCCTGTTTTCGGAAATCAGATTTCGCGAAAGTGATTTGGCCTCGAAAGTGATTTCGTTGGGGTTTACCAAACGCCTTTTTGGGCCAAAAACTTTCGCGAAAGTGATTTCAGAAAGCAATGCCAAATGGGGCCTCTATTTCCTTAATGTTTGTTAGTGTAGTCCATACCAAACCACCAATTTTTAGTCAAAAATCCCACATCGACCAGAGTACAACAATAATCAATATCCGAATGGGAGGTCTGTTTATCCTAAGAACTTTTTTTTTTTTTGTCAAAGATAGTAGTGATATTGATGTGAATAATTTGGCATACGCCAATACAAACATCAAACGGTACAACGAGACAAGTCTCAACACCGATGAACAAAGGGTCTATCTAGAGAAGTTACCCACCTTGCCACAAACACTCGAAGTGTATAAAGGCATGCAAAGGCAAAGCAACCAACAACTAAGTGTACAAGCACAAGACCATACTAATGGGGCATACAACAATTCAAACTAAAGACCAAAAATAAATCCGAAAGCAAAAGGCAGACCCGCCAAAACAACAGGCCCAAGACCCCTAGTGGCAGAGCCGCACGATCGGAACTTTACTTACAAGAAAAGAGAATGAAAGAAAAAGAAGGGAATTCTCTCTTTTCCTATGTTTACTAATGAAATTTTAGGTGGACCCATCATAATTTTGGGCATTCACCTTTAAAATTAGAATTTGATACCTTCAACTTGGGTATTCAAACCTCATTCTTTATTTCTTTTCTATGTTCTTTGCATATACGTTTAAAGTAACTTTCATTTTTTGCGCTTACTACAATCCACTTGGATGATGTTCCATTTGTGATGCAAGAAAAAAAAAAATACAGGTATTATTTTGAAATTTGAAACGATAAGATATGGAATTATAATTTGCCCTAAAAAAGAACGTCACATATACATTGTACAGTGAGGCTAGTGCATACCAAAAGTTAATTATTTACATGGCATCATGCTTCTACCTTACGTTGGGAGCCTAATTCCTCTATTCGTTCCAACCCTATTCAAATTGATAGATACTGCCCACAAACTGGCCTACATTCAGGACATAAAAATTGCTACTTTACAAGTTGTTTTAATATTGCGCTCCTTTCAATCCCCACCCTCCCAACTAAACAACACTAAAATTAAAGTAATTTCCTAACTGTAGTGCATTTCTCTACATGCATTCATCATTATTCTACTGGATTAACTAATCCATTTCTATAATCAAATCCTACTTTAGAACAAACGATCAACAACATATGCCCCAAAAGTACCAAATTAACAATCAATTAGTGCTACTTTTGATAACATAAGCTGACATTTGAAAATGTGAGAAAAGCTTAAGAAGAAAATGGACATCCATGGTTATGATGAGTTTATGAAATTTTTGGACCGCGTCAGCAATGAAGTGATGCAGTTGCTTTTAGTAATAAGCTTTTTGCCTTAGGAAGAAATAACCGGTTTCATTTTAGTCTAACAACTACAGTAAAAGTAAAAGCAAAAGCAAAGTCAGAAGATGGGATGTAAACTTTTATTGTTCTTTAACCAAGAATTTCTTATACTCGTTATGTCACTCGATACTCAAAACTGATGACAATAACTTTGCTTATCGATCTTGAATTCATTTCATTTGCTAATCAAGGTGAAGTTACCTCGTAATAATCAGGTGTTATGACTGTTTTAGTCGATCAATTTAATCAATAATTACGAATAGAGAAGACATTGACTCAATTAATGAAACATGTGGATATCTGGTGCGAGACAGGGCACGCGCATCAGAAACCGTGCAGGTACGGAAGATCGTCTGATTTACGGGACCCGAATCACGCCGTTGGTATGATCTCGGAGCGCCTAAATACCACACCCGCGCCGCCACGTGTTGGCTCCTCGTCCCTCCTGTAAAGATTCCAAGTAGACCAGTGAAGGGTGAATATCGCCTGGCAGTAAGACAAAAGTACTGGTTACAGGCCTTTTCAGAATTGACCCAGTTGATCAAAATGACCAACACTTGCCCCTTCCCTTCCCACTATTCCTAACTGAATTTTATTCTACAATACTTGCTCATTTTATGATAGAGTTAAAAGCAAAAATAATGTCGCTCCCTAAATTCAAAAATTTATTTTAAAATTTTAAATTTTCATTTAAATTTTAAATAATGTTGGAATAAAATGTATAAACTTAAATTTAAGAGGGAAAAATGTAAGTTTGGGTGTAAATATACACTAATTTTTAAAGTTTTTCACTTGATGTGGCATGAGTAGACACATCATCTTTTCTCTCTTTTGGACATTTGGAAATATGAACGGTTAAGATGAGTTGAACTTTTATATCCAATTTTTCCCTCTTATTTTCCTCATTTACATTAGAAAATCATATATTTTTCCCTTTCAACTTTTTTCACACTACTTTTTTTCCCCTATATTTTTCTCCCACATTGTTTTTGCTCTTAGTGGCTGTTTATATAAGATAGGGTGGTTGTTTAGTCATACATTTGTACACGGGCAAATTACAATTTAGTACCCTGTGGTTTGGGTCAAATACCAATTTGATACCTGTGGTTTGTTTTCTTGCATTTTAGTACCCCGACTTTCAAAACGTTTCAATTATGTTCTGCCGTTAGTTTTATGGTCAAAATGTGATGTTTCTGAAGGGCATAAATGTCTTTTCAATTAATAGAATTAAAACCACCGTTTTGTTGCCCTCTTGTTCTTGCAGAGCCCGAAAGTCCACCATTTTTGTTTTTTTGTTGCTCTCTGAACTTGGCCGCCAACTACTTCTCCGGCGAGACCCCAAGCCTCGCCGCATCACTCCCCAATTCGCCGCCTCCGCTCGCCTGAACTCTTCCAAGTCCTCTGATTCCGGCGGCCCACTCTCACGGAAGAAAACGACGGCGACGACCTCCTGGCCGCCAACAACTTCTCCAAATCAAACAAATAAACAACCACGAATTCAGCTAAGCACAATTTATACTCCAAATTTCGGAATCAATACTTCCAATCATCTAAACAATCCATCAATACAATCCATCAATGCGAAATTCAAACAAAATTTCAACATTGAAAAGTACTGATTTGACAATTGAAACTCCATTTACACTAAAAATCAATCAGAGAGATACACACACGAGTGAAAGCAACGAAATGATGATCTATTATGAGTTGCCAAATTACAATTGAAAACAACCAAAATCCGTACACACAAAAGAAGTCGCAAATACGAAGCTAAAAAAACATCAGATCTCGTCGCTGGGCCTCATCTCCCAGTCGATCTCATCGTTCTGGGTGGGTATCGGAGCTTTCGGGTTCGGGTTGTTTTTCACCATCGTCAAAACCGGCGCGAATTGATCGTCTCTTTGTCGTCTCGAAATGGAAAGGCCGGTGGGTTTGGAGAAGTTGTTGGCGGCCAAGAGGTTGTGGCCGTCGTTTTCTTCCGGTGAGAGTGGGCCGCCGGAATCAGAGGACTTGGAAGAATTCAGGCAAGCGGAGGCGGCGAATTGGGGAGTGATGCGGTGAGGCTTGGGGTCTCGCCGGGGAAGTAGTTGCCGGCCGAGTTCAGAGAGCAAAAAAAAAACAAAAATGGTGGAGTTTCGGGCTCTGCAAGAACAAGAGGGCAACAAAACGGTGGTTTTAATTCTATTAATTGAAAAGACATTTATGCCCTTCAGAAACATCACATTGTAACCATAAAACTAACGGCAGAACATAATTGAAACGTTTTGAAAGTACGGGGTACTAAAATGCAAGAAAACAAACCACAGGTATCAAATTGGTATTTGACCCAAACCACAGGGTACTAAATTGTAATTTGCCCTTTGTACACACTAAACAAATCACTTTGGTTCCTAACTGTTCACAGACCATTTATATGTCCAAATACTTCCATGAACCAAGTTGATTTGTTCGAAGCTAGACTAAACAAATCACTTTGGTTCCTAACTGTTCATAGACCAGTTATATTTCCAAATACTTCCATGAACCATGTTGATTTGTCCGAACCTACTCAGACATAGTGGGTATAAGTTGTCTTAAGTTAGCCAAGAATCAATGTCAGAGTAACTTGAACAAATGAACTTGGTTTTTCTTGCAAGTGTGGGTGAAATAATAGTAAACAATCACATTTTGTTTTTTCCGCGCAGTAAAAACGCAAAAGGTAAATACCTCTCATTTCCCAGTCCCCCTAATTACCCCACCAACACCTCATCATAACAACTTTCACCTCCTCACTTCACTCCCCCACTCCCCAACAGAGTGACCCTTCACTCTCTCTGCTCCCGCATTTACAGAAAACCAACGATGTCACCACCACCAGCAGCCGTGGCCGCCGTAGCCACCACCCTCTTACTCCTCCTCCTCTTCACCTCCCCTTCTCTCTCCGCCTCTCCAAACCCAGACACCCAACCTCTCCTCGCGTTCAAATCCGCCGCCGACCCCTCCAATAGCCTCCCCACCTGGACCACCACCAACTCCTCCTCCTCCGCCGAGCCCTGCTCCTGGGCCGGAATCACCTGCACCCGAAACCGCGTCACCCGCCTCGTCCTCGAATCCCTCGACCTCCGCGGCTCCTTCGCTCCGCTCACGGAGTTGACTCAGCTCCGAGTCCTCAGCCTCAAGCACAACCGCCTTTCCGGCTCCATCCCGGACCTCTCCAACCTCACCGCCTTAAAACTTCTCTTCCTCACCGGCAACGACTTCTCCGGCGACTTCCCCGCCTCCGCCACCTCCCTCCTCCGTCTCTTCCGCCTCGATCTCTCCAACAATAACCTCTCCGGCCAAATCCCCACCACGGTCAACCATTTGACCCACCTGTTGACCCTCCGCCTCGAATCGAACCGGTTCGCCGGTTCAATCTCCGGCCTCAACCTCCCGGATCTCCAGGACCTCAATGTCTCCGCCAACCGATTCACCGGCGAAATACCCAAGTCGTTTTCCGGTTTCCCGGTAACCGCCTTCGCTGAAAACCCGGGTCTGTGCGGGCCTCCGGTGCAAGCCTGTAAAGGAGCGGTTTCCGACCCGACCCGACCCGGATCCGACGGAGCCATCGCCTCGCCCGTAATGCCGTCTGCTAACCCGACCACAACCGTATCATCGTCGCCGGTTTCGTTGCCCGGAAACGCGGCTCCGAAAAAAAGGGGAAATAAAGCATCGAAGATTAGTCCGATTGCTCTGATCGCGATCATAATCGGCGACGTGCTGTTTCTAATTTTGCTCTCTCTGCTTCTGTACTGCTATTTGTACCGGAATTTCATCGTCAAAATGCGGCGAGGGAGCAAGGGTGGCGGCGGTGGTTCGAAGCTGATGGAGAGCGAGAAGATTGTGTACTCCTCGAGCCCGTACGCGGCGGCGCAGACAGCGGCGGAGCGGGGGCGGATGGTGTTCTTTGAAGGAGGGGTGAAGCGGTTCGAGCTGGAGGACTTGCTGAGGGCGTCGGCGGAGATGCTGGGGAAAGGCGGGTTCGGGACGGCGTACAAGGCGGTGCTGGACGACGGGAATGTGGTGGCGGTGAAGCGGCTCAAGGACGCGCAGATTGGCGGGAAGCGGGAGTTCGAGCAGCACATGGCGGTGCTGGGGCGGCTCAGCCACCAGAATATCGTTAGCTTGCGGGCTTATTACTTTGCCCGGGAGGAGAAGTTGCTGGTCTACGATTACATGCCCAATGGCAGCTTGTTTTGGTTGCTCCACGGTAAGATCACATTGCTTTTTAATTTTTTTCGTTTTCATTGTTCAGATTTCTGTTTGGTTGGTGAGAAAATGTTGGGTTTTAGAATTGACATGATTTCAATTAGGGTTTATGGGAGTTATTGGTGAGGACAGCAAATGCACTTTATTGGTGATTGGGGAATTGGGAATTGGGAATTACTTTGCTGTTCTATTCTGTTCAGTCTGTGTCCACTGCGCCCTCCTCCTGATTGGCTTTCTCTCCAGTCATGTCTTTATCCATTTTGTTTTGTTTGGTTGTTGGTCTCTCCTTTTCCTTCTTTCCTGCCTAAATATGACCAAAAAGCTAGCCAACACTCCTCCACTTTATACCTTTGAATGCTTGTAGGCCAAATTGCATCAATAGTCTCGAGGTCTCGTTGGAGGATGTAGGGTTACGATAACATAGTAATACACTGATATACTTGTAGATACATTATTAATACTAGCCTTTTCGCACCCTGATATACTTGTTAATTTCATGTTGCAAATGTAATTTTATTTTTACAAATTTATCCTTATTAGGTGAGTTGAATTAAGTTTAACATTTTATTATATAGGGCTAAATTTTGAAAACATAAATTTAAGATTTTCCCTTTATTAATATAGATAGATGTTATTTAACCAAGTCTATTTTTCGTGTTTTCTAGTCCAATGGGACATTTTTGTCCTTGTTAGCTTTGATTTTGGTGTCACTATTATAGTCCAGTTCATCAACTCTTTTATCATTTCACAAACCAACCTAGAGGGAATTTGTACTCGTCTTATGCATTGGACTAATGAAGAAATCATAGGGATGAAAAAGAAAATTCAACTGAAAAGGATGGGCTTATTTTGAACAGGGAATCGTGGGCCGGGTCGAACACCATTGGACTGGACCACGAGGCTGAAAATAGCCGCCGGAGCGGCCCGCGGCCTTGCCTGCATCCACAACTCGTGCAGTCCGCCGCTGAAGCTCATCCACGGCAACATCAAGTCCACCAACATCCTCCTAGACAAGACCGGAAACGCCCGCGTCTCCGACTTCGGACTCTCCGTCTTCGTATCTCCACCTTCCGCCGCCACCTCCTCCGCCCCACGCTCCTGCGGCTACCGCGCTCCGGAGATAGTGGACGGTCGGAAACTTTCGCAAAAATCCGACGTGTACGCATTCGGCGTCCTGCTACTAGAGATTCTAACCGGGAAGTGCCCCTCCGTGGTGGACAACGGCGGCGGGTACGGCGGGCAGGTGGATTTACCGAGGTGGGTCCAGTCCGTGGTTAGAGAAGAATGGACGGCGGAGGTGTTTGATTTGGAGCTGATGAGGTACAAGGATATTGAGGAGGAGATGGTGGGGCTTTTGCAGATCGCCATGGCTTGCTCCGCCGCGTCGCCTGATCAACGGCCTAAGATGAGCCAGGTGGTCAAGATGATCGACGAGATTCGAGGCGTCGTGGGTTCGCCGGGTCACGAGGGGTTTGAATCCATGTCGGATTCGCCGTCAATGTCGGAGGATAACACAGGCGTCGCTAATCCGTAAATGGGATCAACAATTTAATGTTTATGTGCTGTAAATCGTTGAGGTTTTTGTTTTGTTGGTTCCAGATCCAATTGTCTTGCTTTGCTCATTTTAATTTTAATTTTCAGATCGAGGTTTTATACATAATAGTTTCTGCAATTTTTGAATATCATTAGCCAGAAGTATCCGAGTGAAAAAGAAATGCGACACAAATTGTCTTCCTGAAGCTCTTTAGCTAATTTTGATGTAGAAAGTTTGTCTTAAGCAGTAACTTTTTCAATCAAAGTAAATCATGAGTTAGTAAGTAAATCATGTGTTTGAGAAGTGCATGATGCTTGGTGCAATTCTCAGCAGGAAAATTTTGGGCTGCTCAAGGTTGAGCAGCCAAGGCTGCTTCATGATGCATTTTCCGACTTTCTCTCAAATGTTTTTCATGATCGGAAGGTTCACTTTATTCAATAACATGTCAAGATCATTCCTACAAAAATTCAATCAAAACGGAGATCGTTTGGTTATGTTACTTTGTAAAACAATCGACGGTTCATTTAATGCCTAATTATACCGTTCTTATAGTTCATATAGTTAGATAATCAAACGATCTCCGTTTTGATTGAATTTTTGTAGGAATGATCTTGACATGTTAATGAATAAAGTGAACGGTTGATCATGAAAAACATTTGAGAGAAAGTCGGAAAATGCATCATGAAGCAGCCTTGGCTGCTCAACCTTGAGCAGCCCAAAATTTTCCTTCTCAGCAGGGTATCCAAAGCAGTTGCCGGGAACTTCCTGGCGAATAAGTAACAAAAATGTGTACTCCGGCCGTTGTACTTACATTTCCGACCATAATTATACCTCAAGCTATTTAAAAGCGCAACGGTAACATTGGCGCCCTTGTACTCCGTAGGGTGCGGGCCACCGTAGGTCCAGTCAACCCAGGTCAATGTCCGATCAGCATTCTTGGCGGCAAAGTTAATGTTCACAAACGTTGGCAAGTAGTGTTCGTCTGAAAAGCAATATCCTTGGCACTTGTCGAAGACCGGGAAGTATTTTTGATCGGAAACAACTTTAAGGGCAAGAGTTCTGTCAATTTGAAACCACTGTGAGCCTTTCCTCCATTGATCCACTGATATTCCTTGGTAGTCACTTAAATCGTGTCTGCCGCGGCCAAGGCCGCCAGGATCGTCATAGACCTCTACGAAAGTCTTGTTGGAGTGGAGGAGGTGGGAATAGACGGTGGAGAAGTTGTATAAGGGGATGCAGGCTTCCGAAAGCAGAACAAACCATTGGTTCGAGACGTCAAGGAGTGCATTCGCGAGTAGAATGCGCTCTGCCTCGATCAAGCTCACCTTCCCCCATTCTACTTCCTGCAATTAAACATATAGGAGTTGAGAAAATAGTAAGAACAATCTGCCACACCAGTCAAGTTTTATAAGATGCTGAAACATTTCTGCCAAATGCTGCTCAGAACGCATTTATTTATAACTTATATGAAACCGCTAAGTACATTTGAAAGCACTTTCAAAAGGCCATTCATCGATCAAATCAAGTAATCTCAAGTGATTTAAGTACAGTGATTGTGAATTTTGTAATGGCTGAAGAACATAATGATGAAGGTGTGTGGTTGAGGTTCCACTCTAAAACCAATTGGCAATGAAGGGAGTAGTCCAACTTCTTATAAGCGTTTGCAAGGTCTCTTACTTTTTAGGTGACGTGGAGTACGTATGTGGGCCTCATACTTAACATGTGGGCGAACCTTCTCTAATACCATGATGAAGGTGGTTAAGGTTCCACCCCAAAACCAAATGGTAATGGGGGGAGTAACTCAACTCCTTATAAGAACTTATAAGGTACCTTACTATTCCAATGTAGAATAAATATCCACATTGTCAACAGGAGTATCTTCCACAATCTTGAGGGAGTACCATCTCCCAATTTTGTTGTTGTAGTATGCCAATGCAAGTCCTCCTTTGTATTTTTTGGCCAAACATCATGGGGTCATGATTTGGAGGAGCATATATTATTTCTAGGTAAATGTTGTTCGTTGTTTATTTCTTCAAGAGAACTTGGCTTTCAAATGAACAATTATATCTAATGGTGATGTTGAGGCATTCTAATATGAGATAAACATATATTCTCAACATATGAACCAAATGAGATAAAACATATTATCTCAACATATGAACCAACAATTTACAATTTCACTTGTGCTGATAATGTGCTTAAAAGTATGTAGTCTATCAAAACAGAGTTGATGACACCCTCTCAAGAAATTCTTCAAACACCTAGTCAATCAACTTCTTGTCCCTTTCAAAATCAAAACTACATGCCCCTCCAAAGTTTAATTGCTCCTACTGCAACAATGCAGATCTTTTTCTGTCACCCTTACATTTTTATTCATATTCTATGCAGGTGACAAACTTATACAGACAATGTGAAGTATGCAGAAAACTTACCTGACTTGGAATTCTTCGTCCACGAAAAGCAGGAGATTGGGTGTATGAGGAGTGATTGTAGGATGGACTTGAGTGCACATAAACTGAGTACAAACCTTTATGCCCTTGAAAGAACTTCTCCCACAGTGGAGCCAAAAGAACAGGTCCCTTTGTCAAGAACATGAAGGCAATTTTCGGGACTCGAAAGAATGGATATTCAGGAATCATTGAAGTCATTGAAGCTCTCCATATCAATTCTGAATTGTTCATGTCATGAAAAGCCTTAGGTGGCTTAAGATACTCCTTGAGTCCCATGCGAAGGGGGGCAATTTGTTTTTGGCTATGATTTGATGGAGATGATGGTGCTAGGGCTGTTGCATTTGGGACAATTAGAACTTGTGAATGATTTGATGGAGATGGTATATTAGAGAAGGGGAGTTGGGATAACTTGAGACCAAAGGAAAAGTCCTTCATATTGCTAAGAACAACTCCGAATGTTAACCCGCCCACGAAAATCAGGACATAAGAAAGGAGATTCAGGAGGTGGAGCTGGAGATTGAAGACTTTTGGAAACATGTTTACTGGTGTTTGATCTTGATTCTTCATTTTCAAGATCAGAGCTGGATTTAGCAAAATGTACAAAAAAAACTTGGTATTTGACGAAGAGATTAATTAAACCAAAAAGGAATCTGAAAGAGAAGAATGATGAGAGAATGAGAGTTCTAATGCGATGAACTTCTTAGCTAACGTGGGTCAAGTTTGAGGGGTGGTGAAATTGCTCTAGAATGTGGGTTTTTTTGTTGGATTGTTTAAATTAATGCAGCTTACTATAATATATTTTGTGTTCTACTCTAAAATATGGACATTTTGAGATTTATGAATGTTCACTATTTTATAACAGCTTTTTGATATAAATTAGCCTCACCGCATGTGCAAATGTGTGTTTTTTTTTCTTTTATGGGCGTTTCGCGCCACATTTTAATGTTGTCGGTTTTCATCTTAGGCTTGGATTGGAGTCAGATTGGTTTTCGAATGGTGATAGTGAGATTTTGTTTAGCATAATAGAAGTTTATGTTTATTTTTATAATTAATGAATTTGTAATTTTATAGTTTTACCCCACCATTTAAAAATCTAATTTTTGTTTAATTTTTCTAATAAGTGGAAGTTTTAATATTATGAATATTTCACCTACAATCTCAATTTTCCCAGAGAAAGTCTTCGTGGAAAACGGGGATATGTTTTTTTATTATCAAAGAACGTGGGTCTTGGTATATACTATATACACTGTGAAATGAAGTCAAATCTCACAATACACAGATGTTAAAGATATTAGTATGAGTTGAGATGAAAATTGTTTTAGGGGCAAGAGACTTTTTTTGGGTCAAATTAGAGGCAAGAGAATTGAGGAAGTCAAATTGCACGTCTAGAAATTGAATTAAAGAAGCATACATTCTCTTCTTCCCACACCTTGAGAGAAGAAAAGTACTAAGAAATGCAATCAAACAGTTGGGATGCACACTTCATTTTGTGTTAGTTTAGAATCAAGTACAACTTGACTTTGCATATGATCCACATGATTAATACAAACAAAATCCTAGACCAGATTATGTGAAGTAAGGAACTAGCAACCAATGGCTTTCGTTCATTAGATTACTGATTAGAAATGCTCCATATGATTCAGGAATCATACTACGTACATGTTATGGTACTTGAATTAGTAACATCATATCAATATGTAAGTGTCATCACAACCAATCCTCACTCATTTTCTAGGACCCATAGCAATACAGACGACCATCATAACAACCATTAACGGCCTTGTGTTAGTAGCAATGAATTTTACCTTTCGTTTTATTAGTCCCATCCTATCCATCTTGCTTGAAACAAGATATTCGTTATTTTTTGGGATTCATGTCAGCTGTTTGCTTGCCTAAATGAGAAACTAATGACCATAGGCTGTGTCCGCTGCCAATGTGCACAGCATAGGGGCACTTCCCAGTTTGAATCTCCGGTAACAAAATGCCGAATGTGTACACGTCAAATTTTTGCTTTAGTTTCCGACAGTCCGGTGTCTCCGGATGAGAGAGTTATGATCTAAAGAATTATGTGGAAGATTCTAAAGGGAAAGAGAATATGCCAAAGTGATGCATGGGGAAGAAAAAAGTGAAGGCTGGGCTTTCAAAATTTCTCTCATATAAAATTAATATTCTACCCTTATCTAGAAAAATGTGTAACTTGCTTAATTCAACTCTAATTTTCATGCCGTTTGTGCTCACATGAACTTAGTGCTAACTGCTTCGAAACTAGCCCAAAACTAGATACCAAAATCCTTATGGTTTGAAAGTTAACTCTTATGTCCAAAACCAACATTTAACTCGTATTTTGATAAATTAAATGAAAATTTTAGGCGGGTTGTAACATTGTGAGCCAGAAGAATGTTTTCACGGATGTTCATGCTTTTAATGTAAGCCGACTGATGGGACCCACCAACTCATAAAGCACTTCACCACCAACGGGCAGTCGATTGGCTAGACGCCGTTGTACCCCGTTCCTTAGGAACAGAACGCCCTACAAGGACATTGCACTCAATAAGGACATCTTCTTGCTGGCATATTTGTAGCGGGATATGTGATCTCGTCACTTCAGCTAGATCTGTGAATGTTTCTAGCATGTTTATGGCAATATTCTGAACATCTAGAATCCGTCGCACTTCCTTATCACGTTGTGCGGTAGAGGATGAGATGAGACATAGTGGGTAGGGACTGCATCAATTTATGTTGTTCTTCAGGAACGTTTTGTCACAACCTTATGACAAAGTTTGATTTAGTCACATTGTTGTGACGAAATTAGTTTTGTCACAACCTTATGACCAAAATTAATTTGTCACAATCTTGTGGTAAAATTAGTTTTGAGAGTTTTGTCACAACCTTGTGACATATTGGTTTTGTCACAATCTTACGACGATATTGGGTTTGTTACAGCCTTGTGACAAAAATTGGTTTTGTCACAACCTTATGACAAAATTGATTTTGTCATGACCTTGTGACAAAATTGGTTTTGTCATAACCTTATGGCAAAAGTCATGACATTGTGACAAAATTGATTTTGTCATAACCTTGTAATGAATTATTTTTGTCACAACCTTGTAACGAAATTGGTTTTGTCACAACCTTGTGACGGATTAGTTTTGTCACAACCTTGTGATGATATTGATTTTGTCACAACCTTGTAATGAGTTAGTTTTGTCACAATCTTGTGACAGTATTGATTTTATCACAACCTTGTGACGATATTAGTTTTGACACAAACTTGTGATAAAATTTGATTTTGTCACATCCCTTGACGAAATTGGTTTTGACACAACATCATAATCAAATTTGGTTTTGTCATAACCTTATGATAAAATTTTGTTTTGTCACAAGCTTATGATCAAATCGGTTTTGTCACAACTTTATGACGGAATTTGATTTAGTTGCAATCTCGTCATAATCTTGTGATGAAATTTGGTTTTATCACAAGATTCTCACAAAACTGGACAATGGTTGCTCGTTTTTTAATAATCTTTCTAATAATGTTGTTCCTTCTCCACAACCACTTACTGGTGAAAGGCTACCAGAAGTTTTTTCATCTATGTCCACTCCATTAGCCTAATTTGTTTGGCTGTCACAACCAAACCTCACTCATTTTCCAGGACACGTGTCAATACAGTCGAATCATCATAACGACCCTTAACGGCCTTTTTTTGGTTGATCAAAGGAAATAAATTAAAAAGTGTTTGGTAAACCAAACAAAGAGTACAAAGAAGAACCACGAAACATTGGGCTCAATACTCCTACACAAAAAAATACAATCAAAAAATTCAACAATTCCAAACCCAAAAAGCCCAACAACAAAACAACGCCAAACATGTCCAAACCCAAAATCAGTGAAGTTGTTGAAAAACCAAATCAAACTTGAACACTTCTGTGGGAACGGAGAAATCAGATGTGAACCAAGCAGCCAGATGCAGTGACGATGACAGCAACCACAAAACAACTGATAATGAATCCGACGGGAGAAGCAACTATCACAACAAACCGAACCCAAATTGGATCGGAGAGCGACGACAGCGGCCAAGTGTTGGCTATGGTGGATGAATTAATCCAATCTGATAGGAGGCTGCTC
This sequence comes from Spiraea crenata, assembly GCA_033992175.1. Lineage (NCBI taxonomy): Eukaryota > Viridiplantae > Streptophyta > Magnoliopsida > Rosales > Rosaceae > Spiraea > Spiraea crenata. The sequence continues at coordinate 2,900,992 of JAVBHV010000066.1, forward strand.
AACAACCTAACCAAACACCTAACAAAGCAAAATATAAACAACAGAGCAATAAAAAGAAAGTAAAACAACCGAAGACAAAGGCTCTCATGGAGAGGACACAACTTCCACAGTGGGGAGAAGGGGGCTCTCTCAGGCCTTGCGTTGCTGGCAACGAATTTTAGCTTTTGTTTTGTTAGTCCCATCCATCTTGCTTGAAACAAGATTTTTGTTATTGTTGGGATTCATATGTCACCTGTGTTGCTACATTAATATGTAAGTCATGTGGTGGTTTTGTTTTGTTGGTTTCAGTTATCATCCTTTCCTTAATTTCACATTTTCCTTTCTGCAATTACGTGGATTAGAATCGAGATTCGCGAACAAGCAAAATGAAGATCAGAAAGAAGAAATCATTTGTTGAAATTCCCTTAAGTTTCTCAAGTAAATCATATCTTTGTGTTGGAGAAGTGCATAATTCGTGGTGCAATTCTCAGCAGCGTCTCTAAAGCAGTTGCCGGAAACTTCCTGGCGAATAAGAAACAAATATGTGTACGCCGGCCGTTATATTTACATCTCCGACCATTGCCTCTCCTCAAGTTCTTCAACAGCTTAACGGTTACATTTGCGCCCTTGTACTCCATAGGGTGCGGTCCAACGTAGGTCCAGTCAACCCAGGTCAAGGTCCGATCAGCATTCTTGGCGGCACAGTTACTGTGCACAAACGTGGGCAAGTAGTGTTCATCTGAAAAGCAATAGCCTTGGCACTTGTCGAAGACCGGGAAGTATTTTTGATCGGAGACGACTTTAAGGGCAAGAGTTCTGTCAATTTGAAACCACTGTGAGCCTTTCCTCCACTGATCAACTGATATTCCTTGATAGTCACTTAAATAGTATCTGCCACGGCCAACGCCGCTTGGATCGTCGTAGACCTCTACGAAAGTTTTCTTGGAGTGGAAGAGGTGGGAGTAGACAGTGGAGAAGTTGAAGAGTGGAATGCAGGCTTCTGAAAGCAGAACAAACCATTGGTTTGAGACGTCGAGTAGAGCATTCGCTAGTAGGATGCGCTCTGCCTCAATCAAGCTCACCTTCCCCCACTCTACTTCCTGCAATAGATCATATTGGAGGAGTTGAAAAAATAGTAAGAACGATCAGCCACACACCAGTGAAAAAATGCTACTACATTTCTGCCAAATGCTGCTAAAAGCGCTTTTACTCATTTAACATAAATGTCAAACCGCTAAGTACAATTGAAAGCACTTTCAAACAGGCCAGTCATCTATCAAAGCAAGTAATCTCACGATATTTACTATGATGGTTGTGAATTTCGTGATGGTTGACGAACAGGACCCAACAATTTACGATTTCACATGTGCTGACAATGTGCTTAAAGTAGGTAGTACGTCTAAACAGAGCTGACGACAGTCTCTCAAGAAATTCTTCAAAGACCTAGTCATTTAGTCAATCAACTTCTTGTCCCTTTCAAAATCAAAACTACCTGCCCCTCCAAAGTTTAATTGCTCCTACTGCAACAATGCAGATCATATTCTGCTACCCTTACATTTTTATTCCAATTCTATGCAGGTAACAAACTTATACAGACAATGTGAAGTATGCAGAAAACTTACCTGACTTGGAATTCTTCGTCCACGAAAAGCAGGAGATTGGGTGTAAGAGGAGTGATTGTAGGATGGACTTGAGTGCACATAAACTGAGTACAAACCTTTATGCCCTTGAAAGAACTTCTCCCAAAGTGGAGCCAAAACAACAGGTCCCTTTGTCAAGAACATGAAGGCAATTTTCGGGACTTGAAAGAATGGATATTCAGGAATCAGTGAAGTCATTGAAGCTCTCCATATCAATTCTGAATTGTTCATGTCATGAAAAGCCTTAGGTGGCTTAAGATACTCCGTGAGTCCTATGCGAAGGGGGGCTACTTGTTTTTGGCTATGATTGGTTGGAGAAGACGGTGCTAGGGCTGTTGCATTTGGCACAATCAAAATTTTTGAATGACTGGATGGAGATGGTATAGTTGAGAAGGAGAATTGTGCTAATTGCAGACCAAAAGAAAAGTCCTTCCGATTTCCAAGGACAATTCCAAGGCTTAAACCGCAGATGAATATCAGGCAATAGGAAAGCAAATTCAGTAGTTGGGGTTGGAGGTTGAAGACTTTCGGGAACATCTTTGCTGTGTTTAGATCTTGACCCTCGATTGTTCGCAACAAAATATTAGTACTTTTTAGAAGAATGTGCACGAAAACTTTGGAATTTGAAGAGCAGAATCAGATGAAAGAGATTTGCAAGTTCAGAAACATGTGTGATGAGAGAAAGAGATGTTCTTGGGGAAGGCAGGAGGAGCACTCTCCAATTTGACATGGCTGCTCTCTGCAATTGGAAACAAGTGTATCCGCGGTCGGTTCAATGCTTTTCCTTTGAAAATTTAGACTCTTGGATATATGGAAAATTCCATTTCACCGATTATTTTGTTGCCTCAGAAATTTTCGTGAAACGCCTTTTCATTGTAGACGAGAAATAAAGATTGATTTACCTTTTCCAGTCAATGAATTTTCTTTTATTGTGATTTTAGAGGATTCTGCGATATTTGTTTCTTAATGAAGGTTTACAAAGAGGACCAACCTATAAAGTCACTCTTCGCAAATGACGAGTCGGTTTAGCGGTACTTTCTCTCCATTTTCACTTTGGTGGAGTATGGCTCAGGTTCGATTCACAGTTATACTAAAATGCAGATATATTTTCAATGAGGTTGATGTTTCCGTTGTGTATGTCTTAAGTTCGATTCACAATTTTAGTTGTTGGGCATTTGAGTTTCTTATGAGTAAGCTATAAGCTTCTAATTTCTAAATATTCAATTTTAACCACACCAAAAAAAAAACTCACTCCTAAGGGCGATTATGCAATCTAGGAAAACCGGAAAGTAAAGAAAGAAAAAATTCGTTTCCTTGATAGTTGATACCAAAAGTATCTCGGTCAGGTCCGAACATATATGGTTCAAGCATTGAAGACATCTGCAAAAGTTTTGTTGGATACATATTTAAGAGAGCAAAACAGCTTCAATTTCGTATGAGAGCAGACCATCAAAGTGGTAAGAACGATCTGGCATTTGGAAAAGGTAATCAATCTTTATTTCTTACGAAAATCTATGAGTTGAAGTGCAAGATACTTGGTGCAATTCTCATCAGGCTATCCAAAGCACTTGCCGGAAATTTCCTAGCGAATAAGAAACAAACATCTGTACTCCGTCCATTATATTCACATTTCCGACCATTACCACTCCTCAAGTTACTCAAAAGCTCAACGGTCACATTTGCGCTAGTGTACTTGGTAGGGTGCGGACCGCCCCAAGTCCAGTCAACGGAGGTCAACGTCCGATCAGCACTCTTGTTGGCAAATTTCGTGTACACAAATGTTGGCAAGTAATGTTCATCTGCAAAGCATTCGCCTTTGCACCTGAGGAAGATCGGGAAGTACTTTTGATCCGAGACAACTTCAAGGGCAATGTCTCTGTCGACTTCAAACCATTGGGAGCCTTTCCTCCATTGATCAATTGAGATTCCTGTGTAGTTACTAAATCTGTATCTGCCCCGGCCAACATCGCTTGGATCGTCATAAACCTCTACGAAAGATTTGCTGGAGTTGTGGAGGTAGGAGTAGACTGTGGAGAAGTTGTATATGGGGATGCACGATTCTGAAAGCAAGACAAACCATTGGTTTGAGACGTCGAGAAGTGCATTTGCTAGTAGAAGGCGCTCTGCCTCAATCAGGCTCACTTCCCCCCATTTCACTTCCTGCAATTAAACATATTGTAGAAGAGAAATAGTAAGAACAATGTGCCACCAATGAAAGCCTTACTAAAGAAAATGTAGGCAGCATTTCTTCTAAGTTTTCATTTCTCTGCTAAACAAGTCAGTATAATGGTTCTGATTGTTATTGAGCCGATGTTTACAATTTCATTTGTGTTGACTATGTGCTTTAAACTTTGAGTAATTAGTTTGTTCTAAGTAGAGTTGATCAGACCCTGTCGACCAATTACTCAAACATTTAGTTTAAACATTCTAGTCAATCAGTTTCTTGTGCTTTTCGAAATCAAAACTTGTTCAGCCTCCAATTTTAGTTGCTGCCCTATTGCAATCCATAATCAGAAAGAAATAAGCAGAAGATCACATTTTGATACCATTAATTAGTTTTCGTCTTCAATTTTATTGGATCTGTGATCACAAAAACATAACAAACTTGTGCAGGCAATAATAAGTATGCAAAGAACTGCTCACCTGGCTAGGAATTCTCCGGCCACGAAAAGCTGGAGTTTCGGTGTACGATGAGTGATTGTACGAAGGACTTGAGTGCACATAAACTGAGTACAAACCTTGATGCCCTTGAAAGAACATCTCCCACAATGGAGCCAAAACAACAGGTCCCTTGATCAAGAACATAAAGGCAATTTTCGGGACTCGATGAAAAGGATACTCAGCAATCCGAGGAGTCATGGAAGCTCTCCATAGCAATTCAGATTTGTTCATGTCATGAAAAGCCTTAGGGGGCTTTACGTATTCGTTTAATCCGATTCGAAGGTGGGCTGTTTGGCTGATATTGGATGGAGATGATGGTGCTGGGGCAGTTGCATTTGGGACATTCAGGAGTTGTGAATGATTTGACGGTGGAGATGATATAGTGAAAGGGAGTCTGGACAGACCAAAGGAAAAGTCTTTCATATTGCTAAGAGCAACTCCGAATGTTATTCCGCCGACGAAGATCAGGACATAAGAAAAGAGATTCAGGAGGTGGAGTTGGACATTGAAGACTTTTGGAAACATGTTTACTGATATTTGATCTTGATTCTTCATTTTCAAGACCCGGGATTGGACTTAGCAAAATATAAAATAAAATAAAAAACCTTGGTATGTGACAAGATCAATCAAACCAAAAAGGAATCTGAAAGATAATGCTGAGAGAGAGAGTGCTAATTTGCTGACTTCTTAGCTAATGAAACGGGATACAGATAAAACGGAAGAACATGAGTAGCAAACCATGTGGTAAGGCATGAGTACTCTACATTGTGGTATGTCTGCTCTCTGCATATGGAAACAGAGTGTTCATTTTATATCTGTTTCTGAATTCAGGGAAAATTCAAATTTTTGGAGATTGTGAAATTTTGGATTTGATATTACAGTTGGTTTTCTCTGGACCAGGTTTATTTGGGAAATAACTATTCATTCCGGACACGAAATAAAGATTAATTTGTTACCTTTCTTCATTTATTTTGTAATCTAGGAAAAATCGGAAAAGAAAGAAGCAACAATGACGTTGCCTTGGTTACATCGTTTCATTTCACTAAAATAAGATTTATTTCCTTTTTCATTGAAAATTCCTTACTCTCTGCCTAATTAAAGCCTAATTGGCTGGTTAACTTGGTTACCTTGTGCTGTAGGAGAAGAACACATTCTTTTCTTTATAAGAGAAAAGTAAAGTTTTGTTTGTTTTTATTCAAATGCATACAATAATACAATATGTATGTGGTTTACTTGAAGCTTTTATACACTATGAAAATGAAGTTAAATCTCAGATCATAAGGATATTGAAGATAAGAGATATGACCCCTTAACCCTATGTACAATCCACTTTTCTCTCATAATTCATTATAATCAAATTTTCCCTTGTGAGACAAAAAAAATAGATGGCACAACTACAATGGTGGTCCACGCATTCTTTCCTCATGGCCCTATTTTTCCTCTTCCAAATTCGAAGCCCAAAATTCCCTATCAGAATACCCTCTCATCAAATTGGGCAAGAATTTCACAGCCAAGCATGAGAAAAAGCTCAAAAACCTATAGAAATTTATTGAAGTTGGATTTTAGGAATCGAATTTCGGTGGATTTGGGAATCGGTTTTGATGGGAATCGGTCATGATATTTTTGTCAGGTTTTGATAGCAAATCGTGGGGATTGAATTTGGTTTGGATATGATGGAATTTGGTTTGGGTATGATGCAATTTAGTTTGGTAGTGATGAAATTGAGATATGTCGGTGTTAGGTGTTGATATAAAAAACGCAGAGGAAAAAATTGAAGTTCGGGGATTAAAGATGAAGATTTGAGATTATGCCACGAACTATTTCTGTGTTGACATAAACTATTTATGTGTTCGCACGGATTATTTTTGTGTTGATACAAACTATTTTTATGTTTGCACGAATTGTTTATGTGCGGTACAACTGTTTCTATGTTGACACCAATTGTCTTCGTGCGCATGATTTTTTAGAATAAAGCTCTGCGTAAGATGGGTTTTTTGTGCATGTGAGTTTTATTTAACTATCAGGGGGTGGTTCCCTTTTTTTGTCCCCAGAGGTGAATTGGTGACTTACTATGGAATTATGAAGTCTATTTTATCCCTAAAAATCATTTATGTCCAAGATATTAGCTTGGATTTTGGACCCTGGAGTTGAGATGAAATTGTTTTAGGGAAGAGTTGAAGAAGTAAATTGCACGTCTAGGAGTTGAATAAAAGACGCTTGTCCTCTCTGCTTCCCACAGATTGAGAGAAGAAAACTACTAAAAAATACAATCGGATAGTTGGGATACACACTTCATTTTGTGTAAATTTAGAATCAAGGACTTTGCAGTTGATAATACAAAATCCCAGTGTCCTAGACCATTTGATTATGTGAAGTAAGGAGCTCGCAAAACAATGGATTGCACATTGGGGTCATTTGATTAGTGATTATTTGAGTTAATTTAGAATCAAGTATTGCTTGACTTTTCATTTGATCACACAAAATCCCAGTCTCCTAGACCATTTGGTTTTGTGAAGTAAGGAGCTCGGAATCAATGGATTGCACATCGGGTTCATTTGATAGTGATTATTGTGTTAATTTAGAATCAAGTACTGCCTGACTTTGCATTTGATCACACAAAATCACAGTCTCCTAGACCATTTGATTATGTGAAGTAAGGAGCTCACAAACAATGGATTGCACATTGGGTTCATTTGATTTAGTGATTAGAGATGCTTCATGTGATTCTTGAATCATATTATGTGTCTGTTATGGTATCTGAATTAGTAACATCATATAAGTATGTATTCCTCGTTACAACCAGACATCACTTATTTTCTAGGACACGTGTCAAGACAGTCTATCATCATAACAACCATAACGGCCTTGTGTTGCTAGCAAGGAATGTTAGCTTTTGTTTTATTGTCCCATTCATCTTGCTTGAAACAAGATTTTTCGTTAATTTAGGATCCTTTGACCCAACAAGACAAACGGCTTTTTGAAGAACTTTGACCCAACAACAACATTTCTGTCCTTTTGACAGAAAATGGAACCCAGCAACATTACGTTCGACCCAAACAAAACAACAGAAAGTGGTGTTATTGCCCCTCTCAAGCCCAATTTTATTCCGAATACCTTCATTTCATTTACAAAAGATTGCCCCGAGTTAACAGAAATGTCTTCATTACCATTAACACATCATTGACATTTCACTCGCAATTCATCTGATTATTTATATGTAAGTCTGAACAATCAATTTACTATGCGTTTCATTCGCAGCGTTTTGATTGTAACAGAGCATTTCTATCAATTAAGAACTAAATAGGACAATAACACCAAATGCAGAAAGACTATCTGAACAAGAATTAAAAAATGTATAATCGACACCAAAAACGTTATATGTAGGTTGAAACACCATGTCTTCATTCTGTATCCTATACTTCTAAATGAATCCAATTGTGATGAACAAATCAACTTTCCAATACAGCTATCTGTTAAAGTGCATGAGCCTTGGAGCAAACCTCAGCAGCCTATCCAAAGTACCAGGTCCAAACTTCCTAGCAAACAAGTAACAACTCCTCCCATTATCTACACATCCTTTAGTCGCATTCCTCAGGCCACTCAATAGCTCCACCGTCACATCGGTTCGCGTGAACTTGACGGGGTGGGGCCCGCCACGGGACCAGTCAACCCAAGTCAAACTCCTATTTGAATTCTTCTCCCCAAACTTGATGTTCACGAATGTTGGCAAATAATGTTCATCTGCATAGCAAGATCCCCTGCAGTACTTTTGGAATACTGGGAAGTATGTGTTATCTGCCACAACTTCGATTGCTAATTCTCTATCCATTTCGAACCACTGCGATCCTTTCCTCCACTGATAAATTGAGATTTGGGGGTACATGTGTGAGCTGTAACGCCCGCGACCTACAGAGCTGGGTTCGTCATAGACCTGCACGAAAGTCTCGTTGGAGTCGATGAGGTAGGAGTAGACTGTAGAGAAGTTGTAGAGGGGAATGCAGGCTTCGGAGAGCAGAACAAAGCGTTCGTTCGAGACGTCAAGAAGTGCATTTGCTAGTAAACGGCGTTCGGCTTCAACCATGTTCACCTTGCCCCATTCTACTTCCTGCAATTAAACATATTGCACAATACCAAATTAGTATAAACAGTTTTGAGATTCAAATTACAGACACGACGACTCTATGTATCAATGCCATTGTGTCTTCGGTCTAGTCTTATTAGAGAAAAGAACAGATGGGTTTCACCATATATGTGAGCAGAGAGGAAACTAGACTTGCAATTTAGTATCTAGTATTCAAGTTTACTCAATTTGTTCGTTTTTCTCCTACTTTGGATAAAGACATTCTTAATGCAGTGTTTACTAACCCAAATACTGAAAGGTTTTCTCAAATTGGTTAAGATTATTGATCAAATCGAGTGATTATTGATAGTCTTCTGATGATTTGCAGAAAAAACAGGCCATAGTTCCTTCTAGATTTCTCCTGCAGTCTTTGCTATTTTGCAAGTGAACACATTTAGGTACTAAGTGCAAAAAATGCAGGGCACATTGTACTACGTACTACCCCCACCAACTCATTCGCTTGTACAATTCTACAATCTATTTTATAATGGGCTGTACTTAAACAATTGAGTATTCTGTGTTACGGAATAGATTTCATGCTTAAACAACTGAAAGAATGTGACAAATCTATGCAGAGAATAGAAAATTACTGACCTGACTAGGGATTCTTCTGCCATGAAACACTGGACTTTCGGGGTGTGATCCATTATAAGACGGATTCGAATGCACATAAATCGAGTACAATCCTTGATGTCCTTCGAAGAACTTCTCCCACAATGGGGCCAATAACACAGGTCCTTTTGTCAAGAACATGAAAGCAACCTTGGGAACTCGATGGAACGGGTACTCATTCACCCTAGGACTCATCGAAGCTCTCCATAACAATTCCTTATCGTTCATGTCGTGCATAAGCTTTGGGGGTTTTAAGTACTCATTCAACCCAACGTGAGGTTGGGTTAAATTGATTTTTGCCGCTGTCACATTAGGCATTAGAACATGTGGATTGGATTCAGATGACGAAGTCGAAAACTGAAACTTGGCTAATTGCAAACTGAAAGAAAAGTCCTTCATGTAGAAGCTGAGTACTATTCCAAAAGTTAAACCCCCACCAAACATGAGGAAATAAGAAAGGACATTCATGAGCTGGAGTTGGGCATTGGAGATTTTCGTAAAGAAGGCTGCAGGGCTTTGATTTTGATTTTGATTTTGACCTTTCATTTTGGACGAAAGGGTGCAGACACGAAAGATTGGTGTCAAGAAAAGCTCATTGAGAAGCAGAATCCCAAATCAAAAACTTGGGTTTGTTATGAAATTTGGCAAAAACCAAGTTGAATTCAAGGTCAATACAGCCGTATTTAGTAATGTATCGAAGTAATAAATCTGTTGATAAATGCAGAGACTAGAAGAATGTGTATATGAACTTTCTGGGTAACAAACTGATGAAGTAATGTAACCGACTTTGAATAAAAACAGAACAACAACAAACAACGAATTCAAGGAGATCGCTTTTGAACTAACCCCAGAACCGAGACCCGAATAACGTTGTCGTACGAGGGACTTGTTGCAGTAACGCAGCAGGGAGGGGATCAAGAAATTTAATGGAGAATTACAAAGAAAAACAGGGGAAAACAGATGAGAGCTTTGGTGAGAAAAGGTCTTATTCGGTCTTAAATCTATGTGGCTGGTGACCTATATGGGCTCATCACATATGGGCGGATGCTGCTGAGGACTTTCTAGCAGAGTTCCATATGGGGTAGGAGGAGTACAAAGCTCTACCTATTCAACATGGACTTGCTTTTTTGTCTAACCTTTGATTTATGATCCATAATCGGAATTGGTTTCAATTTCCTATGCAATTAAAGAAAATGTAACGGATTTTTCTTTTCACTCTTCATTGGGAGTGAGCAATTATGGTTTTCCCAAAGAAAACTTAAAGTGAATAATTAAGAGAGTAATACGTTATTATGATTATTGCGTATAATCAATTCGATTGCTATAATAAGATTGACGGTTTAAATTAGAAGATTTGAGTTTACATTATGTTCAGAAGAAAAACTTGAGAGTGTATGGACTGATATAAACAACAATTTGGTGTTTGAGTACATGAGCTGGAGATGGTTTACAAGTGAAAAGTACCAATCTTAACATTCACTCTTATTGGAATACATACATTAGTTATACCAATGTAGTAGTAATCTATATACTTCGGGATCCACTCAAAACACAAATACTTGATAATCTTTCCAACCTTCAATTGAAAAGCCAACAAGAAAGTGAAGAAAGCCAGTAGTCATTGCGGAAGTAATGGTGAAAAACAAAAGGAATTAATTAAAGAAAAGAATCACATTCCTATTCCTGGTATGGAGCCATCAATCCCAGTTTGAATTTGAAGGCGTTATCTGTCGAATTGGACTTTGAATTTTATGTTACAAATATTTAGTTAAGCCGCCAATTAATAATAAATGTTTGTTTTAATTGCCCGTGTGAATAACGTAAGCTTCCATTCTGGCGACACGTTATCACCGAGACCGTTCAAAACGCTGTGTGGGCCCATAAAAAACGACCAAGCATATGGAAAACGGAAAACGGACACCAGAATGCATGGTGTTTGTTGCTTGCATTCCATTCCATGCAACCAATGCAAACCAATCAACAGATGAATCTTCTGTTGAAAATTTGAAAATCACGGCAGCTATCTCAGTTTGATTTCCCCTTGTAATTGACCGAAAGTTCAATCTTTCACTTAGTCTCGTTTGAAATTTCATGATTATTAAGAAAATAATATTACATTATATATGCATCTGTGTCCGAACTCTCTATTTTAGAATTTAAATTAAAATTATCAATCTAACTTTGTTGATAATTTATGGTTCTAACCGAAATGTAAGGGATTGAAATACCATTGATCTCTCTAAAATTCCTTAGTGTCGGTATAGATCTTGACTGAAAATGAAATAGCTTGCATCATTGGTGCAACTAAATGGCCGTGACAGTAGGCGGTTCTATTTATTTCCACACCAAAAGAAAGATGTTGTGGACATTGGCCTAATAAAGAATTTGTTCTCACATTCCCCAATCAATGGGTTGGCGACACGCGACTTCCAATTATTGTTTGGGAATAACGTTACTTGTTGTCCGACTTACGTATGTTCCATTGTGTTATGTCGTCAATATTGCATGTTATAACAATTAGATATTAGTCGTATGCATCAATTGACTATTAACTGTTACCATCAAACACATGAATTGTAGATTCTTTAAAAAAATTGTATACGAACACAATATACAATGTAATCTCTTTAACGTGACTCTTTGTTTTTCTTGGAGATAAAAGACTACAAGCATAATGCAAATCTGAGCTAAGTGGTCAAAATAATGTCTCATATTTGCACGTAAGTTCGAAGTCTCCTTCACTATCACTTGTATTAAAAGAAAAATTTTAAGCATAATTTGCGGACATGACTTATCGATACGACAAATCAGCCCGGAACAAATAGAAAAGAAAGATACAAAAGCCTACCCTTTGATGTGATCGAAAATGACATGCATGCACATCGTTTGGTACATGGTCATGGAGATAAGCCTCCAATCTCAAAGTAAAATATGGTGTCCGCTGGACCAAAAAGAAACAAAACCAAAAAAGATAAAGCTTGCGTCCACTCCGATGGCCTATTATCCTAGAAAAAGACTTCAAATAAAGGACAACCCTTTTGAGAATTTATGTATTTGCCAAAGATTTTTAATGAAAAGGCAGCGGGAAGGCTCTTTCTGCCAGTCAACTCAGCCTTGGCTTTTGATTGTGGATGACTTGATCTAGTCATGATCAAATAGCTCCACACGGGTTCCTGATGTGCGAGTGCAACCTAGCCACTTACCACTGTTTGTCAATAGGTGAGATATTTCGAAGTTTTGAACTTACAGACGATGGGTATGTTTTAAGACTATTGGTGTTCTGCGTGCTCTCGAAGAAAGTAGGTTTATCCCCAACACGCGGCTATGGAGACTCGAACCAGACATCAGAGTTATGAATTTTAAGATTTGGGTTTGAAATTAAATGACAGTAGTACAACAAAAAGAAAATGATATAGATTTATAATATTTATTGTAATTCGATGTTATGAACGCTGAAAAGTAAGTTTAATGTCAACCAACACTTAAAGGGGATTAAATTGAGTATGATGAATTTTGAAATTTCAGTTTCCAATAAAAAATGATATCTATATATATCCAACAAAAGGTACAAAATTTTGGTTCTCATTAGTTTAGGTGTTGAATCCAAACAGAGCAGGAGCAATTTTCATCAAAGGCTCCAATGTGCTTGGATGAAACTTCCTAGCAAACAGATGGCATATAGAACTCATGTCACCATTATAAGTACAACTAAACCCATCCCTTACCCGATTGAGAAATGTTTCAGTCACATCTTTCCTCACAAAGGTTGTTGGGTGCGGGCCGCGGGTCGACCAATCGACCCAAGTAACTGTCCGATTCGAGTTAATCTCGGGCCAAATTTTACTGACCAAAGTCGCCATGTAGTGCTCATCTGTGTAGCAAGGCGGTAGGCAATGCTCCTTGAATGCAGGGTAGTATGTGACATCCGATACTATCTTGATCGCGAGCTTTCGAGCAACTTCAAACCATTGGGAACCTTTTCGCCAATCGGACAATGTTACCGTTGGCCACATTTTCTTCTTGTAACGCCCGCGACCGATTTTTGTTGGATCATCAAACGAGCTAACAAAACTTTGGTTGGAGTTGATTAGGTAGTTGTAGATTGTGGTGAAGTTGAATAGAGGAATGCATGATTCGGAGAGGAGTACAAATCTTTCGTTTGAGAAATCAAGTAAGGCATTGGCTAGCAGGCGCCTCTCTGCATCAATCATTGTTGGTTGTCCCCATTCAACTGTCTGTAAGGGCAATAAAAGATTAGGCGAGCAGAACTACACATCATGCCTCAATAACCAAAATGTATGTAATTAGATTGCTATAAAGTTCTAACCTTGCTCGGTATCCTGCGGTTGTGAAAGACTGAGGTTTCGGGTAGATCAATCTTGAAGTCCGGTGATGAATGGAGATAGATTGAATACAAACCCTCATGTCCCCTGAAGAAACTTTCCCAAAGTGGTGCCAATGGCAATCTTCCCTTTGCTAGAAACATGAACGCCACTTTCGGCATTCGATTATAGGGGTATTGGTTGATTTGTGGAACCATTGAAGCTTTCCAAAGGAGCTCATCATCGCTCATGGAATGCCACACCTCCGTGGTAGCTATGTATTCTTTCAATGTTGGTCCTTTTGGATTTGAGAAACTAATAGGCAGTAAATGAGATGATAAAGAAAAGTTGCATTGACAATGTGTGTAGGGATGCATTAGGGAAAATGTCTTAAGCTGAGGGAAGAAGTTTTTTGTGTTTACGTATTGCTTATTGTGATCATTGATGAACATTCCAAGAACGAAGACGAAGAATACAATGGACAGAAATAATATGATGGTGGTTTTGACATCGATATGGCCTGTCGGAAGCTCTTTTATGACAAGAGTGAGGTTGCCCTGCTTCATCTGTTCCTGTTCGTGCTTCTGGTTGTGTGCTTGAAAACTACAAAACGAGAAACCAGGTGATTATCTTGTCAATGGGGTGTGATCAGTGTTACCAGCTGCAAAAAGGTCGGAGAAATGGGGTGGTCTAAAAGGTAAAAAACGTCTTGATTAGAGAGGCAAAGGCACATGAGAAGTGCCATGACAATGCTGAAAACGTTATGATAGAATGGGGACACATGATGGACAATGGGGTGAACTCAACGAAAGTGGTGAGGCACAGGGTAGAGTTCATGGATATCATGCTTAGAGGTTTCAGAAATACAGGTATTTAGATGTATTTCGATGCGGCATATATAAAGTATATACCGCCATTCTTTTCTAAAGACATCCTCAATTGATAAAAGAACTGAAAAGAAGGATAACAGTTACTCATTGTGTCTAACTATGAGATAGTCGGATGGTTCTTGCTTGATCACGCGACATCACTAGAGAGATAGACACGGAACTTATACGAAAAAGCCACTTATATACCGAACCAAAAGAAAGTTGTACAATTTTAGCGCTGACATTTGCTTATTCACTATATCCCTTTCATGAGTATATCAATACACGACTACAAATTGTTCCTTGGAAACTGATCATGGGACTTATTGTAAACGATCTTACTTTAGTTGGAACTAATCCTTCGTTTTAAACAAGTACAACACTGCAATTCCAGCTACCGTCCCAGCAACAAGAACCGGAGATATCCTTGGCTTCGAACAAGCTAACCGGACAGCGCTAGTACAGTATGCCCACATCCATCGAGAGAAGAAATGCAGCCCACAAGTTTTCTGGAATTTCTGAATTATAAAACCCTGCAAGCAGTAATGTAGCAAGCTTTGATGATCAGCCCCACTATATATATGACAACATTGCAAGTACTCTTTTTTTTTTTCCTGCTCTATCGATAAGGATGTTACATATCAAACTGAAATCGAAAGACAACTCTTTGCCTGGGCACTATATTTCCAGGATTCAAATGAGTTGGAAATTTTTTCAAAGAACTTGAAAATGGAGTGAAATCAAGAAAATCAAACATGATTTTGGTTGAAAATGCAAGGAGAGTGATCCAACCTAAAGTACTTGGTCAGTGGGGCAAAGAACGAGCTGCTTCCTCACTTGAGCTCATAATTTACCCACCTTGTCAAGAAATGCAGCCGAACTGCAATTGAAATTTTCTAAAGAGAACCCCTGCAAAACTTAAATGGATTTGTTTGAATTTGAATTTAATATGTGTATGCTTGCAGCACAAGGTGTACGGGAACTACCCAACTCAACCATCTACATGCATGCTAATTTGCATTGATATAGAAGCAAGGAAGAGATTACATCATGAACCCCAGAAAATTGTTACCTTTGGTAACTTATCTTGCTGGGCTAGATGATCCACGTGAAGTCTCACATTTGATGCACAATGAATCCAAATGCTACGATCAATTTCGGAATATACATTTGCAACTATGTCAAACAATGTTTCTGCTCCATCTTCCATTGCTTTCAAGATGGAACTCTCTCTAGCTCGGCGATTCCTGAAAGTAAGATTCCTCTATCTGATTAGCAGTGCTATGATAATCCTTTATAGATTCTGGATCGGTGAAAAATTTTAAGGGGAAGAGGGAGATAGAGATTTATGCTTCATACTTGAGATATCCACAAAGCATGTGCTTCGGCCATAGATTAACTCTCCCATGCATAGGCACCAAAGCATGTGGGGAAAGCTCCATGAATTTGTAAGTTGATTGAAAGTAATCCTGCATGTGGGGAGAAAAAAAAAAATTATTAAGTCCATATTATTATAGCTAACAGAACAAAGCTAAACCATTGTAACAGGCCTGCGATTAACTTTGATCTTTGCTCTGTAATTCAACCATTAGTTCTTTTTTTTTTCCTGGTCTAGTCTGTGTCACTCTCATCGATTAAACTATAAAATTTCAGAGGAAATCAAGGAAGGAATAATACACCATGAATAAAACACAATGAACTTACAGTCATATTTCCCCCGGAAGTGACATCCAGTACAGCACTACCTTGACTGCCAACAACCAAAGTCTTTCTTAGCAGAGCACTCAAGCCAGTAGAATTCTAAAAATAACAAAGCAGAACTCTATTCTACCTTACCCCACACAATGATCACCAACAATCAGTGAGTGAGTACTTGCATGAAGCAGTCCCATATGGCCATCTGTATGTCCCTGATGTAAAAGACTTATTTCTTTTCAGGGCTAACAACAGAGAATCAGGTTGCATATCATATTAACTTTCAGAAGTTATATCAACACAGAAAGATTTAATTAATTAAACAGCAAATCAAATCATTAAGTATGAAACTGAAACCTTTTATGCTTTACTAAAGAAAGCACAAGGCATTTTGGAGTTACAGCACAGTAAATAACTAGAATTATCTGAATGTTAATAAATTCCACACATTATTACAATTCATGTTGTACTTCCGAGTTTAGTTTGAATAAGAAGTTCAAGTGGACGTATACCGGTGAGAAAATGGGAATCAATCGTTGACCACCAATGCAAATCTCTTCATTTCCAGAAATTGCAGTAAAGCCAAGAGACCAGTCACCTGTTATCATATTCCGCCATAAGATGACTCCAGATAATAAATAGACATTAGAAAGTGCAGAAAATGACTCCAGATAATAAACTAGTAAAGTAAAAGATAATAGGTAGCAACTCATATCCCCTCTTCCTAAACGGGATTCGCCTTCCATCTTCCTAAGATTACTAGTCATTGAGTTTTCTTAGCATTCAACACCGTTCTTGATTCACAAAAGGCTTATCCACTTCACAGAGAGTGAGTTTCAAATATGACCTCATTTTAAATGCAAATGAAAACAATGCAAATACACTATCGTGCTAAGATCACTATTTCTAGGCTTCTCATTACTGGAAATAAAAAGTGATACAAACCACAACCTTTTCCAATGCGTCGCATGGTATTTTCATGTGCTAGTAAAGTAGCATCAGGATTGCAACGTTGAATAACTGAAAGCCCTGTCAAAATACAATAGACCCAGTGTCTACACATCAATTTCGTTTGACCAAAGATAAAGGATTGTTATAAGTTTTACAACATTGACAAAAACTTACCATCCACATGATCGTGATGGTGATGGGTAACAAAGACAACTAACTTTCTCGGCAGAGAAGCTACGATTTGTGCAAGCTGATCATAAAAATCAATTTATCAAATTCCTTCATAAAAGTTGCTTCTATTACCAAAGACCTAGAATATGATAGCTAAGACTAAACCATCTTCCATAGGCAGCAGAGCAAATTAACATGCCATACCTCTTCATGGAACCGAGGAAGACACCCAGGATCCACTATCATTGCATCTCCACAAGCAATAAAATTATTCCCAGAGTCATTAGAAGCATTTCTAGGATAAAAAACAACAAGGTTTGTCGTACAAAAAGGTTTGCCTGTCCTGCTTCCCATAGGTACAAGCACAACACCTGGAGGGTACTCCTGAAATTGAGAATAATTCTGGTACTCACCAAAAACACAACAGGATGATGCATACAACAACATCAAAGAGAGGCTTAACAAGACTGCAAACAAAAATCTGAATCTCAAATGCAATACAACCCGCACCTAAACACCATAACAAGTCAAAACTCAGCAAACCTGGTACGGTAAAGTGGCCGGAATGCTCAACTCTCGTGACTGCGTAAATTCATTTAAGAGACCGGATACTATCATAGGCCCCATGCGACCACTGCTTGGTTTCACTTCAATAAGCCAGCTTAGACAGCTTTCGACCGACATCCACTTACACGACTCTACATACATTCATTTCAGACATTTCAACATCAAGTTGCATTTCTTACCAAAATAGCACATACACCATTTGATCAACAAACAAAGTTCAAAATGAAAAAAAAAACAAAGCAATGTTCAGCTAATAGAAGCTTAACCTTGCAAAATAGGATTCGAAACCGCCAAATTTCCCCTAATAAACACCGAATTAATAGGCGGCCCGGGTCCGAATTGGCCTTCCTCCACATACTTCCACAGCTTCCAATCTCCCCCATCAGCCACCTTAAACCCTAATTGCTCCAGAACCTACTAAACCAACAAATGTAAGCACATAAAATCCTAAACCCTAAACCCACAGCTCAAGGACCAAATTTTACCTGGTTGAGAGCCGAATCGACGTCGTATTTGGTCAAATTGATCTTCTCCGACCACGATTCGGCGCCTTCCACCGCAACCGAGGGCTGAGATTGGCCTTCTAGAAGGTTCAATTGGGCGGAGGGCAAGTCCCAGAGGTCGGAATCGACGTACGAGTCGTATTCTTCGTCGTTGAATTTCGGCGGTCGCGGTTGTTTCACGACGAGCAATTCGGCGTCGTTTTGGGGGTTGTCGAGAATCAATGCGAGCTTGTAGTTGGCCGCCATTTTCAGGGTTTTGGAGTAAAATGCGATCGGAAGCTTGAAGAAGTTAGTTGAATCAATTGACTGAGGTTCAGCTGAAGGAGTAGGTGACCGTTATTGGAGGTTTAAGCCGTTGACGTCGCTCTTGGATTGAAAATGCCACTTGGGCTATGCTATGCATGTAGTAAATGGCGAAGCCCATTATTGTGCTGAGCCACTTATTGGGCCCATATTCAATCCATTTTTAACAAAGAAACATGATTTGGCAAGAGATATCAAGTTTGATATACGACACAGCGTAGTGCCACGGAATAGTCTAGTCTTGAAATCGAAAGAGATCCTAAGTTTGGCTGCGATGCATAAGGATGGTGGTACTCAGTGATGTTGCCCCAAAGAAATATTAAAAGGATCAATACAAGATAATATATGTTATGTATGTGGGCGTTTGGGCACTAGAAAATAAGGTACTTTGCACACACGATAGACACACGACATACTACCAAAAAGCTTTCTCCCCCACTAACCTTGAAATTGACTCGTGAATGTATATATTTGCTAAAGGTCAGACGTGGATGCCATTGTAGAGGTTGTGTTTGTCCTGAAATGGTGCATCCCTTCTAAAAAGCATTCAGAATATGCCGCATATACGCACACTCACTCACTTATCAATGAACTTTATCACTATGTTAATAATTAGGGCTCGTATGGAAAGTAATTCTAACAGGTATCAGCGAAAATACTTCATATGTTTCGATCTCTACCAAAATATAATCACAAGTTTAAATCATGTTTATGGAGAAGTATACGAGCAAGATACGCCTTCCTCTATAAGTGATTTTGGTCTTTCAAAATCGATTCATTGACGAGCCTTTGTTTGAACATCAATCGTACATATAAAGCACCAAGAGGCCATTTTAGAACATATACATATATAATTGGTTTTGAAAATTGGGTAAAGTGAGAAGGAAAGTGTGGTTGATAGCTTTATCTACAAAGAACAAGATATATATGGATACTAATGCGGTGACAAATGTGAGTGCAGATATTGCAAGAAAATCTATAGTGGGTTAACCGTTATCCACCACACTAGTAATTATTTGCATAAATACCTTTCAAAACAAAATTTATTTGCAGAAATAAAGGAAGAGTGTGTGCCAAGCATAAGCATTCCACGCTCAACCCAAAGTTATTTAATCGCCCACTCACCCAATTGGTGTGCATCCAAACGGAGGTATCACCTTGCGTTCACATTGGTCCTTTATTATGTTTTTGTGTTCACGAATACGCCCTTTCGGCCCCCAAAGCAAAAAATTGCTACAATTCTTCGAATGAAAAAAATACTTCTAAATAATTGAGTTATATATTTTTCTTGTTGTATGCAGGTGTAGGTGTAGTATTATTAATTACATCATGACATGCGTACATTGAAGATTCGAACTTGTCTATAATGTGACATTGACATGTGGTCCTGCAGCATTCTAGTTTGAAGAAATACAGAAGTAAAATATGGAAATGGTACAAAACACAAAAAGTCCAAGCATCTTCTTAATATGTTAACCAGTCTGTTTCGGTTTATATTCCTTGATTACATTTATAAAAGAACAGACGACCAGATTCGGTTCAGCAGCGGTAGTTATATATATAATGCTTAAACATATGTAAATATATATTTTTTTCAACTAATATGTAAATAATTTGGACTTAATTTGTTATCTACAATTTTTTTTCTTTATATAAATAATATATATGCCACGCATTACTAGCTAGCTAACTCATGTCCCGCAACGACCATGCATGCAACGACAGATCATCGTGCACAGGTTAAATTAAATTATATTTGACTTTCCATTCGAACCTGCTTATATACCACCTGAGAGTGATAGCTAAAGCTCCCCTACCCTTATAGTATTAGTATTATACGTACGTACTAATATTTCAAAGGTATATATTTATCATATAAGCAAGGTTCAGTTCAGTACAATAATTAGGTTGTAATGGCTTTTCAGAGGCTTAAGTCGTTGTATTAAGATCAAGGCTAACCACTTTTTCTTTAATCTTCTCGTTTGGACATTCTTCCTTCTCCAGTAGACATAAGTGTCAATTTCATGTGAAGTTGACATTTTTACGTTTGTGGTGAAGCGACTGGACATGTATATCAGTATTTGTCAAGCAATCAAGTAAGGAACGAAGACAATAGAATGGAGAGCCACAAAAAGCCGGGTCTTTTGCTAATAAGAAAGTTGCTACCTCTGGCTTGTGGACAACTAATTATTTTGAAATGGTACGATCTGAGGATAACTCCAATTGTACCGTAGTAAAAAAAAAATTAAAAAAAAATCGACCGGACGTGAAAAGAAAGGAGGGGATATTTATTTTTGCTTTTAACAGTTGTATTTAGGTTATGCATGTCATCGTCGATCGATGGACCCATGCCTTTGGAATCTCCAAAGCTGCGGGAATGATGGGGAACTTGTGACCACACAAGAATGTCACGTGCCGCCCGCAAATTGGCACATCCTCCACCTCCGTCTTATGTGTGCTCCATCAGCAATCCAAAAGGATGAAACGCAAGTTATGTACGCAAGTGGTAAAAAATACGAAAATAATATTTACCCAAGACGTAGAGAAAACGGATAGAAGATATAGAAATTAGAGAATATGTAATAAAAATATTTTACTAGACAGAATAAAGACGACGTCAGAAACATAGAAAATTTAGGGAATACAATGTTAGTCAGTCTTACCACAAAAAAGAAAAAAAAGATGTTGAATTGTTGATCATCATTGAGAAATCAATCCGGAGATATGTTTTATGCTACCTATACTGGTCACTGTCACTGTCATTTGTTGGGATAAAGTCCACCTCGCTAACCTGATTCTATCCTTACGCAGTGGGTGCTTACGTGGTCAAAGTTTAGAAACGCCGTGGTGGTGGGTTACTCACGCGTGGAGGACACATGTACTATTATATTATTGTCCTTTCCCAAAACTAGACTATTCGATTTTTCACCCACTCATCATGATGGTCTCTGTTTCAAGCAAAGACTAGATAAATAGACAGGCCATCTTTCGCGACCACGAATCTACAATTTAATCCTCTAATTCGTTTTCTAATCCTTGAACGTTCTACTTCCACACAATCTTCTTTATCAGTTAGCTTTTAATAAATTTTTTGATCACTCGCTAAGACTTACTCTTGTTTGATTGTTGATTAATTTTTTTTTATAGTTTAATATTAAGACCATTATTACTGAAGGTCGATATTCAAGTTATAATTTGCTATAAACTCATAGTGGGAGGTAGATAGTCAGGATTAGAATTTGAATCATTCTCATCTAATTTACGTTTAATTCCAATCTCTATGTTGTGTGCCAGTATCCTTCTGCATTCTCAAAATGATTCCTTGAGTTTTCCATCTATTATATAGTTGACACAAGCTTTTCAATTTCCTTACAAAACTGAGTTTCTCGACGAGAAGAACTTATACGACATTACAACTCTTTGAATACATGACAAACTTATGAAGTAGAGTATTGAATAACTAAATTGTAACTCGTGAAAATATTCAGAATCGTCCGTCCATAATTAGTTCTGCAATTTTACATCGTGGCCGGTGTTGGACACGTGGACTACTATAAAATGTCCCCTCCCTTATCTATATAGCAAAAGCATTGATAAAAACGCTGTCGCCGTCCTCCTCGAGCGCACAAACTCACAAGTAGAAAACACACACATGCACCATTCAACCACACCACCGAAACCACCGCACGAAATAAACCCGAGCCCCCGCGCGCGCGTATATATGCATGTGTCCAAAATCCAAGTCCAAAATTGCATAAATCTCTAGGGCATTTCGAAAATCCGAATCCCCAAATTCAATCACATTCGCCGCTTTTCTATAAATGGCGGCGGCTCCATTTCCAGGCGGCGGAGGCGGCGGCGTGGCAGTTATGGCCGGGCCTCTGACTCCGCTCGATCCTTCCAGCTCCAAGACCTGCGTGAAGAGCTCGGCGGCGCACAAGTCTCCGATTCTCATCTTCCTGCTCTTCCACAAGGCTATCCGCTCCGAGCTCGACGGCCTCCACCTCGCCGCCCTCGCCTTCGCCACCAGCCACGCCGTCGAAATCGAGCCGCTGCTCCAGCGCTACCACTTCCTCCGCGCTATCTACAAGCACCACTGCAATGCCGAAGACGAGGTCCGTTAATCTTGCATTGTGCTTGTAGTTGATGATTCAATTTTGGCTAATTTCGGTAGAATTTTGTTTATTGTTTATTGTTTGGTTAAATTTTGAATTTTGAGGTTGTGAAATATTGCATAAATGAACTGTTTTGGTAGTGAGATGCTAAAATGTTGTAGGTTGAGAATTGTAGGTTATATTTCCAGCTCTAGATATACGGGTGAAGAATGTGGCTAGGACTTATTCGCTTGAACACGAGGGAGAGAGTGTTCTTTTTGATCAATTGTTTCAGTTGCTGAATTCCGATAAGCAAAATGAGGAGAGCTACCGGAGAGAGTTGGCTTCGTGTACCGGAGCCCTTCAAACGTCGATTAGCCAGCATATGTCCAAGGAAGAGGAACAGGTATTACTTTCGTGCACTCATACATGGAAAACTTTGCATGAATACATTGTTATCTTAAACCTTCGAAATGATCGTTGAGAGTTTATGTATTTTTGGGTTAAGCTTGTTTTTCTGAATTTGGCAGGTCTTCCCGTTGCTTATTGAGAAGTTTTCGTTTGAAGAGCAGGCATCCTTGGTGTGGCAGTTTCTGTGTAGTATTCCAGTCAACATGATGGCAGAGTTTCTTCCGTGGCTCTCTTCCTCCATATCATCAGATGAACATCAGGATATGCGCAAGTACTTGAGCAAGGTGATACCAGAAGAGAAGCTTCTGCAGCAGGTGAGGGTTGTTTTTCGTGGCATATCATTTTAGGATGGTTGTGTAGGAAAATAAGTATATGTTACACACCAAGTTTTATGATTTGAAGGTTGTATTTGCCTGGATGGAAGGGTCAAAAGTTTCGCATTCCAAAGATGATTCCAAGAGTCAATTTCAAAATTTGGGAAAGAAGGAGCAGTGTGCATGCCAATCTTCCAACACTTGTAAAAGACGTCGTGTAGAGCTAAAATCTGATAGTTCCAGTAGAGTTGTCTCAAATCCAATAGATGAAATACTTCTTTTGCATAATGCTTTGAAAAGAGAGCTGAATGACATAGCTGAGGCAGCTAGAAGGATACAACTTTCTGGAGATTTTTCTGATTTGTCTGCATTTAACAGAAGGTTGCAGTTCATAGCAGAAGTTTGTATTTTCCACAGGTGTGATGTTCGATTCTTATCTTCCCTTTGATTTTCTTCTGCTTGTGGAGCATGACGTACTTGTAATGCATTGAGTTTTTTGCTTCAACGGATAATATTGTATTCCTCTTGAACTAGGAGAACTAGTACACCCTCAGTCAGTCTGTAATCGGTATAATGGCTTAATTTATGAACTGTGTTTTGCCACCTCGGGTGTGTATTTGAATCAAATTATTTTTATTACTTAAATGTTTGGTTCCATGAATCCTGCAAGGTTTTGAGAAGATTACGGCCCTAGTCATGTATGGTTGAGTATCTTAGTCTTAAAATATGATAGTCTATCTGCAATTGGATTTATTTTCTAGGGTGTCCATCTATGCAATTGGACTTTTTTGTGTGCATAGAGCACTAACCGTCGATACTACATAAATGCTTGTAGGAAGTGCATGCCTTTCATACTGAGTATCTTCTGTTTGCCTACACGTTAATGTATGGGTTTCCCTTGACTCTTTGACTGTAGCATTGCTGAGGACAAGATCATATTCCCTGCTTTAGATGGAGAACTCACTTTTGATCAGGACCATGCAGAAGAGGAAATTCAATTTGATAAGCTTAGACACCTTATGGAAAGCATCCAGAAGGCAGGAGCTAATTCATCCACTTCTGAATTTTATACGAAGTTGTGCTCTCATGCTGATCAGATAATAGATAGCATACTGAAGCACTTCCAGAACGAGGAACTTCAGGTGAGTGATGTTTCCAATTCCAATATGACAAGGAGCTGACCATGCCTAGTTGATAGAGAAACCAGCCTATTTTCACATTTCTTGATATTATACCCGATAGTATGGGAGCTAGCAATTTTGGTATTCTAAATGTATTTTTCACACAACTGAATCACCCCCAGGCAGAAAAGGCAGCCCTCTAACTAGAGTATAAGCTGAAACTAATTATTTATGAGCGTTTTCATTATGAGCATAGTGTATTCATGGTGTTGTCATTGTGATCGCCCTCTCTTCTGCTGAATCATCTTTTTTCTGCTGTACCATCTTATGAGTGCATTTTGTTTCTAGGTTCTTCCGCATGCTCGCAAGCATTTTAGCCCAAAAAGACAGAGGGAACTTCTCTATCAAAGCTTGTGTATGATGCCCTTGAAGTTGATTGAGTGTTTCTTGCCATGGTTCGTAGGATCACTTACTGAAGAAGAAGCTAATTCCTTTCTCCAAAATATTCGTATAGCAGGTTCGTTATAAGGTGCCAGCTTACTGCTATTGTTATTGCTGTTTCAACAAATGATGTGGTTTGCATTCTACTTGTACACTCTTCTATGTTTTAACTTGTAGAGTTATCTAAATGCAGCTCCAGCATCAGATTCAGCACTGGTTACTCTTTTTTCTGGCTGGGCATGCAAAGGTCGTTCCGCGAACATTTGTTTCTCTTCAAGTGCAACTGGTTGTTGTCCTTCAACGACACTCGATGACACAGGAAAAGATCTGAACAATAAATCATCCTGCTCATGCACCTCTATGTATTCCACTAAGGAAAGGCCTTTGTGCATTCAGGCAGGTGGAGCAGATGGTAATCAAAGGTCAGTCAAGAGTATAGGCTCCGTACTAGGAAGTGTTGCTTGCCAGCCTATAGAAAGTGAGAATACCCTTCAAAATTCTTGCGGTAATCAAACATGCTGTGTCCCGGGATTAGGAGTAAATGACAGTCATTTAGGAGTGGGTTCGCTTGCTGCAGGAAAATCTCTGCGTGCCTTATCTTTTAATCCTTCTGCCCCTTCACTCAGCTCCAGTCTTTTTAACTGGGAAACAGATAGCGGCTCTGATGACACAAGTACTGCAAGCCGGCCTATTGATCACATATTTAAGTTCCATAAAGCTATACGAAAAGACTTAGAGTATTTGGATGTTGAATCTGGAAAGCTTAATGGTTGCAGTGAGACTTTCATTAGGCATTTTACTGGTAGGTTTCGTTTGTTATGGGGTCTTTATAGAGCTCATAGTAATGCGGAGGATGATATTGTATTTCCAGCATTAGAATCTAAAGAGACTCTTCATAATGTTAGCCATGCCTACACTCTGGATCACAAGCAAGAAGAGAAACTGTTTGGGGATATATCTTCTGTTCTTTCTGAGCTTTCACAACTTAATGAATTCATGAGCATTGAAAATATGTCTGATGATTCAACAGAGAGTAACTTTGATGGTTTCGAGGATAATGATACATTGAGAAAGTACAATGAGCTAGCCACGAAGCTTCAGGGCATGTGCAAATCCATTAGGGTGTCACTTGATCAACATGTCTTCCGTGAAGAACTTGAATTGTGGCCATTGTTTGATAAACACTTTTCTGTGGAAGAACAAGATAAAATTGTTGGTAGAATAATTGGTACCACAGGTGCAGAGGTCCTTCAGTCAATGTTGCCATGGGTAACTGATGCTCTTACTCAGGAAGAGCAAAATAAATTGATGGACACTTGGAAGCAGGCAACCAAAAATACGATGTTCAGTGAGTGGCTTAATGAATGGTGGGATGGAACTCCTGCTGAATCATCACAAGCATCAATGCTGGGAAGTTGTACTTCTCTAGGTCTGTTCAAAACTTTTTTCCACTGATTTCTGGTTAAAAATTGACCACAATTTGCTATTATAGTTCTTTAAGAAAAATTTGCCAATGTATAGAGGCTGTGGTTTTGTGAAAAGGCAGAGTCATTACTTTTGGGGATCCATAACATTCTATGTGCAGTAGTTGTTACAATCAGTAACTCTCTTTCTTATGCACATTGAATCTACAGTTTCAGGTGCAGATGCCTTTGAAAGCTTGGAACACAGCGATGACGCATTTAAACCTGGATGGAAAGATATATTTAGGATGAACCAGAACGAGCTCGAATCAGAAATAAGGAAAGTTGCTCGCGATCCAACTCTTGACCCAAGAAGAAAAGCATATCTTATTCAAAATCTAATGACCAGGTACATCCATGTTTCAACATTTTCATGAACCTTTATTTCAGTCACTTAGATCAATGTTGCATTTCACTTGTCTAATCAAGTAATGGGTGATGATAGTCGCTGGATAGCTTCTCAACAGAAGTCACCTGAAGCAGCTGCATTTGAAGGTTCAAATGGTGAATATTTGCTTGGATGTTCACCATCATTTCGTGATTCAGACAAAAAAGTCTATGGCTGTGAGCACTACAAAAGAAATTGCAAAGTGCGTGCTGCTTGCTGTGGAAAGTTATTTCCATG
Source organism: Spiraea crenata (assembly GCA_033992175.1). Classification (NCBI taxonomy): domain Eukaryota; kingdom Viridiplantae; phylum Streptophyta; class Magnoliopsida; order Rosales; family Rosaceae; genus Spiraea; species Spiraea crenata. Next base: position 2,927,854 of record JAVBHV010000066.1, read on the forward strand.
TCGGTTTTGCCATGACAACGTGAGCGACCATTCAATGGACCGGTAACTTCCTACTATATGATCGTGATTTCCTTTTCAATTATAGGGCATATAGTGGGCATTGATTACTAATGTTTATATCAATTAATTTGCAGGAAGGCGACATCAGAAATGATGTGTATGCGCTGCTTGAAACTTCAGCCTGTTGGACCAGTCTGCACAACTCCTTCCTGTGGTGGATTGTCCATGGCAAAGTACTATTGTGGTGTCTGCAAGTTTTTTGATGATGAAAGGTATGTGCTTCAGTTAGAAGTTAGAAATCTTCCCCAATCAAACTAAGTTATATTAACTTGGATTCCATTCAGCATTTTAAGATACATGACCAGATGCAATGCTAACTTTGCTGGTTGGGAAGTCTGGTTGTGAGTCAAACATAGATGTATCATGTGTAGATGCATATCGTATACAATACGCCTCAATAATTTCTAGTTTTCAATACACCTCATGCCTACAGCTTTGATTGCAAATTTGGATTTCTCACCACATCTTTTCTGTGATATCAGGGCAGTGTATCATTGTCCTTCCTGCAATTTATGTCGTGTTGGGAAGGGACTTGGTATCGACTTTTTCCATTGCATGACGTGCAATTGTTGCCTAGGGATGAAGTTACTGGACCACAAATGCAGGGAGAAAGGTTTAGAAATAAACTGTCCCATCTGCTGTGACTTTTTGTTCACATCAAGTGCCACCGTGAGAGCTCTTCCTTGCGGCCATTACATGCATTCAGCTTGCTTCCAGGTTTGTTTGTTGTTATCGTTTTTCTCCTGGCCTCTTTCCTCTGGTTTCTGTTCATGCTCTGCTCCAAATTTGTCTATAATCAAAGGACAATCTATGTGTAATTGTGTTTCGCAATCTGTTGTGTCAGGCATATGCTTGCAGTCACTACATCTGCCCAATCTGTTGCAAATCTATGGGAGATATGGCGGTAATGATACATCTTTTAGTTTTATTATCGGAAATCCCCCTCCTAAGTCAGCAATAATACTCATTACATGGTTTTGAGTATACCTTGTAGGTTTACTTTGGCATGCTTGATGCGCTACTGGCTTCTGAGGAACTCCCAGAAGAATATAGGGATCGCTGTCAGGTAAATTATCATCACCTTAATCTCCTAGATGCTTTGCCCTTTCTTATCTTCATTAGCGGAAAACCGACTTACTTAGATACGCTCCAGGACATACTGTGCAATGACTGCGATAAGAAAGGGATGGCACCCTTCCACTGGCTGTACCATAAGTGTGGGAGTTGCGGATCATATAATACGAAGGTAATCCAGATTGATTTAAGCACTCAGTGTTAGTGTTGAACATCAGACAGCTGATAGAGCATAATGGACTTCCCCTGCTTTACTTGCTTGTGTAAATACCGTTCATCTGGAGTTACCACAACCTGTGCACGGCTTTGTAAATTACATGGACTACTGTAAAGCTGATATAGCTCATTCAATTTTCCTAATTTTAAGGCAGCAATTTTACATCGGAGCAGGAATCCCTCGCAAATCATTTATACGTCCAATTTGCTTAGGCGCAATTTTGTACATCTGAGATATCACTTTAAGCTAATGTTGTCAATTGCACTGTTAAGACTATCAACTAACTCCTAGTTTAGTGGAGTTTTTCTTATGTCCGAATTGCTCTTCTTGTATAGAAAGAAGTTGCAACTACAAGTTCGGAGGATCCAATTTAGAAATTCGTTTAGACATTCTAAAGCCGCCTGACCCAACGTGCACGTTCGTCCTCCATACTTTGAACGTTGAAAACAATATGCTACATAATAACAATTTGACCAACTTTCAAGGTGGAATAGTTCAAATCTTAAATGAGTGTAGATATAAGTTCTCTAATATATCAAAGATTCGATATTCTTTAATACACGTAACGGATGTCAAGTTTCAGGAAATTGTCAGAATCACTTATGAAGAAAACAATGCATACAAAATCATTCCAAACACAAGTGCTCACATCAAGGAAAGAAATAAATCTCGCGTGAAAAGAAGGAAAAAAAATCTTGCTCGGGAAAAGAAAGTCCATAAAACAGATATGATTTGTAAAATACGAAAAGGTTAATGAAGGAAGACCCGTTATTGCTAAAGAAGGAAACCAAAGAGAAGAAAATAAAAATAAAGGGGAGTTTTTTTTTCTTTTTTTAGCTTCGGGTCTTCTTCTCCAGCACAAACTTCACGCGTCGTCCCTCTGAAAAATTTTAAAACCCTAAAAAGCTTTTCTTCTTGTTTTCTCTGTGTCAGTTTCGAGTCTTTTTCGTTTTTCAATCAGATCCCTTGACTTGTTGATTCCACGAATTGACCCTCCATTTCCCGAGATCAGAAAATTGGAGCGATCCGATAACAGTTTTTCGAACCGCGCGCTTTTTGGTGGATTTCATGGCTTTTTCTTGGATTTGATTTTTCCATGATTAGGGCAAGTGAGCTGGTTTTCGAGATTGGAAAGTAGAAATTAGAAGCTTTGTTTTTTTTTGTTTTTTTTTTTTTTTCATTCAAGGCTTTGAAGTAGAGGTGGATTTGAATGGGGTCGAAATTGGAAGGGACGTCGGCGCCGGCGATGCGGCGAGACCCGTATGAGGTGTTGGGGGTTTTCAGGGATTCGAGTGATCAAGATATCAAAACCGCTTATCGAAAACTCGCTCTCAAGTAAGCTCAATTTGTTTCTTCTTCTTGTTCCGAATTTCGCGGTTTTCGCTATCGATGTGTTGCTAGTTTCTGTTATGTATTGGTTTTTCAACTTATGACTGTGAATCACTAGCTATGAGGTTTGGATTTGAGCTTGAGTTTAGCTGAGTGAGGGTACGAATGTAATAATGTGTGGCAAAATGTTGAGTAGAGTAGAGTATGAGGCATTCGAATTGATTCTTAGATTGTTAATGGGTTTTGCATATTGTGTTTGGACTTATTCTTCATCATTGTAGCTGCTTTAAGTAATGGGAATTGTCGTAGCGCGTCGATTGTGCATTGCTGCGTTTTCAATCCACCATTTGTGGGATCTATGGAATCTATGCATCTATGTTCCGGCCATCTTGTGTGGGATCTACACATATATGCGTGTATGTAAGTATCTGTTTTAGTTTCAGAGTGTAACTGTTCACTTGATGGCCAGAACATAGATGCAAAACCCTCGTGATTCAGGAATGTAACAGTAATTGTAGGCAATTGCTCGCAGAGTTTTATCTCGTTTGATATTGTTGCAATTCAAATTACATGACTATTTCTTGAGTGGGATGGTAAATTGGTAGTCATTACAATGCTGTTCTGAAACATATTTCACATAGAATCTTCTTTTGAACCTTTTTATTAAAAGGTATCATCCAGACAAGAATGCTAGCAATCCTGAAGCTTCAGAACATTTCAAGGAGGTTGCATTTTCTTATAGCATCTTGTCGGACCCAGAGAAGAGGAGGCAGTATGACAATGCAGGGTTTGAGGTGCTTTTCTTATTCTTCTCACAATTTCTTATTCCATTTGTTTCGTTTTACTTTGTAGATCTTAAGGAACCCCTCAGTCTATAGTTTCTAGTGTTTTTAATCCATGCTTATCATTTTTAAATTTATTTCAGGCGATCGATGCGGATGCGATGGACATGGAAATTGACTTATCAAATCTGGGGACTGTCAATACAATGTTCGCCGCTCTATTCAGGTAAATATTTTGGTATAGATATAATAATGGGGGTTAGGATCATTTGGTCTTTTGATAGTCATTTTGGTTTGTTTATAGCAAGTTGGGTGTGCCTATCAAGACTACAATTTCCGCCAATGTACTAGAAGAAGCTCTTAATGGTACAGTAACAGTCAGACCTCTCCCAATTGGAACATCAGTTAGTGGAAAGGTGCTTCTTTGTTTGTCTAGTAATGCAACAAGACTGTATCTGGTGCTTCTTTTACTTATTTTGTGATCTTCTGCAGGTGGAGAAACAGTCTGCCCACTTTTTTGGTGTAACGATCAGTGACCAACAAGCCGAGTCAGGGATTGTAGTAAGAGTTACTTCAACTGCGCAGAGCAAATTTAAGGTGCATATGTTTGCATATCCTTTTTGTTGAAACATAGCCTTTCCTGCATCTTGTAGATGAGTATGTGCCATGAAGCATCCATCGGTGTTTTCTGAACTCAATATATCTGCTTTCTCGATACTACTATTAGAATACTTATGTTTTAATCAAATTGGTCTTATTTGCAGTTGCTTTATTTTGAGCAAGATGCCAATGGTGGCTATGGCTTGGCCTTACAGGTACTTCATATTACTTTCGGAAGGTTCTCAATCTGAGTTTCTTTTGATAATGATATAATTGGTGCACTGGTGTTAAATTTGTTAGAGTAAATTACCTGAACTTATTAAAAAATAAATTATCGGCTCCTCCGTTTCTGCTTTATCGTATGCTGAGAATACACATGCACATACACAACTTGATGCATCTAATCATCACCATTTTGAACCTATTAAGAAAAGTGGTTGCTGATAAGCTGATGAACTTTGTCATTGACATTATTGGATTTATGAAAACATTCTTCAACTGGTAGAGAAGCAGCATGTTCTGGGAAGTTGTTTCATAAAAACCAAAATTAGAAAGTTTGGAATTGTTCACCATTGTTTTCTCTTATCTTGCGAGTGATATTCAAAGTTTGATTCTTTCTACATTGGATAGTCTACAAAAGTGTTGCACTGCATTCTTCTTCCACGCGTTTTAGGGAGCTCAGACCAGTGTTCCACTGTTGGCATTCATTCTACTGTCTTCAGTTATCTTTCCCTGATCACCTTAGGTGTAAATTAGTATTTGAAGTTGTTCATCAATAACAATTTTGTTCTTTTCACTGCCAGCTTTTGTCGAACACGTGACACTTGTAACTGATTCAGTAAATATGATCGTCATTGCTTCTTTGTACAGGAAGACAGTGAGAAGACAGGCAAAATAACATCTGCAGGGATGTATTTTCTGCATTTCCAAGTGTACAGAATGGATTCAACCTTGAATGCGGTATGTGAGATATTACGTTCTTTTTCGTCATCTTGTAATTTATTCCTCGCTCTTTCTAAATGGGCTGAAGAATGGCGGTTCTTTATATTCCTTTTTATGGCTGGAAATGTTAATGTATCCATGTGGTGATGCAGTTGGCTATGGCAAAGGACCCTGAAGCTGCTTTTTTTAAGAGGTTGGAAGGTCTTCAACCTTGTGAGGTCTCAGAACTAAAGGCTGGCACTCATATATTCGCTGTTTATGGTCTGAACTGTGAATTGATCCCATTTTGTTTTTAGTTTCTGTGGATAACTTGGTCATGTAAATTTTGTGTTTATGCTGTTTACTAACCTGCATTGAAATTTCTGCAGGAGATAATTTTTTCAAGACTGCTACCTACACAATCGAGGCACTTTGTGTAAGATCATACGAGGATACAACACACAAGCTTAGAGAGATTGAGTCTCAGATATTAAGAAAGAGAAATGAGCTTCGCCAATTTGAGACAGAGTACAGAAAGGTATTTATCCCAACTTCTATGGTTGTGGCTTGGAATAGCTTTTGGTCATCTTTGTTTTTACAAAACTCCTGTATTTTTGTGTAGGCGTTGGCCCGCTTTCAAGAAGTGACCACCAGATACACCCAGGAAAAGCAATCTGTAAGTTTTGCTTTGCTGATAGTTCTCATAATTTGAAACACTGTTAAGTGCAGGCGCGTACATAGTCTATGTAAATGTTGTTTAGGAAATCCATGCTTACGTTCTTTTTCACCTCATTTTTCAAATGCAAGTTGTGGGACTTAGGCATTAGCTTCAGCATTTACCCCTCTGTATGACAAAGGAGTGCTTGGTCAGTTTATGCTCTATTATTGTTAGATGATTGTAGGTGCTAGAGATCCTTGGTATTAATGCTTTTCCATCTCTTATGTATTCCTTTTCTTATTCTGTATTTATGCTCTGAATGGACTTTTTCTTTCTACAAATCAGGTCGATGAGCTGCTGAAAGAGCGAGACAGCATCCATTCTTCTTTCTCAATCTCCAAGATAACCAATATTGGTGTGACGGCTGGTAGTAGTGGTTTGAGTAATGGCAGCAGTAGCAAAACTGCTGGGGAAGATTCAAAAGCCGAGAGCCCAACGGAAGATGGAGGCTCCGACGGGAAGGATAAGGCTGGCAAAAAGAAATGGTTCAATCTTAACCTCAAAGGATCAGATAAAAAACTCGGCTAAAAAGGTGTCCGGAATATTTTTTATTATTTGAGGAGTTTCAATATCGATTCATGCAAATGCTTTAGCCCCTTTTGCTTGCAGCTTGTCCTGTAATTTCTTCGAAATTTTTCTCTTATAGGTCGATCCATTGATTTTCTTGGTGGTATGTTGTAATTTGATTCTGTAAAACGTTGCAGTTAGAAAATGCATCTGTATAAATGTCATAATCTTCAATTTTCTCATGAACTATCCTCTAATCCCATTTCTGGAGAACTTCTATGGACTCATTATATAGTCATATCATTGTCTTAAGCCAATTAAAATCCGTTACATATGTAGAAATTGTCATAAGTCAGTCAGGTGTTGGTTTTTTTATAGCCAGGACAAAAAGACTTAACGTATGGAAGTCTTTCTCCATTTTCTGGGTCCAAGTTTTCTAGTGTTTCGTAAAAGCAGATATGAATGACACTATTTTCAGTAAGTGGGTGGCCCTGTGTGCGGTTAAGTCTAAATCTTTCTCCATCTATTATGTACTTGGTATGAACTAATCGACTTAATCCGAGATGTCGGGTTTATTTATACAGTTTCTGTTTTGACTATCGATATGACCTATACATATTGCAAATATCTAGGCAATGTTGATGCCATCTTCAACACCCTCCAATGACTGTCATCACATCAACATCTTCAACACCCTCCAATGACTGTCTAGTTTGGAGAAAAATTATTGGTAGATATAATATGATGAGGAAGAAAAATATGGTCATGGTCCACAAGGGACTTTTCAGTTTTACCTAATGAGTAATTTACAACTTTGAATTATTGTAACAAATTGGAGAAGTGTATCTCATCACCAGTTGTACACACTAAATTCATGAGTTTATCTCGCTCATCATCTAAGAGCATTTCCACCCTTTGCCTCAGGGCAAGAGGCAAAGGGCAAGGAATATACCCAAAAGTTGAGCACTTTTACAGTTTGGCCCACCATAATAGTAATTGACTTTCATTTTTTATTCCACCCGCAAAAGTCAAGGGCAAGAGCGATTACTATTCATAAATTCATTTTTAAAATTTTTTATGCAAAAAAGATAGGTTGAATAAATTTGGTATTCTGAATAAATTTGGTATTTGAATAAATTTGGTGTAAAAATTGGATTGGGTATTTATAGGGAAAATTTTCAAATTTTTGTCTTGAATAATCGCAGCTGTTGACTATTCATAAATTCATTTTTTAAATTTTTTTTATGCAAAAAAGATAGGTTGAATAAATTTAGTATTCTGAATAAATTTGGTGTAAAAATTGAATTGGGTATTTATAGGGAAAAATTTCAAATTTTTGTCTTGAATAATCGTAGCTGTTGGATCAAAAAACGAAAGCTAGGATTTCTGCCACGTGTCTTGGCAATAGTAAAGGGCAAGAGTCAAGCCGAGAGGCAGAAACTTGCCTTTTGCCCTACCTCTTGCCCTCTCAATCTGTACAGTAAAAGGCGACTTTTGCAAGGGTGGAAACCCAAATTTTTGCAAGGGCAACATTTTCCTCTTGCCTCTTGCCCTTGCCTCAAGGGTGGAAATGCTCTAATAAGTCAAGTAGACTCACTTGGTCGCTCATCATCGGGCGAGCATGATTCTACACTAACTGGTAATGGTCCAGGAATCTCTCGGTTTACAGACATCTGCCCTTACAAAACAATTACTTTATTTACCTAATGGTCCCACTATTTGGTAATGTTATCTCATTTTCAAATTGAAGTAGCAAAGCCATTCCTATTCCCATTCCCACGTTTGGGAAGCAAAAAGTGGGAGTCAGAACTAAAAACCATTCCCGGGCCCACGGAAAAAGTGGTGGGACCCCCGGGAATGGGAATGAAAATTCAATCCCACCTTGGAGGTGGGTTTTGTATTCCCATGCCCACGGAAAACAAAAATTTACCCATATTTTACTATTTTATCCCTAAAAATCATCCATATTAAAAAAAATGTAAGGATATAATAGTAAAATTAACACATTTATTTTTAATTCCAACACACATTCCCATCCATTTTCCTATTCCCACCCAACATAACCAAACAACATAATGAATTTCTTTTTCTCATTCCCACCATTTTATTCCCAGGTAATCATATTACCATCAATCGTATTCCTATTTCCATCAATTTTATTCCGTGAACCAAACGCAGCCTAACTGGCAATGCTCCAGGATTCTCTTGGTTTACAGACATCTGCCCTTACAAACAATAAGTGGCGGAGCCAGCATAGCGCGAACGTCAGCAGCCGCTCCCCTCGTTGCCGGAAAATGTATGGATTGGGAGCGGATCTGCTTGGCTCCGCTCCCCTCCCCCCACTGGCCTTTCCTGTCCTTAGAGCCAAACCACTCCTCTGTTACGCTGCCCCGCGAGATAGCCAAGCACAGAATCTGATAAAACCCAATGAATCCTCCGCTCCTTTAGAAATTTCGACGAAACGCAAGTAAAAAATAGTGAGATTTGTAGCTGTGGCAGTTCGGCGGTTCGGCGGATCGCTAAATTGCTCGCGCGAGGAAGAAGACTCAAACGCTGCCGTTTGGGTTATTGTATTTTAGTTGATCGTGGGCTTATTATAGTTGGTCATGGGCTTACTATTGAACCAATATAATTGTTGGCCACATGAATAACGAACTCAAGAAGATGGCTAAGCTAAATATAAATCAATAAAATTAATTATTAAAAGACTTCAAATCCTAAAAATAGTATGACTAATTAAGGATTTAGAGTATGTTTTTTTAGTTATATTTAATTCGCGTAGCCATACCCAAACTCTACTCATAAATTCTACTTGTAAATCTTGAAACCTCCAAAATCATCATATAGTATAGTCTGTTCTACACATGTACTTATAACAATTCCAAAAAATTCTCCTCTAACGCATTTTCACCCACCTGACCTCCTCCATGAAGTACGAAGCTCACCGGTCTTGCCCATCACCACCCTTGACCAAACTTCATCTTCCGCAGCCTTTGTCGTTCGTTTTCTCAGGCCACACATTATGGAAAATTCCGCTCCCCTGGTGGAAAATTCCTGGCTCCGCCACTGCAAACAATTACTTTATTTACCTAATGGTCCCACTATTTGGTAATGTTATCTCATTTTCAAACTGAAGTATTCCTGCAAAGGGGCTCAACCCGCCAGTCATGGCTGGTGCTATGTCAATACTCCCAAGCTACATAACAGATCCAATTTTCGGGCCCACATTGATTATATTTAGGCTTCCACTACAGCTCCTCCTTGCAGAGTCTTCTCAATAACACTTGATAGATAATTGCATCAATCAAACAAAATAAATTTTGGTTTAAACAACCATGGAAAACATTGCGAGGTTCCTTAAAACATGGACCACAAGAAGTACTAAACCAGGTCTTAGGTTATCTGCTCGTGGACTAGATTGGCCAAACTAACACTACACCAGGCAAACTATTATTAACAAAAGCAGGATTTGTTCTTGGATTCTTTGAACTCAATTTTTTATCAACCCTGAATTTTGGCTTGACCTGCGTTTGAAGCTTAATTATGTGGGTTTAATTAGACAGATGCATCCACTTGGATCTTCCCAAGGGACAAATTCCTGCACAATTCATGGGATTGTTTATATCTGGTTTCATGTGTATCTTTCAATTTAGAACATGCATTGATTTAGATTAGGAAATGCTCAAACCCATTTTCTCAGACCATGTCCCACATATGGATAAACTTGTATTTGTATTATATTAATGCATTATGCTATGTAGATTCCCATCTTCAGGAACAGTAGGTTCTGATCTGAATCTGTTGTCACATTGTTTAGCATGTGGTAGCACCTATGTTTTTGGCCAACGAAAACCCATTTTTGGTCAGAACAACTGAAATATAGCTCATAATGTCACGCGATACAACTAATTTTATCTTTTGATTATGATGAAATAATATGATTGGTATTACTATTGCAGATACATGTTTATTACAACATAAATAAAAGAAACATCACATATTAGTGTAACGATCTCACTACACTCTCCTTACCCTTTTGGCATTGAACTTGTGGCACTAGGGGAAACTGATTCGGAAGAATCTAATGAGCATTTTCAATGTGATTTTTGTCTTGTCATGTGAAGGTGTCCCCAAGCTATGTGTTGTCTTTGGGTACTATGTTAGTTGTGTATGTTTGTGTAGCCGCCTATGTGTCGCTATTTTTAACACTTTTCTCCAGCAACCAAACTACCCATTACCAAAGCACATTTATTTTGTCTTATTGATTGACCAAAGACCTCCACTTCTCTTCAAAGTTCAAACCCATTTCACGGACTTCCAGTTGCGTATTTTATTGTGTTTTATTTTATGTATAAACATTATAGACTGTAATCTAGGGTTAGCTCTGATTAAGTATGATTAATAAAGTATTAGTTAAAATAATTGTGAGAGAGATTGCGAGAGAGGGTCACTTCACTTCACATGACTTAAAGCTAACTCCACTCAACCTTCACCAATTTTTAAACTCAACTAAAAAGAAGTAGGTAGTGTCACTTGGAATACATGAAGGGACTCATTGAGTCACGGAGTCACCCCACATTGTTTGGGATTTTGCCCCAATTAAAAAACATATCCAAAAAAGGGATTTACAACTTGAAAACTAAGTTACAATTGGGGTTATCTTTTCCATCTTTTTTTGGATCCTTCCAAAGAAATGGTTGCTAAAAAGAAAACAAAAGGTGATTAGAAAGTTAATGGAGTTTCAAACATGAGATAGGATCATGTCTCAAAAATTGATAATCACAATCACTGATTAAATTTTAATTAATTAATAAAAACCGATGTTGTTCTGCGATTGGTTTGAGCTTCCTTTTACTACTTAAGCACTAGTTGGCGGGCCATGATCGCGATTTGGGCAATCTTAAAACGATAATATTGGCATCACTTCAATCAACAACAAAGTGTAAATGCATGATTAAGGCTCCTAAATATGGTTTTATATTTAGATGGTGGAAACCACTACCACAACAAGGAGAAAAGAAGCCCATTGTTAAGTAGACAGTTGTTGAGTAATCAAACATAACTGGAGAATTGTGATTGGACAATTATCTAGCTGACCACCTACTTACGAATTAATTAAGCTAATTAAATTCTTTATCTTGATTGATAGGGAAAGATGGAGAGAGTTGGAAGCTCCTTTGTAGGTCCATTTCGTATTGTCACAAAATTAAACTTGGACACGGAAGTGGGGCCTACTAGAGTTGGTTCAAATAGACTGGAGCCAATTAGATGCAGCTTCACATGCCTAAACCCCTTCATCGATGGAGAAGGCATTGTGCCTATGTCACCCCATTATACAACATCTCATTACATTACATAAGGCTTCATTTCCAGCAGTTGCTCCACTCTTCCCTATTGTGCAACATGTTTGATCCATGTTTCAACTTTTATATCCAAGTGTTTCTGTTTTGGGAATGGTTGCCAATCTTGTTTCTAGCTAATTAACTGTTGAGCAAGCTAGGGTTTGATCGTTCGAAAGTAAACACCTTTTGTGAACATAAAAATTCGAAACCCTCCAATTGTATATCTATCTGAATTAGAAATGGAAGGAAAAACAAATTATTTTTATTTCAAATTTATGGTGCTTTTAATTACATATTAGACATCAAAAATTACATTGAACTCACTAGGAATTAAGAATTAACTCTACAAGTTAAAGAGTTGAACTTTCAGACCCAACGTAGCTCACCACTAACATCATCGATAATATCACAAACTTAATCATATATTCACTGTAGAATTTTATATCTCAAAAGACCTCGATAATATTAGGTGTAGAACCACTTTCTCTTCCGTGTGAGACATTATTTCAATAGCTAGTGGCATATGTTTCATTACATCCCCAATTCTTAACTTCCTTCCTTCTAAATAAGCTAAAATCCTATTTATTTAGGTTAGTGCGGTCGAACTAGTTTTTATTGGAGAAGATCGAGAGTTCAATTATAATTGTGGATGTAGTTTGTAAATGGTATACAGTAATTTTGGATATAAATAAGAAAAATAGTAGTCCTTTCGATGGGAACCACTGTTCCCAACCAACAACCCTACAAATGAAGTTAGGAACACATCAACTTTAAGGTACACATGTACATGAGAAGATCACTTCAGGAGGTACATTTTGCTTTTCTAGTTAGACCAACCTTGTGCCCCATACACTGAGAAACCCCCTAGCTGGTTGGCCCTGGTTTTGCTACAAGTGAGAAAGATATGTACCAAAATCATTGGATCCAATTAATGATAAAGCAAAAAAGGGTTGTTAGGTTTAGACTTGTGTAGAAAATTTGATCATTTCAAACCAACTAATGCAAGAGATCTATTCCTTTGATGAATCTAAAGTCCCTAAATCTATGTGCATTGCATTAGCATAAAAGTAAGTCGGGGCCCCCAACGTACAAACTCTTCTATGAACTTATTCCATCTCTAACATTCGGGACCCACATGAAGTATACATGACTGGCCCCATCACAAGTCACAACAACTATCGTCTCCTACCAGCTGCTTGTTCAAATTGACATGCTCCTTCACAAGGAATCTCTAGTTTTAAGAAAAGAAATGGACTACATGTTGAGGAGTTCACTAAAAGATCGTTATTGCATAAGCAAGCTGTTATTAGTACTCTCAAATGATTGTCAATCACTTTACTAGCGAACCCAAAAAAAAAAAAAAACACAATAAAATGCATGACAATCTTTCATAAACAAAATAAGTAACTAAAATGATAATGTTAATAGGGGTAGCACATTGGATATGATTGAAGCTAGCCCTAATTGAGATGTGAAAATATTTGGCTAAAAAGGGTGAGAAAAAAAGGGATTAACCCATATGATCAACCATGATGGACATATTGACTTTGTTAACCAAGCATATCTAGGTCATATTTAAGCTTCCAAATCATGATTAATCATAATTATTCCAAACACCAAAGAAATATGATTAATCATGAAATGTAACGGTCAAAAAGAATATAAGCTTTCACTGGAAAGTCGATCGGATCGACTGAGATTTTTCTTGTATGGGAAAATTTGACTAAGAGGAGACAAGGTGGACCCGTTTTGGAGTTGTGAAGAAGACTTGGGTAAAGATGAGGGGCTGCTTTTGAAAAAAGTTAATATTAATCAATGGATTAAGATTACATAATGCAAAATTATGCTCTTTAAGTGGGAGATTACGAACCCAACTTCTTGTCTCTCATCGTAGTTAGTAAGATTCGGGGAGATCTTCCCCCTGAAAGAAAAAGTAAATGTGATCATACACTCAAATTAATTTTATTAATTAATATGGTTTTCAACGTCAATCACGCAAACATCCTAAATAATCATTCATCATCAACATGTAATGGTAGGACCCTAGCCCCTAAGTTGTAAACACACCTGAAACTCAACTCTTTTCACTCCTATAGCTAAGCTAACTTAAGTTGAGAGCTTCCTCCCATGTTGACTCTCTCTTCAAGAAATGATGGCAATCGGACCGGTGACATTTACATATTACAATGGAGATGTTGATTTTTTCAATCTTTAGAATGACGCTGACAAATATTCTCTTATTCATTCTATAACATGAAAAGAACAAGTCATACTAAATTAGCTGAATATATAACAACTTTTATTTGGACAATCATTATGATTGGGAGCAAAATTTAGACGATGAATTGAACGATGTGTATCCCTAGTTTCCTTACCTATGCAATTTTTAGAAGTGCACTATAATCATGTAATTATAATAATATTCATGTTATAACACGTAATATGTTAATTTCAGGGAGTACTCCTACCGTGACAATCACTTTTGATTGGAGCAAAATTTAGAATGTGAAGCATGCGTATCTATGGCTAGATATGGGAGATAAGTAGATGTTGACACGTGGGCCAGGGAAAGTGAGTATAGGGGCAAATTGACGGTAAGAGATCTGGGATTGAATCTCTAAGGATGGGGCCCAACCAATCGAACCCAAAGTGCCACCAAACGCATGAAAGATTTGTGTTTGCAAACTTTTCATGCATGAAAGTTTTGACTTTAAATGAGAAAATGAAAGATATTGGTGGGTGGTGTCGGCTCCTGAGATTGAGCACCCCAGTGCTATAGCAGCAGCAGGACCACGGCGAGGGTAAAAACGGAAATCCAAATAGTTCAACTGTTTGAATGTTCCAAATTTTGAATTTCTATAGGCTCTTTTTTCTAGCAGTTGAAGGAGCAGTTGGGTCAGAGGAAACAAATAGAAATGGTGGGATTCATGTTAGCTTCATTGGGTTTTGTTCCTCATTCCATCTGAGCTCTAGTGTACTAATTAATAAAGTACAAAAAATTTTAAAATACACCTCATTTTAGACTATTAAATTATTATTACTTTCATCTATATTAACTAATGATATCGATCCAATAATCTAAAAATCCGGTATATTCATGTACTGTATAAAATCCCTACAACCCCAACTTAAATGTGCAAAAATTTAGCAGTTTATAACCTTCTCTTTTGAACATTCCTTAATATGTAGAGCGTTGATTACTTTATTAATTGTTTTTTAATAATGAACATTACAAAGAATCAACCGGATATCATTTACCCATTTGATTGCGTATTCGCAAAATTTTAGTTATCGACTCAAACTAAATACATATGTTTATAGATTGTTACATTTTTTCGAATAAAAAATATACATCATTCTACAGTTGCATGATGATATGAAAAAGAAAGGAGAAAGTTTCTGGCTAGGTGCGGAAAATTGAATTTGATTCATCTTTCAACATTGGAGAAAAAAGATAACACAAAAGTAAGAGTCATTAGTATACAGATAGTGCCCTACAAATGTATGAGTACAGGCTAGGAAAATTAAAAATGCACTGTTGTGGGAGAGAGAGAAATATGTTATATATATATATATATATATATATATATATATATATATATATATATAGGACCATAGAGCTATACGGGAGGGGTACTTGTCAAACATGTTAGCTAAGGTAGGACGTGTCTTGAAGTGAGTTTGAACTTGTGAAATACTAGAGCTGGGACAGATTTTCTGTAGCCAAACCTTTCTTAATTTGATCAAACATAATTTTTGGAGCTTTGGGATTGGTCTTCTTTCCCAGACTTCCTGTCATTACTACTTACCGACGCAAAATTCTGAAAGCAAGCGTAGCCAATGGTCCGTCCATTAAGTTAACATCCAGACACAGACAGTACTTTTCCAACCTAATTTCTCCATGTGGCTCATAATAAACTCCATCATTCATCATGGACTAATTAACCAGTACTGTACGACCAATATAATAATATTTGTTGATTCACTTATTTACTTGCTTAATTAGCAAAGCTTTATACACCAAAGCACATTACTTTAATTAGTTTGATGAAATTCATCTTAGGTTGAAATTAATAGTGGACAAAACTCAATCATGTAGGCGAATGTGAATTATATATATACTCCAAAGTTGAATCACCGTACCATGCTCGCATCACATGCATCACATTCTTTTTAATTCCCTAGCTCCCCTATAATCGCAAATGACAAAAAACTCAAATACATTGGTGATTGGGCAAACATATAAACAATGCATTTACCTAACTGCAATCAATGGGTTTGAACTTTGAAGTCCCCTCAAGTTAAGCAAAGGGAATTCTTGCAACTCGACATGTAGTACATTGAACAGTTATAAGCTCAACTACGCTAATGCCCTTATCTCCATCATAATGTTTTTCAAAAAGTCGTAATGGCCTATGTTGTCCCATTAATCGACAGGTTGCGTTTCACTTTGACCTCTAATATCAAAGTCTCTTATAATATTTTGTCACGCCAATGATATTAACGAAATATAGAAGGAAACTAGTGATGGGTAAAAAAAAAATGACATGCGAAACATTATTCAACGAGAAATGTGTAACTTGATCACATTTTAGGGATCACTGTAGTGATTCAACCAATGTTTTTATAACAACAAACTCACATCATCAGGCAATTGTTTGCCTTCAAACCAAATGTCCAGTTTAATTAAACATGTTAAGGATATCACTAATACATTATTAATGCACATATTCACACGAAAACTAAACTGCGTGTTGCACACAAAATTAGACCAACGAGGAGAAAGGAGTATAGTGGGGAAGACAAGTGCAATCCTTTGGGCCCCGAGGTGTCCTGGGGTTGTGTTCCCATATTTACATATTGCACTGTCCTTGACTCTCACTTTCTCCCCCCCTTGGGATGTCCGCAACTCATCAACTCCAACCATCTCTCTCTCTTGTTCACTCAAAAAACAAATTTCCATATGCATCCATCATAATTAAAATAACATCACCATCATCAAACACTAATCTAATTCTCAAAAATCAAAGACCCCTCCAACTTTTTGTTTCCCCGTGTATAAATACCCCCACCACATGCATCAACTCCCTTGCATTTCCCCAATTCCCGAATTCCCATTTCATAAAATCCTCTCCTCAAATCTAACCCCCCCAAAATGGCTGAACCTGCTCAGCTACACTATCCCCACAACCAAACAAACCCAGTTAATAGTCCTACCTGTACTAGTGCTAGTGCTAGTCCAGTCCCAACCACCCGCTTAAAACTCTTCGGCTTCAATGTCCAAGAAGACGATTTAGATTCCTCCGTCGTGCTTGACTCGACCAAAAGTAGTAACAATACTTCTTCTGGGTCGCCGGAATCCGGCTCCGGCGGGTTTTCTGCCTCCGGCGAACGGAAATACGAGTGCCAGTACTGCTGCCGGGAATTCGCCAACTCCCAAGCCCTCGGCGGCCACCAGAACGCCCACAAGAAGGAGCGACAGCAGCTCAAGCGGGCCCAGCTCCAGGCCAGCCGCAACGCCGCCGTGTCGTACGCCCGAAACCCGATAATCTCCGCCTTTGCGCCGCCACCTCACCTGCTAGCTCCGTCGGGGTCCTTAATGGTACCGGCGGCGGCGGCCGGTCCGGCGAGTCCGTCGTGGGTGTACGTGCCGCGGACGGCGGCGACTCCCTTCCACGTGTCGCACGGGTGCGTGTTTCCCTCGGCGGGGACCAACCACGGCGGGAGGGCCGGCGGAGGGAGCTACGGGTACGGCGGGGGTGCGGTGGAGTCCCCGGCATTGATGACGTCGATGGTGGGCCCGCATCATCAGGTGCAACAGAGCCGGACCCACGGGAGAGCGGACGGGCCATCGTTGAGTAGGTTCACGAAGGGGGATGGCGGGCCCGGATTTGATGACGCATTGGGCCTGGACTTGCACCTTCGACTCTGACCCGGTTCGGGATGTGAAAGCTCGGGGTTTTTACAAAATGATGACTCAGCACCGTGATGATGAATTTCAGGTCGGCTTTGGGGAGGTGGGAGGGAGAAGCTCCTCTACTAATGTTTATTTGGGCTAGTGGAATATCATCATCTTTGTACATTTCCAAATTTATTTATTAAATTTTTTATATAAAGTAATTTCATGGGCATTTAGCATTGCTCACTGGTCTTATTCTAGATCTCGTCATCTTCGTCATCTTTCCGGCAAGTAGGTCCACTTATGTATTTTTAAGAGTAGCTAGAATGAGTATAAGTAGAGTAGTAGTACTAATGAGAGTGACTGACTTATACTTTCAACTGATGCGGCAATATTTCATTTGTATACGGTAATATTTCATTTGTATATGCATGAAGCACATACGGATCAATGGCTGACTCGATTGGGTATTATTGCTCTCAACCCCACTTACAAGTTAGAATGATGGAAGTGGGACCTTGGTATTTTCTACGTATTAGTGAGTGAGCCGTCGACATAGTGTCTTTAATGCGCACCTAATTAGACAGTCAAGCTTTGCTTGGCGGCTACGGCTGATGTACTAGTAGAAAACATGAAACACATTCCAGTCATTGCGAAATTTCGGAGATTCATGAAAATTTCTCTGAACTGAGGGGTCATTTTAGGTAAAATTAGTGAACTTTTAAGACAAGAAAAGATGAGAAAATGCTCTTCATTAATTTAGCAGATGCCATGAAGTCGCTTGATACTTTATGATGTGAACACTAAACATTAAAATAACTTAAGGATAAAGTAGTGAAAGATGAGTATGCCAATTGGAGCTAAAAGTAATAAGATTCCAGTAGATCTTGTCTCTAATTAAGTTTGGGAATTTACCAGTTGGCTACAAAGGAATACATCTTAGGAGCTCCTCCTCAATCTTTTGAATAAAAAGTACTTTTGTTTTTGAAAGAATTAGTCCTAAAAATGCTTTGGTCATTTGTTGTAACACGTACATCGAAAACTGCTTAAGTTTCGGAGCTACTATTGACACTTCAGATTAGTTTTTCCACTTTTGAAAAGCAGTTTGGCTTATAATATGGATATGTTGATCAAAAGCTGTAGAGTGCTACTCCTTTTGGGGTACCAATTGGCAGTTGGATGCCTCACCAAATGGGATCAATTTAGAGTTAATTTATCCAAAAGTAACATTTTTTCAGGAGTTTCGGAGTCACCAGAAACTCCAACGAACCCTTTGATGATTTGTTTGTTGGTGCCTTATTTTCATCACTTCTCTTCATCTTGACTAAGTGGTGATCGATGGAGATTAACGTGGGACCAATCACATGCAGACCAATCTCCCACAAACTGATACAAAAATCACGGGTTTAATTGGATATAATTAGCTGAAATAACACTAGCAAGCTAGAGTTAATTAAGTCAAACACTAACAATCTTTCAATGTCCCCCTCTAATTATTAACAGATTGATCGACTAGTTTATTCGTCGACATAGCCGCTAATAGGGTCTGATGGAAGTTAATTGGTTGCTGATGTCCAACCACAGAAGCAGCTGGATTGTTGAGAGAGAAGTGGGTTGATTTGATCAAAATTAAACAAAGCGAAAGCTTACGTGTTAATTAGCACTAAACCAAGATAATGCATGCCGATTAAGCAAGCATGCTGTATACTTACGCACCATTGATATATAGTTCTATGGTCTAGCTAGCTATGGTTTTCTTCCCACAAACAAATCTTAAGTAGTAGTTGCTTGGTCAAAAGGTAGGTGTGGCAATGCCAAATATGGCACCATTTGTTGGTGCAAATTGCATTCTAGAACTCAAAAGTTGCAATGCAATCCAATTAAAGTGGGTGCTTTTTTGCACCAAACCTAAAACTAGAGTTAGATTTCTACAAGGGAACACAAGATAATTAATTAAGTCATCCTAGCTTTGGGGTTTACTGGGATTGAGTAGTTTTAGGGGTTTCTCCTTTATGTTTCTTGTTTGTTTTTGGCATGGAATTTTGGATGGTTTGAGAAGAAATTAAAGAATGGGAAAGAAGGTTGATAGGGTGTGCAATAAGCATATATGATCATAGATTTTGAAAACTTATGCACTTGAAAAAGCTCATCTCTCTTTTTAGAGCTTTTTGACAATAAGAGAGTAGGTGAGGCACAAGAAAGCAAAATCAAACTCACTCCCGCTACTTTGCCACTAGTAACATATTATCCGCATATTGGGCCCAATTCACGCTCCCTTATGAATGAACGAAATAATTGATATTTTTTACTTTTATAGTATAGCATAAATACCTGTACTACCTTATTATGAATCCAATTTTAGCTTAGTTAATATGGTGAAGGTTGATTTGACATCCACTTGGCATTACAAATCATTCTCCGTTAATTAATCCCTAGCTAGCTAGTTAGCAAGAGTCACCCTCCACTTAATTAGTTTGATGTGATTATAATCCGGAAGCCATCTAAAATTAATTAAATCAAGTGATTAATTAGTGTTTAGTTAAGCATCGATTGACGTCGTCTCGGTTCCGAGTCACCATGATCCAATTAATTTCTGGCTCAGTTTAAATAATGGATTGGATGCCTTTAAATGTGGCAAATCAATGTTAATCAAAAATGCTACTCAGTCCCCCCAAAAGTAAGCCCGGGACCATGGAAAATATTGGTTCTCAATTAATCATATTTTCATGTGATTTTGCTTTCAATAACCCTGCAGCTAGAAAATGGCCTGTGCTGGAAATTGACCTTCAACAACAACCAATCAAGCATAAGTTATATTGCGTTCATAACACTTATACCGGTTCCATGATAAACTAATCGCTTTTCAGAAATTTCCTGTCATTTTGAAAATTGAGGTAGTTAGGTTCGAGTCTTCATTTATCCGATACTCGGACACAGTGTAATACATGCATCCGAGTTAATTGTGGGCTACATAAGTAAAAATTAATTATCGTTTAGTCAATTAGCTAATCAAGCAGCTTTTAGATTGGCTTGATTTGCAGTTTCGCTAGATACATTTAATTTCCGTGAATCAGATCCCTTGGCATTATCACCGATCTCCCCTTGGAGGACTGTAATTATATTGACTAATCAATGAAAGCTTTGTCTTTTATCTTATTTTTTAAAAAGGTAAAAGATTAAGATGTGAACTTATTATAGATGTGTGAATAATCCCCAAATAGTACATATGACCTAGTGGGTAAGCATATATACTTACAAAGAGCTGTAATGATCTCCTTGTCGGGAGCCAACAGTAGATTGAGACTAATTGAAGGAAACACATAAGATCCATCTTTGATCTAAAGTAGCACCCAAAGTCTCAAAAGCTATTTATAAGGTACAAAAGAACAGATTTGCAAAAGAGTTTTCCCATGTCGATCGGATGATCTTTTTAAGATTGCCAAGGGGTCAGGCCTTTTTATTGAGGGAAGAGGCTCCATCTGAACACCAACAAGACAGTACAAAGCCTACTTCAATGCCCCACATAAACGCACTGCACAGGCTTTACTGTTTGTTTGCTCTTTAGTCTTTAGTTTTTGTACTTTTGCAGTGTCCAAACATGTGCTCTATGTTTCCCACACACTTACCAGCTTTCAAGTTCAACCATGTATGTTTGAATGAGAACTTGAGAAAAGGGAAAGGGTTCTTCTCATTAGGACGTACGTCTATTATTTGTAACTATCTAACGATTAATGTGTGTATCTATAATGTATTTAGAATTTAGATCAATTTTGAGATAATATTAACTTTAGTACTATATCAATGTGAGATTCAATCTCTAACACTTGGGAAAAAGAGAAAAACTGTGTAAACAATGCGACTAGTCTACTATGCCTAATTGGGGTTTTCAAACCTAGTACTTGTGTGCTCCTCTACTCTTCATAAAGGAGTTTTGTTTGTTGTAAAATGAATGTGCCTTTCTAAAAGATGTTTTACTTCAAACTTACTCATTCCATATATACACTTGACTTTAGAAGAGGGAATATTAATGTACTTGCTGACTTTAGACCTTAGGATTAAAGTTCATCAATGACTCATGAAGTTCCCCTTTTTTTCTGTCCGGTCAATTTACCATGAAGTCTTTAATGATGATAGTGAACTGAGCCAATCTTTTCAACCTAAAATTTAGATTCAAGTTAATTACTTGTGAATTAGGGGGCCACATGAATCAAGATTCAAGCTCTTTTTTATGGGCTCGGATTAATTAACTTGAGAGCATCTCCACCCATGTTGGGTGGATTGCCTTAGGTCTAAGGGCAATTTGGAGCCCTCCAAATTGCCTTTGTTGTTTCCACCCAACAAGGGCAATTTGGAGAATCAATCCAAAAAATTAGAATTACAAAACAAACCCCCAAATCAGAATTACAAAAGAAACCCAAAAAATAAAATAATTACAAACTGACCCCCCAAATCAACGGCCCAAGACTTGCTCGCAGATCAATCCAACGGCCCTCAACAACCCCGGTGAGTGCGCGACGTCGCAGCGCACTCACAATTTTTTTTAAAAAAAAAACCTCCCTCGTCAGCTTTTGCAGCCGGTTTGTCGGGAGTCCGAGGGCGAGTCCGAAGACCTCGTCCGACGTCAATCGCCGCCCTCGCCTTCGTCCGCGAGTTCGATTCCTTGGCACTGATGGAGACTGTTTTTGCGTCACCCGTCCGATTCCGCGGGCAATCCGTCGATTGCCCGTCCGAAACAAACGCTGGTGGAGATGCTCTGAGTGATGGAAATTTGAAACTTGAGGTTTCTTGGAGCAAAAAATCTAGAACATAAATTGAATATACGGTTAATGTATTCCAGCAAAGTAGTACCTTGTTAAAAGTTCCAATCAAGAAAAATCTTGCATATATATATGTGGTGAGGCAACCATTTGAAATTTCATAAATTCGAAATTATAAAATATGTATGTGGGGATTTCTCTCGATGTACATGAGATTGGACTAGACAAGTATAGTGCCCTCTTTAAGAAAACTGCTTGGCATGCATGAATCACCACCATCGTACCAAATATTCCAGAGAGGCCAAAGGGTCATTTTCATCATGCCAAACTAGCTAAGGGTAAACAGCAAGTCTCGAATATGTAATCAAGAACAAGAAATCAACAGTTAAAAAACCAATAAGTTCTCCAACCTTGCAAGTTCCCAAAAAAACATGGTACACCCTAAGTCAAATGTAGTTGATATCATGATAACTTAACCTACAATGTAGTTGAGCACAGCTGATAGGTCCACCAATGGTGAAGATTGGAAAAAACATACCCTTATCAAATTTTTTGCCATCTGGGTCCAATTTCATCAACTTTTTCTCTTGTCATGTTGGTATCATATACATAGATATATAGCCACCCCTCTTAAGACTAACTCGACGAAGCTGCAAATGCAAAGCCTTTACTATATTTCTTTTGGAAGGACAAACCTCGCTCCACTCAACTATTTGCTCCTTATCAAACCAATGTGGAAGTCCCCACAACTACAGGTGCATCTCTTTTGACCTCCTGCGACACCCTGATAAAGTAGCTAGGAAGTACTAGGAACTATACTTTAACACCCAAAGTGATTATTTTTGCTTTGTGTGTACCTTCAATCGGAAAACCACTTTAGTTCTATGGGACTGTGGTCCTCCTTCATTTCTTTTCCAAGTGTATTCTTCTTTTTTTCCCACCCAACATTAATGTGAAATTGTAGGGTTCTTTCGTACTATGTATCAATCACATGCCTACAATTTTTGAGATTAAACTTCAACGTCAAGATTATATACTTTGATATCCACTTCGTTCTGATCTCAAAACTACCTTAGCAATGAAAATAAGACGTGCATTACAGGTGAGAAATCGTTTCAGAATTCGTACTTTGAGATCAATTTGACCAATTGCAAAAGTAACATCACTAGAGAAAGAAGTTGGTAAAATACATCAGTGGTGTTGAGGTACCTAATGTGCATTTTTGTTGACTCACTCCTCTTGCCCAAAAGTCCATATATACTTTACCCAATCAAGTCATGATCCATAAGCCCAAATACCAGAGTTTGACAGTTTTATGCATCTGCTTCATCATATAAAGCTTGAATTCCATGAAAAGTATCATGAAAATAGTAAAACTCTACCAAAAAGTAATATCGACTAACTGTAAGGTGTTCGTTGACAAGTCTAAAGACACTAGTATTATCTGCTTCCTTGAGGGTAGCAGAACAAACAAAAAATATAAAAGATGAGGTTACAAGGTTAATCATGTATGACCCAAAACTAACAAGTAATGTCACACAACCCGGATTAATATAAATTCTACCAATCAGTCATACTAACAGGCTGAGTAAGGTAAAAGGTTGTACACCATTCATGGCAAGACAAGTGGTTCCTTCTGTTCAACCTGTGACGCCGTTTTTTCTTCGATTGGCAGCTTATTTTGCTCTTGTTCAGTGGGTTGTGATTTTGCAACTGGGGGATTCTTTTGCTCTTGTTCAGTGGGTTGTGATTCTGCAACTGGGACACACGGTCTCCAGACAATCTCTTTGCCCACGTCCATAAGGGCTACACCTTTTGCAGTCAATTTAGCTCTGATCTGATCGCTCTTTGCAAAATCTTTGTTTTGCCTTGCAATCATTCTCTCTTCAATTTTTTTCAAAACATCCTTTTCCTCTAGCCCCGCTCTCTCCAATGTCTTCAGTTTGAACTGCTGCAGAACCTGTCCGGAGCAGTATACATTTGTTGTTATTACTTTGATCCAAAGATTCATTTGCCTTCAAATTTTGAAGGGAACAAGCAAGAGGAGGTATTACCTCAGAGTACTCCTCCTCGGATAGCAAACCCAAAATGGTCAGAATCTTTTCAATTTCTTTCTTTACTTCGACTAACGACTGAATCTTTGACAATTGTTGTTGCTTCGGCAGCTTCTTCTACAAAAAGTGAAAAAGAAAAATACTCTGTGACTCCAAAGCCATATGCACACCTAAAGTAAGGAGAGAGCACATGTACAAAGTGAATCTTGCTGGAACTTTACCTTGAGAGCGTTCAAATCACTGTTTATGAACTTTAAGGCATCTTGGAAAGCACCGGGCAATAAGTTTGCAGTGTTCAAGTCATCAGACATTTTAGTCTCGAACTCCTCCCGTAGCTTACTGATGCGTCGCTCAGCATCTGGAGTAATTTTAACTGTTTTCCCATTTTGTACAATGCCTTCCTTCTGGCCACTTTCTTGAAATAGAGATAAAGCATCCTCACAATCTTGCAAGGTCTAACAATCAAAAACAGCAGACAATAAGATACTAGTTACAGAAACATAAAACTCCTTTGTCTGCATTTGAGCCCAGATGCACGTCTGAGGTTATCTTTAGCTTCTGTTCAAGTACGTTGAACCCCAGTTAAGTACCTTTAGAGAGTTATCTATGCAGCTCAATTCGGAAATATCAATGAGAAGACAGACATTATACACACAAAGAAAAGCTCATGGAAACTTAAACCAAATACTATTCTGTTCCATCTATATCAGTGATTCAGTATTTCAGTTGTACTTCACTTGCTTAACGAATAGTTCTAAATAGTAATCTTATTGAGCCAAACTACATCAGAAAAGTCTCCAAACAGCCATCAGTTCAGAAGACATAGGCCAAAAAGAACGATACTGGGAATAACCCAGCAAGACAATAATGGTAACAAAACCCAAACAGGAAGCATGGTCAAATAGAAAGTTTGGTGCGACATTTATTGCAATTACTATCTAGATACGCAAAAATTAGCTATGCAAGGCAGTATTCTGTTAAAGGAAGGTTCTGGAGACTGTTAGAAATTTAGCAATTGAGTGGCTAAGGACTGAAAGACAAACTTCTAGATGAAAATCGTTCAGAACCAGAGAAGCCATATACCTGATATATGTAATAAACAGCATCTGACGAACTTTCCAGCTGGTCTATTGTGTAGTTGAGAGGAGACCTATAGTGAGCACTTATCAAGAAGTGCCTCAGAGCCAGTGGATGATATTTCTTGGTAATCTACTCGATAAGGGAATTTTATACATATTAAATGGTGATAGAAGATGGCGTATATAGAAGTTCTAAGAAGCATTAGAAAAAAGTTAGCCCCATTTACCTCCCTAATAGTGAAAAAGTTACCCGTGGACTTTGACATTTTCTCATTATTATTGGTAACGTGCCCATTGTGCATCCAATAGCTCACATTACTCTCTTGGCACGCTGCACAGCTCTGGGCAATTTCATTCTCATGATGTGGAAAAATCAGGTCAATACCACCACCATGAATATCAAACTGAAATGTCAGATAATGTGCGCTCATCGCACTGCATTCAATGTGCCATCCAGGTCTTCCAGGTCCCCAAGGACTGTCCCACCTCGGTTCACCTTCCTTTGCAGACTGCAAATAAAGATCATAAATTCATAAATAATTAACAAAAACAGTAAGAACGAGATGCGGGGTTTGGGTTTTCAGACCTTCCAGAGTGCAAAATCTGCAGGATTACGCTTTCTTGAATCAATAGCAACCCGTTCACCAGCTCTATTATGTTCCAACTTTTGTCCAGATAACTGGCCATAATTTGGAATTTTCTCAACAGAGAAAAATACATCTCCATCAACTACATAAGCATAGTCTTTGTTGATGATCTGCAGGATATTACATTCATTAAGAAAAAAATTCAGGTCTAGAAAAAAAAAAAGGCATACAATCACAACAGAAAAGCTTCTAGAGCATTGTCAAACTCAATCCCAATTATTCCGCTATCCTTGACATAAATAAATTGACTCAAACCTCCACAGATTTATCAGTTTCAGGAAACGTAAACTTCTAAGAAATACAATGGCTTGACAAGGATAAGCAATGAAACTCTAAATTATAAAAGAAAAAGAAACCCACATACACAAGTGCCTTACTAGTTAGAAACTTAGCCTACACATTCAATATAGAAATATTCCAATGGAAAGTATTTGCCCCCACTGGACGTTATGTGAGTCACCATAAGCAAGTCAACAATCCAGCCCTAAAAGTGGTAACTTTGTACACGTATGTACAGATGCAAGCGAGAAATTGCATTTTATATAATATCTCCTAAACGCAAGAACGGGAGCAAGCAGAAAACCTGTGTAATCATATCCTTGATGTCTTCCATGTGATCAGAAACACGCGGCTGATAGGTTGGAGGAAGGCAGAGGAGATCACCCATGTCCTTGAGATATTCTTCGCAAAAACGACTACTTAAGCTCAATGGGTCTTCCCCAAGCTCTTTTGATCGATTAATTATCTGCAATGTCAAAACATCATCAAACTCTACATGTGCTATTATTCCCTCAACAAAAATGAAAAAGAATAAGATACATATCATCCCTGCTTTTGTTCAAAGCGCTCACCTTGTCATCAACATCGGTGAAGTTCCGAACATAGATAACCTCATAGCCCAGATGCTCTAAGTATCTGCAAAGTTTCAATGTCATGGTATGCATAATTAGCTACCACAAACTAGCCTTCAATTCTATTACTTTAGCTTTATTAAACTAACAACAAAAGCACTGTGAAATTCAAAAAATCGAAGCAAATTAAACAGAACCCAAAAGCCCAAACAAGAAAAAGTTCATAAATTTAATAAATTCGAAACTGATCAAAACTAAGCACATTGAATTGAACAACTGGGTATTCATATCTGCAAAGTACAAACAACGAGATTGAAGTTGCGAACCTGTAGAGGACGTCGAAATTGACGGCGGCGCGGGCGTGGCCGAGGTGGCTGAGGGCGTAGGCGGTGACGCCGCAAACGTACATGCTGACCTTGCCCGGAACTTTCGGCTTGAAGATCTCCTTCTGGCGAGTCATCGAGTTGTAGACCGTGAACTCCTTTTTTCCGGCCATTCTTCCGACGATGACGATGACGGCGACGGCGACTCGCCTCTTTGCTGTGTTCAATTCTCTCTGCTAAAATCGATCTCGGAGAAACCCTAGCGCCCCCTTTTTATTCCCGATTGGATTCCCCCGTGTAAAACAAGCTTCCCTTTCCTTTTCCTGACCTTTTTTACTCTCGTCTTTTCTCTTATGACAAAAGTTTAACTGCCGTTATTTACCGTTTACTGTCGATAACTGAGGGAGGTTAAATTTTCTCCTTGCCGGTTCTTTCACCAATAAGTGGTACTAGTGACCCTTTTTTACCCTGGTGGACTGGGCTGGTAAAAGAACAAGGCAAAAGGCAAACGGGCATTAACTACGATTGAAGAGAAGAAGCTGATCTAATTACTCTCCATGATTGATCTGATTCCTATTTTGAAGGGGATATGATTATCAATCTACCAATAGTAATTGGATTATTTACAAACCCGAATTCCTAATTTGAAGTACGGAATTGGAACTTAATATTAGCAACTGACTCTCTCATTCCATACTTAGTATGTACGAATGCATTTGTTAGCATTGAACTTGAGATTAATCTATGACCTACTATTACAGTAGAGTAAACTCGTCAAAGCTTTCGTAGTAGAGAAATTCTACATGTGAAATGTCTCTATAAGCCCAACAACATATTCGACAGGCACAGTAAGGCCCGGCCCATTTCTCCGGGTAATTAGGTTAGTGTACCCAAAAGTGAACTGTCACAAAAGTTGTGATAGTACACAATACCCATACAAGGATGCCGGAGACAAAACTTTGAGGAAGCTGTTTCTTTGATTTTATGAAGTGAAATTCTAGGAGCTTATGATGACGTTGTCGGATAATTTCAGTCACTTTTATGGAAGTTTGGTGCCTGCCCAATCACAAGGCCCCATCAAACATATGGATCAGAAGTCAAACCCCAGCTACCTACACAAGCGCATTCTATCATGAAACCTTAACTTAATTGGTCTACTGCGGCCTTGGTGATCCACAAACTAATGCTTCTCTTAAACAGACAGATCATCACCACTAACTACTATGTTTAGGGATTTGCATGTAGACAAAAATACTCTTTCCATGTTTAAAAAAAGGAGAACGATTGACAATTGGAATGAATGGAGATTATTTCAATTTTTTAATTTTCGTTCGGTTATGATTTTCATTAATATTTATTGACAGGATCGGATTATGGTACATTTTTTTTTCTTCTCTTGTACACCTCTTTTAATTTCAACCATTAGATTGAATGATCATAAGAAAATCATCTGACACAATTACACAAGGATGTGCATAATGAGAAAAATGGTATTTGTGAAACAACAATTTTTGTATGGTGGCCCTAGACTACTTTGATTCAATTTTTCGAATTCCTCACTAATTTGTGTCATGATCGGAACCGTTCAATTTATCCATTATCATGTCAATATCATCTCTGTAAAAAATCAATCAAAATCGAGATCGTTTAGTAATCTAATTGTGTGAAATATATAGACGGTATAATTAGACGTTAAACGAACCATCTATATATTTCACAAGTTACATAACCAAACAGTTTCGGA
Organism: Spiraea crenata; assembly: GCA_033992175.1. Taxonomy (NCBI): domain Eukaryota; kingdom Viridiplantae; phylum Streptophyta; class Magnoliopsida; order Rosales; family Rosaceae; genus Spiraea; species Spiraea crenata. The sequence goes on from JAVBHV010000066.1 coordinate 2,956,758, forward strand.
TTTGATTGATTTTTTGCATGGATGATTTAGAGAAGATAATGAATAAAGTAAACAGTTTCGATCATGACATAAACCAGTAAGTAGCCCAAAATTCTCCTTTGTGAAAAATCACTTCCCTTTATCAACATGTAGGGAAATCAACAAATATGTAGCTTCACCCACATCCACAAATCAAGTCCTGAAATTTCATAATTTATGGTACGGTACTTACTATTTTCTCTACGGATAGTTTTGCGCTGCTAAGCCTTGAGCAGCTTGGGGCTGCTTGAGACTGACGTGGCGGCCTCAGTGCCTGACAGATGCAATTGAAGTTAACCCATGGTTTAGCAGCCCCTTTTTTTAACTCTAGTAAGAAATAAAACAACAGAGGAATGAGAAAACACTTTGCTCGTTCTTCCCAAACGATTCCGACCACCGTGCACCGCGGAATCAGATCTCCACCCCAAGATCTGGTAGTTTCGCCGCCCTCATTTCGGAACTCGCCTGGTCGCTAGCAAGGGATTTGATCAAATTCCGATTTGGGGATTTTTGGTCGATTCCATAACCAAACTTGTTGGCTTCACAATTCACACGGAACCGATCGGTGAGAGAGTCGATCTGCAAATTTTCCTCCTTTTCGAAACGGAGAATTCACCGTCGATCCCGACGACACCGACGACAACCTCCGTCCTGTCTTCCTCTCCTCCTCCTTCTCCAGGTCCTCTGCCGCCCAAACCGACCGCATCGCAACCAATTCCGATCACTCCATCACTCCCGCCACCGCCCCACCGCCTCACCTATGGCGTTCCGGCTTGATACGGTGATTTCCGCAAACTCCCCACCCCATGAAGAATCCAATTTCACCTTCTTGTACATTGTATTGCTCTTGCTTTTATGTATTCATTTTGTAATTCGCGTTGAAATTGTATTTTGGATTTTGTATGGCTGGCAACTTTTGTTAGTGAAATAAAAATGTGAAATTTTGTACATGTTTGTGTTGACGAAAGTTTGGAAATGGAGAATTGCTGTTTCCAGAAGCTGAATTTGCTGCTTCAGAGTCAATGTAAAACCTTCTCATGCGTGAGGTACAACCATGTCATGCATGTGGTGCTCTGGAAACAGCAACTTCAGCTTGGACAAAAGCCATTTTCCACTGGCAAATTAAGTTTTTGGAAAATGAAGTTGGAAAATTTCTTTCTTGTCATCCCTTGGTTGTTATGGAATCGACCAAAAATCCCCAAATCCGAATTCGATCAAATCCTTGCTTACGATTAGGCAAGTTCCAAAATGGGGGCGGCGAAACTAGCGGATCTCGGGGCGGAGATCTGATTCCGCGGTGCCCGGTGGTCGGAATCGCTTGGGAAGAACGAGCAAAGTGTTTTCTCATTTCTCTGCTGTTTTATTTCTTACTAGAGTTAAAAAAAGGGGCTGCTAAACCATGGGTTAACTTCAATTACATCTGTCAGGCAGTGAGGCCGCCACGTCAGTCTTAAGCAGCCCCAAGCTGCTCAAGGCTTAGCAGCGCAAAATTATCCTTTCTCTACCTGATGGTATTAGATTGCTGTATTAATAAGATGAGAGATCAACATCTTTTTCATTTCTGACGTGCTAGTGAAGAATCTCATGAGAGAGGTTTGAAATTTGAATATTTCACTTTGTTCCCTTACCCATTTAAGGTAAGTCTTCCTACATTCCTGGTAGCTCAACATTCTACTGATTTCAACATGGGAGACTGACTGCAAATCCTGAAATAAGCTTCCTCTTATCAGTAATTGAAAAGCTCATTCTCAAACAATACACTGATCCAAAAATGCAAAACTTCAATCTTCACAAAACCACAATTGTCACAAGACTCGCAACTGTAAAAATGTCAAACCTGTCTCCACAATGCCAAAAAAATCCTATGGAGACCAAGAATTAAGCAATGAATTCAATTAAAAACCGTAAACAAAAAAGATGCAACATCAAATTAACTCATAATGATTTCTGCCTCTGCATTCTAATTTCTTCATAGAACCTGTCAATAAACATCTGAGCCTTGAGGTCAATTGAAGCATCTTCAATTTTATCTCCCCAATCCAACGGCTCCAACAACGCCACGTCATTTCCCTCTCCATTCGCAGCTGGAAGAGCTTCCACAATGAAATCTCCAAACACATCTTCTCCTTCAACTCTGAATCTCCCCCAACATTTACAGAGCAAAAACAGAGAGTACATGTCTCGGTAGATTGTGCTCTTCCTAAACTGCTTTCTGTGTTGACGAATGAGGGGAAAGCTCGTATTTGAAGGCGAAAACTCGTATTCCCCGAGGAATCCATAGTTGTAATGCTCCATAAGCTTCAACTTCTTTGAATTCTGTGGCTTCCAATGCCCAATTGAGTGCTTTCGAAACGATAGCTTTCGAACTTTGGCAATGAAGATGAAGATTTTCAGAAGGTTTGAGATCTTCTGGAAAATGGGTAGTCTTTCTTTCGACATTTTGGTTGAAGATTTGAAAGTTAAAGAATGGGAAAATCACTCTCTTTTGGTTTTAGAAAGTTTGAGTTGGGGTTTGTTGAAGAGAAGCATTTAAGGATGCAAAAAGTGGAATGAAGTGAAAGGAATCTAATTGGTGGTTGGGAGCCAAGCTGTAAAAAGATGGTATATTGGTCGGTTGCTTCTTGTTTTTTGATAGGCTTGATTGATGTAAAGGAATAATTAAGCAAACTAGCCGTTGGACTTTGGAGCCCAAGTGGGTTTCCTTCCGTCTATAATTCTATTCTTGGAAGCTTGGAGGTTAAGTTTTAACCATGTGATTAGAGGAATCCAAGTTTAGAATTAGAACTATGATTTAAATCAATGTGATTGTGTAGTTACATTGCCAATTAGCATACCAAAGCGACATTGCATATGGAGCAAGGCCCGTCCATCGAGTTATTGGGTACTAAAATGCTGCCCTAATAAGGCCGATATGGAGGAATTATTTTGAAAGAATTTCATAGTAGCATTCATATTGTTTGGTCATATGATGAGACATGTATTTAATAGTGAAGCACATGCTTCGATATCATTTTATGTCTGATTAAGTATTGTACTTTTGAATTTTATATTTTTATAGCGGATTCGGCAGACCTGACAAATTATATTTGGAGGCATTATTTTGAAAAAGTTTGTAGTTTGAGCAAGTCTACAAAGTTAGTTAGACATTGTTTTGTATGGAAGCATACAAATATACATACCGTACGGTGTTGGGCATGCAGATCTCTCAAGGCTTTCTGTGCTTCTTTCTCCTCACATCCTTTCTCCGGCCAGGAAAAAAAATAAAGGAGATCTTCTATAATTTCGCACGTGAGGGGTTATTTCTTGGTTTCGTCCAGTCATTAATAACTTGATTATTTTTAGATAATAGTAGATAGAAACAACGCTCGTAAGGAGTCCTATTGAAACCAAGAAATATAGGCCTGCCTGCCATCCACACCAGAATAAATGAAGTTTTCCGAAAAAACCCGCTAGTGGAGGAAGACCTCCTAAGGATAAGAGACATAGGGCTAAAGAGAGAGCCAAAAAAGGATCTTTTGTGTATAATCCTGCATAATATCTCCTCATTCCTCAATATTGTTTGCTTAAAGAAAACGAACAGTTTCCTTGCAAAACTATACAACTACATGTAGCGCGCGTTTGACTTATCCCTGTTGCTCTGAACTCAGAGAAAGAGAATAAAGAAATGTGTCATTTGACAATTTCAAACTATTGGACTTGACCTTTTGTTGAACAACACACAAAAGAATATAACTGGCTTCTGTGATGGTAGCCGTTAGCCAGTGCACATCGACAGTATCATCTAGGTTTTTATCCCGATTTCTTTCCTTCATTACTCTCTTCATGGGTTTTGTCAACATTTTAAACTCAGCTGCCTCTCAAGTTAGCAATTCCGATACAATAAGAATGTCGTTAATAATAATTACAATAATAGAAACAGATTTGACTGCCTCGGCTCGATTCAAATGTATCCATCGAAGTATAGAAATAAAAAATTTGAAATTGAGATGACTCTAAAACTAGCAATTCAAATACAATAAGAATGTCGTTCATAATAATTACAATGATAAGAACATATTTGACTGGTATGATGTATCCAGCGAAGTACAGTAACAAAAATTTGAAATTGAGATGCCTCTAGAACTAAAACTAGTAATCCAAATGGAAAAAGAATGTTGTTCCTAATAATTGCAATGACAAAAACACATTTGATTGGTGCAGTCCGGTTCAAATGTATCCAGCGAAGTATAGTAAAGAAATAAATAAATCACTAAAACAAAATCGTATGATTTTCTTTCTGATTTATGCTTGATACACTCCCTCCTTTTGAATGCTTGAAAAAGTATGAAATATGTAACAATTGCAATGTTAACCTAACAACAGAAGGAAAATTACGAAATTGTATATTTAGACCATTATCAATCAGATTAGCCTCTCATTAGACATCAGATATGAAACACGCAAGTCTTTAGATAACGCTTCACTTTTCTTGAAAAAAAGTAAAATGAATTTCTTGAAAGTGAGAAATCAGTTATGAAACTTCACCAATCATTAACAAGTAAATGTCAAGAACAAGGTGAAAAAAATGTTTGGGTTTCTAATTTTTGTGGTAGCTACAAAGCCTAAAATCCCTAAAATGAAAAATAGTTTCGAATCAACGGCTTGGAAGAGAGATCGAACCAGGTAGCCCAAATCCAACGGCGGATACACCCAGCCTCACTCAAAAACGACGCATCACCCGGGAAACCTCAGCGGTGCGCACATCACACTTACCGCGCATATTAGCCAACACCCAAAAGAAAAAGGAAAAAAAAAAAAAAGCCCAAAAAAAAAAAATATAAAAACCCGAACGTTAAAACGCCCACAACTCGTATATAAACTTTCGTTTCCCGGCGATTTGCGAGAGAAGAAACACAAAACACAAAAACACAAAAACGAAACCCAATTGGGCTGTGGGGAGAAAATTATCGATTTTCCGGGAAAAGGGAATTGATTTTCCGGGAAAATTAGGGGGCGGCAGAGAGAAACAGAGGTTTGATTTGATCTGAGAGTGGTGGGGGTTTGCCGATAAATGGTGTATAGCGGAACGCCGGAGGAGAGAGTGGCGGCGGAGACGATGGCGATGGGGTCGGAGCGGGCGAAGCCGCTGCACAATTTCAACTTGCCTTGGGATTTGAAGTGGGGGAACCAGAGGCACCTGAGGTGCATGAAGGTCAGCTCCGACGGCGAGGGGTCGGGGTCGGGGTCGGGGGCTGATCGGCGATCCTCGGCTGCGGGGATGATGACGACGGCTCGTCGGAGGGAGGCGGAGTTCGACAGGGCGCGGAGGTTTCGGGGGGCGAGGATCGAGAGCAGCAGCGCGGCGGCGGCGGCGGAGGAGGAAGGGATCGAGGCGGTCAGGGAGAAGCTCATGTTTGATCTCAAGGCGGAGGCCGATAAGATGAAGTACGCGATTTTCAAAGAGGGGGAGGCGGCGACGGCTGCGGTGGTGGCGGCGGCAGAGGAGGAGGACGAGGACGTCGAGATGGCGGAGGTTGGGGAATCGTCGCCGTCTCCGGCGGTGGCTGCGGCGGATGTGAGGCCCTGGAATCTGAGGACTAGGCGGGCCGCGTGCAAGGCTCCGATTGTCGCCGGCGGTGGCGCTTCCGGTGCCGGCGGCACCAAGGGGCTGAGAATTGAAGAGAGGAAGGCGAATTACGCGCCGATGAGGAGTGAGGCGGCGACCAATGGCGGCAGCGCGAGGGGAGGGGCGTCCGGGTCGGGCTCGGGCTCGGGTTCGGGCCAGGAGAAGGAGCGGCCCAAGTTCTCGGTGTCGCTGACTAAGAAGGAGATCGAGGACGATTTCATGGCGATGCTCGGCCACCGCCCTCCCCGCCGCCCTAAGCGGCGGCCGAGGAATGTCCAGAAGCAAATTGATGTAAGTCAAAATCAAACCTTCACAAATTTAACACTCTTTTGTTGATCAAAGCTTTCCTTTTTACAATTTACAACCAATTAACTGTTTTGGTTGTTTGTTTTTGGTGGCCGTGGCGACGCCGGTGCAGACGCTATTTCCGGGGATGTGGTTGACGGAGGTCTCGGCGGAGAATTACAAGGTCCCAGAGTTCCCTGAAACTGCCAAGGTGATTGCTTTCTTCTGACTTCTCTTTGGTAAACTTTGAAAGTCTTTACCTTTTGGTTGATCACAACATTTGGGGCTCACTGAATGAGAGATTTCGAAATTCGGGTCTTATTCTTTTCGTGCTTTTGAGTATTCAAATTGTGGAATTGGCCTCAGTTTGGCTGAGTTATGAACAACAATCTGGAATTCAAAGTTCCCGCTTTTCTTCTCTTTCCCACTTTCTCATCTGCTTCCAAGTTCTCAACTTTTTGTGTGTTTGAGCATTTAAATCGCGTTCCTTTTCTTTTCCAACATTTCAAGACGTCGAAATTTGATTTCATCAGCTTCTGTGAGTTCATATGCTTGAGCTTGTATGGTCTCGAACGTTCGGAATTTACGTTGATTCTGAACTGTTTTGTGATTCTTTTTTTGCAGAGGTAGGAATGCTGATTAAGTGAAGGGTGCTGGTGACATGTTTCAAGGCTTCTTTGTTTTTATTTCAGACAGCTGCTGCTTGCAACGCCAATTAGTGGGTATGCTACTACACAGGACACACATGGGAGTTTGATGAAACCATCAAATTCCCCCGTCCAGTTGCTTTGGAACGCTAATTTTGTTTGTTAATTATAGTCTATTTTTCTTTCTTCTAGTCTGAATAAAATGTAAATAAAGGAAATCTGGGTGATTGCCAGTATATGGAAAATATCATTTGTTCCTTTTGAACTTAATTTTGTGACTAGATCAATATATCAGTTACATTTTATATCCAGTGTATCCAATCTTCATCCTTGTTCTGGCTTTTTTTCTGGTTTGTTGGGTGCTATAGCGGCATCGATGTTGAATCTTTTAGCTGTTGTCTTCATTTGCAATATATTTTTGTGTGGAAATTGAACTGGGAATGTAAAGCCCGAATCTTTCAGCTGTTCTTTCTTTCTTTTCTGCAGATTGTGAGTGTTTAATAAGCCGTCTTCTTAGGAATGTAATTAAAACTTCTCAACTAAAGGTGAACTCAATGATTAATTCTGGGAGTTAGCTTTCAAGGGCGGGTTCTTCAAGCACTCGGTTGTCACATCTCTTGCTTGTCTTTGCTAACTGAAGATCAAACATAATCTTCATAGTTGTGTGATCTTTCACTCTTTTGGTTTTGTTTCGGAGAATACAATCTTTCGGTTTCTTTCTCTTCCAACTTCGTCTTCCTTGTTCATTGTTGATGGGTAGTCAAATTCTCAAGATGCTATCTGCTGGTTTCATTTCATGTAATCTTTAACAATATGTTGCCTGTCTGGTGTATCTGTCCTACTGGCATGAGATGGATATACTCTTTTCTTCTTTAGATTATTTTTTTAGGAAGGCATGCTAAGCTCATGGTCAAGCCCTCCACACATTTATTGGCTCGTTGAAGATTACGCACTCATTCTTGCTACTTCAATCACTTTCCAAAGTCGTAAACTGTTACTTTTCTGGCTTCATATTCTTCTGCTGAGATGATCAAACTGAGTACGTCGACGTTTCGATTCTGTGAGTTCCAGGTGTTTAATGTATTTCTGTTCTGATGATGGAGTTCCTCTGACCTAATTAGTAGTTGTTACGTTGCTAATCGTCTATCAACATCCTCATGATCTTACCATTCATCATTGGCTTGGTTCTGTGGTGGCTGCTGTATCTGGTCTCTACTCGTCTGTTTGACTTCCATTTTGACTCCTGGGTTTCGTGCTTGAAACCATTTGGATTTTGAAACCAAGGTCCAAGGTGGTTGTTTGACTTGGCAACTTGTCTTCAATACGCGTCTACTCCTGATTTGCCGTCGTGGGTCCTCTGTTCCAACAGCTACGGAGGCCCAAAGCTTATTTGCGGTTCCAGTCCAGTTGTCTTGTTACTACTTACTAGCTTTTAGTACAGTATAAAGTACTGAAGTTTGGACCATAAGAAATGAGAACTAGAACCCCTGAAGCAGTTGCTGCAAGCCCACGATGGAATGGAAGCAGTATATTCGAATACGAATTGTATTTCTATCCAACAATGGATGATGCAAGTCCTGCCACAGTGGTTCACAAGGTTGTCCAACTTATATGACACTTGGCAATAGAGTATGACTTCCATACAATTAGAGTTATATATATTTTTTTAAGTTTATACAACTTTTTAAATTGGTGGGTAACATTCTTGACTTTGCATTTTCTCCATCATTTTGAACATCACATTCATGAATATGACACTCAAATTTTCTAGCTGATTGTGTGAGAGTAAAGTTCATATATAACTATGACATTCAAATTTTTCGACCCAGTAAAATGCCTAAATTGCAAATATGATATTATTTGTTTTTAGGAAAGGTAATCCAGTCACATTCACTACACAATTATTTACTTGGACCGAGGGATGCAAGGACTTGAGAAATTTTTCTTGATTTTGGGATTATTAAACTAACATAGGTAAGTAGGGCTAAGCAAGAGATTAGAAAAGTTAAATTTGTTGCCTGTTTCAATAAGTAAACATGCCAGATGATAAAGAAAAACAAATCGACATATCTCTTATTTGGTGTATCGTATAGATTTCGCCAACACAGATTCAGGCACATCATGTTTGGCAAGCTACTTTCCAATCTGTCATTAATTCACATTCTTTGGATCTATTTGATAGCCAAACTCTCATGGCCTACGCATCAGAGTTTTCTTGGAAGCGGCCTCTTTAAGGCAAGCTGCATTCGACCATGTATGCTGCATTTTTACACTCTGTTCTTCATTATTTCAAATTTTTTTCCCTCGTTCTTACCGCTGCATTTTTGTTTTCACATGATTTCTCTTTTCCTTCTGGTTACGACTCTATGCAGTGAGCCATAGCTTGGATGGAATAAGAAGCATCCAAGTCATAACTGAGACGGAAATTTGAGCTAGCTTCACGTAACAGGGTTCTAATCTTAGATAAGTTGGAAGGCCTAGAGGGGATACAAGGGATGTTAAATGCTTCAACGAAACTGTAGAAAATGAACAAGATCTAACTAATGTTTACATTATCAGACCAAAAGTTTAGGGACCCCTTGGGCCTTAATCATTGCTTCTTGCACGCTGTTTTTGTCCTAATGCCACAGAGTAAAACAAAACTGAAGCATCTTATGCAAAGCAAGTTTGTTAAATAAATACAGAAAAATGAAAAGAAGTGTTCAATCAATTTTCAAAAAGGAAAAGAAAAGAGAGTTATATGTGCTCATGAGAAAGAGAAACCCGAAAGCGGAAATATTCTATTCCATTGTGTTGCAGTGTCACTCTCTGTCTCTATATAAGGAGATAGAGAGATGATGATATTGCACTCGGAGATATGTAAGCCCTTTTGGTAAAGAAAGTGATGGAAGAACAACCAAAGAAACATACCTTGCTTATTTGTCTCCTATTCCATTAACATGTTGAGATCATGCGCAATTACTGTCCTTAAAGTTTCTTCCCTGCTGTTTTCACTCTATCAAAACACCCCATGAACTGTTCTTTCTCGATGCCTATTTTCAACCATAATCACATGATTCTTGACATTTCTTACCACTAAAAGTCTTTTCATTTTACAGGGTATGATCACATGCTAGCTAATAATACAAGCTGCAAGACAGCTAAATTCATCTGTACTTCAAAAATTACAGAGAGTCATTTCTTCTTTTTAAACTTACCGTTACAAAACAAAGAACCAAATCCGAAAAAACTCACAGTTACTTTTGAAATGTAAGGTGGTGGGAGATTCAGAACAGGACTGATTCTAACCCCATTGCCATAAGATCCACTCTTCCGCAGCGAAGGCTTCGAATTGTTGTAAGGATAATATGCACTCGAACACGAAGATGCGGACGAAGATGAAGAAGATCTTCTACTCGAAACAGATCGTTGCTTCTGAAATTGCTGCTTCTGATGAGCTTCTTTTGGAATATTAGTTGTTTGCTTTGCAGTTGGAGCAGAGCCAGTTGAATTGCTTCTTGACAGAAAATGTAATGACATAATCAAGTTCTTACCGCGATTAGTATCGCAATTGAGGCTGCTGCTTCTCCTGAACTGCCAGAAAGGCTTTGCTGGAGGCTTCTCATTTTCTTCTGCGTCCACATTGCTGTCTAAGAACTCTTTCAACCGCTTCTTCTTCGCCGTATTCAAATCTGTATTCGAAGTCGTCGAATGATGAGCAGGTGGAGGATTAACATTTTCTTTTGATTTGGAGGCAATACCATTGAGATTTTTCTTGATTTGGACAGGAAGAATCTTGCCATTGGAGAAGATCTCATCTGCTGAAGACAACTCTAGCTTGATGTTGTTGACAATGCAGAAGTCGAAATCCAAAGTTGCATCTGAAAGATTGGAATCTAACCTTTGCCCTTCCTTTTCAACAGGACTTTCTTTGTCTAAATCATGAGAAAATGAAATTCTTGGACTAAATCCGGGGCTGGAAATCTCAGAACATACCTCGATTGCCATAGCTGCAAGGAATGCTACTCTTTCATTAAAGAGCGGATTTAATCTGAGTATCAGTCGAACTCAAATTCTGATGACGTTTGTTTGTAGCGAAAAGCCAACAAGTTACGAACACACCGGCAAGACTAGTGTGTTTCTGAAGAGGGTTTTATAATCCACCAGACAACCAAGATTTGGAGTCAAAGGAGAGGAAAAGAGGGAAAGAATTTGAATTGTGGGGATAACAAGTCAGAAGCAGCAGCTTTAGCTTTTTCATTTTGTCTGAGCTTTGTACATAGCTGAGAGATTCCACCATTGGAGGATATTGGTATGAGATGAATTCTGCAGATTGAAGCAAATTATCAAGGAAAAAAGAAGGATAAAGAGATGCAAAGTGTTTGAATTTAAGCACCGAAAGGCTGGAAAAGAAGCCTTGCCTATGAGGTTTCCAATGAAACTTTTGCTTTTGGAGATGTAAAAATCAGATTGAAAGTGAGTGAGGACTGTGGAAGCTATGGCATTACTGATTTTAAGGGATTTAAGTCCAAAAGAGAATCCATATGATATATGACAGATAAAATGAAGGAAATCGTTATCAGCTATGGAAATAAACATGTGAACATTTGGCTGCAGCCATGTGATCAAATTGTTTTTTCTGTTCTCGTTTATTAGTTCAATCTGAATTAGATTAAAATTAAATTCAAGCTAATTTCACTTTTTTATTATAAATAAGTAAACATATCATAAGAAATTTAGTATATACATGTATGCTGCATTTTGTAGTAACAAACTGAATGTATTTTACAATTTGCAGATTATTGAAACCCAAATTCTGGTATTTCTGCCATGAAAAGGAAGAAGCATTGCATGGGGAAAAGACTGGGTTTGGGTCGATCTAGTTGACATTAAACAAACTTATATTTGGTATCGGACAGAAGGTACATTCAGATCTAAAAGACCAATTGGATTTACAATTAGTAGAGAGTTTCAATCCGTAGTTGTAAATCCAAAAAAAAAAAAAAAAAAAAACTAGTAGCATTATTTACAAGTAGAGATGTGGAGATGTTGCCTAATTGGCTGACAGAAGACTGATGATTGATAAGGCATCTCACAATAATGTGGCACAAGAGGTAGGGTCCCTTTTGGAGTTAAGACCCCACGATGTTGTTTCTGTATATATAGGGCTCGTTTGGCATGCAGGACAGGACTGTATCATGGGATTAGCTCTGACTGGACTGGACTGGCTTATACCGGACTAAGTCCTGACCCTTGTTTGATGCTGCATTGGACTAAAAAGTTATCCTGTCAAAATAGTGATGACTTATGTTTGGTGCTATCTCGAACTAAAATGTAGTTACTATAATGCATATAAATATTTAATGTGGTTTAAGCATTTTTCAACTCAAATTTGAGACTAACTATATGAAAAACGAAAAAAACTCATTTTGTTGAAAAAGTTATGAATCACAACAGATTGATGCTTGCAGGTGTTTTGAAGCCATGAGGAGTGTGCGGTACAGAGTGCAAATAGAGAACATGTCAAAAGTAAAAATTGAAGGTCTGCATTAATATGGAAAACAAATTTGATTGATGTAATAAAATTGCTACGAGTACAAAGTATTCAAACTAAAATGCAATCTAGAGTACAACTTGAAAGGAAAAATCAAATCCTATACTGACTCTGGAGAGCCATGTAAGAAACATCTCCTGCTCTGCTCACTGACTAAAAGAAGTGGTGATCATATTGAGTCAAGATTATCAAAATTTCGATCTAGCAATGGCCTTGCCTTGGAGCAAATCCTTGGACCCCATAATATAGTGGATAAAGCATCCATGTTCTTCAATTTTTCTTATCCAACTATGCAGTGTTAATCCGCCAGCTAGCATCAGCATACGAACCACCCCATGTTTAGTAATACAGAACTGAACATATATGACCAGTAAATGGGTGACAATAACCAACTTTAAACAATCATATAGCCAGAAACATGCTTCATTGACGGCCAATGCAAGACAGTATGCAGCACATTTCCGTTTGCAACTTATACTAAACTCTATCCAGAACTTCCATTTGCAAACAAAACCCTTGCTCATTCAAAAAATCATCTTTTAGGATTCAAATTTGGTTTAAACTGAAATATAAATATACGATTTCGAACACAATACTCAACTTAAAAGTTATCATGAGAGTCGGCTAAAGTAAAAATCACAAAACAAAATCCGCTTAATAAAAGTAATAACAACAAAATAAACACTGATTCTTATGAGAACCTAACCACTCACTAAGATGGACGCCCTCCTACCAGTTAGCTAACAATCTCATATCAATTCATACACGTAAGAAAACATCACAATCACATAAGAAATTCTGCAACAGAAGTTCAAAGGTTTAAACACAAGTATGGCAACTGGCAAGAATTTCTCTTTGAAAGTAAACAATAATATCCACCCTGCATCCATGAAATTTCGAACTAACCTTCAAACCAACAGACCATCCTATGAGTAAGGAGAAATACCACAACATTTACATTGTGGCATGAAGAAACAAAAGTTGAGAGAATTACCCATAATTTTAATTCAATCAAGCAAACGAATTTGGGATCCCGAACTCACCGCCAATTAATTCAATCGTCCAGGTGCCACCCCAATTCTTCTCCGATCTTGCCTTCAACTTCGGCTCCGGCGACAATTGCGACTTCAAGCTCACCTTCAACGACTTGACGGACCTCTACCTACCTTCCGAGATCGACGAAATGGACTTCCTCATCCCCGACGGCTTCCATCCAATCCAACGCCGCCGTTAGATTCCGGTTTGAAGAGCGGCAACGGATGGGTCTTCCGGTTTGAGACGCGGCAACGGGAGGAGGACATCGGCGAGTATGAGGCGCGGCAATGGATGGGTCTGGAGGTCGTCTTCTGGCGTCGGCCTCACGACCTCGCTATTTAGCGAGGCACTTATGGGGCTCGCTATTTAGCGAAGCCAGAAAGGAAACGCGGGTGCTATTTAGCACCATTTAAATTAGTTCGGTATACACCAAACACGGGCTAGCTGGACTATTTAAGATAGTCCAGTCCAGTACCTCCTAGTGAGGCTTACCAAACAGGCCCATAGGGTATTACTGTTGTGTTACTAATACTAGTATGACAACAAAAGCCATACATTGGCAGTCTTATTTCACGCAGTACTCAAAAAGATGTTGTACTGTTATGAACTTATGAGAATGATATATGCTCAATCCTAGAGTTTCATATTCACATCCAAAGTCGAAAAAGCAATCCAATCATATTATTTGGCCTGAAAAATTGAATATTAACCACTTAGATCTCTTCTCTTCGCAACTCAACTGACTCACCAAACCGAATTGCGAGACTCACAAAGGCCGAAGTGGCCTTTACATCTATCTTAATTCATACCATAATGTCATGTTGAATACCATCAAACTTACTCATCATTCATACAGTGAAGACAAAGATAGATCGTAAGTTTTCTTTTGTTAGCTTTCATAATACATATGTTTCCTCCGGTCTTCCACATATGCGTAAATAAATAATTTTAAAAAAAATCACAATGCACTAACGATTGACAACGACGGAATGACATTATGGACACATGGGTTCAAATTGCTTAGGGAATCAAAGGCCCACACAACATGTCAGTCTTCGCGAAGGTCCTTTTGCTGGGCTTGAAGCTTGTACATTCCTTTGCAGCGCACATGTTTTATGCCCATACCACATGAATCGCATTGCACTGTTTAGGAATCTAATTAGCATGCATTTGGCATATCCTACATGGTGTGAGAGCTAAGACAGCCAGTAAAGTGGTTACGATGACAGCTTCAATCTCAATTCCATCCATCTACCCATATTGTCGTCTATATACCTAAATTACCCAATAAAACTTGATTAACGACACCCTAACAGTAAACCACCTAGTGATTTTCGTAGTGGACCACAATTTTCTTAATTTTATCACCATCACATTACACGCATATTTTTTTAGATTTATTAATTCACATCATCCGTCAATTTGACTGTATATTTATTCTGTTATGTGAGTGGGACAACGCAGCGAAACATAAAGACCCATAATTAAACTTTTGTAAGCTCGTTGAAAGCTGACAAATAACTCTTCACCATAAATTTCAAGAAAAAAAGGTCAACAGCAACCAAAACTAATAAATGAAATAAATCAATACGATCTTAAAACTCAGAGTATAAAATGAAAAATAATAAAATATCGTGATTTAATTTGAAAATCACCTTTAAATGATCAAATTTTACGAGGTAAAATGTAGTTAGCGAGCCCGAATCACACTCCGGTATTGGAAGTTTGCCCACCCAACCAAACCGCCTCAATAGATGCGACTTGACCAAACCCCCAAACACGCCAAGCAATTGAAATATCGCCGAAGATTTTTAAGATTTAGATCTGAACCGTACGCGACCCACTAAAACCCAAACACAAGCATTTTCTCCGTATCTCGACCCACCGGACCACCACCGACGCCGTGCTGACACTTTTGACTACCGGTAATTTTCGCCGCTAAAAACCCCCCCTCGCATTTCCGCAACCGACACAGCCCCCGCATTTCCCTCCAACAACATCGGGATCGTCGTCTTCCTCCGAAAATCTGGGGAAATTCGAGATTCCGTTGCAGGCCCGAGATGAGAACATGGAGCCATGGGACAAGGCGACGATGAAGCAGAAGCGGAAGCGGGGCCGCCGGCCGGTCCGGCTCCGGTGCTCCGTCAAGAACTACGATTGGGGCATCGTGGGCCGGAATTCCAAGGTCGCCCGGCTGTTCGCGCTCAATTCCGGGTCCGACATTGACCCGGTCAAGCCCTACGCGGAGTTCTGGATCGGGACGCACGAGTCCGGCCCGTCGTTCGCGGAGTCCGGGTCGGATCCCGTGAGCCTCAAGGCCTGGATCTCGCAGGATCCGAGCGTGCTCGGCGACAAGGTTGTTCACAAGTGGGGCGCTGATCTTCCGTTTCTCTGCAAGGTATGTAATGCGTTTGGTTGGTTGGTGAGAAAATGCAGGAAATGAAAAGAAAATTGAATAGGAAATCAATGTGGATTATGATCTTGTTTAATCTGATCTGATTAATGTTGCAAAGTTATGGACGTTTTGGGGGTTTTGTTGGAATTCAGGTGCTTTCTGTTGGGAAGGCGTTGTCGATACAGGCCCATCCCGATAAAGAACTAGCTAGGGTGTTGAACAAGTTGCATCCGAGTATTTATAGAGATGACAATCACAAACCCGAAATGGCATTGGCACTTACGGAGTTTGAGGCTCTCTGTGGATTTATTAGTGTCAAGGTAAGACCGGCATTCATCGTTTCGAGATTGTAGTTGTTAATATGTGCGTGAGAGTTTGGCTAGGGTATAATTGATTGGAAAAATGTAGTGCGGTATGTATAGATCGTTACGACGAGGGTGAGAGATGGAACTTGTTGTAGCACACAGCAGGTTTACATGAAGTTTTTTAGGAATTTCGAGTCAGCTTATCAACTGTGGTGGTGAATATTTCAATCTGAGCAGAGCCTAATATATGCGTTTAGTGATCAATGTGTGTCTCGTAAAGAAGTTGTTATGATAAAGGGGGAAAAGGTGATGGTGATGATATCTAAACAAATTAAGAAGTAAACCAATATTTAGAAAATAAAGGAAATGGAAAAGAGAGCAATGGATTATAAGCTGATAGTAGTCCCATGAATTCCTTTTATGGTTTGTACTCATTGCGTGTTTTGTGTTTTCCAGGAGCTGAGAGACATGCTTAGTAGTGTCCCTGAGATTGCAGAACTGGTTGGGTTTGGAGATGCAGAAAGAATACTAGTTGTCAGCGAGCAGCTTGAAAATGGGAAAGGAAAAACAGATTTAGAGTCAATCTTCAGTCGAGTTATGTTACTTGGTAAAGATACAATTGCTGAGACGATATCTAGACTGAAAAGGCGTCTTCATCTAGAGAAAAAGGTAACTGTTAGTTATTTAGCTGTATAAAGTCTTTGTGCATATTTTTATTTTTGCAATTAAACAGTTGCCTACGATTAATTGCATTGAAGGATGTAACCTGCAATCACTAAAATGAGGGTAGATGTTTGTGCTATGAATATATACAAAATATGAAAGCTCGAAGAGCATGCTTTTGGAAATGCTAACCATATGCAATTATAATTTAGTTGAGCTTTTGTTGAAAAACTATCAAGTATGTTGGTGTTTAAATTTAAGAATTGTGAAGAACATAGAAGTCATAGAGGAACATTGTTGTTTTCAAGTCCGTATAAGTGGAGTGCCATCGTTGCCCATGTTGTTCATGTTGATTGCATAAGTAGGGTTTTCTTCAATTTTCATATCTTCTCCTTTATTGCACCAGAAAAGGCAATTGACGGTTAAAGAACAACTGGTACTCAGATTGGAGAGTCAATATCCAGCTGATGTGGGTGCAATAGCAGCATTTTTTCTTAACTACGTGAAGCTGAATCGCGGTGAAGCTATAAGTCTTGGGCCAAATGAACCCCATGCATATATTTCTGGAGAATGCATCGAGTGTATGGCAACTTCGGACAATGTTGTTCGTGCTGGCCTTACCTCAAAACCACTGGATGTCCAAACACTTCTTTCTATGCTCAAATACAGACAGGTAATCATAAGTTCTGATTCTAGATTTTCCAATTAGATTTATGCATTTGCTTGGACAGTATAACTCTCTCATTCATGCCGGGACTGGATATTCACCATCTCATGTCATTCGGAGGAGGCGAGCATTATGAATCCTTGTTTGTTTTATAGCACTACTTTTTTCTTTACAGCTGATTTCTCTCTGGACATGAATGTTGCTTATGATCTGTCCACTATTATCTTGCAGGGTTCTCCTGAAATTATGAAAGGGATTTCCCTGAATCCATACACAACAAGGTTTCTCCCTCCTTTTGAAGAATTTGAAGTCGACCGCTGTAACCTTCCTCAGTCTGCATCAGTGGTTTTTCCCTCGGTCCTAGGACCATCCCTATTCCTGTTTACTGTTGGGAAAGGACATTTTGATGCACTTGTGCCTGAGGACGATACAGCGGAGGAGGGTGATGACGACATAGTTGAAGAGGGGGAGGTTTTCTTTGTGCCTGCCAATACAACAGTTAGGATTACTGCAATATCAATTGAACTACGATTGTATAGAGTGGGGGTTAACAGCAGGCTTTTTAGAGATTTGTAGTCTGCAATTACTTCAAATTCTTATTTTCTTTTCATTAAAAGAAGAAAAAAATGGGGTAGGTTTTTTATACAATCACATTCACCCCTGTATGTAATCTGTGCCCTAATATTCTTTAAATTTATTATTTATACATTTCGATTCTTACAAATTCTGTAACCTGTGCATCTGAATGGAAGTTATGAATATTCTTCGTTCATCACAATCACAATTCAACTGTTCCAGTATCGTAGGCGTTTTGACAATAACATGTTTGCAGCGAGCTGGTGAAAACATATAAAGCTTAATTTGTGTCCCCAAAATGAAAGTACTTTTGACTCTGATTTACTTTCTTTGGGTAAATTAACGAGATTAGCGTTTCCTTAATGATCAAAATGAACCACTGACATCTGCCACAATTGACATTGCCAAAAAGAGATCCTAAACGACAGCCAAAATTATAAGAAACGCTAATCTTATTGATTTACCCAAAAATCTCGGTCACACTCCACATTGCCAATTCGGTTTTCCTTAGTTTGTTGAAATGTCACACCCAGCAACGTCAATACAATGTCGATAAGAAAATCCAACATAAGTCTAAGCTGCCCCATATAGTGCTAATTCAATCCAGGTGTCAGTCGAACCAAATCCAAAACATGCTAATAATTGGCGAGGACTGAGATTAGTGTGCTTGATCATCATTGTTGCCGTCAAGAACGAAAGGTGATTGATTATGTTTCCAGAGAAGGAAGTGATTGAGGCGACGTCAAAACACTGTTGTTTTTTCACAAAACGCGGGTTTGACTAATGGGCTGGGTTGAAAAAGGTAATCGCTTTTGCTTGAAGCCCAAGTTCGTGAGAGATGGGTTTAAATAGGCGGACCAGTCGAAGTGTTCACACGGCCCCAGAAGATTCCTTTCAAGCTCGGACAAACGGGGCTTTGTTTGCACTCAGATTCCACGCAACCCTCAAATAAAAAGCCCACTGAAAAAAAATCAACAGAATCAATTCTGCTCGTCACCTTCAAAAACCACTACCGCAGTAGCTACTGCAAGAAAAGCTCAGAACTGAATTAGGGTTTTACAAAAATGCCGGCCAAGGACGACGGCGGCTCCGCCGACAAGGAGGCGACCCTGGAGCTCTTCAAGAAGCTCGGATTGGACGAGCGGACGGCCAAAAACACCGTCGCCAACAACAAAGTCACTGCCAATCTCGTCGCCGTCATTCACGAAGTAACCTCAATCGTTGCGCTTTCCTTTTTCTGTTTGATTTGCTGATTTTCGATTTCAACTGAATCAGTTTTGCATGCGCTTATTTCGGTGTTGAATAATCTCAGGCCGAAGTTAGTGATGGATGCAGTCGAACTATTGGCAATCTCCTCTACACGGTATGTAGAATTTACTGTGGCTCTGTTTGTTTCGAAATCGATATTAGTTCCGTAAATAAGTATTGAAGATTGTTAATTCTTGAAATAAAGTTCAATCCTTGAGGAAAACTCTTCAGAAATTATACAGATGAAGCTGCTGAGCAAAGTTAACAAGTATTTTGGTTGCTTGTATGGCAGGTTGCCACGAAGCACCCAGCAAATGCACTTGTGCATCGTCCAACGTTGGCGAAATACGTTGTATCATCAAAGGTGGGGGAGCATAGCTTCTTGATGTTTTAGGTTTAAAGTACCCACTGCATTTGTCGTTGTTGTAGTTGATTATTGTGTTTTTTGTCTCCAGATTAAAACCCCAGCCCAGTTGGATGCGGCCTTTTCATTCTTGTCAACTTCGGGGCCTGAGGAGTATAACGTAAATGAATTTGAAGAAGCATGCGGCGTTGGTATGATTTGATGAGTCATCTGTTTTTGGCATATGTTAAATATTAGAATGTTCAGTGCATGGACTTGTTACATAATTTTTATATCTACCATTTAATTCAAGTTCTTACTCTTGCTGCAGATTCGGTCTGGTAATGGTAGCATTTGGATTTTAAAGACTTTTATATTTCCTCAGCTTGAATTATCTGTAGCATATTTTTGGTTCTGATTTCTTTCTACAATTATAGACAGTGATAACCACATTGCATTTTCATGCAGGCGTTGAAGTTTCAGAAGAAGAAATAAATCAAACTGTTAATGAGGTTTTTGAAGAGAGTAAAACTACAATTTTGGAGCAGCGGTACAGAACAAATGGTGAGGCTTTTTTTTTTTTTTTTTTTCTTTTTTCAACAAATTCATTGCCAGTTACACAGATTCACACTCACAAAGGAACTTTATGTTACCATGGAATACACACACAAGCAACATGTGGGTGATTTATTTGCACATGTGGGTTTTTTATTCCGTTTGAAATTACTAAATCCACATTCCATTGTTGTGTCTCTAGTGGGTGATTTATTTGCACATGTTAGGAAGAAGCATCCATGGGCTGATCCAAAAATCGTCAAGGTGATCTTACTTTCATTCATCTCAACTTATTTTTAAAGCAGTTTGTCTTGTTATTTTGTTGAAGATAAATGGCTGGCAAACTCTTGGTACCAATATGTTTCTGACTGTCATATCTTTCTGACAGCAATTCATCGATGCAAAATTGCGTGAATTACTTGGTGAAAGGACTGCAGCTGATGATGAAAAGATTCCCAAAAAGAAGAAAGAGAAGCCTGCTAAATCAGAGGTTAGCATTTATGTTGATTTATTTTCCTGAGACCTATTGAGAGATGACTGAATACCACTCTCACTGTGTCTCCTCCACTTCCCCCTTCCACTTGTGTAGGAAAAATCTACTGCTGTGTCTACTTCGGAAGAGACATCTGAAGAAGTTCTTAATCCATTTTCGATATTTCCTCCACCGGAGGAAAATAATAAGGTATACAATTCCCAATTCCCAATTTGTACATTTGTTCTTCTTCCTGTATCGCAGCATACTTTTCACTGTTTATACTAGCTTTTATTTACATTTGGACAGCATATTAAAGAAACTGAAAATTCCTTTTTATTATAATTTCTCAAACAAGGTGTTTTCTCTTGGATAGCGGTTTTGCCTTTTGTTGCATGACCAATCAGCAGTTGTTTTAATGATTTTCCTAATCATATTTTGCCTTGGTTGTAAACGCCTTTTTATAATAGTTTTGTTGAGTTGTGACTAGCTTCACTTCCCAATCATCACATTAGTCTGTTGTCAATTTTGCAGGTGCATACTTCAGTTTTCTTTAGTGATGGATCTATCCTGAGATGTTGCAATGCAAAAGAGTTGCTCGAGAAACACTTAAGCGTGACTGGAAAGAAAGTTTTGACCCGCTTTCCTCCTGAACCAAACGGATATCTACATATAGGTCATGCCAAGGTAAATTTATAATCTGTTCTAGGCTAGACTCTATGCTTTTTCTGTGGTGGTACTTATTATAACCATTAATTATTGATCAGGCAATGTTTATTGACTTTGGCCTGGCAAAAGAGAGGGGTGGAGGCTGCTACCTGCGGTGAGGATTACTTCTTGTCAGCCCTTTTCTTATGATTTTACTGTCCTAGGGGAAAAACAGAATAAACATGTAAAACATAAAGTTATTTTCTTTCCAACGTGGGTTGATGATGCTTGCTTAGAAGGATGGGATAGGACGTACATTTTGTATTATTGCTGAAGAAGATTTTACCTAAACTTCCTGTTTGCAATATCTCTCAGACTCAAATGAAAAGAATGTTCTCTTGATTATTCTTCTTCTATGTGATCAGATATAGCATTATTAAGCAACACTATAATCCTGATTTTTCCACAATAAAATATTTCAACTACTGACTGTTGTGGAAGTCTATAGGCTTCTTAAATTTTCTAATTGAGAAAAAGGAATTTCCATCTGCTAGTGATTTTGAGTACTGAATCCTACTTTTTGTCACTTTTAGTTTTGACGATACAAACCCAGAAGCTGAGAAAAAAGAATACATTGATCACATACAGGAGATTGTGAAGTGGATGGGTTGGGAGCCCTTCAAGGTAAACAAGCTGGTTGGCATATCTTTTTCCATATTGCCTTGTTTCTTTGCAACGTGGCTGATCTCTGTTGGATATCTGCAGATCACTTACACTAGTGATTACTTTCAAGATCTGTATGATTTAGCAGTGGAGCTCATTCGAAGGGGTCATGCTTATGTTGATCATCAGGTTTTGTTATTTGATATTTATGTGAAATTTATGAATATTGTTTTGTATATTCTGTGATTATTTAGTTAAGTGCATGCTTTGGCTAAACTGTTTAGCTTCCAGTGATTATTCATTGATACTTTTTCTCATATTGGTTTTTAGACACCTGATGAGATAAAGGAGTACCGGGAGAAAAAAATGAACAGCCCTTGGAGGGACAGGCCAATTGCAGAATCATTGAAGCTGTTTGAGGATATGAGACGAGGCCTGATTGAGGAAGGCAAAGCAACCCTTAGAATGAAACAAGACATGCAGAGCGATAATTTTAATATGTATGACCTCATAGCATACCGTATCAAGGTAGGCTTTCACTTGAAATGAATCCTTCAAATTACTCATACTCATGGGCATCCTCATAATTATGGTGTGAATTTCTTTCACCAGTTTACTCCACATCCGCATGCTGGAGACAAGTGGTGTATCTATCCAAGTTATGATTATGCTCACTGTATTGTGGATTCTCTGGAGAACATCACACATTCGGTATGCTTTCTGTCTTTGATTGATATTATTTCCTAATGTATGCCTGTAGTATAGGTCATGATGTTACATTCATGCCAAATTTGTAACTAGAAGAACATAATGCCAGATTTATCAGAAGAACTTTCTTTTGAAGAGAAATCAGCGGTCACTTTTAGATTTTAGGTTTCTTGTCTATAATTTTTTAGATTCGCAGGCCATATATCTTAAGTGGCTCAATTTGGGTTTTGGCTCACTTTTATGTATATGGCAGCTGTGCACGCTTGAATTTGAGACGCGTCGTGCTTCATACTACTGGTTATTGAACTCACTTGGAATATATCAACCATATGTATGGGAATACTCGCGATTGAATGTTAGTAACACTGTGATGTCAAAGCGTAAGGTGAGCCAACTGATTGAACATAAATATCTAAGAGTTCTAATGTTAAATATATAAATACTAACTCTCTGTTTTTTTCCACGCTTAATTAATACCGCTTACGTTGCAGTTAAATAGACTAGTGACAGAGAATTGGGTTGATGGTTGGGATGACCCACGTCTTATGACACTGGCTGGTTTAAGACGTAGGGGTGTAACGTCAACTGCAATAAATGCTTTTGTTAGAGGAATTGGAATCACTAGAAGGTTTGAATATGTGTGTGTGGATGTGTATATATGTGTTTAGAATGCCCTCTCATTTCATTGTGCTAATTCATTATTATATATGAATTTGTGATTCCTTGTGCAACAGTGATTGTAGTTTGATACATATAAGTCGCCTCGAGCACGAGATCAGAAAGGAACTAGATAGAACAGCTCCTCGCATGTTAGCTGTGCTAGATCCCCTCAAGGTCTTTATCTTGTTAGAATTACCTAATCTCTTTGTACCTTTTTTACATCTGTGTATGACTCTTTATTTCTGATCTAAGGTGGTTATCACCAACCTGGACGCTAACACTAAAATGGACCTCGATGCAAGGAGATGGCCTGAGACTCATGCTCAGGCAGATGATGCATCTGTTTTCTACAAGGTAACCTTCAATCATGCAGATCAAATTTCGTAAAATGGGATCTTTAAGAATTATGAATGTTTAGAATTTGGAGGTTATTCTGCAAATATAACTGGCCCAAGGTAAAACCAGATTTTTTTATGAATTTGTGGAGGTTATTATTTTATAAAGTAGATCCTTATTCTCACGTTTTTGTCATTTCATAGTTGTTATTATAAATATCAAATGTATGAGTAGTAGCTGCTTGCTGCTTTTAGTAAGTGTAGCGCCATGCGTTAATGATTTTGTTGTTGTTTGCCTTTGCATCAGGTCCCCTTTTCCAATATTATTTACATTGAGAGGTCTGATTTTCGGCTTAAAGATTCAAAAGGATACTTTGGGCTTGCTCCTGGTAAATCTGCCATACTCAGGTACACATAGATTTCAAGTTTAAGTTTTCCTTTCACTTGAGCAGAGTTGGGCTCTGGATTGACAATCTTTATCTTCATGGTTGCAGATATGCATTCCCTATTAAGTGCACAGATGTCATATTAGCTGATGATAAGGAAACGGTACTCGAGATACGGGCTGAGTATGATCCAGAAAAGAAGACAAAGCCAAAGGTAGGATCTATCTGTTGTGCTGGAATTTGGAATGCTTTTTGATGCTGGCAAACCACTCTTGTGCTTGTTAGTTATATTTTGTTTCTTATTGATCAATTTTCCATATTACACAGGGTGTGCTTCATTGGGTTGCTGAACCTTCCCCAGGGGTTGATCCACTGAAGGTGGAAATCAGATTGTTTGACAAACTTTTCTGTAACGAGGTCAGCTGTCATTACTTTCTAAGACCTCTCTGTCTCTTTCTAAAAATCTTTCGGAATCTGATTAGTGTGTGTATCAGAATCCTGCTGAGCTCGAAGACTGGCTTGCTGATCTGAACCCAAAATCGAAAGAGATAATACCTGATGCATATGCTGTGCCAGCACTAGGCAGTGCTTCTGTTGGTGACACATTTCAGTTTGAAAGGCTTGGTATATTCCTGCATCCATTTGTTAATGTTCTTCATACTTCAACTTAGTTTATTAGGATAGTTAATAGGCATACTGTGCATGACACCAATGAATATGAAGGCAAAATTTTCCATGGCATAGGTGATATTCTGAATAAAATTCAATACCACCATTATGGTTAGTCGAAAGCATCTTGTTTTAAACTTACATTTGAAAAGAAGGTTAATGCCAATTTCAGTTTTCTGGTTCACCATCTGTAATCTCTTTGAGGGTACTTAGAAAATGTCTAGTTGTTATAGACTCTTCGTAGTTATGTTTTCTTTTGGTGAGCTAGAGAATCTAAGTATATATCCTTAGTTTATAGATTCCGAATTTTGTCACCTGTATATGTCTTTCGATTTGGGGGGACTTTTGGGAGATTTCCTAGCTGTGTTAGAATTTGGAGGAGAGCATGATAGCATGGGTTTTTGAGGCATGAAATATTCTTCAATGTTTTACTACAGTCTTTTATGAATTTATTTTTAAATTTTTTTATATGCAAGTGGCGTGACTCTGTAAATTGTGCACTGGCATTTCCTGAATCTGGAAATCATCTAACCATTTATCTTTCTGCTATTGCAGGCTATTTCGTAGTTGATAAAGATTCAACTCCTGAAAAACTTGTCTTCAATCGAACTGTAACACTGAAAGATAGCTTTCACAAGGGTGGGAAGTAGGTTTTCCTGGACACCACAGCAGAAGAAAAATTTGGCAACTAGTTGGAGTAGCATTTTTACATGTTTTGAATGTTGTATATACAGTTGAAATCGTTTTCAACAAATTTTATTGTGTATATTGAACCAATTATACGACAACTTCATATATGCAAATTACATGGTTTTCATGGAAGTCTATTCGCCCACGATTCTAGTGTTGTGCATTGATGATTCTAATTCTCAGCATGTGTTTCTGGAGCTTCTAGGCGTAACTCACTGATGGCCCCTCCCCACCCCGGGGGCCTTCTTCGCCTTCCACCTAAGCTGCAAATGTGAGTGGTTAGTGGTGCGCCTCGCGCACTCGACGTGACAGGGCTGATCGTAGTTCTTAACCATTTTTGGTTCTAAAACTAAATAAATTTTTGAACTTTAACCATTGTGGCTCTTCCTGATTTTGCTTCGGCTGAGTTCTTTAATGATCCATTAACTCAATGTTTTGCGTCTCTCAGTCTCCTGATCATGGTTTGAATGAAATTTTTAAAGGGGCGTAACATGGAGGTAAGCGAAATAAGAATTGGAGGTCGTAGGTTCAATAGGATGCATCTTCTTCAGTCATAAAAATTTCTAAAACCTCCGATGCTATATTCTGGGACATATTGGACCGTAGCTCTATATGTAATTAATATGGAGATGTAATTCTGCCCTCTGAGGGCAAATTTAATGGGCTGACAAATTTGCATCCTAACAACTAAATTTCTACTTCAATGGGTCCAAAAAGTGAAATATAAATTATTAGTATGATAAAAAACAACATTGGAGACACCAGTATTGATTCCAGTGAGAAAATGTAAATTATTAATATGAAAAGCGGATATATATTTTGAGAGTTCATTCTCCAGTGAGGGAATATAAATTTCCAGATGAAAATGCAAACTTCTAAGTCTAATATTTTACAATTTTTCCATTGAAGCAAATTTATTTTGTATCTTAGAATATTATATTAAGATGCCACAAAATTTGTAAATATTACATTTACATTGTCAATTTTATATCTCCCCATTAAAATTGCTTGAAAGCTCGTCAAACGAGTTCTTAATCGAGAAAAGGGTGGGAATGGCTAAAACAACAGCTCATCAATATGAGCAATAAAAGAGGCCTAAAACTCTTGTTTCTCGAGTCTTTAGTCTTTGATACAGCTATGAAGAAAAGCAAAAGCCAAGATGAGTTGCTCCCGTCTTTGTTAAAGAGTTTAGTCTCTTCACGCTAGCTTGTGAAAGCGAAATATTGATTTGATTGACTTTTGATAGGATTAACGTGTCTATTCAGATTCTGTTTTTCCATGATGCAACTCAATTTGTAAGGTTCCAACCTCACATGAAACTTAGCACCATTTGCATCACATTCTATGGTGTGACTTTTTCAAAGATAAAATCCTTGCTTTTTTTCATCTCACTATTGATCACTAGCTACTCACTCACCTGCATTCCACAAACTTTGCCATGAAACAAACCTCCAAAGAATATGATGCTCATCTGATTGTATACCCATTACAAAACTATGTACGTATTATGGATTTCTTTCTAAAATACCAGTTTTTCTTCAAATTAAAATAGCTGGTATATTATGGTAATATATAGAGCGATATTGTTTTGACACGGACAAACCCATATTATGCTTGACACATTAAAGGGCGGCCCAGTGCACGAGGCTCTCACCTAGTGGGGTCTGGGGAGGGTAGATGTCCACAGCCTTGCTCTGTTTCCAGATTATGCTTGACACATTGTATGCAAAAAATTACGTGATTATGTGATTATGAGAAACCAAATATCACTATACCGTATAGATTATGCGACTCACACATTTACTACGTGCTATATAAAAAATCAGCTTGTTTACCGTTGGAAAAAGAAGAAGAATATGTTATCGTATTGTTCAATATCATTACATCATGATCACTAGTATTTGATATTGTAAGCTTATTCGTGAATAGCCTTATTAAATACATATTTGAATCAGACTTATAGTCGCTCCTTTCTCTCATTGTCAAACGTCATCTCAATGACGACATTCATTTTCCAACTAGAGTAGGTTTACTTCTCTTCAGTCCTCTGCCAACTCCTTCATCCCTCTCACGCGTAGAGTGGACCATTCTCTCTTATCACACTCCTCGTTTAACAGTGGTTCCGGTGGGATCTCATAAAGTTACTGATGCCCTTCCTGGCTTTGCAGCATTTTCGTTGCTTAATGATGTGAAAAAGAAAATACAAACAAGATCTACGGTGGTGCGTCCACAATTCGATGTGACTCCACCTTTGTTGCCTTCAGTTGTCACTTCCAAATCACCTTCAATTCTTGAATTCCCAGCACATTTGAGTTCACTTAATCCAATTCCAAGGTCAAAGAGAATCCAAATCAAATAAGTTGCAGAAAAATGCAGTTGTGCTGGATGCTGCCAATCACAAACTGCAATACTAACAACCATTCAAGATACACTGTTCATCCACAAACAGTACATTCCAACACTAACCAAATTCACAACAATGATAGAATCATATTTTTTTGATAATTGAGGCCGGAGAGTCTCGAACTTGAGATCTCATTCAATATTATAAAAGACAAATACCACTAAATCAATAGCTAGTTGGTTCAATACAGAATCATCATCCAATGGAAAACTTGCATCATTATGACAGAATTCAACTGCCTTACAATTCCTGATAACTATCTGATATTTTCACCTTTCTAGATTGTCACATCCCTTCCATGTTCCATAAAGTGTCAGTCATGTTGTCCATCATCCAATCATTTGCTCCCATCTGGCAATCAAATTGTGGATTTTCATAAGCTCCAATTGCTGAAAAACTGTCCAGGTTGAGACCCTCCATGCCATAGCTACTGCTTTCAACATAGTAACTGTCATTTAGAATGGAGCTGCTGCTATAGAAAGTGTTGTCAAAGGCATGATTTGAACTTGTTGGGTTTTCTGAAGTGTGAGGAATTTGTGAAACAAAACTTCCGCTTGTGGCGGAAATCGAATTTCGGTTTATGGAATGATTATCAAACATGTCTTCCTCCTTGCATGGTTGAGAAGTTAAGTTTGAAACAGAAGGAAAAGAGTAATTAGGTGACAGAGAAGAAGGAGATGCATAATCTTGAGAACTTAATGCTGTTGTTGTTGTAGGCAAGTAAGAAGGACTAATGCTTGAAGAAGTTTGTTCCATCTTCTGAATCATCGTCGGAATCCAGAAACACCTAACCGCGTCAAGGAACGTCTTGCTGTTAGACTCAATGTTCAGCTGGCGGGCCTGTTTCTGCACCCTTGTTCTCCAGTAGTTCTTTATCTCATTGTCTGTTCTTCCCGGCAAATTCTGTGCAATCTTAGACCACCTGAAATAAGAGCAAAAAAGCTAGTTATGATTCAATTGGACAAAGGTCTTCGAGATTAGCACACAAAGATATTTACTCAGTAACCTACCTGTTACCCCACTTTGAGTGGAGTTCAAGGATCAAGAGTTGTTCTTGTGGAGTAAGGTTGCCGCGCTTAATGTCGGGTTTTAAATAGTTCAGCCATCTTAATCTGCAGCTTTTTCCTGTCCTCTTCAATCCTGGAAAAGGTTGAATGAGTATCAAACACCAAAATGGACTGATTGACAAAATGTTGTGAAGTTATTTACCTGCACATTTTGCTAACAAGTTCCAATGGCCCTCGCCGTGATTCGAAATGTAATGTATAAGGAGATTGTCTTCTTCAAGAGTCCATGGCCCTCTTCTCAGCTCAATTTCTTCTTCATTTGGATTGCATGCCCTTTCTGTAACAGCAGCCATACCTGCCCTGTTGCTATGCATGTTTTCAGCAAGAGGAAGTATGGAAGTGAAACCAACTAGACCGAAGATTTATAGACACAAGAAACTTCAAATAATTACGACTTCCAATCAAGACAAGTAGAACATCAAAATAATTTGTCCACATGCTTTTGGCTTTCTAAACTGACCAAAAAGGAATTCTGTGACATGGGTTTAGTCATTGAGGTGGCACAGCTAGAACTGCTAGGCAGAGATGAGCCACAACATAATTATTCCTACATGAGTCATTTCTTGGTCAAGAACACTAGAACAGTAACCACAGAAAATGGGCAATTCAAACGGATTTGTTAGGATAAAATTATATTATTCATGATAGAGATTTAGAACATGTGATGTGATCGTAGCTGGTAGAATTCAATTTTCAGCGTGTATGGGGGCGACGTATCTGGGGCTAGGTTGTGTCTTTCTAATTGGTGTGTAGTTTTGTTCACCTAATCCTCTATTACCTTCATTGTTGTTGTTGTAATAGGATTCAACTTCAACAGCTTATAATAATTTTCATATATTGTTGGATTAAATTTGAAATTTGGTGAGAACAAAGAGAAGGCAGATGAGGCTTTTGGTTCTTGGGAATTAAATTCTTCCTTCCTTTTCAGGATTCCCTACGCTAGAAACGTGACTGACTGGACCAAATACATGTTCTCCACAAACTACAAAACAACTAAATGTGGAAAATGAGATATTCTTAGTTGGGCGGCATTGAAGCATGTTGTGTGAAGCTTTCTGTGATTTTGACAGTCTCCTTGGCATATTAGGCTGCCTCATCAAAGCACGGTAATTACAGAGAGGATGATCCACACTTGGGTGCAAAGCTCGATGTTTCGATCAATTGCTCTAACTTGAGAACCTGAAAACGCATTTACATTGTAACACTTTTTTTTTTTATAATTATTTTTTTATTTTTTATGTTCTTCATCTTTTAGTGATAGATTTCAAACTAGATTCAAGAGGTATACTAAGAAGTGTGTAGTGACAAGGGGCTTTCAAAGTGGAGGGTGGCCAATGGGGGTCCATGGCTTAAAGGGTTGGATAGACTGAAGGGCCAGGGATGATATGAGAATCAATTATTGGAAGATAGGTTTCCATTCTGAGTCAATAGCTCTATCATCCCACAGAGGTGCTCTTGTCGTCTTACCTATTTTTGGTTCATGTAAAAAGCTAACAACTACCGAGATCATGATATGGATACGAGCATATAGCATGAATTTTCCATCTGTTTTTCCATTTTCCGGACGATCAATTAATTGCTGCAATAATTGTGACGAGTGAGTGAGTGAAAACTGAACTACAATGTCATGGAAACGGAGGCACGCGTGCTTATGTGGCGACCATGGTGGTGTTGGGGGTGGGGGACTGCCCCCATGAACCTTGATGAGAAAAGAGAGACAGTAGTACTATATCAGCTGTGCTGATGCGCATGATCATTGACACTACATTTTCCCCATTTTCGATCTTATCTTGTTGCCAGTTAATTTGTAGAATGCAGGTGGTAAATCTCAGTATGGTTCAACAACGTTGTTTTCAAGTCCTTTTGTGGCTCCATTTTGATTGTCCTTGTGAAGTTGTCTTTTATCCAAATCCAATGTACTAGCCATGAAGAAATTAGGACCAGTACTGGCCTTAATAAGTGAAAGCAGTAAATGACAACTGATGCAGAGCACTAACAAACAGAGAGCATACATCTATTATAGAGGCTACTCCAATATCTATTTGTTTCGTCTAGTTTCTTCTACGTCAGAGATTTTTCTGTTGTGCAAATTCGTACGTAGTAATTAGTACGAGATTGTATGGAACTTTGATCCGGTTTACATTTCCCTTCTCTACGATGGCTTAGATTGATCGCAATTCGGTGAATTGTGTTCATACTTAATAAAGTCCCGAGTTGAGCGTCTTAAACTGCATTATATAGGGTACCGATTGAAGAATTTTTATGTGGTATATGATGCTCGTATGTTTTGGCACGTAGTAGATTTCCACTTTAGGAACAAATTCCTCAACCCTCATCTCCAGAACTAGAATGGAAAATGCTCACAAATAAGATTCATCATCCCAAATCCAATTCTGTGTCGTAGTACAAAACTGAAGTCACTTCAATTTTTTTGGCATTGTGACTTTTGTGCTGTTCAGTTTTCTGAATCTTCTTGTCGTATGGAACTTGTTGGTCGTTTTGGGCCTCTTATTTGGACTGTGCTAATGTTTGAGCCTGTTGGTATACCTCCTAGTAAAGTGTTGTGTGTTTCTTGGCCCCGGTAAGAGTTGGCCGGGGTAGAGTATTGATTTGTACCCACTTAGCCATTGGACGATTGACCTCATTGCTCTAATTCGTTACTCCTCATCTTTCCAAATGGTTCTCGAATGTACCTCAAAATGCAATAGGAGGTGCCGCCTCATGGTAATCTTTTTCTTTTGTTAAGTAAATGTATATTAACAGGGACGAAGCCCAAATAAAAACAAGAATCTGGGACAACCAACAGCACGGTAGAGCCAACAACACCCTCAAGACTACAAAGGAGATACCAACCCTACCCTACATTACAACACAATTAAGGAAGGGGGATGTTCCAAATCAATAATGGTATGTAAGATAATGTTTGCAGGCCGAGAATGGCCCCCAAAAATACGACGGTTTCGCTCCACCCATACACAGTACACAGTGACTGCAAGTGAGAGTTTTTTGGCAAACAAACTCAAGGACTTCCCTCTCCATTGAGCCGCCAAAGAAATGATCGCCGATGGCCAAGGGGGATTAAGCCAAGGTTCTCCACTCTTAGCCAAAACTTGCCTCCAAATACCATTCACAAAGGAACAATAAAAAAACAAATGACTATGAGACTCAACTCCCCCACTACACAAAACGCACAACATATTGGGACGAGCAACGAAATGACCCACACGGTCCATGGTAGATAATCTCTCATGGATGGCCAACCAAAGCACAAAGCTGGCACGCGGAATGGATGCGCAATGCCACACTAAATGGGCCCACGGAACAGCCACACCCCCTCCATGCAAACACCTCCACAAGGAACCTGGTGAGAAATTCCCTCTTCGGTCTCCAGCCCAAACCACAGAATCCGGAAGGCGAAGGAACAATGTTTGCGGAAGCGAAATGAATAGTGCGCAAAATGCCATCATTGGAAAAAGGCCATTCCCATTGCGAGTTGACATAAACAGAATTGATCCTAGACTGCAGAGAGAACCCATAAGCACGCACTGCCTCCTCACCCACCAAATTGACCAACGGCTCATCACCAAGCCAAGTGTCAAGCCAAAGAAATATATCTCTTCCATCACCAAGAATTGCCTTAACAAAAGGCCAAATCAAATGACGTATTTTAAGGAGCTTTCGCCAATTCCAAGAGCAAATGGAAGGAGTCTCAAGCGTCCAAAAGCACTGATTCTGAACATAATAGGCCTTAATCCAGCGAGATTACAACTTGGAGCCATTGTTAGAGAGAAGATGCCATATATGCCTACACATTAAAACCTTGTTCCAAGAATGAAGGCAATGCACACCCAGACCCCCCTCTTTTAGAGGTTTACATACCTCAACCCAACCAACCTTCGGCGTATACGAGCCTTCATGCGAGCCAGACCACAGAAAGATGCGTAACAATTTCTCTACCTCTTTAATGACCTTCTTTGGAAGGAATAAGTGGGAAGCCCAATACATTTGCACACTGCACAATACCGCCTTTATCAAAAGCAGCCTACCAGCGAAGGACAATGCTCTGTGCTCCCATCCCCAAATCCTACTCACCACATGCTCCAGCAGAGGTGCACAATCCTGAAAAGAAAGCTTTGAGGTAATAAGAGGGATACCCAAGTACTTAACAGGTAGAGAGCCTGCAGGGAACCCAAAACAGCGGAGTAGCCTTCCCGAAACACTATCATCGGCACTAGCAATAAAAACATAGCTTTTGGAGGGGTTGGGAAGCAACCCTGAAGCATTAGAGAACCTCACAAGAACCTTCTTAAGGACTCTAGCAGATTCCAAATCTCCATGGCAAAAGATCATGAGATCATCCGCAAAAGCCAAGTGGGTAAGGCGAATACGATCACAACGCCAATGGAACTGAAAGTAGAGCGAAGAAGCAATGGTAGAAGACAACATCCGATCAAAGACATCCATCGCAATAATAAATAAGTAAGGGGACAAGGGATCCCCTTGTCACAGTCCACGACGAGAGGGGAAAAACCCAACAAGCTCACCATTGACAGCCACCGAGAAGCGAGGAGTAGAAATACATTCCCGAATCCACCCAATAAGACGAGGATGAAAATTATAGGCCGAGAGTGGTAATCTTTGTAAAGTTAAGTCCATGTATGTACAATTAGATAGACCAAAAATATACAGTTAATCAGACAGATTATGTAAACATATTAATCGTCGTTTGAATTTCAACGAGTTCTGCTAATTCTTCTTTAGTGATTTTGGATTCAAAGATAGAGGAGCATCTACAATTGATCCTATATGTTAATTTTTAAGTCAAATTTTATATAAATTATGATAAAAAAAAATGCTCTAGCGAATTCCTAATATATATATATATATATTTTCATAATTCTTCCTCCTCACTCTGTATATTTAAAGTACTAAGGAAGAAAATTTAACATTGTCTGAGCACTGCCACCTTAGTAAACCACCTAAAATGAAATTGAAGCACAATTAAAGGTCAATAACATACTAAATCATCACATATTCAACGTTAGAAAAAAAAAAAGTTGGAAAAAATATAAGGGGGTCACTGGAGACGCCTTGTTGGCACAATTCACTAAGCTTAATATTGCAGTCAAACTTAACAAAATAGTAGGGTGTCCAGGATAGATGCTCTAATGAAGTAATCTTAGAACATTGACATTGAATTAGTCAAGACCTAAACAAGTCATTAAAGTCGGTAACCGAGCTTTAGTGATGTACCTTACAGGAGTTTGGATGAGGACGGTGACAGTCTCAATATTTAACCGCAAAAGGCAAAGTTATCATTAAGTCTCTGCACCCTAACCAGCCTCTGGTTCCAACCATTAAAGGATGCATAAGTTTGGCATAGAAATATTACACCCTTTAATTCAAAATCAGGCAGCTAAAACAACACAAAGTTCTAAAATGGTACTTTGTTGTACTCTAATTAGATGCTATAGATCATAGGGTTTGAAAACGAAACAGTTACAAAAATGAAGAAAAATCCAAACTTGCCAAGCAAGGCATCAAGCATACAAATATGGCATAGTGTGACTGGGGCTAATTTTGAAGGGGATGGGGGTCGTTGTCAATGAGAAGGTATGGGTTATCAACGTGCAATTGGAATATTGAGTATGTTGATTGAGAAATGAAACTCCAAATTTGGAAAGTTTAGTGTCAACATTTTTATGGACTCTTTAGATTGTGAGCGCACCTATTGGGGTAGATCTTTTATATTTGGGTTTACAAGCTTTGATTGAAGGAGTTGAAGTGGAAAGCTTATCTGTGCAATTTGTGGTAAGCTCATGATAAGGAAGATATAGGTTCCCATCAACAAATTAGAGGGACTTTTCACACCGGACGTGAAGCTAATGGTGTTGCAACTTCCACGATATAATCAATCTTGTGATAATTTGATCAAGAGACACTGTTTTCACTAATTATCAATCAAGTTTCTACTTTGCACCGTTGAGGTTTCCTCAATATAGGCGACTAACATTGCAACTGTGGATGTCAATTATCATCAAATTGACTTCATCGTTTGTCAAGTAGTGCTCATTTACCGAAATATATAAGTTTGATTTCATTCTGTTACAACATAAACATTTGTCGCATAATATAATTATGTGCAAGGGCCTACCTAACAGATTGAAACATCTACTAAACGCGGAAACCAAGAAGAGAAAACAGCGAGGATAGAAAAGTCAACTTATAACTGAAATGAAAATCTGTACTTATACTTGATTTTTGTACTTAAGGTTCTAACTGCCTAAATAGCTTGCTTGCCATAGGCATGCAAAACCCCAAATTACTTTTGCAGCAAACTTCAAGTTCAAACATGGAACTCATAGACAATCTTTTGGAGAACCTCAGCGCCAATCATCATGAAATCATGGCTCTCTCCAATGACAGCTTTACTGATCAAACTCAGCTCCCTATGAACTTCATTCATGACAATATTCATCAAAGCTTTTCTGATCCTTCTGATGATCCAAATCACCATGAACCCTTACTTGCTCAATCCACACCTCTGGCTGCAGATTTTGGACAAGAAGCAGAAAAGGGAAAGGTAGCATTGCTCTTATAGTCTCTGGTTTGTTGGATTAATTGCTTTTTGTGGTGAAGTTTTTGGTATTGTTTCTGGCTAAAGTGATGTTCTGAATTTGTAATTCTGTTTGGCAGGCCTTAGGAGAAAGGAAGAGAAAGAGAAGCAACGGCGATAAATATGGGGAGAAACCGAAAGAAGTTATTCATGTGAGAGCCAAGAGAGGCCAAGCTACTGATAGCCACAGTTTGGCAGAAAGGGTGAGCAGAGAGAAAACAATCTTTCAATCAATCTTATCTCACTTCTCTTGCTTCAATAGCTAATCAAATCCACAATCTTCACATGTATATACAATTGATACTTATCTAAGATTAATATTTCGAAATTTGTTCAATATGCAAGGTAAGAAGAGAGAAAATAAACGAGAGGCTGCGGTGCCTGCAAAATCTGGTTCCAGGGTGCTATAAGGTATGTAAATTTCTTACCTTGTTGAATACTAATTAATGAAATGTTGTTTAAGAGTAGTTATGTTCTCAAATGATCTTCGGTTTTGCACAGACAATGGGAATGGCAGTAATGCTGGATGTGGTTATCAGTTATGTTCAGTCATTGCAGAATCAAATTGAGGTAACTCATAGTTGACGTAACCATATGATGATTACATATCCTATGGCAATTTCAAATGTAATGCTGATATCCTGTCTTCGTTTTCTGTTTGTAAGTTTCTGTCTATGAAGCTTTCTGCAGCAAGTGTGTATTATGATTTCAATTCACCTGGAATGGATCCTGTGGACACAATGCAGCAGCAGGTATACATTATTTCCACGAATTTATTTGTTACATGATGGCTTAGCTCTTGCTAGCTAAGTTCACAGTTTACACAATGTGATGTTTATGTCTAATTTTATGATATGTTTCGTGGTAATTCGTATGTTGAAACTGATAAAGGGGAGCAATGTGGAATGGTTGACGTTGCAGGGGACAACTAGCGGATATAATGAAGTACAAGAGATGGTAAGATCAGAAGGGTATGGAGGGCTCTCTAACTACAACAGCAACAACAACAACTCAACATGGCCTATTTGAGAGTTCAACCTTCACATCCCATGCTTCAAGATTGACACTGGAACACAAGATCGATAGCGTCTGTGATCTTCTGGTCTCTGTCGATGATTGATCAAATAATAAAACTACTGATCTCTTTCATGAGTTTCTTATACATAGTTGCATATATGTGTATGTATCTGTAGGCTGCAAAAGGAAGCTTTGTACTATGTATAATAACTAAGCTGCATAATAGTAACAAAGGATTGTAATGTCATCTAAGGACTAATCATCCGCATTTCAATCGATGTATAACGTACACTACAGGTGCATTGCATCCTTCATAAGGAATGGAGGGACCCTTCCTTTTAGATCATATATAAATATATAACAGAAGAAGACAGCGTTGATTGGAAACAAAGAGTGATCTGCCATGTGGGATTCCTTAGCTACCCTTCTAATTAAGGGC
Organism: Spiraea crenata; assembly: GCA_033992175.1. Classification (NCBI taxonomy): domain Eukaryota; kingdom Viridiplantae; phylum Streptophyta; class Magnoliopsida; order Rosales; family Rosaceae; genus Spiraea; species Spiraea crenata. The sequence continues at coordinate 2,993,407 of JAVBHV010000066.1, forward strand.
ACTGAAGCTCAACTGGTAGAAGAGAACCATTAGGCATGGGTCCTCCTCATATATCACGGAATTATGAAATAGGGGCCATTAATTTCTCTAAAACAAAATTGCTTTGAATAATGATTTTGTTTATCGAGACAATACCCATCTTTCACCTACTTGGGCCAATGGGCATTGCTGGAAAGGGCAGGTTCAGTGATCCTAGTTGTAATTGAGGTTATGAGGCTGGAGAACTTGGTTAGGCTTAATAGTTAGTTAGTACCAATTTGTAAAGAAATGAAAGGTTGGAAGCCTAGACAAGAAGAAGACATACAGATAGAAGAAGACATACAGATAGTTGTCTCTTGGAGAATCTCCATGTGTGAAAATATTCTAGAATAAATACAAGCTAAAAATTTATTCACAGAACTCACGATGATACATACACATATATGCAAATATGTGTATGAAAACTCACAAAACTCACAAAGCTCAACAGCGATGTCGCCGCAGTTGCAGAGCCTCCTGGCATTTTCAATCGCCGACCCAACTCACGTGACATTCCCTACCTCACGTGCCATCAGTAATTCCCTCCACCTCCGCCGTCCGTCGCCGTCTGTTTCTCTTCCGGCCACCCGGACACGTCTCCGGTCACTCCCCACAGTTCGGAACTCCACCGCTCTCGCATTCGATATCAAAGGTGGCAAAGGGTACTTTCTTACTGATTCAGTTTCTTGTCCAATTTCATTATACATTGCAATTATTTTATGAAATGAAAATCATGGTTTTGTTGATTTTTGGAGATGAATGTTGTATTATATAATGTTGGTAAATCTGTCATTTTGTTTTGTGAGTATTGGATTTGTAATTTTGAAGGCTAAAGTTGTGTCCTTTATGAACTTGGTTGCAGAATGAGTGGGTTTCTTGATGTTGAGCTCAAAGTCCGGGATTACGAACTTGATCAGTATGGTGTTGTTAACAATGCTGTTTATTCAAGTTATTGCCAGCATGGTGAGACCTCTAGGCTCTCAAACGAATTCGATGTTCGAAAGTTTCGTTTCATAGTTGAAGTTTGTGACTTTGATGTTGTTACACTTACAATCAGATTTAGGCTTTTTTGTAGTTGAAGTTTGTGATGCTCTAGTGTGTTACTCTCACCAGAGGCCCATGTGCTTGATGTCCCTGTGCTCCAATTTTCAATCTCAAGTTACTTCAATCCGTGGGATTGAAAATTGGAGCACAGGGACCTCCTGAGACGTGACAGAGCACAGGGACCTCTGGCGAGACACATTAGAGCACATGGACTAAAGTTAGATATGTAACAAAGCACAGGGACCTCTGGTGAGACACACTAGAGCACATGGACTAAACATAGACAAGTGAAGGATTGGACAAAAAAGCCCCTAATTTATGTTCGTAGTTAGCATTTCTACAGTTTGAGCGGCCTTGAATTTTAAGATGGTTTAGAGCATTTCCACCTTTGTGGCAAAGGCAAGAGGCAAGCCAAAAAACATGGGAAAATTTTGCCTTTGCCACAAATTGTGTTTTCACCATTGCTAAAGTTGTCATTTACTGTGGAGATGAGAGAGGCAAGAGGTGGGGCAAAAGGCAGAAACTTGCCTGCCTCCCTACCTTCAGGAAAGCTAACATTAGCCCCACGTGGCAAAATCTGGGGCGTTCATTTTACATTCAATGACTATAAATATTCCAGGTAGAAAATTGATTTTTTCCTATAAATACCCAATTCAATTTTTACATTTCCCACATCAAAACATCACAAATTCTTTCTTAAAAAAAAAAAAACTATTTTGTCAGTGCAAACTATCTTAGTTCATAAAAAAAACTACAAATGAGTTTTGTGAATAGTAATCTCCCTTTCCTCTTGCTCTTTTGCGGTGGAACAAAAAACGAAGGACAATTACTATTATGGTGGGTCATACATGAATAGTACACATCTTTTGGGATTATTTCCTTGCTCTTGCCTCTTGCCCCTTGCCTCATGGGTGTAAATGCTCTTATGGTGTTTTTTTACGTCTAGGCTTTACCAATTGAAGGCTTTCATTCAAAAGTTTAATTTCGTAACTGAAATTTTTGGTTTCAATGTTTACAAAACTTACAAGCTGGAGATTACTATGGCTAATGGTGCTGGTATAAGAAATTCTCATTTTGCTCAGTGATCCTTACTAAATGATGGCTTAACAATTCATGCTGGTCTTTCTCTGCTCCAAAAAGTTGTAAAGTTTGTACATTTTTGTCCATCAATTATTGGTTTTCAATCTCTTATGTTTGTATATGTTACTTGCACTTCGTCCAATCAAAATTCTGCTCCGAAAGAACATGTTTAGTGCAAAATTGTATTTGATTTTAGGGTTTTTATCATGAATGGTGCATGAACTTTCACTGGCCGGACTTAATAGTGTCTGCACTTTAAAAGTGATCAATTTGGTACCCAGACTTTAAAAAATCGGATTTTTATAATGCCTGAACTTTAAAAATGATCAATTTGATACCTAGACTTTCAAAAAGAGGACTATGTGGAACCTCCTTCAATTTCAAATCAAAGTTAAGTTAAAATGTGCATATATATATTGTAGAAAAATAAATAAATGATTAACGAAAATATACTCGAATGTTAATAAAGATTTCTAGCATAAATTGAGTAATATTTTACAAAAATATATTTGTATTCATCGATTTATTTATTGATTAACAAAAATATACCCAATTTATGTTAGAAATTTTTTTTAATGTTCAAGTATATATTTATTTATCAATTTATCTATTCTTTTGCAATAGCCATATGCATATTTGTTTTGAAACACCATAAAACATATTAATGTAGAGGTTGAGAGGTAAAAAAAAAAGTACTTTACATGAAAATTAATATCAAAAGACCATTTTATCCCTCATTTTAACGGAACTTTGATTTAAAATTGAAGGAGGTACCACAAAGTCCTGTTTTTGAAAGTCTGGGAACCAAATTGATTACTTTTAAAGTCCTAGTACTATGAAGTCCGGCCAGTAAAAGTTTAGGCACCATTCATTATAAAAACCCTTGATTTTAACTACTTTTTGATCTTACGGAAAGGGTTATGTTATTTTCACATGGAAAACAAATATACGGTGTTATACGTATAACTTCAAATGAGCTAGCTTTATGACTAAAAATATTTTATCAGGCCATCATGAATTCTTGGAAAGGGTTGGCATCAATGTTGATGAAGTTGCCCCCACAGGTGATGCATTAGCATTGTCAGATTTGTCACTCAAATTCATTGCGCCTCTCAGAGTATGTCTCAGTATTAGCATTTGGTTCCCTTGAGTTATCTTTCCTTTCTGTTTGTTACTTTAGTTCAGTAAACTTATGCTATCAGCCTATCACAGAATGCAGTTTTTTTTATTTCTTATTCGGCCAAAGTGTGCGTACTTGTATCTGTGATTGTGAAGAACTCATTTCTGTTTCTGTTAACATGTTCTGTGCAATTAGAGTGGAGACAAATTTGTCATAAAGGTCAGGCTTGGATGCTCCTCAGCTGCTCGTTTGTACTTTGATAACTTCATTTTCAAGCTGCCCAATCTAGAGGTTTGTTATTTGTCAGTCCCAAAACTTCTTATCATTAGTCGTTGTTATGGATTGTCTTAACACAAAGTGGTAATTTGATGATATTTTCTGCACAGCCTATCTTGGAAGCAAAGGCCACACTAGTGTGGTTAGACAAGAACTATCGTCCTGTCCGTATTCCACCAGAGGTGAAATCTAAATTTGTTCAGTTTCTTCGCCATGAAGAGTCTACCTGATTTTCCCGCAACACGAACATTGGTCGGAAAGACTCCTTTAGTAGCTCCAGTTAGATTGGATGTGTATCTTGCTTCTCGCTTGCACCAGGGAATCATAGGATAATAAAATATTTCGGCCAGAGTGTGCACCTTAACAAAGAACATTGGGATGTTAAAGATTTTAAGAGTTACTTGTTATAGAATTATTCAGCTTGTCCAGTCTGTAATCTTTAGGAAGCGGAAGACTCTATATATGATTAATGAAGACAATAAAAAGCCGCGAATTTTGTTTATCTGAAATCTTGTTTGGCCACGCTTGTACGCTTTGTCTATCTTCAGAGAGTATAGCAACTGATAATCGTCAATAGATATTTAAGAAAGACCTAAATACACACAAGGTTCCTGATATTTCTGGAACTCGGAGAAATCATTTCTGGTTTCCAATTGGTTTGTGATTTCAGTTCACTGATACTGCTAGAAGCTACGATACCGTGTGCACCTGATTTAGTTTGAATGGTAGTTAGGACTTAGAGTTGAGAAGCCAAATTGTCTACACTCTTCTTCCATAATAAATGGCCGGAAAGGAATGCACAGAATAGACGTACTCACCTTTGCTTTGCTTTGCCTAAAGAGGAAAGAGGATGGAGCAGGGAAAGATAGAGAAGAAGAAGGTGATGGTGGCCATAGACGAGAGCGAGTGTAGCCAGTACGCTCTTAACTGGACCCTTGAAAACCTGGGCGACACCATACGCAATTCGGAGCTAGTTGTCTTCACTGTACAACCACTGAACACTGATCTGGCTGCTTCCACCTATGGTGTTACCCGTACGGCATCTAATATTGCTAGTGCTTGAATATTATACAAGTGACTTTAATACTGCACTACTGTATAATTTCTCTGTAAACTGTGATTTTATGCTTGACAATTTTGGTTTTTCTATATGCTCTTGCAGCTCCTCAGTTGGTAGCATCTGTGCTGGCGAACCACAAGAAGCTTGCATTAGATCTATTGGACAAAGCTTGCATTAGATCTATTGGACAAAGCTTACATCCCATGCTCCAAGATTGACACTGGAACACAAGATCGATAGTGTCTGTGATCTTCTGGTCTCTGTCGATGAATGATCAAATAATAAAACAACTGATCTCTTTCATGAGTTTCTTATACATAGTTGCATATGTGTATGTATCTGTAGGCTGCAAAAGGAAGCTTTGTAGTATGTATAATAACTAAGCTGCATAATAGTAACAAAGGATTGTAATGTCATCTAAGGACTAATCATCCGCACTTCAATTGATGTATAACATACACTATAGAACTTCGATCGATCACAGTCAACAAGGCACAGGTACAGGTGCATTGCATCCTTCATAAGGAATGGAGGGACCCTTCCTTTTACATCATATATATATAACAGAAGAAGACAGCTTTGATTGGAAACAAAGAGTGATCTGCTATGTGGGATTCCTTAGCTACCCTTCTAATTAAGGGCACTGAAGCTCAACTGGTAGAAGAGAACCATTTGGCATGGGTCCTCATAGATCACTGAATTATGAAATAGGGGCCATTAATTTCTCTAAAATAAAATTGCTTTGAGTTATGATTTTGTTGATCAACCTTTCCCCCGAGGGTGGGGGACAATACCCATCTTTCACCTACATTGGGCCAATGGGCATTGCTGGAATGGGCAGGTTCAGTGATCCTAGTTATAATTGAGGTTATGGGGCAGGAGAACTTGGTTAGGCTTAATAGTTAGTTAGTACCAATTTGTCAAGAAATGAAAGGTTGGAAGCCTAGACAACAAGAAGACATACAGATAGTTTTCTCTTGGAGAAACTCCGGGTATGAAAAAATTATAGAATAAAAAAAGCTAAAAACTTATTCACGTAACCCTAATCACAGTTTCACTCAATTTTCCACACTTTTCAAAAAGAAAAAAGTTTTAACTCAACGTGCTTCGTTTTCATTCCATTAGCGTTATTGGTTTTTCCCTTTTTTTTTAACAACATTACCATACTTTTATTTCTCTTTTCAAAAAAATTCATTTTTTCATTATAATTTCTGCCATTTTTCAAACATAATAGAACGTTAAAAGAAACGATTCATTTTCGTTCCTTTTTTGTACTCTAAACCCAAGTAACAAAATTCACTTTCTTAAGGCCCAAAGGACATGATTGTCACTTGTTGGGTTTAAATCCAAGTTCCACTAAAACAATTTGGGAAATTATCTAAAATGTCACTTTTTGGAGAGCTTCATTCCATTTTGTCCACGGGCAGTGGGCTATTCTATGAGTAGCCAATTCACTGTGCAAATTTTGCTCTTAAACCCCGCCTCGCATTTCTCTTTCGCCCCCAAAAATGTTCTTGCAGAGGCACCGCACCGCCATGCGAACGCTCAGCAAAGCCCTCCAAATCCAAATTCGCCCCTACACCCAATCCTCCGCCGCGCTGTCCTCCAACCCGACCCGGATGCCGAAGCCAGCAGCTTCCCGAGACCCGATCCGAAATACGACGAGACGATCTTCGCAGTCCCTAGCGCCGAGTTCGGGAAGAACATCTCGGCGAAAGATAAGCCAGAGATCTCAATCCCCATCGTCTTCTTCCACGGACCACACACACAAAAACTCATCACTCTCACTACTCACTATTTGTGTTGACAAAAATGGCATAGTGCAATTATAGTGTACATATAGTGTAGTCATAGTGTACATATAGTGCAATTCACTATGACTACACTTTGAATACACTATGACTACACTATACATGTACTATGCTTACACTATGAAACTAACATGGTTTAAACTTTGTGATCTCGTGAACACTATGGTTATTATATGCATCAACAA